>JAHLJT010002406.1:70679650-71279650 GCA_031308135.1 Acheta domesticus | reverse complement strand
CATAGCATGACTCAACATTAATAGTGATCTTCATTGTATATTTATCTCCTATTCGGGCCACATAAAAGTTATTCAACTCCTTACGAAATTTAATCTGCGAAATTGTATTTTACAATTAAGTGCTTTATTGATGATTTTATCTCTAACGTATTTTCCATGTAATTATATGTGTTTGTATCCATTGTATAGTTTTGTAAATGCTGTATTTTGTAACTGTGGTCGCCAATGACCTAGCTGTTTCTAGGGCGATTTTTTAAAAATAATTTTTAAAAAATTGTCTATTATCATTTTAAAAGGATTGAACATAATACCGGGAATTCGATGCCAGAAGTGCTGTTTTCATTTAAACTTTGAAGTATTCACAAATTGTAGATATATAGTGTTTAAGTATTTCAGTGCCATGCTTAGTAGGACAAACGTTGTTTGGGAATTTTGTGCTCTTGTAGCCTTATTAATATGCTGTGATTTAGTGTATTGAGTGTTTCTTTCGACGTCTGCCATATCACTACGTTACGAGAAAAATAGCATACATCAATGAAAAATATGAAGAGTTTGCTGGCAAATTATACACATAAAAGTAATGCTAGGTAAGCCTAAATATGTAATTTGCATGTGAAAGCATAGTAAATGAGTTGTTACGAGTGAAAAGTAGGAAGTAATGAGCTCCATTTAACGAGGATGCAATCATTATTACGCAGTCCAATATTCTCAAAGATTCAAAGGAGGAGAATTGATGATTTTATACAACTTGAATGCGATATATTTGCTTTCCTGGATGCTGCAGTGACTGTTAGTGTTAGATTGGAACTACAATGACACTTGCGTGTCAAGTCAATAGTCAGATCATTAGTAAGTTTCAATGTTATCTTACTGCAATTCGGTTTGCTGTTCAACTTTAACTGAAACTCTTACATTCATAATTCTTTTGACCTAACAGAGACTGTAGTGAGCGCAGTGGACTGTGCGCGTTCCTCTTTCGTTGTCAGTCACGTGTCAAAGGAAGTACGTATTTAATTTCCAGGAACTTCCCTTCGGAAAGCATTTCGAGCTGTTTAAGTTTTACCCTGCGTTTAAATATGCATTGCGTGGACATGTCTAGAGAAGCCGCAAGTGCACCAAACCATCGCCGCTATTTCGGATCCCGGAGGCCACGGACCGTGGGCAATCTTTCCTTCCTTTTGTTTGTCATATCCTCACGCCTTACACACACTTACACTAACATGCACTTCCCGGGACACCGGTCGGGGGCTTAGAACTGGGGTTGTGCACCTCTGGTGGGAGATACCTGGTTGGGGAAACCTCCGCTAGTCGACGGTAGGTCGGCGCCGGATCTCGTTATCCAGCAGGAGATCACCGCTACTTCTTCACGAAAAAATGCACTAAACTTACGGGACTCATGATACTGTAGTTGACGTGCCCGGAATCACTAACAATCAATCAATCAATCGGATCCCGGACAGTCCCCCTCCTCCATCTCCAGTGAAAGCTCCGCGCCCGCTCCTCAGGCGTGCAGGGCCACCCGCGGCAATCAATTGTTGACCCAGCGATTGCTCCAGCGAGAACGCAAATCTCCAAAACGATTGAGATCATCAAAGCCCGGGACATAAGATGTTCACTTTGAAAGCTGCATTCTGCGAACCTATTTATTCTTCCAAAAATTGAACTCTTCCTGTCTAGACCTGTAAAGATACTGGTGCAATGTTTAACAAAATCAATGTTACATGAAGAACAATAAAATAAATAAATCTGCCTGTCAACTTCATTTAGGCAGTTAGTTTTGGATAAAAAGGAAATGAATATAATAAATAACTTTATACATAATTTTAACTTAAAATATTACAGTAAAATAGCCAATTGTTGTTTATGACAAATACTTTTATATTTTCTTTGATATTTCCAAGGAGTCTTGATGTTGCAGAATATTTTTGTGATTAACGTCATTACGCAGATACAGAGCAAATGACGGACGCAATTGAAGTGTTCAAACGTAGGTGGTATTCCATATTTATAATCAACCAAATCACCTGGAGAGTTAGGCGAGACCCCTGCTCTCTCCTTGGTCAGATCGTGGAGTTTGGAAGCCCAATTTAAATATTGCCCCGCTCTCGAAGTTGGTAAATGTGTCTCTAACAACTTTTGCAGGTGATCTTAGAGATTTATGAAAGATTCAAACTTTTAGGAGCTTTCTGTTTGTATTCTATGATTAAGGTTCAAGTTAAAATGTTAAAATTTAAATTTGAGAAACTAAGGAAAGTGTAAAGAGTGTTGAAATTTCCGAGGTTCCGAAAACTTAAAGCAGGCCCCACGATCTTGCGGCACGATCTTACTAAGAGTGTAATAGAGGTATTGGAGTTCTTTTAGTTTGAAAAACATTCATATACTAAGAGCGTTATGAGGGTTCTGATCGAATGGCGCCAAAAAACCCTTCGGCCCGAGAATTAATTAGATGTTAACTTGACTCTGCTTGTATTTTCGTATTTCCCTCCTGTAACACCTTTTCGTAAGTTTCTCCATTAGAGAACATGTATTATTCAACTATTTTAATATTTCTTTCGTAACCACCATCCTCTAAATCTACGAAAGTTATGCAGAGTGGAACGAGCTCTATCTCGAAGCCAATAACAAGCAATAGCGTGTCGGTAGAAAATGAAATCAATCTTTAAATCCAATGCGTGCGACCGTTGCGTTCCATCGCAGTCTCGTCGAGAAGCCAGGCGAGAGGGGGAGCCAAATGAACAGCGCGCGGAGGCCGAGGCGAGAAGGCGCAGTGCCGGAGGCTGAATGCGGTGACCGCCGCCCTGCGGCTGCGGGGCGGCGCCCGCCGCCGCCGCCGAGAAAAAATCGCCGCGGTCTGCGCGTCTCGGCCGGAAATATGGCGTCCCCGGTCGTGGCGCGGCGCTGTCGCTGTGTTACTTTTATCCCCGATGAGCTATCGTCCAATTAAGAGCCGGCGCGTGCCCCTCGCGGTGGCCAGACCGCCTCATTTACTCCTCCCCACGCACGCACGCGCCCCGCGCCCCTGCGGCACCCCTGCCGCGCCGCGCTCGCGCTGCGGCGTTCCCCAGGGCTCACCCCGCTCACAATCAAAGGGCACGGACAGCCCCTTTCTATTATCAGGCTGTAGATGTTTTTTAAAAAACTTGAATGTTAATGGGAGAAGACGTATTGATTTTTAGTATTTTAAGAAATTAAGAAGCTTGCTAACGAAACTAATTTTCATTCGGTCAATTTTCAACGAAAACCAAAAAGCACCTCTATGAACTCTATTTAACCGAACAGTAGCCGGTAGTTATTTTGTTAAGTTAGTAGGCACGTGTGAATGCCTACATTCTCAGCGCATTTCATTATGCACACCCACAAATTATACACCGTTTACTACGTTTAATGTAATAGGGTTTAAAATTTAGTCAATTTCAGTATTTCAAATATTCCTTGAATTTGAATTCTGCCAAGTTCAAAATCTCGATACTAATAGTATATTGTCGGTTTAGTATACGTCGGTTATTATGGTAATAAGAATATTTATTTCCTAGCATACTACACACGTAGAATAAAGAAAATTATGTAATGCTGCGACGAAAAACTATTTTTGACAGAAAAATTCGTATGGTAGATCACTGATGGCGAAAAGTTCCTCTAACACGATATGTATTCAAAATCTTTTTGTTGGACGTTGATACCGAAAAATTGGTAAGCGGCCAAACGTCGGCCCGTTTGTCTGTGAACAACGCTAGCGGCAAATTCGTAAGTAGGATTTTCATCAAAAGTAATATTAGCCTGTCAATCTGATTGATGCCGCGGCCCCTTAAATTTGAAACCGATGTTTTTAATTTTTTGGGGTACTTTATAAGAAGCCTGAATGTTTTCAATTTCCCCCCCAAAAGTTGCTCCTTTTGTTCAACTTTGTTCCAGAATACTGTAAAAAACTGTACCTGTGATGCTTAAAATGTCGCAGGTCTCAGTGAAATTCGTTGAAATATTTTACGAATGTTCAAAAATTGCAAACGTTCAAATGTTTTCAGCGCTTTCCTACTACTACACTATGAAAAACTGAGATTTTTTCTCTGAATAAAATCTGTTCTTCAAAATCAGATCTTAAGATGAGGATAAATACATTTTTACACCATGAATACTTTTCTACTAATTCGGTTTTTCGGCTTAACAGGGATTCTGGCTAGACCACGTGTTAGAGGATTGTTTTTTCTAAAATTAATAACTGGATTTATCTACTTTTTCTTGATCACGGTCCGGAAAAGAGAGTTTTCCTGCCGAAAATTCGTTTTATTCGCGCAGTATCACCTAACTGTATATTACGTATATTCGTATATATTACGTAATGTCGAAATACGTTATGTATTGAGATATTTTCTGAAACCATCACGTGTAAAGCCTCATTGCTTAGTGTATCAAAGTAAATTTAAAAAGTACCCAGCGATGATTTTATTCAAGAAAGACGTGACTTCCAGTGAATCGAAGATTCTTTGCTTGATTGAGAAATTAAAGCGCATAATATTCCAAAATTTGTTTCGTTTCATATAGGTTATTCATTTGAAAGAATAAAACATAAAATTGTCATTAGCACAAATCGAGAACCTTTGCGTTGCAAAATTAAAACTTACACTCAGGGTTGGTCTTACATTTTACGAAGTTTACCCTTACTAATGTGTAATACTTTAAACTGAGTAGCAAAGAATTTAGCATTAAAAATACGTGAGGTTCGACGAGAAGTGTTGTCAGGAAGTTAGAGTACAAGTTTTGTAACGTTTAAAGTATTTTAAATGTTTTTTTATGAATTTTATAAACGTCAAGTTTCTAATAAAGTATTAGTGTCTCGCGCATTCTCTTGCCTCAGCATGTAACACAGTTGCGTTTGGCCTCCGAAGCTACATTGTCCAAAGTGACTCTGCTACCGCTTAGTGCATCTGCGTGCACTTGCTCTCTTTCATGTGGAATGACTGCATTCACAACCATTTCGCTGCTAAAGAAGCAGCTGCCAATACGCAGAACTTAGCATCCACCCAATGAGAGAAAATGAAGTAGCGAGTCATGAATGCTGGCGTGTTCAAGTCGAAGAAAACACAGCAGAGGAACAGAGAGAGAGAAGGAGGGAGAGAGAGAGGGAGAAAGAGAGAAACGGAGAGAGAGGGAGAAAGAGAGACACGGAGAGAGAGGGAGAAAGAAAGGGAGAGAGAGGGGGAAAGAGAGAGAGAGAGCGGTCTTTGCGCAGTGTGTGCTGAGAGTTCAGTACACGCAAGATAATTTCGCAGAAATCTAGGATTGCAAGAGAATGAGAAAATAGGCTAAATATGAGATATTTAAGATCTTCTGTGTTCATAGAACAACATTTACTTACACTGATTTGTGTAAAAGAATCATCATATGCAAGTTGACGTTTTCGGTGCTTCATCGACACACTTTATCGACACTGAGATTAGCTTAAAGCCAGAATTTGCGGCCTACGGTAGACACTACGACCGGGGGGCGCAAGGTTTCCAGAGCCGACGGTGGCGTATTTTTGAGCCTAACTAAACACTTAGGTCAAGTTCAACCTCTATATGGTAGAAAATGCTTGCGGCAGTTTGATCAGGAGTTTTACTTGGCTTCTCCGATCAATATCAGGCAAATGCCGGAGCAATACCCTAATAAACTGGCCACATACTATAATTCATCTTCCTTGTCTTGTCCTCTCCTCTTACGAACAGTTACGCTTATATTCGCTATACTACCACATACGACGGGAGCTCAGAGCCTGTACTGGCCCCGCTGGGTTGGAGATACCTGGAGATTGAAATCCTTAGCAAACTGACGTGTAAGTTGGTTCCTCATCATTAAGCGAAGGAATACCACCACCACCACATCCCGCGATAAAACATTCTCCACACTAACGGGACAAGTGACTACAGCAGTTGACGTGTCCGGAAACAATATTGAATAAATCGACTCATACCCATTTTCGTAATTTTTGTCTCTGAAAAATGTTGGGAAGTTATGATTAAGGAGAACCTTCAGAATATCTAAAAAGAGAACTAATGTCTGCAGTACATCTTAACCAAAAACCATTATGAGTGCAAAATGCAAATGTAAAATGAAAAAGAAAATTTAACCAATCATATATACCCATGCTCAAACCCGACAATCGACATTACAATTACTTTTCGCGGCAGGAACCGAAATCGAGTCGGCCTGAACAAAAATCACAATTGCGATCGACATGACAAATGGGTTGAGCGGCGGCAAGTGCAGAGAGGGGGAGGCAACCCCGCCCCCCCCTTCGGGGGCAGCGCCGCGCGGGTGCGAGTGCACTTGACGCAGCAGCAGGTGTCGGCACGATGAATGCATGCGGTCGCGATAGGAAACAGCTGTTTCGGGTCCGACGACGGCTATAAATTGTCGGCCAATTCCCAAGTAACTCGCGCTGCCCGGCGACTTCACGCCGCCCCCTCCCACTCCGCCCGCTCCGCTCTCAGCCTCTCGATTCATCCAGCAGCGCTCCATCACGGCACCCATTGGAAATAGTCGCACTCCTAGCCTCACACCTCTTGTAACGTCAGACTCTGCCAACACATTTTTTGTAGAATCTTCTGTTACAATTACTGTAACTACTTATTTTTTTAGTAGTAACACTTCAATTCTTTTTTATTTTAGTTTTTATTTACTTTTTTTTGTACAATGTACTTCAATACTGTACCTTCTCACTTTGTACAAATAGATTTCACACAATTCTTTAGAACACGTTTTTCGTTCAATTCTCTCTCTATATCTCATCAATCTCCGTTGCTAACCTCATTCTCTAACAACCTCGGTACATCATATGTTTCTTATTTATCAAATAACAATGTAAAAAATGTAAATAAACATTGGAATAGTGCGAAACGTTACACCCTCACTGCCTGCAATGCGTCCAGCTTCATACAACTCGCCATTAGTGCAGAGAAGGAGCAGTTATAACGTAAATAATGTTAATATTAGTACACCACAAGGACGTGACCGTGACGCCTGTGCTTAGTGTTACGCCATATCAGGTATTGGATTAGAGAATTTGGTTAAAATAAAAGCAACAGGGACGCGACAGAGTCACCTGTAACGTAATTTTAGTTAGATGTAGGTTAAAATAGTTGAAACAACGAAAGTATAAGAGTCAGAAGAGACGAGAAATCCTCAAAGTATTATAAATGCTGCAAGAAAGGTCTAAACAACCTTGACCTTTCCAACCAACCAATGTATATACACACTATGCAGTACCAAACTACCACCATCTGTAAAATTGTTTTGTTGACAATAAACGCTACTTTTATGCAGACTGCACTCCGGATAGTCCAGCAATAAGGACTTCACTCGGTCACTCGCCACACGCTCGTCATTTCGAGTGACGAAACAAAATCAATAAAAAGCTAAACAAAAACTTTCCATGGTCCAGTCATCTCATGTCGTGCCTGAGTCATTGCATCCGGCTGAGTTTAGGCGGATGCAATGGTTATCCATCATTGCCTCTGATACTGCAGGGACTCTGACCGCGAGGATTTAGTACTCTATTCCAGATGGGGAAGAATTTCTGTCTCTAGCTCCATCGCTAGATTTAATTCACGTGTTGTCTGGAGTGCTCGTGGTTTTTGAGATCAAATCCAGACAAATGTTTGGGCAATTCCCTAACAAACGGGCTACAGACCACGCGCGATCTTTCCTACGTCTTCCTTGTACTATCCTCACTCCCTACTTACACATACTTACATTTACGGAGAAATGCGATTTTCGTACAAATTTGTAAAGGATGAACGATATTTTACGGAATTCTTCTTCCACTTTTCTCATTATTCCTACTTCTAAACACATAACTAAGATGTACTTTTGAGGATTAAGTATTGTACTGAAAAAAACATTAGCACATATTTGTACTTCAACATTTCGCCTTGAATAGTAGAAGAAATT
Source organism: Acheta domesticus (assembly GCA_031308135.1). Lineage (NCBI taxonomy): Eukaryota > Metazoa > Arthropoda > Insecta > Orthoptera > Gryllidae > Acheta > Acheta domesticus. Next base: position 71,271,724 of record JAHLJT010002406.1, on the reverse strand, counting down.
AAATCACTAAATTTAACCCGGCAGTGGTAACGTGACTTTTTGAAACAAAAGTGGTAACGCGGGGTGTCTCCACACATTTTTCACGATGTTTGCTAAATTATTAAAAAAATAAATTAATATATCATTCTTCTTCTATTATTAACAATATTTTGCATATAATTAAACAATTTATTAAGAATTTAGTTGCTACACAAGTCTGAAAATTCACCAGGAAAGCATCTCACGAATGGAGTTAATTTTTTCTACCGGTCTGCGCACTGCGCGTTTTATCACATCTAAGCCCATGTTTCGTAGCAAAAATTGAAATCTTTCCAAATTCAAAGTACAATGGACAATTTCAATACCCATATTATTCACAAGATTTTGATGCCCTGATTTCATAGACTCAGCCAAAATATGTAGACCAATTACTACCTTTATTTTGCAGGTGCTGCGATAATTTTTATTTATTCCTAAATCCATTTCAACGTTGATATTGATGGATTCTCTCAATCATATACAAAACAATAAACAGAAAAAAATCTCCTGGTCTTTTGGAATTGTGTGCTGACTGCTTTTTTTTCAGGACGGTGAGTAACGATATTCTGTTCCCGCTTTCAGCAAAAGGTGGCGTATTCTTCCACTACTTTCTTAGCACATAAAGTGACCCAAAATGTTCGTAGTACTTCAGTATTAACTTCGCAGGGGAATAATATCGTAAAAATACAGCATGCAATACGTTCTCAAACTAATAGAACGTACGGGACTGAAGGCTCCTTCGCTAACGTAGAAGGTAACGCGGCGGTCCCTGGGCACCCCAAACAAAACAAACGCTTGCTACACGTACAAAACTCACTAAATTGGCAAACGTAGAGTGCACTAAATATCATGATACAGAGACAGAAAGGTACTAAAGCTATGGTCAGGGTAGCCAACGTGGGAAATACAACAAGCGGGAAGAAAGGATCGTAGGGATCCCACAGACCTCGCGTTACCACTCACGGGTTAACTACATTTCTTCTCCAAAAGTAAATGTTACGTAAACCTCATTCCGTTTGATCATCAAAACATCAACAACTCCTTCATGCTCCCATTTCTCTCCTCCGTTTTATCTCCGTACATCTGCCGTTGCACGTCGACCGCCCTTGAGTAGCGTTAGTTCTATCGTCTCTTAAGATCGAGTAAATCATGTCCTTTGCGAAGAGAACTTGTCTAGCGCACCAGAGCCTGCAATTTACTTCTCGACTGCGTTGGGGCACGAGTAAACAAACGGCGCTGATATATCTCTCGCGGGCGCGGTGCAGGGTGGGGCGGGGCGAGGCGGGAAGGGGAGACGGGGGAGGAGAGGGCCAGCGGGCGAGATACGTACGTGTCGGATGAAGAGCGAGCCACGATGAGAGCTACTGATTTGCGGTCAATTAATTCCATTTGCAGCAAACGTAAACGTCGCTGTGGGTGCTCGTTGAAAATTGAAATACGGCGCAGGTGTACCGTTGCGGTGATCAGAAGATTTAATGTTACCTCTACTGATAGGGAGCTGGTGTGCAGTTGATGGACTCAATTCCAAGAATGGCTTGTAGATTGTTTTCAGTGCCATGTTTTCGGAAATAATTGCTCAAACTGCCGAGTATTGAACACAGAAGTATTTATGGTTAATAAAAGGAGAAGAAAAATTATACTCATTCCATTCAGGTGCTCCAGAGTTGGATATGCGGAAATTGAAAACCCGCTCTTCCGATTGGTTGATTGTTAGTGATTCCGGGCGCGTCAACTACTAAGATCATTAGTCCCGTACGTGTAGTGCCTGGTTTTTCATCGGGAGGTGGCGGTGATCTTCCCCCTCTGGGAAAAACTCCGCTAGTCGACGGTATCTAGTAATTCAATCAGTTATCGCCCACCAGCAGGGAACCGCCCCAGCTGGGACAATTGGTTGAAGATAGGACAAGGAAGAGGAAGGAAAGATCGCGTGTGGTCTATGGCCCGTTTCTTAGGGTACTGCTCCGGCATTCACCTGGTATTGATCGAAAAAACATTGGAAAACTAGCTGGCCCCTAAGCATTCTCCTCCAGACAGCGACTAAATTCCACCTAGTTGATTTGTTTGTGTCGAAAATCCTTGGAACGCCTTGAGTGGAGCTCTAAAACCTCCCGGTCAGTCAAAAACGGCACAAAGATTTTTCTTTCGAACTTTGGTAGGAATAGTGCTAAATGTACTCTATTAGATGATATAGACGCCTTATTGCTCCACACTTGTTTTATTCAAAGTTACAAAAATTAAATTTGTTTGACTTGTCTCTCATGTCGTTAATATTTACATTAGCGGCAATTTGTTGAGCTTATAATATTAATGCGTACATGTGATTTAAATAATATCAAGTAAAGTTTCTCTAGAACTCAACCGTTTCCTGAGAAAACTAGCTCAAAATGCCGCAATTTCAGAAACGCTCAAACTCCATTTTCTCATAAAAGGTTAAAATTGTTTTTCTTCAAACTTTTAGAACGGATAGTGCTAATTGCACTCTTTTCTATGATTCAATTTGGTTCAATTTGTTCAATTTGGGGTATTTTTTTAATTTTGCAAAAATTACATAAATGTAAATTTTGAAAGATCTCACACCTTAAATATGCGCATTTCCAACAATTTGTAAACGCTATTGTATTTGTGAGTGTAAGTGCTTCAAATGAAGTTTTTCGAAAACTCAAAAGTTTTCTGTGGAAAAGCTTTAAATTTTCCATTTTTAATAGCTTTCAAACCTCATTTTTTTAAAAAACGGCTCCAAATATTTCAAATAAAATTGCCATTTAGTACGAGGTTTTAGTTCTTTAATATTTTAAATTTCATATTTTTGTTTTACCATTAGAAAACCGAAAAGTTAAGAAAATGACAAAAAATCTACATTGGGCGGTGATAGATGGCAGCCGGCACGCGTATGTGGCAAATCCGAATAGCTAACCCAGACCCAAGGAAATAGAAAACTAATACGACAGTGTGTGCCATTCTGTAGCACCACTAGTTTAATTAGTGAATCAGAAATAAAAATAATGAACAGTTTACTCAAATATGGAACATCTGGCAACCCTAGCTACCGATTCTATTTGAAGAACTCTAGTATATCAGCAGTTCTTAAAAATAATTTACTACATTGCATAATTCGATGATTCCAATTAGGCTGACAATAGTTTGTTGTTACATCCCTTTACATGAGATCTTTGGGCTCACTCCTTTGCTTATGATCTGCTTAAACATTAGAAATTTGTTGCACGGGGACAGTGAAGAATTCCTTCTAATAAGTCAATATACTATCTTTTCTTTTATTCTCAGATCTTTGCGTTCGATTTACGAGTTTCTTTCATCAAAGATTGTCGATTTGTACCATAAATATGTATTTTCCTATTTTAACATTTATCACAAAACACTCATGGTCATAAAAAAAGCTGCACCCAGAAGGACGAGACAGATTGCGATAATTGTTGGCAGGCAGATAGAGGGTACCACGCGTACAAAATGATTTTAGTTTCACATTTGTAGGACCAACATTTATTGTGCTACACGGCCAAAGGCGGTCAGTATGGTGTGGCAGTATGGCGTGGGCCCGCCATTTTTACGAGCACACGCCTCCACACCTCGCGGCATGGAGTTGTGTAGGTCTCGAATGGAGTCCTGTGCTAGTCTATCCCAAGCAGCTTACACCTGAGCGCGCAGTACTTGCTTATTGGTGGGTAGGGATGGGATCCTGATCGCACACTCCCAAGCACCCAAAACATTCTCGATCGAGGAGAGGTCTGTCGAAGCAGCTGGCAATGGCAGAGTATCCACGGCTGCAAGGCATGCTCGGGAGATGGCTGCGGTATGCGGACGCGCGTTGTCCTGTTCAAATAGCATGGGCGTGGGCGTTCACGAACGACAGAGCCACCGGTTGCAGGATATTCTGAATGTACTGTGTGGCTGTCATGATCCCTCCAAGGAACACTAACGGTGAAAGGGCACTATGGGATATCGCGCCCCACACCATCACCAGGTTGGAGGGACGTGTGATGGGACACCACGAACAGCTGGTCGTGGCGCTCCCCCACTATGCCTCCAGACACGGACCCAGTGGACGTCGCCATCAAGGCAGATGCGTGACTCGCCGCTGAAGATGACCCGCTACCAGTCTGCATGGCCCCAGGTTCGTCTCTCCCGACACCACGCGTGTCTGTAGCGAAGTTGCTGGGGTGTGAGTGGCAGGCGTCGTCACGGTCGGCGTGCGGTGAGCCCTGCGTTGTGCAATCGCCTGCCAATGGTGCTGGTACAGGATGTGCTAGTGCAGGGTGCACAGCCCGCTGATCATTGCCATTGAAACTGTTCGCGCGTGGCGGACAATCCATCGGTCCTCCCTCTTCGTGGTTCGAGGCGGACGTCCAGATCCTGCATTTCGCATGTGCGTGCCTTCGTCAATCCATTGCCGCCAACAGCGGGCGATGGTGGTGTCCGTACTACCGGTGTGGCGAACAATATAGTGACAGGACCAACCAGCCTCCCGCACACTCACGATGCGGGCCCCTCTCGAAAGCGTCTAACTGGACAACTGGCTGTCGAACTAATCGTCTAGGCATATTGTACATGCAGATGACACTCTGCTGGCGACGCTACCCGATGTCGCAATGGGTGGCGTGGCCGTTTGAAGTTCTCTTATCTAGAACGGTGGGCGCGCCGTCACCTACAACCAACCTCCCAGTGACCGGAGGAGCGTGAAAACAAAATCATTGGCTTAGCATATGGTGTGAAAAATACCGAGTTCGCAGCGGCTCAATAGGGACCTTCGGGGTGCAGCTTTTTTTTATGACGATGAGTGTCTGTTCATTAACCGTAAGTGGGATGATCTTAGGTAATCTTCTATTCGTAAAATTCAGTTGACTGGATTTCCTATCACTTAATTTTACTTCCCAAGCGTTAGCAGGAATTAATGCTCTTAGTGACAGCTTCTTCACAATCTTCGGTTACCATTATCTCAAGTTCAGTCTCTAAAGATAGTAGTTAGAGCGGCATCAGGAAACAGAATCGGCTGACAGTTTTTATTTATTTACAAGTTATTAACAATACCAAATGCTCTGTTTCGTACTGATATAAGCTTACCAGAGTAAACAATGATGCGCATTTAATTGTAATTTCTGTGAAAACGTGTTCTTTTCTCCTGGAAATTTCTTCGTGTGCGTTTCCCGGAGTATGACTCTTCAGGTGTTTGACGATATAGCATCCAGCAACAATCCGCCATCATGTTCAAGTTCCACTTACTCTGATACCTACGTTTCATCCCCTTGATGTTCTGATGGAACCTTTCCCCTTGTTCTTCAATGACGTTCCCCAAGTTTTCCGGAAAATGGTCTACATGCCAGTGTAGGATGCGAACTTGCAAACTCATGTTGCAACCTAGTATTTGAAAAACCTTCAGCATGCGTTCCACGATACATCTGTAGTTAGGATAATTTACGTTACGAAGGAACTAATCAACAACCTCTTTAAAAAGAAATCCACGGTTCCTTCTCTTGCCCATTCATGGTCTGAGCAAAATGTGGATCTGAGAAAAGTTATCTGGTGTCTGGGTGCACGAAGATTCCTTCTTATATCTTGGCATGACCTAAGTCAAGAAGCATGGAGCATAAGTACTTGAAACATTCACTTTCTTTATTGTGATGATATCTGTTATATTTCTTTGGTACTCCTTGATTGTGAACTCACCAGAGATTATACAGAAGTAGTATGGACTCGTAACACAACGTCGATGAGACATTTTTTCAAAATGCACTTTCAAACTTCAGAAAACCTTTTTAATGACTTTGGAGCAACTAGATAAGTAAATTAATTCACTCCCATTGACACTACTGGACTGGGAGAATGAGTAAGAAAATGGGCTCCAATTTCCATCTATAACCATTCCTATCTGAACTGAACCTTCATGACCACACCACTTATTCAGGCAGAGTGTTAGTAGAACATAATAAGTGTTTAGAATGTTAGTAATCGTTTAAGAAAAATATTGATTACAAATGTAAATATATGCACATGCTGCAAAATGGTAATTAGGTTTTATGGATTTGAAAAAAATCTGTACGTGATGGAGAAGGACGGAATTCATATTCGTTTTCAGCACAACAAAAACATTAAAATTACCCAAAATTATAAAATCAAATTTTTGGTTGTAGACTTGTGTTATTACACTTGGAAGATAATATTTTAGCATTTCGTCTCTTTCCTTCAGAGATATTTTTATTAAGGTCCTTTGAAGCCTAGTAGAATTGTTCATCACTCATGAGCGTTTAAGGTATGTTCTATCACACACATTAAATGAGAAGCGATGCCATTTTCCGTGTTTATTTCTGACATCATTCAGTAAACTATAGGATAATAGACTATCGCAATGCGAACTACTTCGAACGCATAGAAATTCAGCTTGTTAATAGCAAATTTCTGCATTCCAATAAGTGTGTAATTGATCCCGTCGATGACGATTTCCCCATCGATGTAGATGGTGAACATGGCGCAATGAACGAAGCCTCCCGCTTCGATCACGCCCATGGGAGGACGTGTGGCCAGCGCGCGCTGCCGCCGCCCCGCCGCCGCCGCCGCCTCCGCCTCCGCCTGCTCCCAGCTCGCGCCCCTAGGAGCGCCGCCCTCTGCCTCGTCCTCCAACTCTGTGGAGGACAACGCGCGATTGCAAGGATTGCAGCTCCTGCTGGCACTCGCCGAGGGGGCGGCTGCTCTTTCGGCGCCTCGCTCCGCGCACTCACCTTCCTCCGAAGAGGTGAGCGTGCGCATGCGTGCACAGTTCAGCACGCTGACACCACGTAGCAGCGCTGCGCCCCAGCGCCGCAGTCTGCGCAGGAAGCGACCCATTCTGCGATCTGAAGGCGCTCCGTCGCTGCGAAACGGGTTGCTTCGAGGGAACAATGGGACAGTGTTGCAGCATTCCATCAACAACACGTGTGTACTGGCATTCACTCAGGACTATTCTACACTCTGAACAGAATAACCTTCTATGTATCTATGCCCCACTATAAAAATATTTATGCCGAAAGAAACTCAAGTGTAGACATTTTCATAGGAGAATTACTTTAACTCCCTCGCGAACATTTTCATTTGATATACGGAAAAATGTTCTGAGCAAAGTTGGTATCAACTGAATTTATTGCAGTGTCTCTCTCAGGGGGGCCTGGGTTTCAGAGACCCGACGCAACGGTGACAGGTTTTCTATCGTTTCTCCGGTCGACACCAGACGAATGCCGGAGTGGTACACCAACAAAAGGCCACGTACCGTGAGCTATTTTTTCTTTCACTCCCTTTTCCTAGCTTCACGCCTGACTTACAATTACACCCGCATGCACTACATTACCACACTTATCGGGAGACTTAAGCTCGTTCCAGCTGTGACTTTGCACCTTTGGTGAGAGATGCTGATTGGTGATATCCCCACAAAGCGACGGTGTAGCTCGACGCTGGATCCCGACAGCCAGCACGAGACACCTCCAGTGACCCATAGTATGCACTACACTTACAGGACTAATGGCGTTAGCAGTTGACGCGCCGGAAATCCCTAATCAATCAATCAATACACATATCAATAAATCAGAATGCCCTCTATTCCACTATTCGTTCATGTTTTCGTTCACCTATCTCGCGCGTTGAAGTCCTTTCCCTAAGGAATTAAAACTGTAAAATAGTGGTGCTACAGAATGGCACTGACTTTCCCGTGTAAGTATTCTATGTCCTTTGGTCTCGGCTTGCTATTCGGACTTGTCACATTCTCCTGACAGCTGTCATTTGTCGCCGCCCATAGTACATTTTTTTAAAGTTTAACTGTAGACAGTCTCTTATACAGTTCTTAAGTTAATAAAAGTTCCATATGATTTTCAGACAGTCGTAATGTTTATTAAAAGATACACATATAATGATTCACTTGGCTACGTTTCGAAGACCAAATGTGTCTCCATCATCAGGCCTTTAAATATAATATAATGTTACTTAGTTACATGATGTCAATCATAACCTATAAGTATAAATAACTAAATTAGAAATATGTTAAATACAACATATCAAAAATTTAAATTTCTACAAACTTGCATGAAGTCCTGATTACACTACACTAAATAAAGTGAAGGCAAGCACGTAGTAAGAGAAATTCCATACTCACATGAAGCTGTAGAATATAGAAAAAATTATTTTGGACGAAAGAAGAAATTTATTATTTTCTTATTCTTCTGCTTGCTGAACTCAGACCACTCCTACTTCTTAGAGAGTACTGACATGAATGTTCCTGGGTCTGGGGGGGTAGGGGTGGGGGTAGAATTCTGGGAGGGGTACGGGTAGAAGGGAGGATAACTTTATCAGAAAGAACAGTTGGAAGAGTTTTGAATTTTTTACTAAATTTTGTTAATATTGCGACTACTCGTCTGTCGGTTGGGCGCCGTAGACGTGGTAGCCGGCTCGCTCAGTCGATAGAAAGGCTTGCCTAAATTGATGAAGATGGAGGAAGTTGGTGGCCGGTGTAAAATAACAGACTTTTACTCATGTTAACAAATAGGTGGCTTTTATTTAAAAAAAGAATTGCAAGATTTTACCACTCATGTCGGCGAGCATGCTCCCCTTTCCCAATTCCAAAATTTTTCATGCACACATAAAATAATAAAATAAATTGACAAGTGAAAATTACTACAGTAAAAAAGAACAATATTTTCCTCTACGCTGATTCCCTCTTGACAGCCAAGCGCGGCCGGGAATCTTCTCTTCGTCGCCCGGTCAAAGGTAATTAAAAATTGTTCACCAAACTGTTTATGCCTTTCGACCACGGGCGCGCCAAAAGAACGAAAAAAAATACCGTCTCAGCGGGGCGGCGAGCACAACAAACCAGAGTTGAACGACCTCGAGCCACCAGCTGGTTGGCAGGGGTGGCGTGGGACGTATTGGGGCGCCGCACAAAGGGTCGCGCAGGGCCGAGTCAGGTAGTAGGCGGGGTCGCAACACGGAGCAATTCTCAGACTCGCAGCCGTAATGGATTCGGTATCACTACAATATCGAATTATAACTTTGTGCCAACTGATTGCATTCGAGATTAGAATTCATTGAAAAGTATTTTTTATAAATAATGATTCGAGAACTAGACTCAATCACCAGGTAGGTTCTGTAGCTAAAATAATGTGATTGAGAAAATCAATAACATGATGGTGTTTTATTCTGTGGGCAGTGATGGAGTTTTCTTTTTGGAAGGGTAATTTGATCTTGTTTTTATGTTCTTTGATCCTATCTTCTAACCTCCTCCGAGTTTTTCCGATGTATATTAGACCACAATCTAAACATTTTATGGAGTATCCAGAATTGAGTCTATTAAATTGAGGAATCTGATCCTTGACACGGAGTATATTAGATTTATTTATAATGGTATTGACAAACATCACGGGGAAATTATTGGAAAATATCCTTTTGATATGGTTGTTGACACTCGGAACAAAAGGCAGCAAAAATTTAATTTTGTCAGAAAATGTTTGAGAAGCTGATGGATTACCTATTGTGCAATTTTTTCAAAAGGTCTCTGTACCAAATTGATTCAACTTCTGCCATACAAGGTTTTTAATAAATTTAATGGGATATGAATTTCTTGCTAACAATAAAAATATTTTTTATTTTGAATTACTTTTTCTATAATGAATTTCTTTTATTAACGTAAGAACATTTTTTTGACATTTTATTAACTTTTCGGTTTCCTAATGGTAGAGCCGCAATATAAATTTTAGAATATTAAAGATCACAAAAACCTCGTTTTAAATGGTAATTTTCTTTTAAAAATTTGTTGCCGTTATAGGAAAATTGCGTTTAAACGCTACTAAAAATGCAAAATTTGAAGCTTTTTCACAGAAAATTTTGAATTTCCAATAAACTTAATTTAAAGTACATTAACTCACAAATACAATAGTGTCTACAAAGTGCTGGTAATGTACATATTAAAAATGTGAGATAGCTTTAAAAAAATACAATTGCGTAATTTTTGAAAAAACAAAAAAAGACCCCAAAATGAACTTTACATCTTATTAAACAATGCAGTTAACACTATACGTTCGAAAAGTTTGAAGTAAAAATTTGAAGCCATTCATGAGAAAATGGAGTCTGAGTGTTTCTTAAAATGCCGGATTTTAAACTAGTTTTCGCAGAAAACTGCTAAAGTTTTCGAGAAACTTTACTTAAAATTATTTAAAGCAAATCAACTAGTAAATATAATAATGTGAAGAAATTGCCGTTAATGGAAATATTACCGACGTGAGAGACAAATAAAAAATATACATTTTTGAAATTTTCGAAAAAACAAAAAGATAGAGCAATACATATTTGGTGTCATCTCATAGGGTACATTTGGTACTATTGGTAAAAGTTTGGAGAAACTGGTACATAGGGTACATTTGGTACTTGGTAAAAGTTTAGAGAAAATATTGCAGCTGTTTTTGAGAAAGTCATATTTTCTTGTATTTTTTTAAATTGTACATATTACTTGCAATATTGCACGAAAAGTACTAAAATTTTGGAAAAATATTACATGACCTTAATGAAAGAATTTAATTTGGAGAAAGAGACTTTTCCTTCAAATACAATTCTATCTTTAACTTTGTAGTTGTAGGAAGAGGCCGAAAGAAATTCAAACTTTTGCAATTTTCGTAAATTCAGAGTTAACCGCGAAAATAGGACCTATGCACTCTTATAAGTGAATTTAACTCTGTTCATACAAGATATTGAAAGAAAAAATTTGGAGCCTTTTTTGAGAAAATTTGAGAGAATTTGCTTTTCGGTATGAAGAACCCACGAAAGAGGGATTCTGGCTACACCACATATTAGGGGATTTTTCCCCTAATTTAATTACTGGATTTATTCACTTTTTCATTATAAGGGACCGGCAATGATTTTTTTCTGACGAAAATCCGCCGTTTTTTCGCACAGCATTTCAAAACTTTCCGTATACTACGTATATTACTCCGTATATACGTACGTATACGGGAAAGTAAAATTATAAGAAATAGTATGTCTTGAAGCAATTTAGGTTCTTTTTTCACCTTACACGACAAGTAGATGGTTGGTTTCGTAAAAACGAGGTGCTATTCAAGGTATTCACACGTTCAATACAGATCATAACGAAAGAAACACAGGTTATGTCAATAGAAAATATTATAGATATATGTGATACAATATCAAAACTTCCCCGGCGAACTGAGTAAGAGTTTGAGCGAAATGTCGGTTTCCGTAATGTTTTCGATTTGTGCAGGAACCACTGAAGTGTTTCATATGTGCAATTTCCCCTTCATTGGCGAGAAAATAACGATTATTTTTCTTTTCAAAAAGGCCAATATTTGCATTTTCATCTGCTCAAATATTTTTATAGTGGGGCATAGATACATAGAAGGTTATTCTGTTTTGCGAGTAGAATAATCCTGAGTGAATGCCAGTACACACGTGTTGTTGATGGAATGCTGCAACACTGTCCCATTGTTCCCTCGAAGCAACCCGTTTCGCAGCGACGGAGCGCCTTCAGATCGCAGAATGGGTCGCTTCCTGCGCAGACTGCGGCGCTGGGGCGCAGCGCTGCTACGTGGTGTCAGCGTGCTGAACTGTGCACGCATGCGCACGCTCATCTCTTCGGAGGAAGGTGAGCGCGCGGAGCGAGGCGCCGAAAGAGCAGCCGCCCCCTCGGCGAGTGCCAGCAGGAGCTGCAATCCTTGCAATCGCGCGTTGTCCTCCACAGAGTTGGAGGACGAGGCAGAGGGCGGCGCTCCTAGGGGCGCGAGCTGGGAGCAGGCGGAGGCGGAGGCGGCGGCGGCGGCGGGGCGGCGGCAGCGCGCGCTGGCCACACGTCCTCCCATGGGCGTGATCGAAGCGGGAGGCTTCTTTCATTGCGCCATGTTCACCATCTACATCGATGGGGAAATCGTCATCGACGGGATCAATTACACACTTATTGGAATGCAGAAATTTGCTATTAACAAGCTGAATTTCTATGCGTTCGAAGTAGTTCGCATTGCGATAGTCTATTATCCTACAGTTTACTGAATGATGTCAGAAATAAACTCGGAAAATGCGGCATTGCTTCTCATTTAATGTGTGCGATAGAACATATCTTCAACGCTCATGAGTGATGAACATTTCTACTAGGCTTCGAAGGACATTAATAAAAATTTGTTTCCTTGGGGAAGGCTGATATCCTTCTTAATTGTCAAGTTCACGTGTCCTCATAATTTGTTGTTGCATTCTTGGTTCACCACACTTATCTATCCTCCCTGCTTCCTTGATTTTAGTTTCTCGCAAACTACTATGGGTCAATCAATTTTAAGTGGTCCAGAATTTAATAAATTGATCGCTCGACCATCTCAAAGAAAATTCATATGTTGTTCATAAATTTCCTTACGTTTTGGCTGTTCAAAAACATCTCCAACTTTTTTATTGTACCTGGTTTACAAATGGCGGCCATTTTTGTTTCTCGCCGTGCGCCATTTTTCGCATTTGCAGACATTTACTCTTTTCTAAATTACTGATATCTAGATTGTTCTACCATTCTAGAATAAAAGCATTCGGTTCAGCATACTGTGGCCTGCAAATCGAAATATTATTCACCTATTTTCTATGTTTTTATTTGAATAATATTTGCAACCTAATCTAAGGAACGCGAATGAACAAAATTCTACTTTCAGAGAGTAATTTTTTAAAGAAGAAATATAATCACAGCCTTCATTTTTCTGTGCTTCTATACACAACAGTATAGTTACAGTTTGTAAAATATCATTGGTATATAAAGTACCCATTGAAAATTACATCCTCCAAAATTGGAATTTTGTTTTTTTGTCAAATTTTGAACTGTAATATCTCTGTTGGGAGACCAGATAAAATCTGAAAATTGCACACATGCTAGACCGCTATCATACCAAACGTCAGTTAAAATTCCAACTATTAGATTTGATTCAAAATATTTTTAAAAAACTTGAAAACGTAGGAATAAAAGACTTCATTTCCACAATAAGGATACGTTGTGCCAAGTAGCAATCACATTATTTTGAAGCTATTTTCAACTAAAATCTACACTGATTTAAAATAATTAATTATACTTCATAATTAGTAAACAAAAGTGGCCTAATATGTTATTTTCAGCATTACGTGAACGTTACTCTAAAACAAACCTACAACTTGATAGCTACGTCTGTAATTGAAATCTATATTTTGTGGGTCATTGACAACGAAAAATCGATTGATGGAAAAACGTGTCTGTCCGCCTTTCTACCACAAAAAAACTGACCCACAGTTCATGGATTGTAACTACAAAACGAATTTGAAGATGAAATTTACTGCATATAAGAACAAAATTTCTTTTCGTTTTTGTTACCATTACCCGAGAATAATCGTTAATTACCGCCCCACGTTTACAATAGTTCCTTGTTTCTACTTACGTAATAAGGCAAAAAAGCAAAACGTACTGAAGAACAGCGAGAAATTCGACAATTTGAGGGGAGGTGTCTCAATTTGAGGGGCGGTCTTCAGAGAGATTCAGGGCGACATTGCTAATAAACAAGTAGATTGTGAAAAAATAATTTTTAAAAAAGTTTTCAATATTTTTTCTCTGTGAATACCGCACACAGGGACATTTTAGATAAGTCACAGTAGAAAGGAAACAGTCACAGGAGGAACAAAATAAAGTATTACAGAGCGCAATGTAACATGTCGGAACGTCCTCCCAAGATTTAGTAGTAACTATTCAAAGGAACATAGATGATTTGATGATTTGATTAGATTGTTATTTATCCCACGCGCGTTAACTACTAAGGTCATTAGTCTCTTAGTATTGTGCACAATTTTTTCATCGAGAGGTGGCAATGGTCATTCCTTGCTGGATGGTGAGATCCGGCGCCGACCTATCGTCGGCTAGTGGGGTTTTCCCTAATCACGTATCGCCCATCAGCGGGGCACCGCCCCAGCTGAGACAAGCTCTAAGCTCCGGACCAGTCTCCCAGCTTGTATGGTAGTGTAATGCATGTTAGTGGAAGTGTGTGTAGGGGAGAGGATAGGACAAGGAAGACCTAGGAAAGATAGCGCGCGGTCCGTGGCCCGTTTCTTAGGGTACTTCTCCGGCATTCGCCTGGTTTGATCGGAGAAACCACGGAACACTAGAGATGAGAGTAACCGGTCGTCAGAATTCTCCTCCAGTGTCTGAATTCGAACTAGCTGACAAGCTAGTGTCGAAAATCCTGCGACCTTCGGGACTCGAATGTAGGATCTCCCGGAGAAGCACTGCAGTGACATCAGTTGATGCCCTGAGCCACCTCTCTCGGTAGGTAGAGGATTGGAATTCAGTAAGAGAAGAAAAGACGGATTCTCGGAACTTTAGATAATGTCAAAGAACTTCTACCCTGAAATTCAAGAGGAAAGACAATAAAGAGGCAGCGCCAACTGAGGGAGCGAGAGAGGAAGGTCTCCGAAGAGAAGAATTTTATTTTTTGCCTCCGTCGTCGCCGTCGCCGTCACATCGTCGTCGCGTCGCCGTCGCCGTTTTAATCTGGTGTGCGGTAGCTCATTGTGAGGTCGGTGACCTGTGAATGAATCGGAGGGTATATATGCCAGGCAATATATGAGTGGGTTGACCACCTCGGGGCTGGCGTCGCTTTTAGCCCTACCGCTCCGCCTTGCTGCTCACCTTCTTTTTCAATTTTACGTTCCCCCACGTGACTCTATTGACTCCTTCTTTTCTTGGACCCTCTCTCTCTCTTGCCTCTACAGTCACTTCGTCCAACATTTTATAGTCGTGATTTTCCATTTCTTCTCAACATATTTTGTCTTGTTTCGCCTGTCATTGTCGTTTGTAATAACTTGCTCTTTCACGGTCATTGGCTCAAGTTTTCCCCATAAACGCCCATAGTAAGAACTAAGGCCCTTATCTTTGTTATCTAAAACTTTTTAACTAACTTTTTCCCTACAATTAGCTAGACTTTACAATAAATAATTTACATCAAAATAATTAAAAGACACAACATAGGATTTTACTGATACTCCGGTGTCTAATTCCGGTATTCATTAATGCTACTAACATGTCCCCGACACTAAATATTCATAGATACATTTTTCATCAGTAAATCCGCTTTTGTTCTTCGTACAATATAACACGAAAAATCTTTTCGCATTTCTTGATGCAAAATGTACGAACTTCATATTTCCAATTTTATTTTACTTTCTAGACAGCATTTGTTCCACAAATAATTCATCCCAACTATCTAATGATATTAAGTTGTCATCGAAAAATATTAACAGCAAACACTGATTTTTAAAGCTTTTATAGTAAAAGTCAAATTTTTCGGTGCAATAGAATTTTCCCCGTTATTTGTTAGTACACAACCCAAAGACAAAATGGATATTCAACACAAGAGTAGTGTAGGTTCAAAACCCAAGGATTCGGAGCTTAGTTACCATTATTGTTTACAAAACATCTTTCAGCAAACCATCTCTCTTATCTATCCAAACCTTATCGTCGGAATCCGTATCTGCCTTCAAAAAGCTTCCGTTCCTTTGTTCTCTCAGCGCCCGTATCTAATGCTGCCCCTGTCTCCGTAGACGCGTTTCCTGTGGAGGTTTCTCATCTGCTTTGCTCCCTTTCTGCGGTTCCGCTCCTCTTCCCCTTATTTGACCCCAGCGCTGCGCCCTCGGGTCTCGGCGGCGTTATTTACTCAATGAAAATGAGGAATTGTCTCTTTCTCGAAGCTATGGCCGCGACGGTTCAAGATCTTCAACGGTGCCTTTTGAGACAACGAGAGGATGAAATAGAGAAGAGGAGAATGATGGTGGTGACTTCAGAAAGTCCCGGGAACCATCCCAATCGGAAAAACTTCTAAGAACTTGGCGTATAGTAATGTACTCTTCATTTAGTATTATTGCTCCCTTGAAATATTTACAGTCGCACTCTGCCAAATACCATGGCTGAATAATCTCATACACTTTATTCCTCTAGTTTTTCGCCTTACTATGTAATAAGAAAGTATTGCAATCCTAAGCCGGAAATCGGTAATTTTTCTACAGAAAAACTCTTATTGTCGGACCCTAGTAACAAAAAGGTAACTTGTAACTTGTTTCTGTTTGTAGTAAATTACTTTCTCGTTAAAAAACGTTCTATAGCCAGAATTCATGTTGTGTGGGTCCTTAATACGAAAAATCCTATTGACGTCAAAATGTCTATCAGTAGTCAACTGTAGCTCCTAAATCGTTCGCATGATTTTCTCAAAAATTGATATTCTCCGATCGATTTTAACAATTTCAAATGGAATATAAATTTGATATTTCGGGGTTCTTCACATGAACCATTCACAGCATTTGCTAAATTTTCTCAAAAAACTCTCCAATTGTTTTTATTAAACTTTTCCCTCGGGTAACGTAAAAGAAGCTAAAAATTCGCAAGGGTCTTTTCCCCGATTTTTCGGAAAGTGCAAATGTTTACAATTTTCAGGCAAGATTGAAAATAAACCTTTACAAAATTATAAACTGTTTGCGCACACTTTTGCGTTAAATTAGGTATTTTGTAACAATTGTTTTCTCGAAAATATCTCATCATCTATTTTCTTTAATTTTCCCCCCGAATGTTGCAAGCAAGTGGTATAGCTTATACCATTTTCGGCGAATCTCTCGTATTTTCGAAATTTAAACTATTTAACATTGCACAAGTATAATATTGAAGGTGGAATTTTTTTTCTTGAACAAAATCTGTTCTAAAATACAAGATCTTTAAAATTTATTTACAACTTTGTGGAAATACTCGTAGTTTCTGCGTAATTTGTTATTCAACCTAATGCAATTTATAAAACATACATTTTCTCATAAACGTCTCCAAAATAAGTTTAAAATTATTTTCGTAGATTGAGCAAAGGAGGGTTAAAAATGGAGGAGATCTCATTTTTGGTGAACTTTTAGGATTTTCGAAAATTTAGAAAAACGAAAGTTAGAAAAAATACGAGTAAGTATTTACTATTATAGTACCATTCGTTTAATCTTGTATTGTTTCTTTTCTGGCTTATTTGGGTACTTGTATTTCCTCTTGTCCCGAAGTCTATTGCTACTTTCTTAAATTACTTTCTTAACTCTTCGATGCACGGAGCTCGAATTTTGCGACTTTCCACTCAGTGCACCTCAGAGGCCTGGTCTCAATAAAACGCTAATTTGGGGTCGGGTTGAAGTAGTAATGAATGCAATAATTTGTATTATTCAATAAACTTGTACTTTAAACTTTTAATGCATTTTAAGGCATTTTACACATTTTATTTTCAACTATCTCGCAGAATACTGTTTTTAATGTTTATTTATTTGGTCAAAAATTGTATATGACGTGTGGGGAAAGAGATTATCTGCGCAAATTTTCTTGAGGCCCAGAATAAAATAAAAGTTTGAAAAACTAGAAAAAAATAATTTAGAAACTAATTATTATTTTAGAAAAATAAAAATTCGAAAAATGTTTGTTCCCGAGTTAAAGAAAATCAATTTCAACGGTAAATGAACTGATTTGATTTTTCTGCATTGCTAACAAAATAGTAATGAACATCAATTCTACTCCTATCATTACAAGCAAAAGGAGTGCTCAACAAAACGTGCGCACAGTGAAGCTACTTTTACGTCCAGAAGCAAAACAAGGGGCCATCTTTGCTCAATGGTTCTGGGAAACTGGACAAAAACCTGATCGAGATGGGGGTCATTGACCCGGAAGCTGAAGTACATTACTTGTTACAGGCATATTAAATATTTTTTAATGTACACAAAACAAACGTTAACTAATTCATTGTATATCACTGTTTTGTTAAAATAAACGTTATTTTTCTTTTTGACGATCAGTATAGTTTCTAATTGTATAGAAACAGTTTTGGTACAGAACAGGTTTTCTATACAAACAGGTTTGTATATAAACATGTTCTGGTACAAGTTTCTTTTCGCACATGAAGCTCTGTAATTTTCTCTTTTGTCTTTTTCGAAGAGGCATTAATAGCATCTGGAGAAAAAGTAATGTCCTGAATAGTAAGAGTTTATAACAATTTGACCATGATATTAATATTTGTAAATATTTCCTTTCCCTCTTTATTGTCTTTGGAAATGATCAATAGTATCTATAGCGGTTCCTGTGAATCCCGAAGACTTGAAGACTATTTAGGGTTCTTTTGAGTATATTATGGTTTCTCTCTCCTTTTCATATTAGCACTGGAAAATTCTTCCGCCAGTTGCATATACCCCTTTCCCATTGACATTAGTCTTGAATCAGTTTTGTGAAGATTACATACGCATTCAAAGCACCAATGTCAAACTTGTAAAATAATCTCATATGCCTTCATGATATTTAATGGCGACTTTTTGATCTGTGACGTCAACTCCAATCTTTGTTTTGAAATACGCAAAAATACTTTTGGTGAGATGTTTGTTTGTCGTTACATGGCCTTCGCCCTCATGTATTATGCCAAGAAAAATATTTTGGTTATTTGGACATGTGTGATATAAAAAAAGGGTCTATGGTGAAATTTTAGAACATAATTATCTAACTTTATAATCTCACAGCTTATATGGTCTTTCCTGCGCGTTAGCTCGTAATGTTAGTTTCTTCTCCATTAGAAATTCACCCAGGATTATGCACGTAAACAGTTATCACTAGAAACTATTAGAAACTCAAAAAAGTTATCAGTTGTAAAGTTATAACCAATGAATGTACCAAATTCCAACCAACAGTAACTGTACCAAATTCTTTATCATTTCTATTCAAAATCTTTTGCAACAGACTCATCTTTGGTTTTTCCATTGTATATTTTGCCATTTAGTGTAAATCCGTTCCTAAAATCCCAACACAAAATATCTCTTCATTCCATATTTTTGTGGTCATGGTTTATGTCTCTGGGCACGTAAATAATTAAGTCTGGAATGATAAGGAATAAATTCCAACAACATAAATGTGTTTCTTATGCGCTAAAAGACACGTTAAGGGAAAACAGACTAAGGGGCCTCGGAGGACCACTTACTGAAAAGAACGACTACCTTCAGAAAAGTTGAAAAATTAGGAAAAATTTCATGGCTCACTGGACCATCCTTTGCTATTAGAAAAGAAATATAACAACAGAGGATATCATGAAAGGACACACCTGTAATGTTAACGGAAAAATATTTACAGCATTTAGAAACATGGTCGGGCCTTTGAGGCCCACTAAGTGCACTGAAGGGTTAAATTCCTTGTGTATAAGAGTCCTATGTACTTTCAAAACTCTTCATTAACAACACATGGATGAATTACGATTGTTTTCCCATCAGATGTTACCAAACATTGAAGTTCATTTTACATAGTTCCCTAGTTTACCTTCGTTTCATCTCAGTATTAATCAGAGCTGCCAGTTCAAAGTGATAGTAAACAGTTTAATAGTTTAACTAGATATCTCTTGAGCCACGTATGAAACGAAGAAGCAACGTAGATCGACAGTTACACATTGCGATAAAAAAACGTTTCTATTGCATTTTACATATATTCAAACACACATTAACACCAACATAGTGCAAAGGTGAAAAACAGAAGAGTCAGAAAAGATGTGTGATATATTCGAAATTATTAAATTCATGCTACAACACCTAAGTAATATTTCAATGACACCACGCGGACATCTCGCAGTCCACATGACACTTCTCGCAACTTTGACGAATGTCAGCGCCGTAGCCTGCTGCAGGGGGCGCCACACTCCGTCACAGTCCGCCTCCTCCTCCTCCATCGCCTCCGCGCATTGCTGCGAGAATTTGTGGGGTGGAAGGGACACGGGGATTGGTCGACGCCATAATCAGATCAGCCAAGTCCAGACTGACCGGCGCTGACGTGGCCGGCGCCCGTGCAAATTGGAAATTATTCGGCAATCCTTACGCTTCGCAAATCCCCGGCGACAATCCAATTTGAAGGCCAGGGCAAACAGCGAAAAAACGTCGGCCGCGTCACCCTACGATGAAGACTTTTTGCCCAAGAGCGGGGTTAAATGTTTGCTGACGTCCAGTATAGCGCCCAGATTTCCAGATTCTCCCCCTGATGTTTTTTTTTTACATCGTCAGAGATGAAAGTTCCTATATGTGCCACGGTAACGCCGTTTTGAGCAAGGGTCGCATAGATTTTTTTTCTTGTGAAATTTGTTTTACTGGTCAACTGCATTTGAGTGCGTCAGGGCGTAAGAACGAAGGATTCGCTGGGGGAAAGTCACGTTCTATTCTTCCAATTTCGACGACCGGAAATCACGGTCCACCGACCATCCGCAAGAGTCCTGGTTAGCAAACAAAGGCTGCAGTAAGGAACGTAGTGTGCTTGCTAAAATTCTCTCAAAAAATACAGAATGTAGTTTAGTTCCAACTTGAGCATTTTATAGAAAATAACATTCTGAAATATAGTCGCAACTAAAATGTTTCAATTGTACTAGAGGTTGAAGAATATATGAATATTGATTTTAAGTTAATATTACTGTCACAAAGTGAAATAATTACTGCTATTCCTGGAAGTCAATAAATTCAGTCTTCAAAAACAAATGAAAACCGATAAATAGTTGCCTTGTTTATTGAAATCAGACCATCTCAACAAAGAATTTGCGGACAAATATTTTCAATAATTTTAATTTGCTCAGAATCAGAAATTAATAGAAGGCTCTTTTATTAGCGCATCAGATTTTTAAAATTGAATATAAGTCTACAGCTCCTAATTTTTTTTCACTAAGCCATTGAGTTCTAGTTTTTTCGATACAGCCTAGTATATGTATGTATATACATATATATGAGGATTTGGGCATAAGTCATGGGGGCTACAATTGTTGAAAAAACGTAATTTTTTAAATTCTGAAATATAGGTGAAAACATACACATGTTTGTGAGATAATAATCAACCGTTTGAAATATAATAGTTGTTATAAATAATACTATTATGCAACTTATTGCCGTTGTAAACATTACCTCATAAATCTCCCAATTTACAAAAGTATTACTATATTTTAAAAAAATGATGTATGTGTGTGTGCTTGTGTTTCAGCTTAACTCTCCAACATGGGGACAATGTCATTGTTACGTCCCATTTTAAACCTATTTATTGAATTTTTTATTTCCTTGCACCCAGGGGACTCTTGTAGCACAATTCCTTATACTCAATTATTTGAACAACCAGTGAAGTGTATTGAAAACTGTATGTGTGTGAAATCGGTCGGAGTGGCGTCGTTCGGAGGAATGCAGTTCTCGCCGCACCCCTGCTGGACCACCCTCCGCGCGTCCCGCCCCCGTGGGGGTGGCGACTGCGAACGTGCCGAAGGCTGTTATTCCAGGCGCATTTTTTTTGGCAACTTCCTGTCCGAGCCCCTCCGGCTCCAAGGGCATGCGTGCGCGCTGAGTGCGTGCACAAGCTTCGCCATCTCCCCAACAGCGCTAGCCCTCAGACACACACGCAAATTGACACTAGCGCCCCTGTGTGCCACGAAAGGACAACATTTCGACCGACCAGTTTTCAAAAACTTTTCATCCGACGAGATCAAGGACTCTTGTGGCGACCTCCGCAGAGGTCAGACGTACTTTCGTATGCGGTGCAAAATCTATTTTGCCTACCGCAATCTGTTGCAAGAAGCGGCTCTCTAGCATTTACTTACTATATGCGGTGCAACGCCTAGTTGCCTACTGCAATCTGCTAGAAGACGCTGCTCTGCACAACATTTTAATTTGGGGTCGCAACTCTGCGCCATCCCCGTCAACAATCTCCTGCTGCTGCAACATCTCTCGACCGACATCTGCTGCAAGAAACACCCACCAGAGCTCCAACGGATAAGTGATTACTTATTTCAAACTTCTTTCTGATGCATCAGAATTCTACTTGAGTGCACTCTTTTAATCTATTTAAATTTAACGCAAGAAAAGACTCTAATTTTTGGCAACTTCTTACTTCAAGATTACTGTTTTTCAATTACTTTTGTTCTTTTTTTTTTTCATTACTTTTTTCACATTAATTTTTTATCTTACTGTTTTTTAATATTTTTTGTTTGTTTACTAACCTTTTAACTCAAATTTTTTAGTAATTAAATATTTGTTATTTTTTATTACAGCTAATGTTGTTCTTTTTTGCCCTATCATATTCCATCCATCTATGCAATACCGTACAGCTCAATTAATTTTATGTGTTATGTGTATCAATTAATTTACAGTCTGCTGGTCCTCCAAATATATAAATATAAAGCTATCAGAGATTCCTCCATATTCTACTTTTCTTATTTATACTGCCAAATCACATTTTGCAGACGATACACGTAACATATTTGGTCCTCCGTTCGCGGATATTTTTTTCCAGTTATTAGACAATACGTTGCATTGTATTGCATTTGGATGTGTTTGTAGGGCAAACAAAATTGTGTTCGTGTGTAGTGATAAGTGTTCATTTTCACATAATTGTTATTACGCATCGTAACAGTGAATTGTGTCTGCAAGTCTTCCCTTGACGTGCAGGGCTATCGTGGCAAGACATTATTTTTGTTTTGGGTGATAGAAGGTTTTATTTTAACCTCTTATTTTTTGTTGTTGTAAATTTTAACAAATCAAAATGGGTCCAAAGAAAAATAGGCAGTTAGACCCCCACGCAGGCTATGAAACCACTCAACAAGAGCATCAAAGAAATAATTTCAAAAAATTATTAATTTCCTCTATGAATGCATTGCGTAATTATGAAATTAAAGATAGGCTATCCTATAACGTGTTAATAGAAAAACAGTCTCGGCTCACTAATCTTTATGAACAATTTGCTCAAGTATCAATGCAATTTGAATTTTCTGATTCTGAGTTTAGGGAATACGAAAATATTGAGGACGAGTACGTCACTCTCTTAGCTCAGATTAAGATTATTCTCAGTGAGAACAATCACCACTCCGATCAAATTTCGGAGAATTCTGTTAACAACGAACAGCATGTGTGCTCATCTTTTGCAAATTCTCGAACACAACAATCAGTCAGGTTACCGGAAATCTCTATTCCTAAATTCAATGGAGATTTTGCGAATTGGACGAATTTCAAGGAAATCTTTACGGCCTTGATTATAAAAAATACCACTATAGAAGATGTCGCAAGGTTTCATCACCTAAATACTGCTCTTGAAGGGGAACCTCTTTCATTGCTACGTAGTCTACCGGCATCAGCCCTCAATTTTCAGGTAGCATGGAATCTTCTTTGTACTAGATATGATAACACCCGTTTGATAATATCTAGCTACCTGAAAAAGCTTCTAAAACCGCCCGAATTACAAGCAGGGTCGCCTCAGTCCTTGAGAGCTTTATTAGATCATTTTGTAACTAATTACAATGCGCTGAAGGTAATTCAAAATGAACTACCTCTTGATGAATTGCTCATTTCTCAGTTGTTGTTAGAGTCTCTAGACCTGGAAACTTTGCGTGAATGGGAAAGTTCATCTAACACAGATAAAATGCCCTCCCTTAACGATCTGACCACATTTCTTGAAAAAAGATGTAAAATCTTAGATCTAGTTAATATTAATAAAGTAAATGTCGAAGTACATCTAAAGCAAGGGTCATCGTCATCACGCCCCACTTCAAAACAGGGTACCAGTAATTGCGCTTGCTGTTCCGGCCCACATCCAATTTATTTGTGTGCTGATTTCAATAAAATGAGTCCGCAGAAAAGGATAGCCGTAGTAACTGACAAGAAGTTATGTCGAAATTGTTTAAAATATTATAGTCCTGGTCATACTTGTTCAAAGGGAACGTGTCGTCAGTGCGACAAACGTCATCATACGTTACTACATTTAGGTGATAAAGTTTCCAGTAAGCCTCAAACGCAATCAAACGTGATGTCGGCTAATGCTAACGCGTGTTCAGACATGAACACCACGAGTTCCGCGCCCTCAGCTGGAATCTCGGAACACATTGAAGCTCAGGTAAAGTCGCAGGATTCTTCTAAGATATCGTTTTGCACATTGCCTGCAGTTCATACGTCACGATGCCTTCTCGCCACCGCGGCAGTGCAGATAAAGAAAAAGGACGGATCATACGTGCAGTGCACGGCAATTATGGACTCCGGATCCAATTGTAATTTAATTACTGAATCTTTAGTTGAACGACTTCAACTCAATACTTTTGATGCCTCTATAAATATCTGCGGCATAGCAGCTTCTCAGACACGAGCTACACGCGGGGTATCACTTGATGTTGGCGCCAGCGCCACGAATTGGCGCACTAACTTAGGTGCTTACGTTATACCACAGATTAGTTCTCAACTACCAACGGTAGATTTAGATCCATCTTCGTGGAATATTCCGAGTAACATGACTCTGGCGGACCCGCATTTCGCTAATGCTAAGTCCATCGATTTATTGTTAGGTTCGGAAATATTTTACTCAATACTGGCTACGGGAAATGTTTCATTAGGACCTGAAAAACCTGTCATGCAGAACACCTTATTAGGCTGGTTAGTAGCTGGCCGTCTACCGTGTTTGCAGGAGTCAAAAGAATCTACGAGTCATTACTCGGCATTTATATCTTCTAATCACGAAGGTTTAGATGCGACACAGTTTGAATTAAGCAAGTTTTGGCAATTAGAGGAACTGCCCGCGGCTAAACAATCCTCTCCAGAAAATGAACATTGCGAAGATTTCTTTCGCGAATCTACCACTCGCGATCGCGATGGCAGATATATAATAAAACTCCCTCGCAAATTAAATGCACCGACTTTAGGCGCAAATCAGGCTCAGGCAAAACGGCGTTTCTTGTCATTAGAAACCAGGCTTGAGAAAGATCCGGAACTCAAACACAACTATGTGGAGTTTATGAAGGAGTATGAAAACTTGGGCCACATGGTTGAAGTGACCTCCAACTCCATGGATAATTTCGGCTATTACATTCCTCACCATCCAATTCTGAAACCCTCTAGTTCAACCACGAAATTACGTGTAGTATATGACGCTTCAGCGAAATATAGCACAGGTGTATCGCTAAATGAAACTCTTGCATCAGGGCGTGATAATAGAGCTCGTGTTGATCGCGTTCGAACTGCGGGTGGAACATTTTTACGTACAATTCATAAGTTAGCTCCCTTACCTATTTCATAAGATAGAATAGTTTTCTTTATCATTGGGACTTCACATTGTTCTTATTAAAATTCTTACTTATTTTTTTACAAATGACACTCCTGTGTCGTGCCATTTGGGCGGGCAGTATGTTACGTCCCATTTTAAACCTATTTATTGAATTTTTTATTTCCTTGCACCCAGGGGACTCTTGTAGCACAATTCCTTATACTCAATTATTTGAACAACCAGTGAAGTGTATTGAAAACTGTATGTGTGTGAAATCGGTCGGAGTGGCGTCGTTCGGAGGAATGCAGTTCTCGCCGCACCCCTGCTGGACCACCCTCCGCGCGTCCCGCCCCCGTGGGGGTGGCGACTGCGAACGTGCCGAAGGCTGTTATTCCAGGCGCATTTTTTTTGGCAACTTCCTGTCCGAGCCCCTCCGGCTCCAAGGGCATGCGTGCGCGCTGAGTGCGTGCACAAGCTTCGCCATCTCCCCAACAGCGCTAGCCCTCAGACACACACGCAAATTGACACTAGCGCCCCTGTGTGCCACGAAAGGACAACATTTCGACCGACCAGTTTTCAAAAACTTTTCATCCGACGAGATCAAGGACTCTTGTGGCGACCTCCGCAGAGGTCAGACGTACTTTCGTATGCGGTGCAAAATCTATTTTGCCTACCGCAATCTGTTGCAAGAAGCGGCTCTCTAGCATTTACTTACTATATGCGGTGCAACGCCTAGTTGCCTACTGCAATCTGCTAGAAGACGCTGCTCTGCACAACATTTTAATTTGGGGTCGCAACTCTGCGCCATCCCCGTCAACAATCTCCTGCTGCTGCAACATCTCTCGACCGACATCTGCTGCAAGAAACACCCACCAGAGCTCCAACGGATAAGTGATTACTTATTTCAAACTTCTTTCTGATGCATCAGAATTCTACTTGAGTGCACTCTTTTAATCTATTTAAATTTAACGCAAGAAAAGACTCTAATTTTTGGCAACTTCTTACTTCAAGATTACTGTTTTTCAATTACTTTTGTTCTTTTTTTTTTTCATTACTTTTTTCACATTAATTTTTTATCTTACTGTTTTTTAATATTTTTTGTTTGTTTACTAACCTTTTAACTCAAATTTTTTAGTAATTAAATATTTGTTATTTTTTATTACAGCTAATGTTGTTCTTTTTTGCCCTATCATATTCCATCCATCTATGCAATACCGTACAGCTCAATTAATTTTATGTGTTATGTGTATCAATTAATTTACAGTCTGCTGGTCCTCCAAATATATAAATATAAAGCTATCAGAGATTCCTCCATATTCTACTTTTCTTATTTATACTGCCAAATCACATTTTGCAGACGATACACGTAACAGTCATTTCAACAAAACTTGGTATACTTTATGACTGGGCAATTACAATTCGAAAAAGCATACACCGGAGGTAATTCTTTTAGAGGGGTGGGTGGGAAAGGCATGATATTTACAAATAAATTCATCGAACAACCCGCAATACTTTCACACCTCGTGTAATGTGCAGTGAGCAGGCATAGTGGACGAGACAGGCAAGGCTGTTTAATAGACGATTGCAATAAACCCCCGAGACTTTCACTCTATAAAATGGAAGTAAATGGCAAATATGTGCATTGCCTATGCAGTGCGATGTCGATAAGTTGCGATTCTTTCTAATTCCAGAATTAGCCGGTTAATGCTTTTGTTATCGAAAATTAGAGGATAGAGCCCGCTGTGGAAAACGTTCTTGATGTTTCTTATTCAAGAACCACATGAAGCCAATTCCCTATGCTATCCCCAGCCTCGTCAGTTTCTCTTCCGACTTGCCAACAACTGACTACACCACTATTGCTACATTTGCTGATGATACAGCTATCCTTGCAGCAGATGAAGATCCTTGTAGCGCCTCGCAACATTCACAAACACACTTGGACAAAATGGAACAACAAATGGAGGGTAACTATAAATGCAGCGAATTCAAAACATACCACCCATTCATTTAGAAGAAAGTAGTGTCCGAAAGTTAGTACAAATAATAAAGAACTCCCTAAGGCTACAAATGTCAAATAGCTCGGATTGCACTTGGTCAACCATTTGACATGGAAAACGCACATCATTACAAAACGTAATGAAGCGCAATTAAAAGAATGAAAGTTGTCATGACTCTTCAACAGAAGGTCGCAGCTGTCTCTGATAACAAAGAGGTTATATAATGTGCTGTTATAAAATCCACTTGGACGTACGGTACAGAATTATGGGGTGTCAGTGAATTATGTGGGAATGCCGTGCAGTGGATTATGTTCCAGTAGAATAATGTGGGAATGCCAGTGAATCGAACATTGAGATTATCAAAAGAATCGAAGCAAGAAATTTAAGAAAGTTATCCGGAGCACCGTGGCTCGTCAGTAACAAAACACTTTGTAAGGACCTAAAGATCTCGACTATTGCGGACGTCATTACGAAAAGAAGCCAGAAGTATTTAAAGAAACTAAATGATCATACAACCATCTATCAATTAATCGACTGGACAACAGTGAGCACATATATAGACTGAATCGTCACATATTAGAACAGCTACTTTAATATCTAATTAATGAAAACCACTATTAATGTAAACAGTAAGTCAACGTAATAATGCTATTTGTATAAATGCAAACAATTTACTAAATGTTCTTCAAGAACAAATTGTAACTTGTGCAGATGTGAAATAAAAAATAAGGTGAGAAGGTAAAACTGATTACCCACACGAGCCAATTCGACGGAAAATCGCTATTGTTGGCAATGCTGTTGAAAGTTATAATCAGTCTTATCATTCAGGGGGGTCAAATGGCTAACTTGTGTTTAGCGTGGGTTTTCTTATGCCCACAGATAAACACCATTAAAACACCAGCAATGCCCTCCTGTAATATGAATACCCGATTTGGGTCGAAAGTCAAGTCCTGATCTCTCCTATATGCCTCCCCGTGGCGGCCCCAGGGTGCTCTCTAAGGTGAGAGCTTGGAGAGCAGCTAATGACAGCAGGGTGAGGGCGAATCTCCGGCACCTGAAAACGAGAGCATTGGGATAAGGTAAGGAAACCCTGATAGAAAACCAACCTGCTGCCTTGCAGGGAGAAGAGGGATCTCCAAAGGCTAGGGGAGAAATCTCTCAACAAAAATTACGCAGGCCCAGATGCAGAAAGGGGGCATCCCCACTGGGCGGACTGACGTAGGGCCAATCACCCACTCACTCTTACAGCGGATTCAAAGAAACTTAAAGAGCCTCGGACAAGAAAGACAACTTAGACGGCCGCGCAAGGAATTGGACATGAATATAGGCATGTGGATTTACTTACTTACAAAACTATTTTCATATCAGCAGTAACAGAATAATTTTTTACAGTGACATTTTTAACATTTACTTACACTTACTTACATGGATGTGCCAAAGGAGCGAAGCTACACTAGGAGAGGTTAAGCTCAAGGCACAAGGAATACTCCAAATGGCTAACCCAACGCTGAGAGGCTTTGGGGGAAGAAGAAGAAGAAATCATTCAATTTGTGAATAGTTGGTGATTGCTTTTTCGACAATGTTTTACAGTCGTAGTAAACACATTGTAAACTTACTTAAATCAAGTGAATCTGTTATTATTGACGAAACAACAGAACAGTGGAATGTTTTAGAGACACTTTACCAAAACAATCGAGTTGCCACTCTAACAACGCCTACAACAACCTTTCAACAAAAAGAGGATTGTTGTTCCATGGATGAACCAACAAATATTCCAGATTGCGATGAAAATGTCATCCACCCCATCACCGCATCAGCACATAATAATAATGATATTTTAGACCTACATTTTGAACATTTTCCAAAATGGACTGAGAACGACAATGTAATCATTGAGCTGGAAACTCTTGCTGGATCCTTCCATGCAAAACAATACGTTTTATGACATGACCTCTTCAAACCTGAAAATAACTTGGGATTTTGTTTTCCATGATACCTTCATGGTCGAGGTACAACATTAAAATATTCTAACTGATTGTTCGGCAACAATGCACTCTTAAAACCTAAGACTTCTTGTGAACACCCCTATATTATTATTATTTTTTTGCTCTCAATATCAATTCAATTCAATTCAATATCAAATATCTCAATTCAATATTAAATATCAATTTTATATTATGTTATTCTTGGCATACAACAATAAAAAAACTTTTTTTAAACGCAATTCCTCGAAAAATAACTACTATATATTTAAAAAAGATACAATAATATTGAATTTAGGATGTTCTATATGCTATAAAATCTTCTTCACGAAATCTTAAAATGAACAAGAATAATTATAAAAAACGCTCACTTGAGCTGGAAGGGGCATTATACAACTACTTCCCTAGGCACTTCAGTTGAATTTGCCACAGGTTTACTGAAAGTTTGTTCTGACTGGATGGAATGACACAGATTTCTGTCTGTGAACAACGCTAGCGGCGAAACTATTCAGCCGATCTTCTCCAAAATTGATATTCCCCAATCAATCTGGCTGATGTCACGCCTTTTTGAATTTGAAACCGATATTTTAATTTTAGCGGGTTCTTTACATGACGCACATTTTCTAAATTTGCAAAAAAAAGATTTTTATTAAACTTTGTTATTTGATAGTGTGACTGATGTTTACGAGAATGGGCAACACTCATGTTCGTTAAAAACACTTGAATTTTTGCAAGTTTAAAAAAAACTTAAATTTTTTCGGAGACTTCCTACAACTACAATTATTGGGATAGATATTTTTTCTTAATTAAATCTCTTAGCTGAAGATAGATTTTGAAAGAGGGTCATGCATAATTTTTCGAAATTTTTAGTACGTTTGGCGTAATTTCGAGATGAAATATAGGCAATACTTTAAATATACAATATATAATAAAATTAAAATATACAATATATAATATTTTATATATAATATAAAATATATTTTTTAATGAAATGTGTTCATCAGGAACAGATATCAAAATTATGTCACGTTCAATTTGTCAAAAACGAAATTTTGTGTCAAATATACGCAATTTTTATCGTCTTTGAACCATTTTTCTTAAAAACACAAATTTTGGTTAAATTTGGAAGAAACAGCGTAAAGGACGCCTAAGAGAATGGTGCAGGTCTCATGTTCCTTAAAATACCAAATTTGAAAATTTAAAAAAATTAAAAAAATTGTTGCCATCTTCCTACAACTAAATTTGTTTTCTTATTAAAACGTGTATATCAAAAGTTTATATTCAAATTAGGTCTTATTGAATTTTTTTGAAAATATACATATTTTTTTTGTAATTTGGCAACAAACATACTCTCCCGCTTGGCTTAGTGAACGTAATCCCAAGCAGCTGCATGGTTCATAAGTTTGAATTTGTATATTACTTCATATTTTTTTCGTTCGTTTCTTATGTTCGACCTTTTGTTGTATACACTCATCATCATAAAAAAAGCTGTACCCCGAAAGACCCTACTGATCCGCTGCAAACTCGTTGGGTATTTTTCACACCATTAGCTAAGCCAATGATTTCGTTTTCACGGTCGACCGCGCACTGGGTGGTGCACGTGTGGATCGCCGTACGCCTACCGTCACGACGCCTGCCCCTCACACCCCAGCAACGTCGCTACAGACTCGCCTGGCATCGCAAACGATGGACCTGGGGCCATGCAGACTTGCAGTGGGGCATCATCAGCGACGAATTCCGCATCGACCAATGGCGCAATGGCGTCGACCACCGTGTCCATGTCTGGAGACGGAGTGGGGAGCGTCACGACGAGCGGTTTGTGATACTCCATCACAAGTCCCGTCAGCCTGGTATGATGGTGTGGGGTGCGATACCCTATGGTGCTCGTTCACCGTTTATGTTTCTCAGGGGCACCGTGACAGCCGAACGGTACGTTCTGGAGATCCTTCAAGCGGTAGCTCTGCCGTTCGCGAACGCCCACGCCCATGCCCTATTTCAACAGGAAAACGAGCGTCCGCATATCGCAGCCATCTCCCGAGCATGCCTTGCAGCTGTAGTTACTGTGCCATGGCAAACCACATTGCCAGACCTTTCCCAATCAAGAATGTTGAGGGTGCTACGGAGCGTGCGAACAGGACCTCACCCATACCCAACAATCTACAAGAACTGCGCGCTAATGTGCAAGCTGCATGGCATGGATTAGCACAGGACTAGATTAGAGACCTGTATAGCTCCATGCCACGACGTCTGGACGCGTATGTTTGCCAATATGACTACCTCATGCCAAACTAACATGCACAGTCTGCTGCCGAGTGGCGCAGTAAATATTGATCCTAAAAATGTGAAAATGTAATCGTTCGTATGCGTGGTACCCTCTACCTGCCTGCCAACAATGATCGCAATCCGCCTCGTCCTTCTGGGTGCAAATTTTTTTATGGCGATGTGTGTATTTACACAATCTCTCAGAAATTATTTAAAATATATTTGAAATAGACGAAATAAAAATGTCTAGCTTTCAAGGAATATCAGGTTGAAATGCAACAATGACTGTTAATTTTTGTGAATTATGTCTTATTGTTGGGAAATGATTTCCCTGTATGAAAAGTAGTTATAATTATCATATTTATTTGACATTTCTTGAAAATATTTAGTTTTCACCAAATGTTGTACGACTTTGAATGAATTTTACAAACGAATTATGACTAAGATGCATTTATTCGGAGGGAAGTTTTGTTATAAATAGTATAACTTAACTAATACTGAAGGCGAAAAATTACGTGCTGTTTTAGCACCACTAGTTCATGATTTATGAACTGAAACTAATTCCGACTTACGCACGTTAAGCACGCACAAATTTTTAATCATAATGCGCAAGTAAAAATTCCTAGTGGGCTTCACATTCATTTCCTTTGTATTGAAAAAATCGAATTGAAAAGTAAGAATTCCTAATTCCT
The DNA here is from genome assembly GCA_031308135.1 of Acheta domesticus. Lineage (NCBI taxonomy): Eukaryota > Metazoa > Arthropoda > Insecta > Orthoptera > Gryllidae > Acheta > Acheta domesticus. Next base: position 71,239,740 of record JAHLJT010002406.1, on the reverse strand, counting down.
TTACATTCATTTCCTTTGTATTGAAAATATCAAAATCGATTGAACTTGCATCGAAAAGATAGCTAATTCTTTTGAGAAAGAGTCTATCATCTGGCACATCATTTTGAGAGAATTTGCAGATAGAGTTTGGATTTTGTTTTGAAACTTTTAGTTGCCGAAATGAGATAGAATGCAACAACAGGACATACTTTCTCGTAGTATTTATAGCTTTTTGATACTTTTGAAAATTCGGAGAATTTAATGAAAACGATACCTGCACCATTTTTAATCGTTCTTTACTCGCGCTGAGAAAAAGTATTTGGAGCCGTTTTGAAATTTTCTCATAAACTACATTACTTGAAGCAGAAATTAAGCGAATACTGCTAGTTCCTGTTTTGTAGTCTTACTGCGTTTATGTAATAAATGGGTGTATTTTAAAAGTATTGTAATTCTACGAAACCAAATTATGGATTCAAACTACACAACGTGTTACAGAAAGTAATTTACTAAAAATGTAGTAAATTGTACAAATGTCTGGTTTTCGATGCAAGAACGGATGGATGGGCCAATTTTTGAATATTTTAAATACAAATGTTCAATTTTTATGAGCGTTGGGGAGGCATAGTTTCTCAGAGCTGCTGGTGAGGTAGGGGCGACGTGACTGACGAGTTAACTCTTAAGACCTGAGTTCGAATTCAAACACCGAGAAAAAATTGTTGCTGGTTGAAAATACTTTTGCAGTTCATGTAGTTTTATAATATTGCATATCTGTTACAAATAATGAGACAAAGAATCTGTGAAGTAGTACCATTGGTTTACTTTAAATTTCTGGTCTAACGTGCACTAATTGACGTGGCAGTTCTGTATTCATTTAAAGCTCTGAAAGTTTGAAGCAGAAGTTCAACTCTTTGGAACTTAATCTACAATTTTATTATTTATCTCTATATTCTACACAACTTTTAAATAATTTCAAGTACACTCGTTTTGAAGTAGTAATTTTAATGTGTTGAATCAAATTGTAACTTTTTTGTTGAAAAATTAAAAATGATTGTTGTGTAATAATGTGATCTATGGCCTCAGTGACGGCTGGTTTGAAAATATGTTTGATTGTTTTTCGACGCAATTATAAGAGCACTGGGCGCGCGCATCTATGCCTTTCATTCCATTCCCAGCGCGAGCAAAACGTTTTACAGATTGGAGAACTTGCAGTATTCATTAGTTCCATGAAAATCTCCTCTTCTAAAGTTGTTCAACTGTTACAAATAATGCTAGAAAATAACGAGCTTCGTTTTATATTAAATAGAATATTTTAAACACTGTTATTAAAATGTTTAAAATGTAGAGACTACCATAAAATGTTCTTTTTTATTATTACTCTGAGTGTAAAACGAGAATCGCAGTCACAAAACCGGAAGACCGATTTGTATTTCGAATGTAATGGCATGCATTTTAAATTCGTTATCAGAAATTTATCTCCGATCCTTTGATCGTTTCCCGAGGAATTTAAATACAAAACGATTCAGTAAAATTCTTTTTGTTTAAGCATTGTACTATCTTTGGATATTATACGCCCATAAAAGTAATGAATAACCAGGCAGGCAATTGAAGATAACAAAAAATTACGCGGGGCGTTATTCGAGGCGAGATGCCCCCGCCGGAAATGAAGTGGACGAGGGGGCTCCGGGGCCGCACCTGGAGGGCACGCACCTCCCCGACCTCGGCCCCGCCCCCCGGCGCCGCCCCCGCTAAATCTGATTGCTGACGCGTCGACCCGGCGGGGTCCTAAACCAACACACATCAAAGTTTGCGAGCGCGCGGGCGCGCGGTGCGGAGGGAGGGGGGTGCGGGAGGGCGCGCTGGGGGGGGGGGGGTCGGGGAGGGGCCGTGGAGCATTGTGCGGCGGCGGCAGCGGATTAATTATGCGATTTAGTAGCGGCGGCCGATGAAGTTGTCGGAGCCGGGCTTATGTCTCTGAGGCGCTAACTCCATTACTTGGCGGGCACGGAGGCCGACGCGGCGCGGCGCGGCGCGGCGCGGTGCGGAACAGCTCTCAGGAAACGCGTTGCTGACTCATCGGTCTGCTCGGCGTCGTCGCGCCACCGTTGCTGCGCTGGGGTTCGAACCGCAGTGTTTGCTCTCGCAGGCCCTCCGCCCCCACCCCCACCCCCTGGCCTCCGCTGGGGATTGTGAGCGACCGCGCGCGTTGCGGGTTGTCCAATGCTTCGATGTTTGCAGAGTCGTAAAATCCGGTGGTAATTCTTTTGCAAACTATTTTCATAATTGCCTTATGCATAATGAAACGAGGCGTATGAAACGCAAAGAGGAAAGAATAATATGCACAGCGTTGTGTTTCTACCGTCATCCACACGATGTAACTCCGTATTAAAACAAGAATTTAAGCAAATATTGTCACCTTGCTGTGGCGGACAGTCCGAACCCGTTCCCGAGAGAGACACAATGTCAATAATTGTTGCATTAATAAAGAATTGGTCAACAACATACTTTTTATAAAATGTTAATAAAAATAGCTATTAATAAAAAAGTTAATTAAGTTCAGCTCTTTTTAATTTTATTTGTAATAAGAAATGAAAATCATTTATCCTAGGTCAAAAAAATTTAATCGCATTGAAGTCAGAGTTTTTACATTCAGATAAATGCTAAACTCACGCTTGTAAATAAATTTCACGCTATCTTCACATCACTCGTATTTTAGTAAAATTAAGCCCAAATAATTATTTCTGAAATTGAAGAAAATACTGACGCTTGTTTTTAAAATTATATAACTTTTTTTAATTCAAGGAAATAATTCATAATTATTTCATTATGTACCAATAAGCAACAATGCATGAACAGATTACGTTTTTGGTACTTCAGAAACATATTTATAGAGTAAATAAAATCTGAGCGGCTAGGTGTAATTTCAAACTAACTGCCTTGCTATCTAAAAATATTTGAAATATAAACGTAATATAAATATTTAAACGATATAATAACTCATTGCTTCCTTTCATGACTTATCTCACTGCATATCTACCTGTCTGGCTGTGACTGTCTCTCTGTCCCAGATAATCTCTGGACTCCCTAAACCAATTTCGGCGAGATGTCCTCAGTAAAACCAGTTGTTTAAAGACAGATCTTTGGATAACGAGCCGTCCATAAATTACGTGAAGCGATTTTTCGACACCCCTTCCAGGGGAGATGTCGGGAGATTTTAGCTCGACCCCCATTCCCTTCTAATATCACGTAAGGCTTTTCAACATGCGTACTTTTAATGTAAATACGCATTTTGTGGTTTATTGAATTGGGATTTAATTTTTTTAAATTTTGCTTTATTATATTTAAGAATAGATATGACTAGTATTTAGAAAATAGAGTGACTGAATTGCAAAGAATATTGCTGTACTTCTAAAAACAGGGCAATAATTCATTGTAATTCAGTCCATGGGGACTCATGTGCGGTCTCAAGAGTGACCACTGGAACCAAAATGTCCATATGATTTCCGTAAATTCATCTACTCCTTCAATCAAATTTTGCTGTGATTCAACCACTCTAAAACGTCTCTTGCAGCACAGAAGCGCGATAGCTCGACGTGATACGATCGGTGAGGGTCGCACTTTACGTGCTGGTGCAGCAACTGGTGCGGACTGTGGACCGCACGTCGGTGCTCTGCAGCTCTAGGGATGGATGAAATGTAGATAACGCATGTACTGCAGCATCTTGGTTTTAGATCACCACGTACACTTGGGCAATAGAGTTCATATGGCATTCTTTTGTTAGATTAGTTTTCTCAGTATACTATGCTACTTATTGTAGCAATCACATAACCGCGATGAAAATTGTTGTGCAAGATTTAGCCATATTTTAGTACAGAAACTTGTTTTACTTAACTTGTCTCCGTTTTCTCGCAATTTAGCATTGTTTTTAGCGAAAAAAAATACGTAATATTCGCCGAGACCCCACTCTCCCCACGTAATATTAGGTGAAATTCGCTTGAACTCGTTCCCCCTAAAGGCCTCACGTATTTTATGGAAGGCCCCTAAGGTCATGTACAATTTTTGAAAACTTGAGTAGTTTTCCCGAAGTTTTGCACGAAATGTAGAGCTATTTTTTCAATTATTTAAGTAATATTATGTTTTATGGGTCATTTATACCAACAAAACATCCGTCCTGTGTGCCAACAACGTTTGAGGTAAACCGTCTGTAGAACAGAGTAACTCAGAAAGAATAATAGGGTTTAAACAGACCAGGGTATTGTTAGTAGTACAATCACTTATTTAAAAACACCTTCAGAATACTGTCAAAGAAATGCTATTTAGTCATTATCGACAATAGTCACAGTTTCATGAATATTGCAACGGGTAAATAATCATAATTACATTGTACACATTCCTCTAAGCTGCTGCTTAGAAGAAATGCATTATACACGATGTTGCATGTTCAAGGGGATTTCGTGCAAGGCTTCTCGTATACGGCCTTTAAGGTCTGCCAATGTGCGAGAGTGTATACGGTAGACTTGAATCTTCAAATATCCCCAAAAATATATAAAAAAGAGGGGTAGTGAAATTGGGCTACCGCGCTAGAAACTTCCAAATATGAAAATTATCAGCCTTGAAAGACAGGCCTCTAGATATCCATGGATCGTTGTGCCTTATGAGATGTTGCCCCAGCCTGCTGGAACCACACCTGAGGCAAGTTGAGATTGGCCAGTGCTGAAACAATAACGGTATTCACTATGTTCATGTAGACATCGCCAGTAACTGTAACAGTATGGCCATAGTGATCCTTCAAGAAATGAGCCTATGATGTCAAATGACGTAACGGCACAACACACTGCCACACGTTCACTATGATGAGGTTTGTTATGCAGCTCACGTAGGTTCTCTGGTCTATAATACCGAAGATTTTCATTGATCTCGCCTCGGCTAAGTTGAAAATGGCCCCATCAAACATCACTAACATGTTCAAGATCTACGGTTCATTCTTCGGGCAACTTTATCGTTATTTTCAACTGTTGTTTTTCTGCATCTTACAGGGGTAGTATTATAGATAATCATGTATTATACGCTGCAAGGAACTAGGCGGCATTCTTAGCGCTAGGGAATATCTGACTGCCTGTGGAACTCGGAAGTCTTCGGATTAATGGTTGATTCTTTAAAAGAATTTAGGTGTTGAATAGTTATTGCTAAATTCTTTTAAATTATCCTTGTTACCAGTAATTATTTAAAGTTTTAATTGATCGAATTTTACTAAGTGGAGTATTCCTTTGTATATTACCAACATATAGCGTTTTGCATTCGCTGCACTAGTACGCACTCAGAGCAACTCTAGTGCAACTCCAGTGTTTCCTTCGTTCCCTAGGTTGCACTAGTACGGAACTGTGTATGTTTCATTTCGCACTGGTGCGCCCTAGACTGCACTGACGGCTGAGACGGTGCAATCGAGTGCAATTCTGTGCGTCTTGTGATTGTGAGGTTAGAAGAGCTACGTATAGAAATGGATTTATGTCGCATTTTAAACGCAATTGAACTGGAGTCAAGTACGGACAGTTCAGATGAAGAAGATGTATTATTTTCCTTGCAAAAGGAAAATATACTTAAAATTACAAATTTCGTTGCTTGTGTACGTAGCTACGATGATGAATTGGTAAAGATACTATTGAAGCAGCTGTTCGCGACTTCGTCGTGCGTAGTGAATCATAACTTACATCTATTTTTCTTCACACTAATAATTTTTTTTGCAGTTTCGTTAGCACTTCAGATTAACACGTGCCAGTTTCTTTCGAGTAGTGACATTCGAGAACAGTCAATTCATGCCAACAAATGGAAGAGGAAGAGCCCATTTATCAGCGGCAATGCATGTATTAATATTTTTGTATTTTGCTGGCACCAAGTAAGTATGCAGAACCGTCGCCCAGCAGTTGAGTGTATCACTTGCAACATTTTACAGGGTAGTCACAAGAATGCACAGTTTATTTTTTAAATTATCCCCTCGTTTTATATTCATGCCCCAAACAGAAGAGGCAAATTCAAGAGTATTGCTAATTTTCCCAATGTTATTGTATGCATTGATAGTTCCTACATACCAATTACAACTCCTGCAAGAAAGTTGAGAGTGACTTACGTAAATAGAGATCATCAAATATCACTTACATTGCAAGGAATCTGTGACTCTGAGGGAAACTTTTTAGATGCAGTGACTGGATTCAGTAGTAAGTTACACTACTCCAGAGTATACTCTTTGATTTTGTGTACAATGAAATTAGTAATATCTGCAGCCCTTGCGATACTTATCACCTAATTGGTGACCCAGCATACCCTCTTAAACCTACCCTACTTACTCTTTACAGACTTGTAGAAAACCTAGATATTGTGAAAAGAAACTACAATAAAGCGCACTGTAAAATAAGAGTGAAAATTGAGAATGCTTTTGGTTTACTAAAAGGGCGTTTCAGACATTTACTGAGACTGGACTGCCACAAAGTCGAAAGAGCATCATATTTTATAATACCGTGCTGTGTTCTACATAACATATGCATTAACTGGAAGGAACCTGATTTTGAACCACACATTGAGAACCTTCCTGAAGAACCTTCAAAAGAAAGTGGTCATGAGAGGAGGTTAGGAGAAGTGAAAAGAAATTACATAGCTGAATTAATATAAAATTTTTAGTTTGTATTACATTTCTTTAAAATAAATCTTTAATTATGGGAGCTTGATGTCCCTGGTAATTGAGACAGAAACATCCGCGGTAGCTCCATTTTTTCTTGGCGCCTCTTCTCCCTATTTCTTTCTCGCCTGTCCGCCAATTCCACAAGAATGTTGATATCCCGTTTTCTCTTTTTTTTGACAGGTTCGTCAGGTTGTGAACCAGTGGTGCAGGAAGCTACTCCAGGTCCAATAATGAAGGGAGGAAGCACAGTGTCATTCACTGCTTTAATGGATTCCATTTCCCCCTCATGGACCTGAAGAGCGTGGATAATTCCCACTGGTTCTATTATGTTCGTCAACATTCTTTTTCCTTTTTAGAATGGTTTTAAAACTATTTTCACTGTACGGGTGTTTTGTTAAATCCATCACTTATTAAGTCTTCTGAAATTCTTTGCCACATCTGCTCTTGTTGCGAAAGGCTTTCATAGGCCCCACTTGTGGCAAATACTCAGAATATTTTCGCAGCATAATTGCTGTTTCTGCATCACTCCATTCCCCTGAAATTATACAATTGTCATGAGTAAAATAATAATAAAATGTATACTTTCTTTCCTGACGATAGATTTTTCAGTTTATTCAGTGAATATTAGACCTTAGAAAATTGTTTCAGGATAACTGTTTCATGTAAAAATACAATATGATTGCAATAAATGTGATACATAATAGCAAAAGCAACGTTTATGAAAAATTATTTTCATCATCTGGCTTAAATATTAAAACAAATAAATATATTTTAAACAATAGACAGATTTAAACAGAACAATTACATAATACCAATGTAATTGTAATACAAATCGCTGTAGAGAATGTATCTTAATAAAAAAGTTTGATTATTTCAGTATGCTATCATATGACGGTATGCCATTGGAATAAATCAAAATGATTGAGAATTGGAGGAAGTAGCCAGGTTGCAAGGGACATTACAAAATCAAGTAAGACAGAAGTTGGAATTACTCATTAATCCACCAAATAAATTAGTTAATTTATTAGATACCACCTGTGTATTCAAATAAGATGATTGTGTTTAGAAGTGTGTGAAAAAAGTGTTTCTAATGTTAATCTAGGTTACAAGAAAGTTTCGTAGGCTATCTCCTGGTAATTCATGTGATGGGAAGTTGTGATTCTATGTCGTGTTAGAGAATCCTGTCAACAAGCCAGGCCTTTTATGTTCAAGTAGCCTAGTGGACAACTTGCGTTTAGTTTCACCAATGTATGATTTTTACAATATGTACAATTTATTTGATAAACTAGTACATTGTTAATGTATTTTCCCCCTCTAGTATCTTACAAGTTGTGGACTATGACACCTATTGATCACTATTTACCAATTTGAATTTGGTCGAAAGTTCTTTTTTAAGAATGTTATTTATTTATTTATTTGGGGATCCAAGGAAAACATATCAAATTATCCACAAATTCATAATAAATAATTTGATTCCAACAACATACCATCATGATATCAAAAATCTTCAAGAGTTTTTATCAAGATGCGTTCCATACAGTGACTTGTGTGCATTGCTATTATGTAATTCTGTTTAAATGTAGCCATTGTGTAAAATATTATATTTATTTGTTTTAACATATAAGCCTGAAGATGAAACTAATTTTCATAAACGTTGCTATTGCTATCATGTATCACGTATAGATTGTATTTTTATGTAAAACAGTTATCCTAAAACAATTTTCTGTGTTTAAAATAAAATACTAAATAGTTTGACTAATAATAATAATAATAATAATAATAATAATAATAATAATAATAATAATAATAATAATGAGAAACGAACATAGAAATGCTTACAGATTATTAAGGATATTGAAGAGTGTGGACAAAGACATGTGCTTACCTCTCGTTTCAGTGCTGGTTGCTACAGCAGAAGTGCTGCCTACATCAATAATGGCAAAGAGTTCTTCCCCGGCCATTGAAAGATGTCTTTTTACTTTGCGACTGAACCTGTGGAAACTTTATTTTACGTAAAACTTTATTTACGCAGAACACCTAAGGACACAGCAAATCGCAGAGCACGCAGATCGCAGAGGCAGACCTACGGACTGTGTGCGTTCAGTGCACTACAGAGTGCACTATGTCGTTTCATTAGTTTCTGCATTCAACCAGTTCGGGGCAACACTGGCAACGGGCTGTGACGTCATTGCACTCACCCGGAGTAGTTCTCAGTGCAGAAAATGGAAAATGCTAATAGGTTTTCTTGGTTGTTCTTTATGGTTTCGTCTAATCAGATTCTACATTCCATTCATGTAATATTTACCCCCTTCCTCTTTTCCACGTAACATGTCCTCAGATATTAGTTGTTCAGTAACCTAGCATCATATGACGGATGCTGACTCCTATAACATAGCTGTTTGGGAGTGCTATCGTGCTTTCGCACATTTCTTTAAATCATTGATATCACGTACACTGACTTTTCATGTTTTGTTGTTTGTTTATTGGCAAACTCCGTATTTCTTATATTGAGTATTGTTATTTTTCTCTTGTATAATTAATGTAAATTGTTTTACATATAAAATATATATGTAATTTTTGTACGTGTTAAGCGTCTTTGGTATGCTGCGTTGTTTTTTAGCCTTCAGAAGTAAAAAATGCTTCCTTGAGATTATGGCCAGACCTGAATATGTAAGACCTGATTGGAACATATTTAGGGTAACCGATACAGTCGTGGGCACCAGTATAGTAATGGGCACAGCAACTGTAAAGGGGGTAATAATAAGATTTTCAAGCAGCTAAAGACGTACTGCATATAATCTGTGTGGCGTATATGTTTGTAAGTTTGCAGTCCCAGAATATGAATTGAATGTGGCCCCAAAGTCAGCGTTGGTACTCTTCCATAGTTAGTGGTGTGCTCCACGCAACATTTGTGCATCGAAACGTTGTGGATTCGTTAGCGGAGGTATACTCAATTATTAAGGATTTAAGTCAATTCATCTGTTTTTATTTGCAATCTGCTCTATGCGTAATGTAGCCAGGTTTACACTCTATGTATTCATATGTGTTTTCACCTTCTTAGAGCAGACCATGAGCAAACCTAGTGGTGCTACAGAATGGCACAGACTTTCCCGTATTAGTTTTCTATTTCCTTCGGTCTCGGCTAGCTATTCGGAATTGCCACATACTCGTGTCAGCTGCAATGTATCGCCGCCCAAACTACATGTTTTTGACATTTTCTCAATTTTTCGGTTTCCTAATGGTAGAACAGAAACATTTTTTTCAAAATATCAAAAAACACAAAAACCTCGTACTATATGGCAATTTTCCTTTAAAAATTTGTAGCCGTTTTTAAGAAAATGGCATTTAAGAGCTACTAAAAGTACGAAATTTGAAGCCCATATTCACAAAACATTTTTGAGTTTTCAAAAAACTTTATTCAAAGTCATTTGAATCTCCTTAACGCACAAATACAATAGTGGTTACAAATTGCTGGTAATGTGCGTATTAAAGATATGAGAGATCTTTCAAAAAGATTACATTTGTGCAATATTTGAAAAAACAAAATAAAAACTCAAATTAACTTAACGTCTTGTTAAAGAGTGTCATTACCACTATCTGTTACAAAAGTTTGAAGAAAACATTTTCTGCAATATATGAGAAAATGGCATTTGAACGTTTCTGAAAATGCGAAATTTTGAGCTACTTTTCACAGAAAACGGTTGTATTTTTCAGAAACTTTACGTGACATTATTTAAACCACATGTACTGATAAATAATGTGAAAAAATCGCCAATGATGTAAATATTGCGACGTGAGCGACAAGTCAAAAACATTATATTTTTCCAATTTTTGAAAAAAACAAAAGAATAGAGCAATATGGCGTTTTGTCATCTGTTAAAATACATTAGGCACTATACCTGCGAAAATTTTAAAGACTTTACAAGTTGTTACAAATGTTAAAGACGACAGATGTTACAAATGTTAAAGACGTTACAAAACTTTTATAGGCGTTTACAAGTTGGAAAGAAGCAGCAGCAAGTCTCTTTCTTCCAGCAGTCCACGGAAGTATTTTCTTCAGAACTGTTTCCAGTGTGGAAACACATTGGATTCCAACAACTACGGTGTGTTCTGCCAATTGTGTCAAAAGGTATTTTTCAAATCATGTCTTTCTTCAGACGATTCTGTAGAGAAAAGTGATTCAGACGACGAAAATATTTTTGGGGGGGAGGGGGAGGTAAGATGATTAGACTTATTAAATTACTAAAATTACTGAATTAAATTACTGAATTACTTAATAAACGCCGTAAAAAGCAACAGTAACATTCAGTAATTGCATTCAACAATGCTGTCCGATTTCGCTGGGCTTTTTACAATCCATTTTTCTGAGTCCCCATCACTATATTACAAAGTGCCCAGGGTAGTTTTGAAAGTGCCCAGCACTATATTTTCAACCTTATTTTAGTTTCATGTTTTATAAAATGTGACATATATTGTTCAACTATTTAAATTACTAGCCTCATAAATGTACACATATAGTAATTAATTTGCCAATTATTAATTTTCTATTGTTAAAATAAACAATTATACACTGAATAAAACATATTGGTTGCTCTTAAAGTGCCCATCACTGTATGCTCTACCCTACATGACCCTGTTTCATTTATGAACGCACTGTACTTTCTACAGTCTAAGATTCGTCTGTCCTTAATACAATATCCTAAAAACAATATTCTATTTGATTATATAGCTGAAATGACATCTGATCCCCGTGACATTCAATTTTTCAGAGATTTTAATAGTTTTCTCAGTGTACTTGTCTATGTTAAACTTATTTGGAGAATCTCCATCAATATCTAAGTGTGGTGAGACTTTGTTTTGAAAACGGAACTCAAGTAGGTATTAAATCCTTTTGCTTCTTCCAGATCATCTCTTCGTAACGTGTTCTTAATATCTCTAACGAAAGTTAAATTGATGGATGGATTATCGGTTCGGGCGCGTCAAATGCTAAATTCATGAGTCTCATAAGTGTAATTCAAGTTTTATTGGGACTTGGCAGTGATGTTCCCCCGTTGGTTGGCGAGATCCAGCGCCGACCTACATGTCAGGTAGTAAGTTTTCTCCAACCAGGTATTTCCTTCCAGCGGGACACTGCTCCAGCCAGGAAAAGCTTTAAGTTCCCAATTGGTCTCCCGCCAGGTGCGACAGTGTAATGCATGTAAGTATAAACGTGTGTAAGTAAGGTGTAAGGATAGGATAAGAAAGAGGAAGGAGAGATCGCGCATGGTCCGTGGGCCGTTTGTTAGAGTACTTATCCGGCATTTGCCTGGTGTTGAGCGGAGAAACGACGGAAAACCACAGATCAGAGCAACCGGCTGCTAGAATTCTCATTTATGCAGCAGCTGAACTCGACCTAGCTATCTAGGTTAGCACCAAAAATTCTGCAATCGTCGAGAGTACAACTCTGGGATCTTCCAGTTAGAGTCATTGCAGTGACATCAGTTGATACCCTGAGCCACTAACAACATGAATTTCCTCTTTATTTCGTTTTCTTCTGTGAATATATAACTAAAACCCGATCAATAGTTTCCCTTCCCGACGAGAATATTCATTTAAAATTACACATGCCCAATTTTCTTTTCCCGCTCTAATTTCTTTCAACAAATTCAAAAATCTATCATGTGATTTTTGCGTGGTACAACTGTGGATATGTAATATTTGCTAAGTATTTGCACGGCACAATTGTTTGCAAGGCGTTATCTAGAATACCCTTAAATGCGTTTCAGATTTCCTGCATGTCTGCAACTATTCTTAGGAACTGCTCGTTTTGTTCTCTCGTGTAGTGATGTAGTCCTTCTGTATTTCTGCAATCTGAATAGGCAAATCACAGAGAGATAATACCTTGTTCCAAAATTCCTTAGAGAAGAGTGGTTCATATTCTATGCAAAGAGATTTTGCATGGAACTTTTATCTAGAAATATAAATATTTCGTCAATTTGGAATCTTATGGTGAGTTTCTAAATTCTTCAAAATAACAATTCCCTTTCAGATCTGTTTAGAAAATTTCCCAAGGAAAAAAGTCATATTTCATTAGAAAATTTTCTTTAAGAGAATTTTTATTTCAAAACTACACGACACAAAAGTAAATTTTTGCAGAAAAATATTTTTCTACGCGAATACGCAGTTAATTAGTAGGCTCTATCTTAGACTCCTTTTCTTGCAATTTTACATTTTTGGTTCTTCGGTCAATGTAATATTTTAATTAGTTTTATTGATAATTGTTAATTAATTCTCACGACGGAAAGAATATTTAATTAAACAAACACAAAAATGTATTAACTAAACAAAGTTACCGTTTTAAAGATATATTTGTGCGTGGAAATGTTAATTTTCTCGACGTTTCAAGTTACAAAATAACTGAAAAGAGGTTACGACGAACTTGGGTATATTTTCCTCTCTCTGTTTTCACGTGCTTTCATTAGTAATTCCGTATTTGTGGGAAGACAAGCAATAGAAAAATATTGTTTACTAGAAAACAGGGAGCGTGAGCCTCTAGGTTAATATCTCCCGTTTATTTTCCACTTTGCAGAAATGCAAACCGGGTTCGCACACTCAGGACAACGGAAACACTCGCCTCTAGTGAGCACGCGCGCGCGCGCTCACGCACACGTGTGTGCAAAAATTCACGCGCGCCTGCACACTTCGCATTCATATGTATACGGACAACAAACAACAGAATTTGCATCGCGCGACGCTCGTCGAAGGAAGCGTGCGCGCGCCCGCTCACGCACGCGAAGACACACGCGTGCCACGACTCACGCACGGCCCGGCACACGCCATCGTCTCTGCACTGCTCTCTCAGTCTGAATCAGCGAAAAACTACTGATTGACAGTGACTATTCGCCGATGGTGTCAGTTATAACTCTGTCACTGACATTCAGTGAATTGAACTGAACAAATCAGTCAAAATCGGGTGCACTTTTTGAATCAGTGAAACTTCACTGTTTGAATCAGTGAAATCTGTGACAAGTAGTTGAACGTGACGACTGAACGATCAGTGAGCGACGGTGGTGCGGCACTTTTACCACTGACGACCAGTGAAATGCTGGCGGTTATTATGAAAAGGTTCGCAAATTTGCTGATTGTCAGCGAAACTACACATTTCGACTGAAGATATCAGTGACTTCGGTTCTCACTGATTGAATCAGCGACAATTTCACTGATTCAGATTCAGAGAGTGTCTCTGCGCGAGAGGTCTGAGGGTTCGAGTCCCGACGGCAGCGTACTTTCGACACTGGCGAGACAGCTATATTGCGAAAAATACTTCAGGCGACTTCACAGCACCCGGCTGACAGGGGAGAGGGGGTTCCGTTAACCAATCAGAGGCTCCAAATTGTGATGATGTCACTACAGAGTTGCCGACGGTTACTAAGAAACAAATAAAATCTAATAGCGCGAAGCAAGTGAAAATTGAAGGGCGCCGAGCGCCTAGACGAGCACCATCACTTGTTTGGTTATGCGTCATGTGTGTGGTTGTGTCGTCTAGTGACAAAGGCGTACTTAAAAGCTGACACTTGCTTTAAGGCTGATATACTTATGACACAATGTGTATGTATATCCACCTTAAAGGACATTTCTGATTTTTATCTTTATGCCAATGCATTCAATAGGATGTCTCCTTGAAAACCTTGTAAATAACAGGTAAAGTCAATAACTTTTTAAAATTGTGAACGTTCTGTGAAAAGTATGTACTCAAACCAAGAATGTCTTGTGTTTAGATACTTCTCTCTTATAAAACTTTAATAATAAATACTATGATTCTTCCTTCTTAAAACACGTCTCGCTGAACTTACTTTCCATCTGCTTTGCGTGTGTTACGCAAACATGTAAGGGACTGTGATCATTAACGCCCCATATTCTCAATACCGTGTAATACGAGAATTATCGTCGAGTTCAGATAATTCGCGAATCAAGGCAAAAATCCTTATTCATGAGGCCGGATCAGTTGCGATTCGCGGGTTACACACCCAGAAAGCTTCACAATTTCGATCCGTGGGTTATACCTCCGATTTCGGCGTATAATTTGCGAATTGCACTTGGTTGCCATTGGCTACCATGTTAAACAATACAGACGACTCCGCCAAATACGATTTGTTTGCTGTTGAATTTATGGAATGCGTTTGAAATAAAGAGAGACCCCTCTATTTGCTTCCTTTTCGTCATCAGTAATATAAATCATCTGAGTAGTCAGTTACATGCTGAATAATTTTGAATAATAATATTGTTTCTAGTAATGGGTTCAGCAATTATCGTATTTAATATTATATAATTTGGACTTATCATTCTATCAGTGCAGGTTAGTTTTTAATAAAACCACATTATTAGCTTTTGCTTTCAATTAAAGGTATGGTCACAGTGTACCTTACTTTCATCTATTAGAATGTCTTTTTTAATTTTTACATTCACTATAGATCATCAGAAATATATACTTGCAACACCCAAAAACAATGAAGATATTGTTAACATTATCAGGCAAATAAACGGTCAAGGTATTTCAAATTAAATATTTAAATAAACCATAAATTCAAATAAATTGAAATGGATTACAAGGGTCGAAAGAAAGAATACAATAACAATTAGACAAAAATGCTACTAAGTAGATCCTTGGTTAAATTGAATTATAAGTTTTTTCATTTGAAATAAATAAATAAAAACTGAATGCAATTACCAAATATTTTTATTTATTCCATTAACGTACAATATTGAAACAGAAACTTTTCTGATAAACAAAAGATACTTTCGACAAATTTAATGCCCAAATACAGAAATATTACTGAACCCTAAGTTTTAAACACAATAAACAAAAATAAAAAAGAGACATAGCATAACATGCTGAATGGTTTCAATGTAATGAATATTTTATTCCTTTGCTAACCATTTGGAGAACAAATGTAAAAACTCAAATTGCTAAAAACAAACGAATAAAGGATGTAGTCCATATTTGATTCCATCACTAATTTAACGTGTAGACAAAATTTAATTTTTTTAAAGAATGAATTGTTCGTTCATCATATCTTGATCATATTCAAATTTTAGGTAGATAAACATTGTATCCTCAACTCATGTTCCTTCATAAACTCAAATTCTTCTTGATGCTTTAAGAATGTGGAATCCTTGAGGTAATGTTTGCATTCCTGGGAAGTAGATACCATTCTCATAATTTCTGGTTCCTCTCGCAGCTGCTGGTACTGGTTATCTATGTCATTTCCTATTTGGAAATAAAATATTCATTTTGAAGGATATCTTTATGAGTCGCTTTTTCTAAATATACATATTATTGCATAAAGAAAGGTTCCATTCATTATAGACAATCAGGTGATAATAAAATATATTTCATACAAGGTTGAAGTTTGTACATAAAACAAAGTTGGAGTTTTTACAATGTTTCAAAGATCATTTTTCTCCCTCGTCAGGTGCTTTGTGGCTTATATTGGATATAAGTTTTAAGTTTGTGAATCGTAAGTAACTTACTTAATGTACAAACTTCAACATTGTATGAAATATATTTTATTATCACATGATTGTCTATAATGAATGGAACCTTTATGCAATGAAGAAAGACAATCAATAAAAAACTTATGAATATTATTGACATGAATATGATTGTAGAAATTGTATAATAACTGGTTTCATCACTGCCAACAATAGCTTGCTGATAATAAAGAAACTTCTTTCATTTATCTACAATGTCAACGATATGTCACAAATACATCAACGTTATAGTAAAGATCACCAAAGATGAACTTCAGGAAACATCAGTGTTTCAATTCATTTACAAATGAGAGTGTAGAATTAGATTTAAAAAAAGAATAAATGAAAAAATTAATTAAGCACTCTACAAATGCTTTAAAGGATGGTTTGGTTGTTAAAAAAAATTGATAGTAAAATTACTAGAAATAAACAAATTGAAAAAACCAAAAGAATTTTGTTTTAATTTCTTCCCTTATACAACAGATCTTAATTTTTTTACAATCCTAAGTTCAGAAACCCAAGCCTGCAATCAGTCCAAACATAAATAATATTCTAAAAGAATTTTTGATACTGGAATCCCAATCTATTTATAGAAGTAGTGGTATCATATATTATAAGGCAGATATATAATCAATATTGATTGTTGACATTTAATTAATCTTTCTTTAAATTCAATGATATTATAATATGTAACTGAATTTTAAAATTCAATATTTTTTATTTTTAGCCTACATTACATTTTCAGTAACGAAGTAAAAATAATCTGCTTCAGCTTCCAGAAATAGAAGGGTATTTTGCATTATACAAGTATATATTATTATGGATTCAGAGAAGCACAAAACATAAATATGAATTAGTACATTTAACAATACGAGTTCATAAAAATGTGCAAATAATATTTTTGGAAACTATGTCAAAACCAAAGAATGTTTTATATACACATTTATTCCAGTATGTCACACCAAAACAAAAATAAAATTTTATTTTGTATCTTCTGAAGAAGACAAAATAACTTTGACATCTGGGCAGGATTATTTCCAATCTTTAAATTTTATGACAATTATGCTGAATTTGTTTTTGTTTTGGTAAAAGACATGGTTTATCATAACGTTTTATTACATACATTTCATTTTAAAAAATTGTGTAAGTATTACTTGCATTGAAAGTTCCATGACATCAGATTTGATTTGATTTTGTTTGGTAAAACTATGGTTTAGGGTGGCACGATTCCTTTGAAGATAGTCTTGACTTCCAATGAGGTGAAATTATTTTATTAGTTGCACTAAAACTACTGAAATAACTTTTGCATGTAGCCCTTCACCAGAACACAAAGTATCAATAAAAAATATTTGTAAAACAATCGGTAGAGCCCCAATGCTGTTGTTTTGAAAATTAAATACACAACTTGCAAGGTAAATAAAACCAAAAACACTTACTTTGAGTCATATTAACTGCCTTTTCATATCCCAAATCATAGTCACATGCAGTACGTTCTTCGGGCGGATGAATGCAGTAATTTTCCCATCCAATTAAGTACACAACGTTGTAGCTGCTTCTATCATTGTAAATAGGAACTTTATTAACATGCCTGCTTTTTAAACCATTCTTTTCACGCCTTTATAGTTGTTCTTAAACTGCTGAACAATACGTACTGCGTTGGAATTCGTTTGCAGGTTATGTGATACTTCGTTTTTGCTTTTGTAACTTTGCTTACAACAGTATTCGCGTGTTTGTCAATGACAATTGTGAAAATATCAATTTCTTAAATAGAAATGTTAGATTGGTTGGCCCTGGATACATTACTCAGTACGCGAAGTGATATGACATTGGAGATCGCGTTTGAAGTGGCGCTATTACTAATGTTAACAAACAGAACCATGACATCGAGATAGTCCACAGCCAATCATATTTACTGTAACATTCTGGCCAAGATAACCCTCGAATCCGTCAATTCTCTGATGACCGCGGTTTGTGAATAAGAACACAGAGTTATCCGAGTGTTAACCTAATCCGCGAATTCCTCGATTCACAGATTATTTTCGAAGTAATCCATGATTGAGAATACGGGCGTAAGTGTAACAGTTTTTCATCAAATAAACTAGTGTCATTATTACAATTCTACCATAATATAAAAAGTTGGACGTATATGCCTCCACAGCTGATCTGACGCAAGAACGACCAAGTGTCTGCCACCTAAGAAAGTGGCAACATCGCTCTCCATTCCCGGTTGTCAAGTAGGCAGAAGTTTTCTTCGCAGTATACAGTGCGGTTTTTCTAACTTTGCCTCTCAAGCCCCTATGGTCACCATGGAATATCGCATGGCATTTCGCGTCCTTCTCGGTCGTGCCGCTGGAAGTCGCATGATCGAAAGCACTGCTTGATACGGCGGAGCTCATGCAATATCCAGCAGAACGACTGAGAAAGACCGAAATACCATGACATATTCCATCGTGAAGACGGGCCTTGAGAGACAAAGTTAGAAAAATCGCAGTAAACATCGAATCCAGCCGCTGTCTATAGGAGAATTTTAGCAACCGGCTGCTCTGATTGGAAGTTTTTCATGGTTCCTTGACCAACCCCAGGCGAATGTCGAAACAGTATCCTAACAAATAGGCTAAAGATCGGGTGCGATTTTTTTCCCCTCTTCTTTGTCCTATTCTGTCTTACTTCCACATACACTCGCGTGCACTACATTACTTGTCGGAAGAACCCAAAACCCTAGCACCTCATTTCTAAAAGTATTCTAAGCATTATGTTCCTTAACAGACTGGTATGATCTGCAAACGGTAACATTAGTCGAATTTAAGGGCGGGAAAATATTTCACCTTTACTTTTGCTTCTTATAACCGAGGAACAATTGTCTAATGAGACTCAAAACCACTGTGTTGCTACATTGCTACAATAAAGTGTATAACAATAATAAGTTTAATATGAAGTGTTGGTAACATAACCTTCTCTCTGGACACAAGGCACATTTGTTGTGGAATATATTCTAGAATAAATTCTGATCTTGTTAACTATTCTTTTCTAGTGTAATGTTGATTATGTGCCCTGCTATTCCACAAGCAGAGGAAGCAAGAAAATTTGATGTATCAACCTTGAAACCCCACAAGAAATCATGCCATTTTAAAATGACCACAAATGTCCCAATTCTATCATCTATAATTGATATTTTCCAAGAGTAGCTTGACATTTTTGTATGTCTCTTTCATATGAACAGAAGGAAATTTGTTTCGTTTGTGACAACTTTCAGTCTTGTGGTTGAACCATCTATTGAAAAGTCTCTATTGGTCTCTATACTACATTCAAAGGCTTCAAAAATCCTATGAACATCAAAACAAAGACTTTCATACATTTGATAGAAGCACGCAAAACACTTATACCTTGCCTTATTGTTCTGCAAGATTTATCAAGCAAATTATTATTATTATCCTTAATCCGGGAGGGGTCACATGAGGGAATTTGGGCCTAGGGCATTATTTTTTTATGGACAGCTTTGTTGAAGAATATTGTACACTTCTGTCATTATCAGTACCTTTCTCCTAATCATTTATCGGCAAAATCCATTACTTGTTACATGATGGAAGGCTCTCTACTTCCACAAATTTATTTTATCTCGCGATTGAGTCTAGGGTCGCACAGCTTCCTTGCGCCCTCTGCCGTTAGACATGTGTTCACAAACAGCGCTACCGGCGCATAGCTCACGGAGGCATTGTGATAACCTGCATTTCCTCTGACACAATACAATGAGGCTATATCAACTATCAGGAGGTTACAACATTATTGATACTTCCAGAAATCGTCAGAAACAAGAATTGCTGTGGAAAGTTTGCATAGTGCAGCTGCCACAAGACTCGTGAAGAGCCCATGAAACATATTGTTCTTGAACATGTTCACCGAAATAAGCAAGATATGCCTCACAAAACTCTGTGCTGGGCACGATTTTCTATTTTATTTGTTTAGCACCGATATAATGTCCGTAAACACAACAGAAAGAATCAAATTACAACCTCTTGATGGTGAAATTTTCAGTTTAAGTACAACATTCGTGCTTATAAAATTGCAGAATTGCAATAAACGTAGAGCACCCACTTTGTTTTTACATTAATCGGTACATAATGATGCCTTTTTTAAATGAGACTATATGTTGAAATCTTCTACATTTCTACTAATACTGTTGAACTTCACACCCCTACCATCTTCAGGTAAGTTATTTGAACTATGACGATTGCCTGAAAAACGAAAGAAATTCGAAACATCGAACAATATAAAATGATAAACCGATAAATGATGAACTGATAAAATATCAAAGGTATCCACAATAGTATATTTATGTTCTTCATGTGCATTGACTATATTAAACATCAAGAAAATAACACAAATAATTTCTTTTTAGTACATAGTGTTATTTTCTCAAAAACGGATTCAATTTTGTTATTTAAATTTTGCATTGGTAAGTATGAAAGGACGGTGTAAAATATAACACTGGTCCTATTTGAAAGTCTTTGCATTTTCGAAAATTGCAAGAAGTTAACATTGCAAATACACGATACTGAAATTAGAGATTTTCGTTTTAAATGAAATCTGCTCTAAAATATCAGATCGTTAAAAAGGTCTTAAACATTTTTAAAGAGTAGATTTTGTGTAATTTCTGATTAAAATTAACGAAAATTACGAAACAAATATTTTCTCAAAAATAGCCCCAATCTTTTTTTTTTGCGGATAAAGCAAAGTACGTTTAAAAAATGTTGCAAATATAATTTTCATTGAACTCACTAAATTTTTGAAAATGTCCTGCTGGTAATAATGAGAGAGACAATTAGATCCTTAAGTGTCGGCCTGTACGCCAGAGCGACAGAGTGGCGTAGCGGTAAAACGCACGACGAGCTAACTCGGTGGATCTGAGTTCGAAAACGTTTCACTGGTTCAACGCAGAAAAAAAAATTTGCTGGTTGAAAACATTTTTCAGATTCATGTACTAGTATAATGGCTGAGCCGTCACAGATATCGCAAGAAACTCTGCGCTGTTGTGACACCGCTAGTTTCATCTTGAATCAATCTCCGTTCTTTATACTGTACATTTTTCCACTCGATTCTTTGGGACGGAAAGAATCATTCCAAGAATATTTATTTCCCCGTTCGTTTTCCGCTTTTTTTTTTCCTCGGCGGAGGGTCAGAGGAAATCGCTTCAGTTGAGACTCTTCCCCCGGAAATAACGCACAGGTGCACAGGTGCTCCAAACAGCCGCCGCGCCGCGCCGTGCCGCGTCCCGCCCCGCCCCCGCAGCTGTCAGCACCACCGCACGAGGCGCCGGGCGTCGCGGCGCGGCGCGACGCGACGCCATTTCCGCTCGCAGGCGACGCGCGGCGCTGTCGTCGCTCGGGGGTGCGGCGCAGCGCGAAGGATATCGAAAAGGATTCAGCGCCTATTCACTGTCTTTGCAGACTTTCAAAGATTTCTAGATTGAATTTGGAATGAATGAAGAATATACGACGTCTGCGGTCTATTTGCGGGAAATTGAATAGCGTGTCAAAATTCAAAGTACACTTCTTTAGAGACTTCAGAAACATTCGCGTTAGAAAATTAACGATCTTCGACGGCGTGAGGGGTATGAGTATCTGTCCTTCATTCCCGATGAGCTGTAGAGAATATTTTTAGGCTTCAAATTTAAGAAGGGAGGATGGTTTTAAGAAACTACGCGGGTTGAATGGCCTAGTAAACCCTAGAATACTAATCATATTTTACATACGTGCATACTAAACGTGATTCAATTTTACTCACACCTTTTCCAAACGTTTTGTGATTGTCTTTCTTGATTAAATGATTTTGTATTGTTAAAGGATATTAAATTAATATATATGTGAAATAAACTTCAAACATGATGCAATACTCTCATTTCCGAAAGTAAAATATCTTAAACGCTCAATAAAGCAAAAAAATCAACCTTCGATACACAAAACAAAGCAATCATGTTAAATACATGTAGGCACAGTAGATTTTGAGTTCACTACAAAAGAATTTCTCGTCAAATGTACAATACTTAAAAGTGAACCTTTTTTCTTCATAAACTTTAGTACATCCCTTATGTCTTTTTGAGTTTCCTTTGATTTGAAGAATAATGTTTTACTTAACACATTAGAGCATGTGATCCGATAAATCGGATTCTAAGAAAAGCGTCTACCATGCCTGTGATTGGAGACTGATCTGTTTGAGATATATACAAATCAACGTTTGCATCGTTGGAAAGTCATAAATTAAATGTATACGCTGTAACTTTCAGAAGTTTTAGATTTAGAGCGATTAGAATGCAAGATGGCGCATTACATCTTGTTGTTTTTTCGTAGCTAGTAAGTTTTCATTTAATCATAATACATAACCTGGATTGAGACGAACAAATTTTATACGAAATTAAATAATGAAATTTTGTATTTTCCATTTGAATTGGTATTCTAAGAAAATAAATATAAATAACTTAACTATTTCAAATTAATTTTCGTGATCCGAAATATCGGATCACATGCACAGGGGATACTGATCATTGCAACATTTCAGAATGGTTACGTCTTTTCTCTCTATATTTCAAGCAACTGCCTCTAAGTGAAAAATTACTGTCAGCCTATCTGTTACTGAAATTTTGAATATGTTGGAAGAACAACACACAAAAGGCGCTAACACTTACGAGCAATGATTTTCACTCGTCTGCAGAAATTATGCTCATTAGATAGAAAGGCAATGATGTTGTCTTTTCCCACAGAGCATGAAGGAAACGCAATGGGAAGTTATACGCGGTGGTCGAAAGAGAAAAAATGTAAAATTATTGTTTGCCAGCATGTAGTTTTAGTTCATACAATAAAGGAATGGGTGGAATGGATTTGATGGGCCAAATGGTGGCGAACTACAAAATTAGAATGCAACTACGAAAACAGTATTGGCTTATATTTGCTTATTTTTTGGATACTTCGGTTGTGAATATCTGACTCCTGATAAAAATATAGCCGAATGATGAAAAGTCATATTGTCTTTTGAAATTCCGAAGAGATATTTACCTGAGCTTGTTGAAAATTCACGAAACATCACCTATACGAGAAAAACAGCCAAATGATCCAAATACTGACATCCGTTTTGACGGCAAAAACCATTGGATAATTTCTGTTTCTACAGAAAAGAGACTTCTCCATTACCATGGTAAAGCAAAAGTCATGTGCCAAAACTATGATATGGGATTCATTCAAAATGCTTCAAAGACATTCCAAATGCATATTAAAATACTAAAGAAGAATTTCAGTGTCTCTCTTATGAATGAACATAATTTTTCAAAATCGAAATACTGTCATTTATTTTGCTCGGTAACAAAAAGATAACGTAAAAATTAGTACAGACATCAAAAAGATTAAAATGAAGCTAACTTAATTTTAGAATAATAAATATCTTAGTACACGGGAATTTCAGCACTATCCTTTCTACTGAAAGCATACACGACCGGGTAGCCTGACAGCTGCGCTTAAGAGTACGGTATGCATGTGATCCGATTTATCGGATCATGTTTTTCTTGGAAACGGTGGAGTATAAAATTTGGTAATTCACATAGTATGTCTTTTAGATGTATAATACATGGATATACAATCTTTTCCCCCCAAAATTAGGCAGGAAATTTCATGCACTAATGGGTTAATTAGAAATTTAATTTGGGGAACGAAATATTTTGCATACGCCAAGGCTTTGTTAATTGCCTGCAATTCTAAGACGAAATTCTTTTCTGCCACTTTGAGAAGCGTAGTCACTTTGCGTAGCATTACTTTCCATTGTGCAAGATTTATGATCATGTATTTTCCTGTTTCAGTTTTTCGGCAAAATCCGTGCAACATGATAGCAAGCCTCCAAAGAAAAGGCCGCCCACCACAATTTTTTTCTATTAACTTGTTGCGTTATGGAACAGTCACTTTTTAGTTTCTCGCACATAATTCTTAAGAGGAGAAAGTACTGTAATCGTCCGCCGAAAATTTTCGATAGAGAAACGTTTATTGCCGAATTCTTGCGCCGAAATAGTGAATAAATCATGTTCTCGTTCTTATTGTAAATCACTTCCTATAACACGTTCTGTAGACAGAATCCGTGTTTTGTGGGTCCTTGATTCCCCAAAATCGATTTGAGGCTAGAGTTGACACGTTTGTGGTCAACGTTAGCCTCAAAAACGTACAGCCGGTTTTCTCCTAAATTGATATTTCTAGATCGATTTAAAGGAATTTGAGGTCGTCTGATTTTGAAACGGATATTTTGATTTTTCGAGTTATTTTACATGAAACCCCAACATTTTCTAATTTTTCTCAAAAAGACTCAATTTTTTATGAATAATTATGCAAATAAATGTGCTATGGCTTTGGAAGATTATTGACTTATTCATTGAAAAAATAATAACCATGACATTCAAAGGAATGTATGCCACAAAGATTGAAATAATAATATATGAAAAAACAGTACCAACTTCCAATGTTTAGGTTATTATGTATTTCATGAAAAGTATTATTATTTAGATGAAAATCTCTACAGCACCTGTGGTACTATTTACGCACACAAAAAATAAATCAAGGAAAGAACTATGAATAAAACTCTTCAATACTGTCGCAATTCCAATGGATGGAGATGAAACGAGTAATGAAAGAAAAGGCAAATCTAGAAAGTACGTAGGGGAAATAGAGTTCATGAGGTCATGATCTCTTAGTTATACCATACTACATAAGAAAATAAAGTCATATAAGGCAGGAATTGAATGATGGGCATCATTGAATAAAGTGAGGAAGAAACAGAGGAAATTGGTGCAAAAATCTGAAAAGAATGAAACAAACCGCCCACACTTACAAAGTTTGAAAGATCAGTGGAAAAGTGACAGATCAGTGAATAGATCAAAGTTACGTTTTTTAACCCTTTCACTATTAATTTTGATTTTTAATAAAATTTTTATTTATTTACCAAATAAGTCACAAAGTCCAAAGAAGAACGTTTTTCAATTCTTTAAATTTACTAGTTACAAGCGAACGTAATATGTAGGAAAACTTAGATTGGTTTGATCAGCAGAAACAATGAGACATAGGAACAACATTTCTGAACACGTGTTTGCCTCATCAGTAGGTACATAACATAGCTGGACATTTCTGTCCATTTGTAGTGAAAGGGTTAAATAAACATTTGTGTCGTTTGGCTACAAGTGATAAGTTTTAATAACGTTTTGAGTTGATCAAATAATAGAAAACGATGATTCCAATCATGTTGTAAAACAGACGTTTCGATCTCATTAGCGAGGTCCTCTTCAACATTCTACAGAGAAGGTTGAAACAATACTTTAAGAAACAATAACTAAATGCAGGTCTAATTTATAACAATTGTTAATTTATATGAAGGTTAATGAGTAAGAAGCAGATTACCTGTTAACTTGTGAGGTTTTATTACATGCTAATGTTCATACATTTACATTAAAGACATATATTTTACATGACTGGAATCATCGTTTTTTATTTGATTGTTTGATTTATCCAGTGTTCCTTGAACTATTTTGAATTGATTTAATTCGTTTATCAGACCTGATAACTATATATATCGCTATATATATCTACATGGGCGTCGGATTGCGGGAGGAGCTGTGCAAAACCAGTCCTTGCACCCACGAGCGCGCAAGCGCACTCAGTTAACCTGACGTTTTGTGTAAATTATGAAATTACCTGGCAAGTTCCTTCAGCGCAAGTACTTGGCGAGAGCGAGAGGCGAGGGGATCAGGGAGGGGGAGAGGGGGACCACGAGAGCGGGACAGAGAGAAAGGGACAGAAGAAGAGAGAGAGAGAGAGAGAGAAATGCAGAAAGTTATGAGGAAGTATTTAAGATGAAGAGAAGCGGAGATGGCAAAACACAATGAACAGTCACTTCATGGTAGGAAGGGACAAGGACTTCTTGAAAAAGGAATGGAGCAGACAGACATGTATGAGAACAGCAGGACGTGAAGCGAACCCAAGTACAAGGTAGAACACGAAAACGTGGACGCTTGAAGAAATGAAGAGAACAATCTGGCGACGCAGTGTGAAAAAGGAAATGATAAAGTGGGTTGCGTGAAATAGATTCCGAAGTAGAGAAGAGAAATGCCCGTGAGAGACGGAGGGGAAAAGACGTGCAGCGTTGAAGGTGGGGATGAGTGACGGTCATGACCGAGATGTTTAACGCTTTAACGAGATGTAGCAGAAGAGCAACTTAGGGCGCGCTTAGCGGAGCCCTCTAGACTGCCGCGCCGCCGAGGGGCGGGGGTGGGCGTAATTACTCTGGCATATTCAGCACTAAATTAAATGCAAGAAATATAAATCAAGCGAGCGAGTGCGTTATGCGGACGGATAATTTCCCCAGCAGCGAGCTGGGAGCGGGGTCCCGTTGCGTAGCGCGGTCTTCCACGCAGCAAACAAAGAAATATGCGTCAGCCCCGTGGCCGAGATCGCTAAAGCAGTAGTGATCATGGACCGTGGGGTCGCGGGTTAGAGTCCCGCCTCGGGCATGTGTTCGTCCTCTCACCCCCTATCACCATATCGTTTCATCCTCATACCATAAAGTTAAATCCACCAGTGGTCGCTAATGACCTAGTAGTTGATACATTAAAAAACTAGTGGTGCTACAGAATGGCACAGGCTTTCTCGTATTAGTTTTCTATTTCCTTGGGTCTTCGTTAGCTACTCGGAATTGCCACATACTCTTTCTTGCCAGCTGTCATCCATCACCGCTAAAAGTACATTTTTTTGTCATTTTCTTAATTTTTCGGTTTCCTATTGGTAGAACGAAAATATTAATTTCAGAATATTAAAGAACATAAAAACCTAGCCCTAAATGGCAATTTTCTTTTACAAATTATGAGCCGTTTTAAAGAAAATTGCGTTTTAGCGCTACTAAAAATGCGAAATTTGAAGCTGATTTTCACATAAAAGTTTTGGTTTTCAAAACATTTTATTTGAAGTTATTTGAAGCACTTACACTCACAAATATAAAAACGTTTACAAAATGTTGGTGATGTGAGTATTAAAAATGTGAGATATCCTTTAAAAAATACATATGTGTAAGTTTTGAAAAAAAAATTCCTCAAAATAAACTTAACGTCATATTAAAGAGTGCCATTAGCACTATCCGTTCGAAAAGTTTCAAGAATTTTTTTTAGCCATTTATGAGAAAATGGCGTTTGAGCGTTTCTGAAAATGCGTAAATTTGAGCTAGTTTTCACAGAAAACGAAATTTTCGGAAACACCATTTTCTTATTAATAATGCGTGAATCTGTAACGTCTCGCGCAGCTGAGTTCAAAGATCTCGAAAATAAAATAAAAGAAGTTTTGATGCGATGGGTAACATATCTTGAAAAATAATGGAGGAAGAAAGAGAAGTAAAAGTAAAAATACGTTACACTTAATTAACATTAATTAACAAGAGCCCACTCACAAATGAAAAAAATAGTTGTGAGGTTCAGTGTGTTTCACGTTGCTTGTGTAAGTACTTTTTATTAGGAAATTTTTATATTATGTTTTTCTTATATTTCATTTTGTCCTTCTATACTTTTATTTTATCCCTTTTAAATCGTTATAGGCCTACTAAAGATAGGAAAAGTGTTCCCGAGAGTTGACTTTGTGATGTTTATTATATATTAAAACTTTTATTGTTGGATTTGATTATTTCTTATTTCATATCACGAAGTACCACAAGATATCTGTTACCTTAACTGAATTTATCTATAGAATTACACTTAAGGTAGCAGTCTACCTGAAAAATAAAAATTAAGAATTTTGTGTCTATTTTGTTTTTTCTTGTACGATTGATTTCTTTATGTTTTTAGAAATCAAAAAAATATATTTCCCCTATTTGTTTATAAATTATTGAAGAATATATAGGTTTTTACTTAAGACGTCATAACAATGTAACAAATTGATATATGTTGATAATTATTTATTAAATTAATCATAATTGTATATTCTACTGAATGAACTTGATTGTTAAAGGTTCTGTGAGAACTAAATTGATTATTAGAGAAAAAATTATTGTTTATAAATTAATTCTGGAATTTCCGTTCATGTTACTGAAACTTTTAGTGACACATTAATTAGTTTAGTTTATTCACTAGAGCAAATCATAGGTTACATGCTGCAAAAAGAATTATAATATTCTTTTATGGTTTATGAGTAATGATGTTCAACATGTACGAATGTGCTTAAAATTCCCAAAACGGGAAAATGTATCTGAACTTCACTCATTAAAGGCTTGACAGTTGACATTGGCTTCGAAAAAAAGATTGAGCTCTAAAACTAAGAAACGTAGAAAGAAACGGTTTGAAGCATTTAAAAGAGATTAAACTGAGCATACAACCCAATAAAAATTGAAAAACATGAAATTTCACGATTTTTCATTATTTTAAGGTAGACAGCTACCGTAATCACTACTGAGTCATGCGTCCACTCAACTGCTTCCACTCAACTGCGTCATGCATGTCATTTTTGTTTATTTGATTGCATTTTGAATGTGCATTCGTACAGGCAAGCTGTCGTTTCAGAAGTTGCAAGGTTCCACATAAAGAAGTATAGATATGAAACTATTAACTCTAGAATGTAGAATGTTTTTGCCGTTTCGTGTTATTATCTTGTTTATCACAGCAATTTGGTTGGTGTGTTGTTATGCTATACAACATTGAAGCAAGATTTAAATACTAAAATAAGTTCTCATGGAAGTTCGCAAGAAATAAGCCATATCTCTAAGAATGGCGAATTCTTGATTTTTTTCTGCTTCTCTACAGAAGAAATAAATGTTCGCTCTTTGTTTTCTGATTTTTTAGTCTTTTCATATATAAAGTGTAGTAGTTAAAGACCTGGCCATCTCTCCCTGTGGCACCAACGATTCTCGTATGAGACGTGATTCACACTAACCACGTAAAATAAATTTTCTTGGAAACCATATAAATGAAATAAACATTAAATAAGTTTATTAAGTTACGCTTTCACAATTATTTCAAATTGTCAGCTTTAAAGCTGCGTTAATGCTCATTTCATGTTCTTTTAAATGTTCATTCGCACCTGAGATGGAGCATAAGGTTCCAGAAACAATGCACACATATTAAGCAAATGAAATATAAGTGATCCCTGCAGAACTCTCTCCATTGAACTTTAAATATTTACATTGTCTTGCATATATAATTACAAATCAGTAGGTTTTGTCACAATTGATAAACCTAAGGTTGGGCACGTATTTTCACGCAAAAAATTTGTTATGCAGCACACTGAACAGTAATAATATTCATCTTGTGCAAGATCAAAGTTTGACTACAAGAATTGCACTGTAATACATCTACCTTAAATTATAACTCATCGTCAGATAACATTAAAGTAATAAAACCACATACTATAAAAATATAATAATTCAATTAAAATATTTTCTGCTGCAAAACTGATTCTAAACAATCATGACAATTATACTTTGCACTGAGCACAAAAAGGAAGTAATATTTATTTTGATATTATTAATGCATTAGATATCATTTATACTGTAGAATTCTAAAATACAAATGATGCCTTGAACCACTATTGTACTTGGAAAACGTATTTACTTTTTTTTTGAAGGGAAACCATGAAATTTCTTTTCCAAATGGATACTTTCTGTGATACTAAAAAAATGTAACTGTGAATGTTCAAGAATTAGCTTACGTATCACTGGTAAGTTCTTTATCGTAATAGAGTTTGTTGGGATATTCGTAGAGATTTATAACGGGAGAGTCTGGACAGAGTACAAAGAAGAACATGTAAACGTATATTTCGCAATTATCTTTTCAAAAACACTGTTGATTATAAAAAACTCTGTTTTTTTGAATTCAAAATGAGAATGAAAAAAGACAGGCTGGACAGAGAGAGAGAGAGAAATAATTTTGTTATCAAGATCTCTACGAAACTCGTATTTCCCATAAGTTCTCAAAGTTTTTTTCTCGCAGGACTTCTTCTGTACTACATCAATGGAAAAAGTGAATAATTGATAATATAATGCATTAAATCGTTGTATTAGTACATTGATATTTTGGTCTCAAGCATTTATGGAATAAAAAAATAATTTGCAGTGAATATAGAACGTATGAATACTGCGTTCAGACAGACAGAAGAGTTAATGCCTCCTCTATCTTTTTCATTACGCTACCGTAATGGTCAGAACCGCTGGGACAAGTCAGAGCCTGAAGAAGGGACCGGCCTGCGAGAGCGATGAAAATGTTTAAGAGTAAAATGAAATTTTAATAAACTGCAACTCCCGGAATTTATTACGCGAACGTGCGCCGTTGTAAACACATTCCTGCGGGATGGGGGTGTGCTTCTTGAACAAACCCGGCGCCCTCTAATTACGGCCCGGTAGTCGTCGCGACCGCTGATTAACTGTAGCGCTCCTCACGGGCAGTAGACCGTGCCCTGGAACACTTTGCTTGTCCGCTTGTGGCTACCAGTGAGTTGACTCGCATGACGCAGTACCGCTACAGTATAATTCCACTGATAAATTCAGTGGTCGAAGCAGATATCTGGCGGTACGCCATAATATGAATTAAGGAAGAATCAAACCAAAAAAAAATTATTTAATTAAATTTAATTTTTGTAAAATTTATATTTCATTTATGTTTAATTTTTATTTAATTCATTTTTTATTTTCTTGAAATTTATATTTAATTATATTTATCAATAATATTTTATTTTGTTTAATATTATTTTAATTTAATATTTAATAAAACATCCTAATAACTTTTGGGAACACTTTTCCCATCTTCAGTGGGTCTATAACAATGTCAAAGAAAATAACGTAAACGTACCTAAAGACAAAAAGAAATATAAGAAAAGTACGAAATTACTTAATAAAAATTCATTACTACCCAAGCAACGCGGATCACACTCAACCCCTCAACAAAAGCAATGTTATGGAAACTGCTAATAGGGAGCCATCTTATGGAATAGGAGGAGTGAAAGTCCTTAAAGGAGGGAGGAAGAACTGGAATTGCAAAGTCAGTCAATAAAAGATTTAAAATGAGATTGTCTTTTATTAGGGAAAGAATTTCATTAAAGATAGAAAAATGAGAATTTTTGACATTTAAATTTTCCTTGTATTTTTGTCCATACGTTTATAGCGTTTTCATTTATTTCTTTTTCATTATTACCGGCGTAGTGAAGGGGAAAGTGCTCCCTTCAGTTGACTTTGGAATGTTTTCATAAACATTCAAACTATTTTGTTTTGTGGTTTGATTACTTCTTAATCTATACTTTTCTATTGCTATAAGTCATTGCTACTGTATTCTCAGATCATTCAAACTCCACTACGAAGTCAAATGCACCTTGATGCTTCATCCATGAAGGGGAACACACATGATGATATTTATGCGTCTGACTTTGACAAAGTGTAAGTGTAATTTAATTACAAATATACCAATTCATTTTTTTGAAATAATTCTGATAAAATCATGAAGAGAAAATTCCTAAGAGGTAAATCGCAGAACAATCTAAAGCTAGTGGTGTTGCATCAGCAAAAACTTTCTTGTATTATTTGTAAATGTTGTACGTATCGCAACATTCATTTTACTAATTCTAATACATCAGCTATCTCCTGAAAAACGCCCTTCACCAATCGAAGGCCTGGAAATTAAAAAATAAATACAAGACTTTATGTTTTGAAAATTTAATAGTTTTCCCAAAGATGGCACCTCTGCCATTCAATTGAATACTCTATCTACATTTTACACGAAAAAATATCAGCTATTGTATATAACATGCGCTTCGACAAACTTAGCACCCAATGGAAGCAACCAGCAGTTAATACGACAGTGTAGGCAGTCAATATTAATGTGAGGAAAATTGCTTTCTTTGGAGGCTGGTACCTTTCAATTGCCAGGCCATGCCTAGAAGAGACGGAATACGAACCATACTACTGGAGCAGAAACGGCAGAGAAGAAGTCTCAATACATTTGAGCGAGTGTCTACAGGTTTCACTCGACGCATCTGAGAAGTGCGACAGTATTTTGTGATTTCTTTGCACATCCACATAAAATAAAGCAGGAATGTTGCTAATTTCCAAGAAAGGATGAATATTAGGCTGGCGTATGTCTCCAATTAATTTAATGTATATATCGGTGATGCTGATCAGTGGAAATCGCGGCAAAGTAATTTCAATGTATCGGTGGGCTTGCATGAAGATACGTCTTTAAAGAGTATTCCTACGTATTCCGATATCCGGGTAATTATTCCAAAGGTGAAGATGTGATGGAAATTTGTTATTGGAATTTTGCAATTAATTAAATATTTTAATCTCACAATTTTTTAATGAGGAAACTGATACATCATTAGATGTAAGAACAAGATAGAGACGATAAGAGAAGATATAGGAAAAAGGGAGACTGAGTCTTAATTTCATTTCTTGTACTATTACGGAAATGAAAGAGACTAGAACTTAAGTTTGCAGTGTTCTCTATTTTTTTAATAATATATCCAAACAAATAAGGAGGCTCCCGTACAAAGAGTGGCAAAAAACGTAGTGTACTTCAGACGTCGGCAATAAGAATGTCAACAGGCTTGTAGGTATTGAACTTGAAGAAATACTTGTAGATAATGAAAATAAAATAAAAAAGACGATAAGGAAGAAGAGAAGAAGAAAAATAAGGAAGAAATACTTCACTGAGAGCTTCAATTGAAATTCAATGAAGCTTTATTTTGTGTTAAGATCTAGGCCATCAGACATATTCTTCCGTCTGACCATGCAAATTTCGCTACGCTATGTAGTAGCGAAAGAAGGTATCGCACGGACGACAAGAAAAGCAATTATAATTTCGCTAAGAGGCTTCTTTTAGACTTTATCTTTTACATGCAGTAAATGTACAACTTGGGAGAGTCGGCTTACCATCCGAAGAAAGACACACGAAGGATTTTTTCACACTTACAAATACACGGTTTCGATTGGCTGTGAACACGCGATATTGGGCGTACCAGTCCGATACGCAAACCGTTAACTACCGAATACCTCATTTGAAATGGAGACTAACGTGTTATAATTCTCTTTTTCGTCATTCTGCCTCTCCTGCATACAATTCTCATCTGCAACGACCATTGCTGCTCCACAGCTTTCACCACTCAGAAACCAACCACAGTCTCCAGAAGGCGAGCGCGTGTGGATATGGCAATCGGGCCTGATGACTTGACAAATTTTCCTCAGTTCCGCCCGCGGATGTGCAAGCAGGCGAATGGTGCGCGAATCACATCGTAACACCCACCACACGTTACATTGTCTCGCTCCGCTCCGCCCCCCCTCCCCCTGCCATACCCTCCTTTTCGGCGAGCGCACACATTGATTTGCATCAGTGATTGCGAGAGGCGCCTCGTGTTGCAGTGAAAATGTGGCACATTCATACGCCCCCTCCATTAACGATGGAGGTCCGGTGCGCAAAGTTGAGTTGGTTGCTTCGTTGGATGACGCACCGCTTGACGCGAAGCTGCTCCCGATCGAGAAAAGCAGTCACGTGCCCCCGAAAACCGCTTCTCAACAAAGTTCCTTCAGGGAGGCGTTGAAGTGCTACGCAGAAAACCATGCAGTTCACAGCCACAAACTCTTCACTAATGGGTTTATATCTACATAAACAATGCATAAAGGGCTCCATTTCTCACTTAACCCTACTTAAAAGATTTTGTAATAATTGATTAATTTCCCACCGTAGTGACCCGGTAAACAGGTCGTTGAAGGAAAGATCGATTGCGTGCGATCCTCGGCTCGTTGTTTGAGACATCCGCCTGGAATAATTGATCAAAGTATACTGCACAAAGGCAGCCAGACTGGCGTCCTCCAGGGTTATCATCCCTGCAGAGGCAAGGAGGCGCAATGAGCTAAAACGTTTTGCGTCGTACTTAGAAACAACATATTCCCTTCTTCTTAACAACTACGATTACCGAAGATCAAACGTCAAGTTGAATGCGCGTTGATATGTTGCTGCACACTGTGGCTCACAGCACACACTACAACATACTTAAAAGATAACGCAAGTTTCCTAGCTTACAACTCGCGACGCTCGCTACGCGCTTGGCGTTGGCACCAACGGCGAAACGCACAATTTCATTAATATGAAGCGTAAATTACGCCAAGACTCATTCGTTCAAAACAACTGTACGTAACTTTTTATAAAGATCGGATTTTTTAGAACAGATTTTGTGTAAAGCAAAAGTTTCTGTCTTCAACTTTGTAGTTTTGAAATGTAAGTTTTCTGCTTTTTTCGAAAATAAAGCGAGCCGTAAATGAGACTAGCACCAATTTTTTACAGTTCTTTGATACATACGAAGAAAAAATTTAAAACGCTGCTTGTATTTATAATTACCTAAGAACTTCGAGATCGAACCTTCCACATTGAGATTACAAACGGGTGGCTACGAACCTTAGAGGATTCACTGTGTACACTGAGTTTTTCTAACGTAGCTCATGACAATAGGTCACCATTACACCTGCCTTATAAAACGAATCTTTTTAACAGTGGTATGCACATTTCTGAGGCCACGAGCCCCGTTGAGGTCATTCGCGAATTAATTAAAAAGATTCATTTTATAAGGCAGGGGATCTAATAATTTTCTAATGTCATCGGCCACGTTAGAAAAAACGAAGTGTAGTGCGACTGGCAAACGCATCCAAAGAAAGACGGAACGCGAGCGCTCCGGCCAACACAGCGCTAGAGTCTCTAGATACAGAGAGTAGCGCATTCCAATGTTCCACCGATCTCGCTATTTTATACTTCAGTTGTCAGGAGAATTGGAATTGTGTCGTATTCTGTGTGTTGAGAATCATGAATCTACTCCAAACCAATATCGATATTCTTGAAAATCTTCATAATGCCACCAATGACATGCAGAATGGCTGTTAACATCTCCTTCAATCTCCAGACTTTTCCCACCTCCAAGCACCCGGTCACCGCACCCTCTAAATGCTGTACTTTCCGCACTCTCTAAATTCAAAATTCTATCCCATACCTCATGACTCTCTTCACTTTCCATTCTGTATCAACCCCTGTAAATTATTTAATACAATCATATAATTTTCAATGTATCTTAATGGAATTGTTTAAATAAAATATACATAAAGTGACTAGCGACATTCCAGATAAACGTACTTATACTCGTAGCTATTTTTGTATTATCATCATAATCTTTACTGCAACATGTTGGTATAAATACAATTTGATGTTAAGATCCTACTATACTTTTATATTGTTCCTGAATACTGTCAATATTGTATTTTAAATTATTGTTACTATTAGCCTATAATGTATTGTACTCCTCTGGTGTTAAAAATGATTTTATACTTATGTAAAGTGCTCATGTAAACCGAATGTACCTTGATGTAACGTCTCTGGAATAACTTCACGTCTTCCGCCTACTTTTTCTTCCTCCTTTTCTTCGCTTCTTCTCCCTTCCCTTTGCTCACAAACTTTCCCATTTTTTCATTATGACTCGCCCCCCTCCGAACATCTTTCTCTTCTCTTTCTCTACTGTGTATATATTCTGCTCTATTAATGTTCGGCCCTAAGCCGCCATCCTGATTGAGATTTTTCTGGGTTTACTCAATCGCTTAAGGCGTACGCCGGGATGGTCCCTTGTATTGCACTCCCAGTGATAAATGTACAGTTGTCCCCCCTTTTAGTCTCTCTCCTTTCTTCTTTCTCTTTCGACCTTTCTTCTTCATTTCCATCTGCATTTCCACTCTCTTTCACTTCTCTCTTTGTTCTTAAAATGTTCGGCCTTTAGCCGCCATCCTGATTGAGGTTATTATTATTATTGTGGATTGATTGATTCGTGTTTCCGGGCGCGTCAACTAATCAGGTCATTAGTCCCGTACGTGTAGTGCGTGTTTTTCTCGGTAGGTGGCAATGATCTTTTTCCCCGCTGGATAGCGAGATCTGGCGCCAATCTCCCGCCGACTAGCAGGGTTTTCCCCTTAACCAGGTGTCTCCCACCAGCGAGGCACCCGACCGGTCTCCCGGTATGTGTGGTAGTGTAGTGCATGTTAGTGTAAGTGTGTGTGTAAGAGGAGAGGATAGGACAATGAAGAGGAAGGAAAGATCGCGCGCGGTCCGTGGCCCGTTTGTTAGGGTACTGTTCCGGCATTCGCCTGGTATTGATCGGAGAAACCACGGAAAACTACAGATCAGAGCAGCCGGTCGCTAGAATTCTCCTCCAGACAGCGACTGAATTCGACCTAGCTTACAAGCTAGTGTCGAAAATCCGGCCGCCGTCGAACCTAGGACCTCCCGGTCAGAGGGATTGCAGTGCCTGACGAGATTGTCGGCTGAGAGGATACGAAATGGCGGCGGTTGCGCTCCTCTCTGTATCGAGGGACTCCACGCAGCGCCCTCTGGGAGCGACGCGGCGGCTCTCGAGGAGGCGCTGGAGCGCGGCGAGCGCAGCGCCGCGAGAGAGCCATATTTAACATCTGCGTCTTGAAGACGCCCCGGCCGGCCCGGGCCGCGGCCGGCCCATCCCGGAGGGTGGGGGCGGGGGCGGAGGCGTCCGCCGGCCGGCGCCGAGGGCGTTATTGCCGCCATGTTTCTCTTGCCGGCCGCTGCAACTGACTGTAACGGTCGGTCGCCGCAACACCTCGCTGGCCAGCTGCGTCCAACGGCCCGGCCAGGCCAGGCCCCGGCTCCACCGCCCCGACTTAGTTCCTCGCCTTCACGGTAGATGCCGTCCTCCACCATTTGTTCCGGCGTTGGAGAAATACTTGCCTCTCTGATGTGTATTCCCGTTTTTTTGTTCAAACAAGTGAATACAGTTTTCTTGCTTTACATGTAAGACCCTCGAAATCACTAATATGCCCAGCGCTATGGATATGGCATTATCCCAATGCCTACTTTTTAATTTAAAGCAGACAGCGTCTAACTAGTCGCCCTCTTGAAAATAATAGAACGGTATGCCATTTGAACTCATTATTGAAATTGATAATGTATCGTTAGATAACTTTATTACTGGTGGATTTTGTTCCAACTTCATGAAAACAATTACTACTTAGAACAAACAATAAGTTTGCAGGTGTATGATATAAAGAGAGAAGATAAAAATTAATATTCGTTGAAATATTCCTCAGATTTTGACGTACTTTTACCTGCTAGTTTATATTAAAAATAAATTTTCCAATTATTTAGTTCAACCACATTGCGACCTTTAATCTAAAATGGAAATACTATCATTGTGTGAAAATTAAATTGTGTGAAAACAAAAAAATTAATTGTGTAAAATTAGTTTTTGTAAGAGGTTTTTCCTGGGTAGTTTGGATGTTGAATGGCCCTAAATTCTCTAAAAACTGATAGATTTGAAAATTGATATAATTTAAAATTGTTAGAGAAGTTTCTTCCGAGTTTTATATCAGTTGAATTTGAAAATTTAGAGAGTTCATGAGAAAAAAAACTTCTACTTTGGGGAAACAAAGTAACACACTTTAATCCTTGTCTTTTGTGCTTGTTTTTGTGGTACAAAATTATTGCAAGAAGCTTCACACCTTTTCGTATGTACTGTATAAACACAAAAGTTGTGTGTTATCTTTATTTTTTTAATTTATTACTTCCGGTTCGACAATTTCTCTTTCAGAGCATTGAAATTTCCAATATGTGGACAGTCGTTTTGGACACTAACAGTTACCTCTTTAAGAGGATTTATAAGGCAAATTTTTAAGAATTAGACAAATATGTAAGACTAAGAAACATGGAAAAGAAGAGAAAATAAATAAAATTACGGAAGATAAAATTTATCTTTAGGAAATTTGGAATTAATTCTACGAGGAAAGGGATACGTTTTACCAACTTTAAAAAATGTTGCATGATGTAATAAAGGAAGAGTATTGAAAAATTTGAGACTATAATTTTTAATCAAATCATGGATTGTTGGGAGATTTAGTTCTTTGTGAATTTGGGTATTATAAACCAAGGTGCATGTAGATTTTTTCTAAAGAATTTGTTTTGAATAATTTTTTATATATTTGATTTTGCTGCATGTGACAATATTGGACCATGGGGAGAAAATGAATGTTGTTTCTAAAAGAATTGATTCGTACCAGCTAACAAAATAATGCCATTAAAACTTGTTTGATATTGTATAAATTAACCGGTATTGTTGTTCGTTGTTTTGGGGCGTGTTCTGATTTCTTAGTGCTATTATCTAGATGTTTATTTTTTTTATCAGATGACGTGCATTATAGGTATATAAGATTATATTCAGTTGAAAGAAAAACTAGTTTGTTACTTACCTGATGATTAAGAATTATTGACTTCTGATATTTGGCATTAAACTTCTGTCACAATTACGAAAAGAAATTTCGTTTATTCCAGATTCGAGGTATATTTGTAATTCGTGTTTCACGGGCCGTGGCCAACCAGCAGCGTTCCGGCCTCGCGGCCATGGGTTAAGGGGTACGTGCGGTTAGCACAAAGACATCCCCACGCCGTATTAGGGTTGTCTCAACCTGAGACGAGGATTTTCTCATTGCCACACAGCAACATATACTGGGACGTTGCAAGGAAAACGCATACTATAAACTCGCTCGACTGGGAATCGAACCCGGGGTCGCATCATGGAAAGCGAGCATGCTGACAAATGAACTAAACCGGCAGGGCCCGTGTAGCTTTGAAAAATCCGCCGCAACTCATAGAAAACATATTATAATCTTCCATACGTGTATGATCAACACACTTGTTCATTCGTAGCACATACGATACTAATGTCGGTTAACTCGCAAAATCGAAAGTAGAGTATTAGTTTGTTGAACTCTTTGCCTGGAGAAGTTTTGGCGGTATAGAAGATTTGTTTTTGCGCATAGTTCTACCGAGGGTGATGTTACGTTTGAGGGTTCCTCACCCTGGTATGGTGCAAAGAAATTGTCAGGAGTTATATTGTTATTCTTCAGAAGTGAGGATAATTGTAGCACAACATTTATTCTTAAATTTTGTTCTCTAGGTTGCCCTTCTTGTTTGCCAGAGGATGTGCATTCCACATGTAACGTGTTTCAATCAAAATTTCCCTCCGTATTTGCCAAGTCTTTGGCATGTGCTGCCAAAATTGACTCGGAAAATGCCTAATTATTAATTGATTGTTACATACAATTGAAGATTGCACAATATCGGAGGAGGAAGAAACACATCAGAATACTACCTTCAAGTTTTAGAAAAACCGTCATTTAATATGCGGGTAGAAAACAGTCAAAAAATAATTGTCATGGAGTATCAGAACGATCGCACCATTTTCTTAAGCGGTACAAGAAATTAAAATTTTATTTGGGTCGAAATGGACCCGAGGACCACAGCAGGGTTAAAATGTACACTGTCAATATCGTCGCTGTTTAGAAATCATCAGAGCATATTTTCAACGATGCTCTTGTTAAGGGACCAACATTATTCCTCGTGGAGAACAATACAGCATAGAAACGCTACGGAACTGATTTTGCAGATTTAACTCGCGTTTACAAATAACAAAAATTTTGAAACATGCCTTCTGATTCATCAAACTTTATGTTGAACATTTTTTAATAAACGCTTTCTCTTCCTCAACTATCTCGATCACGCTCATGATCATTAATATTTTTATAGACCACAATGAGGTGAAAGTTACATTCTGGCACTAAGCTAATTTATTAAGGCTTGTTTACGTTGTCCTCTGATAGACTAACTAAACATCAATAACAGTTATATTATTTGGGGGTTCGATCCCAACAATTAATACTCAAAACTAAAAGCTTTTTCTACTATATTGAGAGAATATTTTAAGTGTCCCTGTGCAAAAATGGAGGCACTGGCCTGTTCTTATGAAATCGCGTTATAAACCGAAAAGAGCTCAATAAAATTTTTGAACATCTGATTTGTTCCTTTGATGTTTTTTCACAACAAAATCTTTGTAAGTGTAACAATTATTTCGTATGAATTACGAGAGCCAATGATGCTTTCTTGTAAACTAAATAAATGTGTTCCAACTATTCAAAAACAAAATGGACAGCTATTAATATAAAAGAGTAAATCAATAAGTAACTGCTTTGTTCCAATCGTGTATAGGTAGACGTGTGCATTATTAAGATGACACCGTTCCCTTGTAGCAAGTTACAGCTCCATCGTGTAATCACTTATCTAGTGCTGTTGCAACGTTATCATGGCCGCTAATCAAGCCTCGTAACCATGGAGCCGTTTGCACTGAAAAGAACAGGCATTTTGTAATCATTTTCGTGTGATCTGTATGTGTACCTGAAGCGGAAATCCAGCAGATGATTTTCAGAAAATATTTTACTTCGGCAAGTGTTTACCAGTTGATTGAACAATTCTAAAGCCGTTTAACAAGTATGAAGGATGGGAAAG
Source organism: Acheta domesticus (assembly GCA_031308135.1). Lineage (NCBI taxonomy): Eukaryota > Metazoa > Arthropoda > Insecta > Orthoptera > Gryllidae > Acheta > Acheta domesticus. The sequence continues at coordinate 71,199,211 of JAHLJT010002406.1, read as the reverse complement.
AAGCACGACGCCCAGCTCATCCACTTTTCCCAACATTGAGCAAACCTGATTCTGAATAACCGATCAGTGACTATTGATGAAGTGGCAAATCATATGCACTTTATCATGGCTCCAGGGATGCCATATGGCGCGGATTTCCGCCAATTGAGCGCAAAAAAACCTCGACTTGCAAGAAAAAATGTATTTTGCGGGATTCACCCCAGTGGGCTGAATCAATTTTTCTTGGGAGGATTTTGGGCGATGCGTTGTTGTTTTTTTGGTTAAATCATCAAATTACTCACATTTCATTGAACATTGTACTATAAATATTGATGGCGTCTGAAACATGTCTTACGCCCAATAGTTTTAGGTTTGAACATTTGTAAATGTGAAACTATTAAGGAGCGATATCAGAGGCCACTTTTTTTTATTTTTAATTAAACAGGCATGCAATCATGTCAATCTTTTTCTAAAATATTACTGCATTGAAGGTTTATGGTAGCTAAGCTTTATGCACAAGATTATTTAGTTAAAACATCCAGTAAATATGTAGCTATTTTGAAATTATCAGCCCCAGTGCCACGTCCACTTCTTTAATTGCTCACCTTTTTTCACCACTCAGACATTTGGCGGAATTGGGCCAATGTTTATCCCTCAGATTGCGGACTTTCCCGTACGGATTAACAACTCTGCATGGTTCAGCATATAAGCCGTTGAGAGCAAAAATGGTGTAAGTCAAAAATCAGGCATTCCGGAAAATGACGTGTAAACGAAAAACGCTGTAAAATAATAATGCTTAGAAATAAATGACCTAAAGTGTTATGTGTTACGGAAATGTTCTTTTAACTTACTACAAACATTTTGGACTGACACTTTGTTAATTAAGTAATTAACTATTTTGTGGACTTTCACCACTATTGCACATATCATTTCTGAAAATTAAGACTTACATTCAAATAACTGGCGGGCACAATTTTCGTCTGCGATAGTAATATGATAGAAAAATAGGACTTTGTCTCCATTTATAACTAAGTCAGCGCAATTCTGAAGTTGTGATTTTGACCTGTGTACATAACACTAAAAGCAATTAATTTTTTTCAAGATGCTGCTTCTATGATGGGGACATACAAAGAAAAAGGGAAGCTGGTGTTTCGTCCCACCCACGTGTTGGCCACTTCTGCATTGTGCTGGCCTCAAGCTAAGAAATATTGAAGGTTATCTCACACCATTTTAGCCCGTGATGGAACAATGTTCAAACCAACTACTAGTGCATCCAACTCAAATCATCAAAAATTTGACTTACACCACTTTTTCTCTCAATTGCTCACATGACAACTCCGAGATCGATTGTCGAAAAATGTTCTTTTGCTGCCGACAACTAGCCTCTTCATATCGCTCGCACCCTTCCATCTCCTCAAAAGCTGGATTTTGAGGCCTTAAAGCATCCTGGATGCAGTTGGTATATCATCAAGTCTTATTGCCATGTCTTTGAGATCTTAAAAATGCCTTGAGATGCCGTAGATTTGTCTCCGATTTACAGATAAAGGCAGACGTGGCTTGCTGCTCATTCGAAAATTCTTTTTTTGTTCTAAAAATAAGTTCTAGCTGACTATTGAATATACTTTGTAATAACAATCATTCTCAGAGAACTCTAATTTTTGCTTGTTGTGAAAGCGACATTTCATTTTTTGTTGTTAATTAACAGTAAACGACTTTTAAATAAATATCAGCATTATTTTATTGCGAAAAAGAATGGAACTCACGGATGTCAATGAAATGACTGTGAAATTTCATGTTTTTGTGAACATTAAAATAAATATATTAATTTGTGAAAAGTACTGTCCTATGGATTTTTTAATAATTTTTTTAATCTCAGCTCCCACAAACATTACTTCTGAAGATATTTTTGCATTGCAAGCCTGTGTCATTCATAAAACAATACGGTGAAGATCCAGCATTAGAAAACGTAACACCAGTACCAATTTTTGCAATTTCATTTAGCTTAAAATTAATTCAGTTTGCCCTTCTACGACAAAATTACATTTGTAATTCTGGCTTCATTTTAACTTTATCACCAAACATCCAATTCAGTCTCGTAGCAACTGTCTTTGCGACTGGAAATGGGATTAAGCAAGCAACGGTGTGCACCAGCGGTTCCTGATTCAAAAGAAATAGATTCCGGACGGCCATCCAAATAGCTGGTCTTTCCGGCTGAGTGGCAGGCGCCGCTCCCGCATCTCAATCACTCCCCTCCCCCACGTCCTGCTCCGTCTTCGGGCGTCCTCGCCGCCGCACCTCTTCCTCCCCTCCGTCTTCTCGCCCCCGCACCCCGCCCCGCCCACTCCTCCCAACCCGCCCCGCGCCTGCTGCGCCGCCGAGTCGTGCGTGCGACTAATGAAGGCGGGCGGCCGAGCGTGCGGGGCGGAGGGGCGGGGAGCGGGCGGGGGCGGGGAGGCGCGCAGCCGGCGCCACTTCTCGTCCTGTTTATTCGGCGGCGGGGGCGGCTGGGCGGGGCGCGGGGCGGAGGGCGGAGGGGCGGTCGCAGAAGGGCTACCGGTCACCGTCCTGTAATCAGACGACCGACTTGGGGACTCGGTCTGCGCCTCCGCCGCCCCCGCCGCCCCCGGCTACTCCCACCGCGTCGTCGCGTCGAGGCGGCGCGGCGCGGCGTCCCAGTGCGCGCGGACGGGGCGGATGGGGATGGGGTGGGAGGGGGCGGGGCGGGGTGGGGTGGGGCGGGGCGAGGCGAGGCCGGCGCCAGTGGCCCGGAAGATCGGAAATCCGGTCGAGGGCGTCTCGAGGCCTTAGATGTAATGAACTGGCCGAGATGCAACACCCTCCGTCGCCAGCGCCCCTCGCGGGGTTCCGCAAGGGTCAGCGTCGCGTCCCCCTCCTCCTCCTGCGAGGAAATTGAATCAGGACATCGAGATTGGCGAAGCACGTAAGGCGCGCCGCGGCCATCCATAATAACAACTGGTGCGGGAGCGGCGACGGCGTCATCCCTCCCGCCCCGCGCGGGCCGCGCTCGTTACAATGGCGCCGCTAACTGCCGAATCCGTCATCGGTCCCCAGCTGCGCGGCGAACGCGGCCGGCGGAGAGGAGGCGCAGTGCTTCCAGATCAGCGGCAATACTCCTTAACACATACTAGGGTCTTCCCGGGAGAGCAACATTGAGAGGCCTTGATGAAAAGAAAATTCTGATAATACCAAATTAATGAGGGTTGAAAAATATCTTACGTTTATGCCAATTGTGATGATAATTGGTCAAATGTGACCCTAAGAATTATTTCACTTAAATGTGCGAGGAAACCAAATCTGACATCCAGTCATGCATTTAGTCTTCATTGCATGAGTACAAGTTTTGAGAACGAGCAACGTTAGGAACGAGTCACAATAAAGCAACATTCTAAAAGAGTTGAATACGCTATAGTTTTGCATCACAGCATTATACATTTATAGGAGAAACAAACTTAATTTTACAAAACAACTTTCTTGTGACGTATTGAGTATTTGATATTTGTATGAGGAAACGGTTTGTTCGTAAGGCCTGTATATTTGTATGATATTTGTATGAGGTAGTGGTCAGCTGTTCCGTTGACCGCTACCAAATCACGATTCTCTCGTCGCGATTGGTTGAAAGTGTGATGACACAGTTGGTCGCTTCGTAAAATGCTAATACGTCATTATTTGTGCCATAAAATTTCCTTTTAAGAAACGATTTCTTGCAACAGTGAAGGTCGTTGCTGGCGTACAAAAAATTAAATTTTCAATCGACGAATCTGTAACCCAAAATAAAATACTGAAGGTGATAAGATAAAACATAGTGTCAATGTCTATGCTCTGCTGATAATAAATACTGGGCTCCTCAAGCAACTGATTCATATATCAGAGGTTTTACTATAATATTTCCTCGTATTTTAAAAATTGTACCAATTTTGAATTTTTTCTCTGAAGTAGTCATGATAACATCATATGTGTACAGGTACTAACTTAAATGCCTCTTTTGAGCATCGTAAATTGGTTCAGTTAAGCGCAGTGTTTAAATATAATGTGAATTTAAGTGTTTTTTCTCGCAATATACTTTCTGTATTTGGAAGAGACGACATAGTGCTATGGAGCCGTAACATGCATTTCCGATTGTGATCTGTAATTGTACTTCTCATTCAAGATTTACAAATTTTCAAAGAAGCAAAAAATTGCTCACAGTTGTAAGTTGATCCAAACGTACTTAACAATCGAGCAGCATTACGATGCAGTTTTGGAAAACGGTTTTGTGGGAAGTTCTTTTTGTAAACGCTCACGTTGTAGTATCGGTATGCAATAAAATTAAACACTTTTGTATTGTGTTATTTTACTGTCAAAACATAAGAACATCAAAATACATCCAAAACTTACTTCTAGTGAGGCATTGTTTTTCAGAACACTGAAAAACAATGTTCTGAACACTGAAAAACTTTGTTCTTCTTCAGCGTACTTGTCATTTTCATCAGCATGATTAAATGTATCATGTCTTTGCAAATTAAACTTCTTCACGTGATTGGACCCTTTATGTAAACTAAACATTTGGCATAGCTGCCGTAGTCGGTGAAAAGATACTTTTCTTCCCGAATTGCATTGAAAATTGTCGATGTAGATGCTCTGGTCTGTGAAGTGCTCGCGTCGACTTCCATATTTCCGCGACTGGAGATACCGGGACACTGTGACAGTGATTATCGCAAGGCGCGCAAAGCTCGGGCTCCGGTGTCCCACTGTCGGCTGACAACACCGATTTGCTCTCCTTGAGCGGCCCTGATCTACGGAATAAGTGCAATTGACACTAAGCATCACATTTAATCCGAGAACATTAAACTCTGTGGTTGAATTAATACTGATAATATATTTCGTCATTATATTCAATTATATGATTTACATTTTTCAATATTTTTCCACAAGACTCATGTTTTGAAATCCAAACGTGACAAATCAGACGAAAGACTTACCGTTATGAAGTGATTGTGTAAAAAGTTACCCATTTGAGATGTCATGATTTGTTTATCGAGTCCTTTTCTTGCTTGAGATTGTGGAGCCTCTTCGGAATTAGTTATTTACTCTACTTTACTCAGTGAAAACTTAGTTACTTAATTACTTCTACTTCATTAGTTAAAACTATGTAGCTTTATTTTCCAGGCTTGCTTGATAATAATTATTCTCATCATGATCATCGTCATCGAACATAATTAGCCCAATAGAAGCTGTGGCTTTCCGTTTTTATTTTTACATTTGTCTATTTCTTTTAATTTCTTACCCCTTCAGCAGTGTGTTTTGTACATATGTTCATTACAACCCACTAAGCCAGTCTAATGTAATTCGATTGAGTCTATCTTATCTTTGATCTTTTATGAAAAATGTCTCTTCATAATCTTCCTATCTTTTGGGCTTTAACATTTAATGTGTACATTCTGCAAGGGACATCTGTTCTTGTCACGGTACACAAATTCAGAGCACAGAACTATTTCGCATATTTGCACATTTGATGATACCAAAATGTATCAAATGATGAAATAAATTTACACGAAATCAAGAAATGAAAGCATCCTTGATATCTAACATTTCCCTCCTGAGAAAGATATTTCTTGTTTGTTTCGAATTGCGCAGGCTGGTTAAAAATTCTCTTGAATTCAAAATTGTGTAATGTGAATTATGTGTTATTTTCTACTTTTCAAGCATTTTAATAAGGATATAATTCCTAAGATCGCCCGACCGATAGTTTTAGTATTTTTAAAATTGTATTTCTGAACAGGAGGATTAGAATAACGGATCAGCTGCTCGTTTATTTCTTGTAATGATGACAGGAAGTAGTTCCTATTTATTCTAGTAAACATAGTATTATTCCAAGTGGGTTGACACTTGAATACATTACCATATCTGAACATATCTATCTCCTTCCTCTAAACTTCTCTTGAACTAAAATTAAATAATGTTTAAAAATAACTTACCAAAACATCATTTTATCACCCCCTCATTTTTCAATTTTAGATTTTTTTAGTGACTTTTGACAGTCTCTAGTATACGAAATCTGCATCAGGTTCTTAATAAAAGTAATTGAAAGATAAAATAAGATTATAAAAAGTAGTGCGACTGTTTTTTGTGCGTGTTTAGTAGTGCGACTGTTTTTTTACAAAATTGTGAACTAGTTTTGAACTGAATCACGTGTGAGTTGTGAATAAACACTTTAGTATCGTGCACAAACTCACAGAAACATTGGATCTCCTACGAAAGTGCCTGAAGGTTTAAAGGAAATGGATTCTTCTCACAACAGGGGAGTCCTAACCTCCAATTCTACTGGTAGTCAACAAACACAGGTAAATAAATCTTACTCCAACGTTGCTCAAAGCGATATGTTTCCCAACAAAGACCAAGCTATTGTAATTGAAGCAAATGATGACATCAGCCTTAAGGACTATATAACCAAAATTGTCTCTATTGTGAACCCCAGTAAAATTAGATTCATATCAAGAATATCAAATAACAGAATATGCATATTCTTTTCTAATGCTGAAACTGTCCAGTAAATTACAGAAAGACACAAAGTAATCGAAATCAATAAACACAAGTTAAATGTAAGACCTCTAATTAATAAACATGTACGTGTCATAATATCCAACGTTTGTCCGGTTATTCCTCATGATGAAATTTTAAAAGTGCTTCATGCCAAACAAATAAAGAACACTACCAACATCACATTCATTAGAGCAGGTATTTCAGAACCAAACCTATCCCACATTCTGAGCTTCCGAAGACAAGTCTTCATTGATCCTGATGATGTCAAAAATTTACCGGAGTCTACATTACTATATTATCAAGACACTACTTACAGAATTTATTTCTCTACAGACAATATAACTTGTTTTCAATGCAAACAAGAAGGACACATTGCCAGTCAATGTCCTTCCAAGCCTTTGAATGATGGAAAAGAACATAATCCCACTGACATACCAAACATCACACCTGATAATGAAGAAACTCAGAAGCAACGAACCCAATTTCTAACACAAGACCACTTACCTCCTCCAATGGACAGTACAAATTTTCCTAATTTAAATAAAAGGAGTATTCCTTCTGAATCTTCATCACTACAAGAAACATTAAAGAACAACATGCATACTACTGCTGAAGTGTCCCAAAACAACCCAGGAAAAAAAGAGGAAGAACAAAAATGAAGAACTCAATGACCTAGACAACTTACCAACTAAATCTGTTGAAAAACTTATTGCCCCCATAAACGATATGATTGAATCAAATCCAAATAAATTCCCCTTAACATATAATCAATTTAAATCATTTTTAGAAAATTCATTTGGATCACCAGATCCCATATTGATAGTAAAAGATTACTCCAATGACACTGAAGCTATTATAAAAATGATGACTGTGACTTATCCTAAACTCACTGAAAGATCCATCAAGAATAGATTTACAAGAATCATTAATAAACTGAAAATTATTACTTTAGTACAAGAAGTTTCTGTAACTGATACAAGTTCTGATAACTTCTAAAACAATTATGAAAATTTTACAGTGGAACGCTAATGACTTTTATACTAGATTGGAAAGTATCCAGTTTCTTTGTAATCTACATAATCCAGATATTCTATGTATTCAAGAGACTAATTTTAAAGATAAACATTTTGGCAACCTAAATGGATTTAAATGCTTGAATAAAAACAGAAGCAATTTGAACTATGCTTGGAGGTGTAGCCTTATATACTAAAAATTATCTACTCACAGAACAACTCAATATTGAATCAAAAATAGAAGTTGTTGCTACTAAGATACTTTCTCCCACCATCCTTTGCATATGCAATATATACATTCCAAACAGCTATTCCTTTGAAAGTAATGAAATATGTGATATTATTAAACAGTTACCAAAACCTTTTATATTATTAGGACATTTTAATTGTCATCATTATCTTTGGGGATCATATAAAACTGACTCAAGAGGGTTGAAAATCTGTTATAGAAGAGAATGAACAGATAATTCTTAATTCTGGACAACCTACTCACATCAACACCAGTAATGATAAGTTCAGTGCCATTGACCTTACGCTTTCCTCTTCCCGATTCGCCCAAAATTGTAACTGGTATGCATCCGAATACCCTTATGACAGTGATCATTATCCTATATTCATCGATATCCTCAGTCCCAAAAGCAATTAATCACCTCCGCCTGCTGCCCCGAAATGGAATTTCAACACTGCTGACTGGATTAAGTACCAAAATCAGATTGATGTTTTCCTTACTCAGGATAATCTACTCAACGATGTTGGGAATATAGACAAAACTATTCAATCCTTCTCAGATATCATCACCAAAGCAGAAAATGACTCAATTTTTCAATATAAAAATTAATTCAAAAGGAAAAGGGTACCATGGTGGAATGAGAAATGTGAGGTGACTATCAGAAAAGCAAAACATGCTTTTAATAGTTATAAAAAACAAAGTACTCTTTAAAACAAAATTGAATACAAGAGAACCAGAGCTGCAGCCAGAAGAACCATTAAAGAAAGCAAAGCTAAAGCCTGGACTAACTATGTTTCATCATTAACCAGTCAAAATAGTATATCTTAATGTTGGAAAAATGTCAAAACAATACAAGGAAACAAAAGAAATAACACAATTAACTTTATACATATTGAAAATCAAGTTGTAACTGTCCCTGTACTAATTGCCAATGAATTTGCTGATACATTTGCAAAAAATTCCAGCACAGTGAACTATCTCAATCAGTTTATTCCATATAAAAATGAACTGGAAAATCAATAAATTATTCTGGATAAAGAAGAAAACTGGATAACGTGTCAACTTAATGAACCTATTTCACTATCTGAATTAACGTAAAACATTGAGTCCACAACTAATACCGCTCCTGGTCCTGATAATATTCCCAATGCCCTTATTAAAAATCTCTCTTTGAAAGGCTAACAAACCCTACTTGCAATATACAATATAATATGGAATAATATTATCTTTCCTGAAATATGGAAAACAGCAACTGTTGTGCCAGTACTGAAACCTGGCAGAGACCAATCAAAAACTGACAATTACAGATCTATATCATTAACATGTAACATGTGCAAAATTTTAGAAAAAATTGTGAACAAAAGAATTAGATGGTTTATGGATAATCAAAAAATTATTCATGACAATCAATTCGGTTTTCGTCCTGGTCATTCAACACATTCCCATCTTATCAGTACCGAAACTTATATCCAAGAGACATTTATTAATAAGCAACATGCGATTGCTGTCAACATCGATATCGAAAAAGCCTATGACATGGTCTGAATACATCGCATCTTGTATAAACTTCAAGAAATAGGAATCACAGGAAATATGTTTGAATTTCTCAAAAATTTTGCACTTGACCGTAGAATACAGGTGAGAGTTAATAACCACCTATCTGATATAATGAAACCAGAAAACGGCGTTCCTCAAGGATCCGTCTTAAGTGTGACATTATTTCTTCTGGCCATTAATGATGCAGATCAAGATATAAAAGCACCAACAATAGTTAGAAAATATGCCGATGATATAATTGTCCTCTGTAAAGGGAAAAACTTAACTACCACTGAAGAAGCCGTACAAAAAGCTTTAAATAAATTATATTCCTGGTCTCTTAAGTCTGGTTTTAAGTTTTCAGCCAAAAAAACGAATGCATATTATTCTCCAAGCGCAACCTAAACACAACTCTCCATCTGTATTTAGGGCAACAAACCCTACGATCTGTGCAAAACACCAAAGTACTAGGATTAACTTTCGATTGTAAAATGACATGGAAGAACCACATCCTAAATCTGATCAACGACTGCAAGAAGAGACTAAATATTCTTAAATGTATAGCTCACAACAACTGGGGAGCTGACAGAGAACTCTTATTACTAACGTACAAATCAATTATTAGAAGCAAAATAGATTATGAATCACTGACATATAATCCAGCCAAACCAAATGTATTAAAGACACTTGAAACCATTCATAACCAAGCCTTGAGAATCTGTACAGGTTGTTTCCACACAAGTCCTATTGGAAGCATCCTAATAGCGGCTCAAGAACCATCACTAAAATTCCGAAGGCAACTGCTGAGCATTAGGTATGCAATTAAAGCCGCCTCTTCAATTAATCCTATTATACATAATGATGTATTTCCCTCATTGCCAACTGTACATCAAGACTACCCTCACCACAAACCTTTCTACTCCAGAGTTAAAAATTTACTAAATGAATTTAATATTCAATACAACCATATTGAGAAACAAATAATTCCTGCTGTGCCACCTTGGACTATTCCAAACTTCAAAATCGACTTCACCTTAACCAAATATTAAAAGAGAAACCTATCAACTGACAAATGGCTAAACAAGTCCTGGAATTATATTGATGCAAACTACTCCAACTATTCTGTAATCTCCATTCACGGTAGTTCCAATGAAACCGGAAAAGAAGCCATAGTATGCATGCCTGGCAACACAATAAAGTTCCAGCTTAAGCAATATGCCAGCCATAAAACTACAAAGTCCTATGCCTTAATGTCAGCACTTAAATACATCCCCAAGCTTCACTCTCCTAATGTCATTCTGCTCACAAGCTCATTATCATCAGTCAACCGGAGCAAGAGTACTAAAACAGATATAAACATCGTTATTATAGAAGAATATCTTCAGATCATTAAGGCGGGAATAAATTTGGTTCTAGTATGGATCCCTTCTCAAATTGAACCGGTCTTCGTAACCAGAGGCGCCAGTATAAGTAATACATTAATTGATCTTCAAATATCAACAAATGTACATAACTTATCATGAACAGTTGAAGACATTTTAAAATTTGTTGAGGAAGAAATGAAAAATAAATGGAGCCATGAATGGACAAATTATAAAGCCAGCCATCTTCATAAATCTGTAAACAGTTTTTATGCACTAGGCACCGACACTAAATTCCGACGCAGGGAGCAAGTAGTCCTTTCAAGAATACGAACTGGACATTGTAAATTAAGCCATCTCTATTTGATCCAAAAATCACCTCCACTCTCATGTGATTTATGCAATTTACCTTTAAACCTTGATCACATTTTCAAAGTATGTTCCAGATATAACAGCCAAAGAGTATCAAATGGATTTAACCACCAATCAATACTGCATTCTAAAGAAGACCAAGAAAAAATAATCAAATTTTGTGTAGCCATTAACATATTTATGGACATTTAAAGCCAATGGATTCACGTAAACTGTAATTGTTGTCCCTGAATTGTTATTACTATTGTAAGATAATTGGAAATGTAATTGTTCTAATTTTCTACTACTGTATTGTAACTAACTGCATTATAATTATATTGTAAATGTATTATAGAGGAAGTCGCTAATAACCACGATGTTGATGGGACTAAAAATAAAATTAATAAAAAAAAAGATTATAAAAACATATCAAATAATGATTATTGTTAAACAAGAAGAATCAAATATTTATTTATTGACTTTGTCAATGAATATTTGGGAATAATCTATAAGTGATTAATTATTAATGTATTCTATCACTACGAAATCCGTTGGCAGTTATATTTATATGGGTGACAAGCATTTCATGATTAATGTATTTGTTATTTTGACACGATATTTACACATCTCGGATTATCAGACTACTAAATAATGGATCATTTTTACTTCACTCATTTTCATATTGGAGCAAACATTTCTATATTTAGTTTCAAATCTTGGCTCAATAATGAATAACAGTCCACAATAGGTAATTATAGAAGCGATGAAGTCCCAATGAGAGAAGATTGGAAAACTTTTGGTTGCCAAAAGAAAAACATTAAAGTTTACATAAATCTAAAAATATGAACTGGTGTGAGGCAGAGAAGGTTCGAAAAGAGAGAAACTCTTCCACGAGTTGTCTGACTACTGAAGCGCAAGTGGAAGGAAATACAAAGTAAAACATTGATTCAACGTTCGCGACGAGATAGAGAAATAAAACTTTTTCCCCGCTGTTCGATTCGCGCTACAACAAGAAGCGATCTCGTTAAAATTGCTCCTTGGTTGCATATGCATATTCGTAGTTAGCAGAGGTAAACGAATTCACTTCAGTTTGCATAGTAATAAGTTTTCATTGTGGAATAATCAAGTCTCACTGCATACACATCTAAATATACTTTCCCTGCATTAATGACACAGTAGAAAAATGAATTTCCCCGTTAAATTACTAGGATGTAACACAGAATGAAATGGAATTTTCTTTTACACTTTCTGTGACATAGAACTGGATTACATATTAACTTTTCTTGTCTCAAAAAACATACATTTCATCTTTTAATTTATATCTCTTCGTGTGTTCGCCAATGTGTCTCTTCTGTGTATCTCCGTTATCTCCTCTCTTCCACCTTTCTACATTTTCTTTCTCTTTCATTTCTCTCTCTCACTCACTCACTCTCTCACTCTCTCTCTCTCTCTCTCTATCCGTTTCACACGCGCGCACACAAACACAAACACACGTGTTCGCGTTATTGCCAAGAAAACACTATATTTTGCCATTCTCCCGCTGTCTTGTACACATCCATACTCGACACATGTAAACACACGCGCATACTTATGCTCACGTTTGTATTATCGCATTATTCGTTTACAGTTTTCTTGTATATTGAATCGAAATAATGGAGACTACTTCATTTGAGGATTTTTGGCACGTTCAGAATAAGTAAATTTTTTGATGAAGATGTAGGATTTTAGGTTGACATTTTAACAAAAATTGGTGACGTGAGTTCTGGAACGGTTTATTACTCAACTAGGTTATAATTTCATTAAATATGTCTAATGTTATTGAGTAGCTTTAAATACAAAATTTTGGCTAATTTTATGTTACAAGCGCTATGGAATTTATACATTATTTTTGCCATCAATTCATTTTTAATGAAGCCTTCCTACCTGTTTTTATTATTTTGGTGACTTTAGGCGTCTGACTTAAGATTTCGGCGCATTAACACGACACATGAAAACGAACGAAACAAATTCACGATTAAATTTTTAGTTCGCATTGGGCTATCCGACGTTTCCTGAAAAATAACTTAGTATGTTGATGAATCCATGGCGCATGCGCAGTATATCCCATCTTTTTGCCTCATTGTATATCTCGATCACTCATGACGGCCGTTGAGTGGAAAGATATCTCTAGGTAACTCTATGCGTCTCCAAGTGATACATTTTTTATCGTGAAGAATAAATTGCAAAACGACAACAATTGTTATAAAAATTAGAAACAAATGAATGGAGATGTGAGACACTAGTACTAAGGACACTGAACGGCACGCAATTTCCGAAGGGTTAAAGGATTGTATAATGAACCTTTTGTAATAGCAAAAAGCTTTCTGTCAACCCACATAATGTCTGGAATGAAGTAACTTCATGGGTAACATTTGAAAAAATATTGACTGCGGTATACAATTCGTTATGAAATTTGTTACCATGTGAATACAAAATGCTTCTCGAGGCGTTCAAATTATTTGTTAATGACAACTTTTGAAGTAAGACGAATAATTGAGTGCAGCGTAATACATTCTAGAAACATTTCTTCGCCCAGAATAATTACGTTTCAGTGCAAAGTTGCCAGAAAAGACAGAATATAAACGTAAGCCATTTGAAGAACGAGAACGAAGTGAAACATACAAATGCCGTTTGCGTTTGAAATCGTTCTGGCTGACGTCTCAGCCATGGGTTCCAAGCGACGGCCTTTGTTGCGCCGAGCGGAGCGGAGCAGCTGCGGCGACACATTGCGACAGAACATGCGACCGCCCTCGCCACCCCCACCACTCCCGGAACGGCAGGCGTGCTAGGGGGTAAGGGTTGGAAGCTGATACGTGGCAGCGGTTTGATTGATTGATTAGTTATTCCGGCACGCCAACTGCTGATGTCATTAGTCCCGTAAGTGTAGTGCATGGATTTACCTCTGGAGGTCTTCCCTTGCTGGATGATGAGATTCAGCGCCGACCTATTGTCGTTCGCTAACGAGGTTTCCTCTAATCTCCCGCTGGTGAGGCACCGCCCCTGCTAGGAGAAGCTCTAAGCTCACGACCGATCTCCCAGCATGTCTTCTAGTGTAGTGCGTATAAGTGTGTGTGTAAGGGTTGAGGACAAAGAAACGGAATGAAAGATAGGGCGCGGTCCTTGGCCCGTTTGGTAGGGTACTGCTCGGATATTCGCCTGGTATTGATGAGGGGAAACCAGGGAAAACTACCGATTATAGCAGCCGCTAGAATTCCTTCAGACATCAACTGAATTCGACCAAGCTAAGTTGCCAGTATCTAAAATCCTGCCACCATTGGGACTCGAACTTAGAATCTCCCGGTCAGAGGCCGTGGAATGACAACAGTTGATTCCCAGATCCACGTCTCGCAGTATGGCAGCGCGAAAAGCTCCCTCATGTCTCAGCACGATCCATTGATTGATTAGTAATTTAGGGCAAGTAAGCTGCGAAGGTCATTACTCACGTAAGTATAGTGGATGTTTTTATCGAAGGAGGTTGCGGAGGTCTTCCCCGCTGAATTGCCAGATCCGTCGCCGAGCTTCCGTCGGCTTGCGGGGATTTCCCACAACCAGGTATCTCCCACCAGTGTGGCACCGCCGCAGCCGGGACAAGCTCTAAGCTCCAGACCGGTCGCCCGGCACGTGTGATAGTGCAGTGCACGTCATCTCCAAGAATGCCAGGTGTGGAAGGATAAGGGTTGGAAGTCGATGATAATGTAAAAAGCTCCACCTTGCCACAACACAAGCAAATAACCATGCTCGAACCCACGACTCTTGGAGCCCAGCCTCTCCGCACGCACACTCGTAAACTAATGCAGCGACCCAGATCGGCTGCCACTCATAGTGATTTTTCACTGCTTCAATTCATAGGTCGACAAAATTCGACCCTCCAAAATTCGACAAAATTCGACTCTCCAAAATTCAACAAAATTCGACTCTCCAAAAAAAGCCATTGCCCCGCATCATCCGACTCACCTTTGGGATTGCGTTGCCCCGCATCATCCGACTCACCTTTGGGATTGCGTTGCCCCGCATCATCCGACTCACCTTTGGGATTGCGAGGGGGTGAGGGTGACTAATTCTTATTGCATGAAAACTTCGTGGCTCACCAAACTCGCCCGATCAGTGAAGCTGTCTGCTGAACAGCACCACATGTCATTTGAACGCCTTTTCGCGATCCAAGTTTCCCTTACCGCGAGGGATTGGAAAGTGTGTGTGGGGGGGGGCGGAGGGGGATGACAGTTTCGCTTAGTAACTTGAAGTTCTTAAGCCTGTCATTACCGAGAAGGAGGATGTCAGAGACCCGTCGATTGTTCTTAAAGGTTTTTGTTTTTTTCTAATAGGTTGAGTGTTTTAGGAAACTGCAATTTATTGAAATTGTTTTTGTTCAAAATATTATGCAATATTCATTATTTTTAGAATTTGAAATATTAAATCACATTTAGCTGAGTAAAACAAAATTCGAGACTATTTACTCGAAAACTAATTCATACTAAATTTTGAAAAATTTTGCAATGATTGAAGACTTATTAATGTTGAATACTGTTGTGAAAATCTTTCTGGTATTATTGAATATAAAAATGAAATAGTTTTTGTTATTAGTATTAAATGCACATATTGTTACAAAACGTTTTATTATTTTTAATTGTACAACTTGAAAATAAAACTTTTTATCAATAATAAAACGCGTATTAATTGATTATTTAAGTTATTAATTCAGCAAAATTTCTAACATGTTAATAGAAATAAAATTTAAGCGGTGGATTACTTTGGTATACGTTGGTATTGAGACAGTTTAGGGGTATTGTTCTTAAATATAATTTATTTCATAAATAAAAATAAAATAAAACTCGTTTACATAACTGTGCCCCACTTGGAGCAGTCAATGAGACCGCACAATATTAACGGTAATTTAATAATAATAATAATAATAATAATAATAATAATAATAATAATTATAACAATAATAATAACAAATCCCAGAGCTCCAATAACTATCGGGACGACCTGTACTTTTACGCCCCACATTCGGCTGATCTCGATTTCCAAACTCTTGTATTTAAGACGTTTCTCTGCCTCCTTGGTAACGACGTTTTGATCGCAAGGTACAGCAACATCGACAAGTAAACACGATTTGTTCTCCATATCCCGGATGACTATATCCGGTTTGTTTGCCGCTATCGTGCGATCAGTTTGAAATTGTTGGTCGTACAATATCGTACACAATCCAACAGAGGTCACCGTTTCGGTGAGTGTTCGTACCACTTGGGGCATGTGTTCGGAACTTCGAGGGCGGTACAGATCTGCCAGTGGAGGTAGCTACACACCCTGTCGTGTCTTTTCAAATATTCGGTCTTTGCTAGGATTGGACAAGCTGAAACAATATGATCAATGGTTTCTACGTGTTCCTGACAAATGCGGCATTTATCATCTTGGGAAATTTTGTGAACCGCTTTATCATAATGTCGTGTTCTCAATGCTTGATCTTGGGCAGCTATTACAAGTGCTTCCGATTGTGGCTTCATTCTTCCCCTTTTAAGCCACATAAATGATTGATCTTTATTGATCTGCACCTTGTCCATTCTTTTTAGATATTGTCCGTGGAGTGCTTTGTCTCTCCACGATTTCTTTAACATTTTCTCTGTCTCAACTTTCATGTTAAGTAGCATCAGAATTTCAGTGTCTCTGTCATTCGGGGTGTCTTGCATAGTCTTGGTCGCAATGCTTCTTGCTACACTTACAATGCCTCTGTTTCCCATTCTTCGGTCAGATTTCATGACCTGCCTCAATAGTGGGTCATCTTGATGGCTGACTACATACTTTCCCATCCCGGTTATTGCATTGTGCCAGGAGGCTTCAATTTGTCTCAGGCCTCTTCCTCCTTCCTTACCTGAAACATAAAGTCTATGTACGGTATTACCTGAAACAAAGTCTATGCTCGGGGGTGGGCGACATGATGCATTGTAAGCAGTTTTCTGGTTTTTCGATCCATGATGCGAATTTCCTGTTCAGTCCAGTCTACTAGTCCGAAACTGTATTCGGCTACAGGCACCGCCAAACTACCTATTGCTGAAATTTTATTCCTTGAGTTCAGAGAGGACTGCAGGACTAGTCTCGCTAGTCTATTATTATTATTATTATTATTATTATTATTATTATCATTATCATTATTATTATTATCATATTACATCTCGTATCTCTACGGTGATTACATAAAATGTACAGATTAACATAATCATAATACAAATTATGGTTATAATTTTGAATCTAATGTTTCACGTTGATTTCCTACACATTTTCTGACGATTATGGCTGTTGAGATGACAGAAACCTTCTGCATAAGCTTCCATAGGTTTTCAGGAAGATCTAATTCCTTGAGACTTTGATGCATGGTCTTCGGGATGGCTCCAGTACTTGATACTATAATTGGAACGATTCTCACTTTGCAAGCATTCCAATGTTGGAGAATAGACTCTGAGAGATCCGCATACTTAGTCTTCTTTTCTGTATATTTCAACTTAAAATTGGAAGTGTCTGGAATTGAGATATCGATAATGTCGACTTGCCTGCTTTCTTTATTGAACAGAACAAGATCAGGTCTATTGCAGATGACAGTTCTGTTTGTGAGAATCGTTCTGTCCCAGTACAGCCCAGATAAGAATGATTTTCACACATTCTCCGGGTTATACATATAGTGCGGGACTCGTGCTTAGGATGATAATTGGTACTTCTGGGCCAATTCTTGGAGGATTACTTTTACTACTGCATCATGCCTGTTCCTGTATTCTGATCCAGCTATATGTGAGCAGCCTGATGTAATGTGCTGTATTGATTCAATTTGTCCACAACCGAATCGGCAGCGATCATCGTTCACACTTGGGTCTTTCAGTATATATTTTCTGTAATTGCGTGTTGGAATAACTTGATCTTGTATGGGAACCATAAGTCCTTCAGTTTCAGGGAATATCTGCCTTGAGACCAACCAGTAGTTTGACGACAGTGTATCGACATGTGCTTGACTGATCTCGTTTGGATGTCTTCCGTGAATAGGCTTTGCCATCCACGCATCAGTTTTTGCTGGACACTGAGTGCCGTAAGGTTTACGTCTGACTGGCATAATTTTAATGGTCTCCATTCGTCCACTGCACAAACTGCTGCGTGTAGCTTGGATGTGGTAGATTTCTCGTGGAAACTTTCTGAGGCTCTCAACCTGCTTGCTGTTCATGGTGTTATTGTTAGTGAAGTCTCTACCGCCAACGTGTCGTGGGATGGTCACACGTTCAACAGAGGATCGAGGGTGATGCTTAAGGTTTTTTGATAGTAGCACCCTTAACATTCGTTGAATATTCTCTATGTCTGTGATGCTCCATGACATTATTCCCGCTGAGTATCCTAAGATGGGCACAGCATATGTGTTAACAGCTTTCGAAGTGTTCCCTCCATTAAGTCCAGTTTTAAAAAATCTTCTGACTCTCCGGACAAATTCAGTAGTTAGTTCATTCTTTATTCTGGGGTGATCAATGCGCCTAACTTGTTCAACCTAGCCAGATATCGGTATGTTTCTTCAGCTTCCATATCGCATATTACACCACAGGTCTCAAGGTCGTATGCAGTATTTTGCGGCTTTCCTTTAACCAAACTCACTGCTCGGCATTTGTCTAGTCCAAATTGCATCCTTATGTCGTTCGAAAATCTTTCCACCGTTTTCAGGAGATATGTGAGCTGTGTGTTAGTTGACGCATACAGCTTTACATCGTCCATATAGGCCAGATGGTTAATATCTTGGAGAAGATCTTGGGCAGCCATTAAAACTGCTTCCGATTCTGGCTTCATTCTTACCCTTTTAAGCTACATTAATAATTGGTCTTTATTAATTTACACCTTGTCCATTCTTATTCGATTATTTTCATGGAGTGTTTTGTCTCTCCACGATTTCTTTAACATTTTTTGTGCCCCCAATTCATGTTTGGCAGCATCAGAAGTTCAATGTCTGTGTTATTCAGCGTGTCTTGTATTATCTTGTTCGCAATGCTTGTTGCTACACTTACAATGCCTCTCTTTTCCATTCTTCGGTCAGATTTCATGACCTGCCTCATTAGAGGGCCATCTTGATGACTACATACTTTTCCATCCCGATTATTGTGTTGTGCCATGAGGCTTCAATTTGTCTGAGGCCTCTTTTTTCCTTCTTTACAAGACACAAAGTCTACGTAAATCAGTTCGAGGGTGGGCAGCATTATGCATTTTCTGCTGTTTGGATCCATGATTCAAATTTCTTACTCAGTTCAGTCCACTAGTGCCAACTATACTCGGCTACAAGCACCGCCAAACTACCTTTTGCAGATATTTTATTCCTGGAGATCAGAGCGGACTGCAGGACTATTATCACTCTTCTGTAATACTCCCTGCGAATTTTCTCTCGAGATTATCTTCGTTCGAGATTATCTCACATTCTTCAATGCCCAGGTATTTGTATGTTTTATCTGGCTCAAGATCTTGAATGACAATATGAGAATCAACTGCAATGTTCTACATAAGTAACTTAGTCATTTTGTCACTCTTTAAGTTGATTTTTGCAAACATGTCAAGACCAAAATTCATACAGATGTCATTGCTAAAGTCATTGACGACAGACAGCATTTGGGAGAGAATCGCTTCATTCTTAGTAAACACTTTAAGATCATCCATGTAAAATAAATGCGATACAGGCCTTTCATCACCTTGGAGGTTGTAAAAAAAGTCAGTGTGCAACAACTGTGTATAAAGTGGGATCAAACTAATGCAAAAGAGGAGAGGAGATAGCAAATTTCCTTGAAAAATATACCTGTTAATCTGAATAATTCTTGTTTCTACTTTTTCCTTTTCGCTGTAAATTAGTAACCTCGAAGTCCACGACTTCAAACTAGCTTTGCAAAACTCAGTAAGTCTAAAATGAAATCGATATATATCCAGGGTCTTCAAAATCCAATCATGTGGTACACTGTCAAAGACCTTGTGGTATTTAATCCAAGACATGCTTAAATTACGTTTTCGTTTCCTTACATCATTCAAGATCACTTAATTTAGTACCAAGATTTCCTTACATCCATAGGAAACTTTACATAATTTTTGTTTACCTGGCAACATGTGGTTCTTCTCCAACTGTCTGTACATTTGTCAGCTACGGATACAGTTATAACTTCACATTATTGGCAGACAAGTGATTGGCCTGTAGTCCTTCGCCAAAGACCTGTCTACCGCTTTGAGTAGCAAATACGTGATGTCGCGTGTGAGTCATTCCGGGAGGTCAGTACTTTGGGTTTTCTAAATTTTTTAAACTTTTTTTTGATTTCTGGCAAATGGCGCTGTAATCTAAAAAACAACGTTTTTTTGTCATTCTCGAAAATTACACATTGGATTGAAAAATAAAGGCACTTGTTCAAAAATGGTTAAAAACATGTCTAATAATAACTGCTAAGCCCCATCTCCAGCCTTGGAGGTTAGTAACTGTCAAATCGCAAATGGAAGCCCCTATTTTTGTCATTAAATATTAGATTTAATGTGTAAGTCTTTTTTTCATTCGTGATTAATTAGCATTGTACTTTTTAAAACTGGTATCCCAACGTGAGAGGTGAGGGGACTCACTTAAAACAATCACCTCAAAGGGAACAAAAAACCACTACGTCCACGAAGTTGTGCCTGGGTGATGCTAAAAATACCTTATTGTAAACATTCAAAGCTATCACAAATAAAAACTCTTTACGTTAAATATGATTCTTTAATGAAAGAAATTACAGTTTAAAACTTGAAAGTTACCACCACTCATACTTAGTAGGAGTAGGGGTTGGTGATTAACTGTTACCACTAGATACATTTTTTGTAAATTATTGAACAAGTGTTTCTTTATTTTTCAATCCAAAATATAATTTTAGAGATTTGCAGAAAATATTATTGTTAAGACAACAGCGCTATCTATCATCAACAAAATTATATGTTTTAGACAAAATTTACGATTTTTGGTGAAGAATCCAAATCTGAAATAAAAAATGGGGGTTCCCTTTTAACATTTGGAAGTTTCCTGCCTTCCCCGCCCTAAGGGGGCGGGGGCGAGACTTTATTTCAGGTCTGGCAGATGTCCCCTTTCGAGATATTAATCTTTTGTATGAAATATTTTTATTGTATTTTGAAGCGTAATTTTCGAGTTATTTTCAGTTGTCAGGACACACTGTATAACTTGAACAATGTAACTTTTATGACATTGGGCAAATCGCGAATCAATTTATCATAATAGAGTTTCTTTTTACTACCCAGAAAACCTTTAGTTTAGATTCGGTAATAATGCGAACATTTTGACGTTTTGGATGAGAGCTTGACTATTGTGCGATTTTTCTAACTCTGCCCCTCAAGCCACTATGGCCACGAAGGAATATCACACGGCATTTCGCGTCTTTCTACCTCGTGCCGCTAGAAGTCGCATGATCGCAAGCACTGCTTGATACGGTCGCGATCATGCGATATCTGGCGACACGACTAAGAACGTCGCAAAATACCGTGACATATTCCATCATAAAGATGGGCCTCGAGGGGCAAAGTTAGAAA
Source organism: Acheta domesticus (assembly GCA_031308135.1). NCBI lineage: Eukaryota > Metazoa > Arthropoda > Insecta > Orthoptera > Gryllidae > Acheta > Acheta domesticus. The sequence goes on along the minus strand of JAHLJT010002406.1, from coordinate 71,177,606 downwards.
AATCGCAATATATCTCTCTGGAACAACATTTTCGACAACTTTGTTCTCATTAATTGTGTTAGACACCTTGGTCAACTTCTTTGAACACAGTGTTTTATTGTGCCTCAAAACAGACCAACACATTAATGTTTGGGTCTTACCAAGTCATATTAATTCCAAACTTCATTGCTTCACGTGTTCTTTTCAATCGCACAGTTTCATTACGCAAGATACGTAACATTCATGGAGAGTTCATGACATATTTTGAAGTCATCTAGAGGACAATCTATACACACTTTGTATGCTGTTTTATAAGCTTTGTAAAATATGTTTCTTTTCTATTTCGTTGTAATCTACCCTTATAATGTAATAAATGTATCTGCATTATTTATAGCGTAACGTGAGGCGGGAGTCCGCACTTTTTATCAAAAAGTGACTTTCCACTCGTATAATTTGTGTATTGATTCGGTTGTTACAGATAGCTATGCATGATGTATGAAGGATAGACTGTCCAAACACGAATGGCCTATCTTTGAACTTGATGTCTAAAAAACATTAAAGAAAGAAGAGCAATGTTCGTAGTTATGCCCCAGGTGCGGGGTAAAAGTCCCAAACAAAAGGGGCAAAAGACCGAATATACAAAACATCTAAACGTCCGTAGAAATGAATTAACAATGGTTACAAGGCTTATACTCTTTAAATTAATGTAACAGTAGCTTTATTAGAAAATTATTAAATATGATACTAGATTATAAATGGTCATAAAATAATCTCCAATTGCAAATTATACTCTGATAAAAAATTAAATCTCGTAATAAATTCGAATATGCTGTATACATCAATTCTCACACAAAACACACAGAACTACAGTACTTTATAGGAAGAGCATTTTAAGCCTCCACTTTTTACATGAATCACATTGCATCCAGTCTTCAGCTGGAGGTTCCTCAAATTCCATTTTGCAAGAAAAGCGTAGATCTATTGAAGTATATTCAGCGGGAGCTAGTTTATTATTCATTTCTTTTTTTCTCTTCTTTGTGGAGTTGCAAAGCGATTTATTATTGCCATTTTCGGGCTGCTTATTTTCCAATGCTGTCTGCGAGATAAAGGATGTCCGTATGGGGACTTCTTTCCTCGCCACGTTCGGTTTCTATTCAATCCTCGCTTTCGAATGGGCATAATGCCCGATGAAGGGTAATGTTTACAGTGATTCTACGTAGTTTCACAATTTGGAGAACTGCATTCCTTAGAGGGTGTTGTGACCTTGCTCAATACAGATGACGATGGATCCGGTGAGTGATATATGGTTTGATCACATTTCTACCTACTTCAGGATCTTCTTCATTTAATGCCAACTAATTTGTCAGTCTAGCGAGAGAAATAGGTCTCTGATCTGTGACCTGTGAAGGAAGGAAGACTTCTTCCCAAAATCTGGATTTTTCAATGGGAACAATAATAAAGACTTCAAAATCTTTCACAGCTTTTTCAGTCATACATTTCTCATGTACGAATTACCAAGTAGTTCCGCGTCCTGGAATTGGGTGATGACTCTTGCTGGATAAATTTCAACAAGCGATAATTGGTGGGGCAGATGACCGCAGCAGGACTCTTGCCCCAACCGCCAAAATAATATATTTTAATTTGTGCTATCTTCTGTCACGCATCTACGAAACTATTTACTAGACGTTATGTAGCTCACATTTCTCATATCCATACTCTTAATTGTAGATTCTAATTACTGTGCTATTAATACGTAAACACATTTCCAATATCTTGCAAAATTACATCAAATAAGTTCAAATTATATCTCACCTCAATGTCACACAAGTATTTGCACTGTAACTACCAAACTCTCTTCATAGAAAATTAGCCAAAGCAACTTCCAACTTATAGAGCCAAAGTGCCAATTCACTCCTCGAAAACAGTGAATACACTAATCGCACTCTTACCCCATGAGGATTCTTGCCCCATGCTACTCTACTATTACGTTGCTTACATGTGGCATTGAAATATAACCTCAAAATACAATCCACAAATTCTGGTAGCTCTAAATTGCTCTTTTTAATTTATCCCAATACACATCTCGTGTTGTCGAGAAATTTTCAACAAATGCGAAGAAAAATAACCAATCTTGCAAATACTAAAATAAATATTTTCTCTGAAGGACTGATCATCCGAAATACCATGAGGAGTGACTTCACATGTAACAATAATTGACACGTATAGCGAAATTTTCGTTTATACATTTTTAATCGATGCACTGACAATTGTAAGAAACACGTCTTGATTTACCCGTTACAAAATTGTAGCTGTTGTATAGTATGAATAGCTATTGTATATTATAACGAGCAGTGTGTGGTTGCATTTAAAGTTACTTTTATTCACCTTTAGAAAAAATTTTTAAAAGTGACCGCTATATTTTTTACTTATTTAGTTCTGCAAAGCACCAACATAGTGACAAGTATTATTGTAACGTAAATTAAACAGGAATTTCCTAATATGCTGACAAAACAAGGGTTCTTCTTCTTCCGTTTTCATACGACAACACATGATTCGTTAATATGTTGCAACGTACACTAAGAAATTAATTCTAATATTAAGAACACGAATATAGAATGAGACAATACAATAATAGCAAAGAGCTAAGAAGATTTTTTCACAATATCAAATATTCCTCCTGAATGTACAACTATTTACGTTCTTCGACATCCGGCAATACACTGGGCGTCAGAAGGGCGTTCAGAGAAATGTCACTTCTCCCAGTGGTGGAGGTTCAAATATTACCTTTATCGTCGGCTCTGATCGCAGGTGGAGAAATGCGTCTGTAATTTTCCCAGACGTATCCTGACACATTCAAGATGGATGAATTGCCACGGCTTTTGTTCACAACGCGTATTGTTCGAGGCCTCGACAAACGTGAAATGAAAATTGCATTATAAATTATGCCAGCTGAGTAATACGGCCGTGTCGAGCGCGGGCAGGAAGGGCGTGGGGGCGAGCTGGGGCGAGGCGAGCGAGGGCGGGGTGAGGGTGGGGGTCGAGGGCGGGGCGAGGGTGGGGACGGGGCCGTGTGTATTGTGGCGCCAATTGCACCCGCGTGTCGACTCGCCGCTTCACGATTTTCAGGCTCTTTGGCGAGTAATTGCCTACGGCCTCTGACCGGACTTCTAGGTTTAAGTGCTTTGGAACAAGACTGCCGTCTCGAAAGACGTTGATTGCAAATTTTTTCTTAACTACAGTATCCTGAAATGCAAATAATTTCTCTTTGTAAGGAACGTCATGGCTTCCATTGTTTGGAAAGGTGTTACAGAAGGGCGTTTTCTTGGTCAGTGGCAAATATAAACTGCCCAATGTAATATGTTACTTTCTGATGGTAGAAAAATGAACAATTCAACACAGCAATATATGTGCGTAAATTTAGTCATTTTTTAATACATCTGAAAAGCGTGGCATCAAACTACGAAACGGAGACTTTTGCTCGACCTCATCGTCATCATCTCCTCCGCCTCTCCTGTTCTTCCGCTCCCTCCTCCTCATTTGCCGTCTACACATTCGCAAGACAGATGGATTGCGCTCTACGAGTATACAAAAGAAGAGTTCGCGGTCGACCAATTGTCGAGAATCGATTTCACTATCATCAACCATTCTTCTTCTTTTTTTAAGATTTACATCTGGTTTTCTTCACACTTCACCGATAGGATGATTCAGGAGATGTGGAAATTCAACTCTCGATCCATCTTTTCTTCGGTCTGCCTGGGTCGCGTTTTCGTGTAGGTTTTGAATCTCTCGCAATCTTGATTAGTATTTTGCTAAACTACCGTTTCAAATACAAGTAATGGAAAGTACTATTCAGTTACAGCGAGTTTATCAGCGAGCTTGGTTTCGATGAAACCATAAAGGCTGTAGATGAAACCAATCGTGATTCGTTGTATAAGCATTTGTTTATGGTCATAGAAAAAAGTGTACATATCATATGCAAAATGATAATTTCTTGAACGATCTCGTTTTCTTTTATCCCTCTCCCTATCAGTTTCAGCATAGGAAATTTCAATCCCTATCACGTTAAAAACAATAATTTCACGCATGTAATAATAGCTGATTCTTTTATCACAGCGGTCTGCAAAAATTAGTGAGGAGAAGCATTTAAAATATATCCTCATTCTCATAAATTCAACCACTAATTCTAAATAGGCTTTCTCTGCTGTATCATTACATTTTAAAAGCTCAACATTTCATTAAACGCGCTCTTATTTATAGCTGCGCAAATAACCTATTAAAATATAAAATAGATTCATCTGTCATCCTTCATTACCAATGTTAACCACTCTTATTTGAATGCTAGTGCAACGTATATGCCATCTAAATAATTTACGTTGCAGGTCCTGTCTGAATTGCTTTTGTTAAAAAGCGTATGCTAATGCTCCAGCACAAAATCGCTAAAGCTGACACACCGCACTGGTGTGACACTGTTTGACACTGTGTGACACACCACAATGAATAGTCTACACATGGTGTATGTATCCGCAACACTCATAGACAAAAGTACAGGCGCACACTTTAATTAATTTTAATGAAAATATATGCGTGAAATTCAACACAGCACGATTTATAATTTTATTAATTTCGTGACAAATGAAAACATTCATCGGATATATTTACTTAATATTTCAGCCACAGATGTAGAACACACTCAGTAATAAAGAGAATTACAAGTCATGAGCTAAAAATAGAAGTTTTTGCTGGTAGACGTTATTGCTTTTTACTTTCTGGCATAATACAAATGTAGTGAAGAGAGATTTATGTAATGCCGCAACGAAAAACGACAATTTTTCTATAAAAAAACTCCGTGCACTGATCCCGAAGAAGTGAATCTAGCTCATATAATTAGTAAATTACTTCCTCTAACACGTTGTGAAGTCAGAATTAACATTGTGTGGGTCTTTGATACCGAAAAAACTTGTTTACGGATAAACGTCAGCCCGTCTGTGTTTTCGTTTGGCGGTCCATCTGTTTGGTCAACGCTAGTGGCATGTCAACGCTAGTGGTCCAACGTCTTTATCAATGCTAGTATCATGATATTAAGCAGGATATTTTCATCAAAAGTGACATTCCCCAATCGATCTGGCTGGTGTCGTGACTCGTTGAATTCGAAATCGATGTTTTAATTTTTGGGTCACTTTACTTGAAGTTTAAAGGGCACTTTGAATTTTTTCTCAAAACTGCCTCCGAACGTTTTGATTAATCGTTGACTTTGAATACCATATAGGACGCTTAAAATGGGACTCAGGTCTAATAATTGTTGAAATACCTATTTCTGGAAAATTGCAAAACTTCAATTTTTTTCGCCGATTTCCTACAACTATTTTTCATTAACATATTTTTCAAAATATGAATATTTTCGAGCAATTGCATGAAATAGAAAAAATTAAAAATAAGATTATCTCAAAAACGGTTTAAAATTTTTTTATTGACACTTGCACCGATACTACGACATGCACTGAATAACATGTAAAGAAGTCCATTTTAAAGTATGGACTGTGTTTTACTCTTCTGTAATATTATTAAAGAATTATTTCAATTCTATTATTAGGGGACCGAAAAGTCGAGAGAATGTGAAAAAATGTTTTGGTGCCAATAGATAACAGCTGGGAAGAGGGTGAAGCAATACAGAAAAACTAGTCTAAACTAAAGCGTTTAAAGTTTTTGCCAATCTGTAGCACTATTAGTTTATTTTCTTTTAGCATAGAATACACAATATTACGGTTAATTGTGGGGATAGCATAGTTATATGGAAAAAGCACTGACAAAATCGTGATGGAATGCTTTTCTTTATTACAACAGAAGAATATTCGAGAGAAATTTTTTTAAGTCCTTTGAAAACCATGTTAATTAGCATTTCCAGTATTTTATAGTTTTGTTTTCAGACTATAAAAAATTGAATGACATTATAGTCAAAATATTGATGAGATGTTTTTCAAAAGATTAGTCAGATAAAAGGAGAAAATGTAATTATCACTAGTAAGGCTTTTTACCTAAGATGCTCCTGACTTTTGGTGGTTTTGCTGTTCCTTCAGTCTTTTGATAAAGATACACTCAAATATGTACAAAATATTTTTACTTTTATATGCAGTGAACACTCTTTATTTTAATTGCGATTACTGTTGCCATCAGATTAACGCTCTCAATCTTACGATGCTTAATGATATTAAATTAAGAAAACATCGTTTTGTGTGATCAGAATTCGTTTAATGTAATCATTATTTTGAAACAATTTCAATAAGGCAGAGTTTTGAGTCCTCATCTCAGTCCTCTATCGAGATTGGGTAAAGAATAAGCGGACACTATTTGATGTTCGTGTCAACCAATCCTGTGCACATAGACACCAAATACTATGGGAAACCAAAACGATGGAAATAATGACTGTATGTGAAGATCACTATCTCTTGTGGACAAACAGAAGACGACATGCGTAAAATCGTTACTTCTACAGACTCACAAGTGTCGGCAGGATTGTATGGAGAAGAAAATTACAATGTTGTGAACAATGTAAGTTACAACCTCCATCTACAGCTGAAATGGGGCAGGCATCAGAAATATTGCAATGGCGTGTTCAGCAAATTGAGCAGACAGTTAATTTTCAGAAACTTTATGAATTTGAGATTTATATTGATGGAATTCTTAGAGAAAAAATCGAGAAATATTTTAAATTATAGCAGTTGTGCCTGGTATTGTAATAAGGCTTTAAGTTGTATTAGAATTTATTTCTTACTGAAGGCATGATTTTAATGAAATCATGAATGGATTTTATTATGAATGTATGTTTTCCCAGTAGTAAATTACAGAAGTAGCTGAGAAAATGATCTCAGAATTGTGCAATTTTAGAAACACTCAATCAAGATTGTCTCAAAAACGGATTCACATATTTCAACGAAAAATTACCTATAGGTCCAGCTTCTACTTTATTATTCTTGAAGTCATATTTCCGTTATACCATTAGAGGAGCAAAAAATTGTGGTAATGTGAAAAACTGTATTTTAGGGGTTTCAGGTCGTTAGGTCCACGGACAGAAGGTCTAATATTCGTTAAGTTTAATGAACTGGTCTATTAGGTACTGGGTCTAATGCAACATAAGGTCTATGCGACAGAGGGTCTAATCCCAAAATAGGTGTACAATTAGAAGGTCCAATTAATAAGATCTAATATAAATACCGAAGGTCTAATAGACCAAAAGTCTATATTACATTACTATATACATTTATCAAAGGTTGCCTTTTTCACTTTTTCCAATCCATCTGAAAACTAGTCTTTGCAGAAGGGCTGAAGGAGGCTTAAGAGAATGAAACCTATTTAATAGTAAAAATTGTGTCTGTCGACTAATAGCTCTACCTTTTGTTCGTCTAGATCTAAAAGAAATTTTTGAAAACAGGACATTAGTGATCTTGTTGAACCTATTGCCAGGTTCATTGAGATTACGTACATAAGGGGAACGCCTGGTCGAGGCAGCAGGCGACCAGCTCCTCCACATTTTCCATCAACAGTTTGGAATGTATTTCATCTGGTTGAAAATGGCTTGCAACGTACCATAAACACCGTTGAAGGATGGCATTCGAAATTTCAGAAAATGTTCGTTTCGCATCATGCCTCAATGTGGAAATATTTAGAACACCTCCAAAGGGATCAGAAGTATAACGAAGTCCTCATCACCCACTTGTTAGCAGGGCATGTACAAATTCAACACCCAATTACTAAATCATACAAAATTAATCAAAGGCAAGTAGAGCGAATGGTAGCAAATTACCAAAACTATAATTATCGTGGTGATATATACTTGTACCTTCGGTCTTTGAGCTACAGATTAAAATTCCATTCTCCACCAACAACCGAAAATGAAGACTGAATATTTTTACACCTGTTTTTTAATGGACATTACGTACTTCCTGAATTAAAGTGTCATTCCCATTGTGATTTCATTTTAGACAATAACATACTGACGTAATGACATGTGAACCACCTTTTTTGCCTATTTCTGTTACAGCGTAATAGATTAGATCCTCGTGTCTGATAGACCAAAATTGTTTAGACATTTTTGAAAATTACCCCAAATATTATTAGTCTTTTTAACTATTAGACCAAATTTTCATTAGACGCATTTTCATAGACCTTCTGACATTAGACCTTAAACATTCGACCTTTTGTCATTAGATCTAATATCTTCAGACTTAACGACCTCTAACCATTTTAGGTGGCAATAGGTGGGAAGAGGATAGGGCAAAATCGAAAGGTTATGCCTGATGAACTGGGCAGTAAACTCATGTTCCGTAATGCATTCAGCCGCGGGGTCACCCAGCCAGCCAGCAGTAAAAAGAACAAGAAAACCGTAAATAATGCACTCTTTTGTTTCTGTAATAAATTCGTGTTCATTTTAAAGTTTAGAGATTTTAGAACCCACATGTGATCTACTAATTTCTACAAACAACCTTAACACATTTACTTTCTTACTTCGGATTTTTAAACAACCTTCACACATGTACTTCAGGGAGTGTGAATTTCTTATGCTATGTTTAAATACGGTTAATTGAAGGTACATTTCTTCGAAAAATATTAGGATCAAACGGTCTTCTTACGCATAGCCTTCATACATATCCTAATTTAAAGAAAGTTTTAAAAGCGCTATTTTCGATTAAATAAAAAAAGTTTTACACGAGAAGTATGAATTATTTTATTTCTTATACTTTCATGTATATTCGTTCTAATAAAACCCGAAGTATATCATATTTTGTTATTATGGCTAATTCATAATGTATAGAACACTTTCCTTTAAATATCCACAAACGTTTAATTTTCTATGATGAACAGTTTCATGAAATATTCCTTTTAGAGAAAAAATAAACTTACGGGAAAACAGATTTGAATATTTACATCTTACTTCTTGCCTGAACAATAGCTGGACTGAATTTATAAACAAGTACTGTACACATATGCGTGGACCACAGCTAGACCGAACGTAAATAGAAGTGCGTACCAATTTACAAGCATTAAAGAAATTGTAAAACTAATAGACCAATTGAAAAATTGTTCGTGATTGTCAGTATACGTTTTTCAATAATAAAACTTATCCAATTTTATTTATGACAATCCTTTATTGTTCACATTCGCACACAGAACACAACCTTTCGTAACTTGTTTAGTTACATCATCAGTCTCCTAAATTACGGGATACAGAAATCAATATTATTCACTATGTCTAATTGGTTCCTTAACAAACTATTTCACATAATCACTTAAAGTTAATACAACTGAGTTAAAATGTTTCATGTCAATTGAGTAAAAAATGAATTTTAATATCAAGTAAGTCGATTTCCTAAAAGTAAATAGTTCTTCAAATCTTGTTGAAATAATAAAATGATAAAATTAGATTATTATAATAAAAGACGAAACATACAAAACACAAACAAAATAAACCATATATTTCAATGAGACACTCACCTTAATAAAGGGAATTGCTGTCCCATTTTTAACGGTCTAGCACTCGAGGACACACATAGTGAACTCAACACAACCTCCTCAGTGGACTCAAGAATATGAACTGTCCCTAGGATGACTAATCTAACGTAGGTATGGCACATGAATAAGCAGTGTGACAACTTAACAAATTAACAATTAGGCATTACACTTTATATTTCTTAATTTTGTACAACACATTATCATATGCGTTGGTAAAAACAGTCATTTCTACGTTGGTATTAAGGGTGTGATTTATCATAAATACAATTGGATAAGTTTTATTATTGATCAAAGAAATAGGTTCGCCAAATTCTACAGTTCCCGGAATATATCAAACAACATTGAATAATTAGGACGATAAAAATGTGTCAGTTCAAGTGACAGAAGCCGCGAAAAAAGTTCGAGCGCACATGTTCTTTTCAGAGATAAAGTAACATTGTTCCTGATGTCATAGTAACCTGATTTATGTCTCATTTTAAACAAAAATTATTAGAGGAAATGAAAACACAATAAAACAAAAGTCAATATTTTGGCCCCAAAAACGATTCATACTCCCCTTAATGTAAAACGAACATGTGCTAGCTTCATACATTGAATAGAACCCTGAGAAAATCTTGCATTACGTAATAAAAGAAAACATAATGTTATGTGAGAGCGCAGCCTTCTGGGGCAGGAGTCCATAGCTTCTTGGTTGTTCGGGAGACGCTGCGTACAAGGCACAGATGCCAAAGTCTTGGACGCCCTTCTGCGACCTTGAATATTTCGTACAATATTGCCCAAGATCAGCAGAAACATATACCCATTGTCATAATTGTAATAACGAAATTTTAACAATTTCTCATAATAATTTTTAGTTACATCATAATTATTAAATTTACGTGTAATTGTTGAAACACATTTGATATTATGAAATGATAAAATAAAGTAAAATACCGTGGGAAACCAAAAGAAAATAATATAAACAGCATTGCAGCCCCCAAAACGATTTTTTCTGCGTATGTTTACACATCCAATGTTTACGCAACCAATACCAACCATGTAATGAACCAACCAATTCATGTATGAAAAAATGTATTCCGTAGCAAAAAAATAAATTTATTACTGAAATGCGTGTATTGAATGGATGTAATTAACGAAAATAATTCAAAACCTGGAATGGTTAACACATTTGAACAATGTACAAAGAAATTTAAAAATTTAAATTTAAAACAATTGAAATATAAATCAAAATATTAAAAATGCACTTAAAATAGTTCATAGTTCGAATGTTTTTCGATACGTCCGTGACATTTTGGACACATTGTTAAAAGAAAAACAGCTTCATTTAATGACTGAAGTTTATTTTATTTTTAAGTCACTTTTTTATTTTGAATCTCTTTGGTAAAAAAGAAAATATACTGTTCTCTCTTTAATCTGTCTCTCTTACACTACGAGAAGAATTTGTATGTTCATTTTTTGTTTTATGAAAAATGAAACAAAAGAAGTGGCTTCATATTATTCAGTACGTTATTTTCCATACTCGTACACACAATAATGTTTAAAGAAAAATAAATTGTGGATTCGTTTTGAAAAGCTTGTGTTTACATATTTTTTTAAAAAAAACTTGTTTCATTTCAACATTATGAGAAAACTACTAATCTTTTAAGAAATATTTTCAAAAATTCAGATGTTTCTTTTGAACTTCACCTCACGTACAAGCACATTTTCTACTACTCTAGCAAACCATTCAGAGACGCTAGTGGGAAAGAGCGGCATATCAAAATATTTCCTTCTCTTTATGTTACGAAATGCAAAATGTATTATCATATTTTAGTAGAAAATGAATCGTTGATATCAAGAACATATAGATCACATGTGTTCTGAATTATGATTAAGAAAAATCACAGACAAAAATATAGAAATATAATCATCTTCTGAAGATCAGCATTTAATTCTCTTGAAAATCAATGTGTCTTGTTTCTCATCGTTCTTTAATTTCGAATTTAGCATTTGGAAGAAAAAAATGTTTCTGGCAAAGTCTGTCATTAATCCCCATTAGAAGAATTTATCTGTTTAATTGGAAACGCACGGTGAAACTGCTGTAAGCCCATTTCATGATAGATGACTTAATTCCGGACCGTTTCTCTTTTTTTCCCCAGTTGTTTTACTTTTACGGTTAAAAAAAGTCTATTTTACTTGCATAAGTTATGAGTCGACTCATTTGTCTTTTAGCCAACAGTTTTGCCGCGCTTTCTGCTGTTTGTTTTGTTTCTGCGTGTTGACTGGCCGACCATATATTCCACTTTTGCTCCCATTACCATCGGCGAGCGTTAAAAATATCGCCTGTCTTCGCCCGGGCGCGGGCCGCCTCTCCTTTCCCCTTGACTTCCATTCCAGCTGCCACTCCACCCCACCCACCCCACACGCCGGCCACGCCCCGCACCCTCTTCCTTCCTCAATCATCTTGTCGCGCCAATGAAGAGGAGAAGCAAGGCAAGACACGATGGTCATCAAAGGCAACTGTTCATGGGTTCATTGATAGATTAGTGATCGCAGGTGCGTGGAACTGTCGTTAGTCCCGTAAGCGTTGTGCATGTTTTATTGCGGGCGGTAGCGGTGATCTTCTCCCGCTGGATGGTGAGATCCAGCGCCGTCCAATGTCGGCTTGCGGGTTTTTCCCTTACCAAGTATTACCCACCAGCCGGACAACGCCCCAGCAGCGACAAGTTTTAAGCATCCAACACGTCTACTGGAATGTGTGATAGAGTAGTGCACGTAAATGGAAGTATTGTGCAAGAAAGGCGTGTGGACAGAACAAGGAAGGGGAAAGAAAGATCACTCGCGATCCATGATCCGTTTTTTAGGGTACTGCTCCGGCATCGCCTCTTGTTGCTTAGAGAAACCACGGAAAACTACCGATCAGAGCAACCGGTTGCTAGAATTCTCCACCAGTTAGCGTCTGAATTCGACCTGGAAGCTATCTAGCTAATGTCAAAAATCCTGCCACCGTCGGGACTCGAACCCTAGGGTCTCCCGGTCAGAGGCGCTGGAGTGACATCAGTTGATGCCATCAGCGTCCTAAGCTGGTTTCATGAGTACATGTACGACAGAAAATAATAATTTACATTTTGGTCGGTCGTGGAGCTGAATACGATACGAAATAACCTATTGTATGCTCTCGCGTTGTTAATGTATTTTATTTGTGGTACACTGGCATAACAGCTTGGTTAGACCATGGCCCTGCCATAGGGTTCCAGCCTGACGAGGGAGTTCGGAAGGCCTGTGGTAAGCAGGTCGTAACCTCTTACACCATCTATTTTGGAGTTCCTATCGGGGAAAAACGTTCACCTTGTCAACCAGTTATGTGAACAGGGATATGTCAGTGAAAACGACAAAATTACTTTTCCCCCTTCTTGGAACAGAATCCGAAGTCGTTGTATAGAATTCTAGCTCGCCAGCTATAAGCCAACAGGGGGAGAGAGGCTTTATTTTATTTAAATATAGGGCAATAATACTAAGGTTTATCGTTTTTGTCAAATGATACGAAAACTTCGAGTAGGCGCTGTTGGAGATACAGTATGATACGTTGTACATCTTGTGCGGACTGCGATTGAGCGTAGTGTCACTAGGGCACACAAATTACAAAGCCAAATATCAGACTTATATGTATTACGGGGAGAAATTAATTTTGTGCACACTTTCATAACTATGTGATCCATAAGTCCTACACTAGTTGAATTTTGAATATGGAAACAAATGAGCAGTATCTTAAGGATAGTAAACAAAATATTCGCTCCGATCTAACACAATCTATTTTCAATGGTAAATCAGCTGTAGATTATCTTATCCCTCATCATGTCTTTCGTGAAGGAATAATACTTTGCTGCGACAAGGAGAACGATAATGAATAACTAAATTCCCCACCATATTCTAGAAGACGTGCACAGATAATGAAGTTACATTTATGTCCAGAAGCAAAACAAGGGGCCATCTTAGCATTTGCTCAAGGATCGGGGAATCTGGACGAAAAACGTGATCGATGTGGGGGTCATTGACTCAGAAGTTTAGGTAGAATACTTGTGACAGGTTCTTAAGAAATATAGTCCAAATGATAAAACGTAAATAATAATTTTTGTATTGCAAATCTTAAGTAATTATATTGCATACTTCAGCTGTGTAAGTCTTGCGGTCTAATAAAATTACCGCTTTATCTGAAATGCGACCATTTGATTGATTGACTTTTCCGGGCACGACAACGGCTTTGGCCAATAGTCCCGTTAGCGTAGTGAATGCTTTATCGCGGGAGGCGGTAGTATACCTCCACCGCTGGTTGGTGATATTCAGCGCTGACCTGTAAGTCGGTATGCGGGGTTTTCTTCACACAGGAACCTCCACCGCCCCTGGCGAAACAAGCTCTTAGCACATGACTGGTCTCCCAACGTGGCAGTGTAGTGCACGTAAATGTTAGAGTGAATAAGGAAAAAGAATAGGACAAGGAAGAGGAAGAAAAGAAAATATATCTTTTTTTAGGTTACTGCTCTGGTATTGATCGGAGAAACCACGGAAAACTACCGATGAGAGCAGCCAGCCGCTAGAAATCTCCTGCAGACAGAGGATGAAGTCCTTTTACGAAAGCTGTGTACTAGTAGTCGAACCTTGTAGTAGAACCTAGTAGTAGTCGAACCTTGGACTTCTTGGTTAGAGTAGCTTCAGAAATAGCGGCAATGTTGGCTCTGAGCCAAATTCGGTTCATTTACATTCGGATCGACAACCGAACTATCGGGCTACGCTTCCGTGAAAGTCTCGGGCCTTCATACACTTAGCCAGGGCCCTTCAACTCCCATATAACGTGGTGGAGACCATTATAGTGGCGCACTCTCCTGTAGCACCTTCTTTCAGGACCTAAAATACGAACGTCTGCCAACGATACTTCAAACGTGTGTGGCTGCTACGTGGGTTCGCATTACGCTCAAGCAATCGCGTAATGCTACAAAAGATAGCGTCGATGTTCGCGCTTTCTTCAGCGGTTTCTTATATGCCTATATTATGAATAATTGAACATTTAGAAGACACTTTTCGTATTTCTCACAATTTAGCCACTTTTTAGGTGCGGATGTTGGCGAGCCTGTACCTGGCGACACTAGCGCCTCCTGTAGCAGCACCTTCGAGCTTTGTCCCCGGTTTTGATGGAGAGTTGCAAGGCCCTGCACTTAGCTGCGAATGCGGTTTGTGTTGCGCGACAATTGCTCTATCTGCCCATCCTACACATGCGAGACTGAGTAAGGGCTTCTTTCATCCACACCACGATACCAAATTACGGCATCAAATAATAAGAGTTATTGGTATAACAAGACACTGTTACATGCAACGTTTCTTTCCAGACTTGCCTACCAGCATCTCCATTAGTGGCCAATTTTAAAGACGTTTCAGGCCAAAAATATTTTTGTTATAGAAATAATACCATGAATGTCTTTCTAAACATACGCCATAGAGTTTGAGTTTCTTAATGTGATCGTTCTTAGCTATAGTTGGAGTTGCGCTTTGTGTTTTGCCTTAAAAAATAATCAGAAAAGGTACTGTGAATTTCTTGCTCCTCACTACACACTCAGCGATGTTATAGAAATATTAGCACTAAAGTTGGTTCTCATTTTAACCAGACGTGATGTGATTTGATTCAGTTACAAATAATGTTTTTTATCAAGCGATCAAAATGATCATCAGAAGATACATTTAACGATGATCTTAACTCCCGAGGCAAACTTTGTTACGTAAATTACGTTGGCATTATAATTAAATAAATAATCATCTTTTTAGATTTTAAATACAATAAAAATACTTTTGTAAGTACTTCTGTAGAGAACGCCACGCCAGAGTAAAAGGTATATTTAAACATTTTCTTTTTGAAATGTACTTGTAATTTTACTTCATTAAATAATATTTATAAATAAACTTCATATTTCGTTTACATACAACTTCTTCACTCTAATACTCACCAGAAATAATGACAACAGCAAAACCATTTTGGAATGAAAATCACATAAATGATACCTTCCCCTCAGAGAAGTATCCGGAAGTTGGGAGATGTTGAAAACGTGTGCTTTGAAACGGAAGGTGGAAATTTAAGCAACGTCGCGAATGTATTAATTAAAAGGTACGAAACGTGGAAATAGGCTACTTCACTTTTGTTATTATTGCGAGTGCAACGGACAAAGACGGTTTCCCCGGCTAAACGAGGGGGAGCTCCCAGCCATTGAGTCGGAGCGATAGCGGGCGTGCAGTAGGTGGGAGCGCTCATGCCGCTAACCAACCGAATCACGTCCCCACCTTTCATCACATTCTTTCTCCCGCGCTAATTACCGTCCTTCTTCCATGCCCTTTCCGCCTTCCTCTCTTCCGCGGCGCCGCCACCGCCGCGCCGGTTCCGCCCGCCCCCTTGCAATGGCCTGCGGCGCGCCATTTGAAAACGCGTTCCCGCTCCACGGCGGCGCGGCGCGGCGCGGCGCGGCACGGCGCGGGGCGGCGCGGGGCGGCGCGGGGCGGCGCGGCGGCTCCGTCGCTCGGGGCGTCATTTTTCACAGAAGCGCTCTGCCACGGGGTTTACATAAATATCGCGCCTAGTGTGGCAGTGTTAATTATTAGGGGGGCGGGCTGGGCGGAGGGGAGGTTCCGTACTGCCTGAGGGTTTCGAGGCGCGGGGGAGGGGGGGTCGGCTGCGGGAGGGTTCCAGCCACCGAGGACGAAGGAGCGCGCCCCCACCCCTCGGCGACGGAAGAGGCACCGAGCCAGAGGGAGAGGTCGCTCGCGGCGCGTACGTCCTCCACAAGGAACGACCGAAGAGGGGAAAGCCGAATACGAAGAGAAGGGAATGGACAGAGTACAGGTAGGGCAATGTACAAGGAACAACTCATGAGAAGGACTGTGAACACAATTATTGGGTGATATGAATAAAAATAAGTAAGTACTCCAGAGCAATTGCTCACGAGTACAAGTAGGAACTAGTACTTCTCATAAGCAATTGCTTCTTTTCTCATGAATAAAAAGTTTCGTGAAACTCGGAGCATATACTTCTCTCTGTGAGTAATTGCTCACTAACTGACCTGTTGCGATTGGTCCATTTTCGTCTGTTTTGTTTGTTGCTGTGCGTCGCGCATGGAGAGTCGCGCGTGGTCTTTCCATCATGACGACGCGTGTTTGTTCACGATGGTGTCCACCGTGTTAGGTTAAGTGGTACAGTTGACGTACATTGTCGGTGAAATCATAGGAAATTTCCATAGTTCATTCACTCACTACCTAAAACCTCACAACCAGCTCACAACAGTCGTGTATAATATCTCTTGTAACAATTCAATACGATTTGAGTCACCTACAGAAGTGACTCAAAAATTCGAAGTAAATTCTTTGCACTAGAAGTAAATTCTCGATTTTATTCATACGAAAAGTAAGCAATTGCTCCTCGGCCGAGCAGTTACTCACCAATGGAGACATTGCTCAAAATAAGAGCAAATTACTCACGTCCTTTATTCATATTGTTTGAAGCAATTGCTGTGAAAAGTCCAGAAAGATGTAATAGTTCATTTTCATTCATCTCACTCAGACTCTTTCAAACGCGGAAAGCTGAGTTTAGCTCAGTTCTGTCGCTGATTCTGAAGTGACTTTGACCTGGATGTCCTACGGTTTGAATCCGGACTGTGCCGGATTTCCAATATTAGCTAGAGAGGCCGAAAGCAACCGCTGCCTGGAGGAGAATTCTAGCGGCCCGACTGCTCTGATCGGTAGCTTTCCGTGGTTTCTCCAAACATACCACTCGAATTCCGGAGAAGAATCCTAAAAAACAGACCACGGATAGCGCGCGATAGGTTTTTTTCTCTTTCTTGTCCTGCATTATTCGCTTACACACACTTACGTGCACATCACTTCCACATATGCCGAGAGCTTAGAACTTGTTCCAACTGGTTCAGTGCCCCGCTGAGGGAGATATCTTGAGAAAGAAATCCCCCTCAATCTAATTGAATTAGATACAATAGAGATTTTCACCTGTAAAATTAGATTTGTTGATCTCACGTGCTTGCTAGTGAAATGTGACATTACTCGATAAATAATAATGAATATTATATTTCATGCAAAAAACTGCAATACGGATTAAGCTAAATGAATGGTGTACGAAATGTCTGCGAACCAAAATAAAGTTCACGTCGCAGAAAAACTCAGAAGGAATTAATGACTCGAGAAAGCAAATAACATGGGTAAAACACATGAAAATTGTTCGTTCCATAAATTTGCACAAACAACTCAAGAAGATCAATCAGTATTTCAAGGATTACTAACCGAAGTGTAATACGATGAAAACCAGGGATGTAGAGAGACCAAAAAGTAGTGTTCAAGGGAGAAGCCACATCAGCAGAGGGCGCCAGACGAGTGCAGAGCGCCAGCAAAAGGGCCGGGTGGAGAGGGGAGCGTTGAAGAGAACTTGGGAGCGCTACCACTGCAGCTGGGTAATTGCGGCCTGACGTATTGTTTTAACATGCTAATGGGCGAGACTGAACTCGCGCACGCGCCCGCGCTCCGTCGCGGTGACGCTGCGAAAGCACACTGGCCCGAAAAGAGCCGAACGCCCAGCGGAACGGAAGGCATTCATTTTTAAAACCGCCAGCGAGCGAAACCTATCAGAGCGGCATCGCCGGGACGTTGTGACGAACTGGTTGGCGACAGGTTTACCGGGAGAGGTGGCTCAGTGCAGCAACTGATGTCGCTGCAGTCCCTCTGACTGCGAAGTTTTAAGTTCGCGTCCCGACGGCTGGTTGCGGTAGGATTTTTGACACTAGATTGTCAGCTAGGTCGAATTCAGTCGCTGTCTGGAAGACAATTCGAGCGGCTGGCTTCTCTGGTCGGTAGTTTTTCGTGCTTTCTCCGACCAACACTAAATGAATGCCGGTGCCTAACAAATTGCCCACGGACTGCGCGCGATCTTTCCTTCCTCTTCCTTGTCCTATCTTCGCCCTTTACTCAGACACTCACATCAACTACATCACCACATATGCCAGGAGACCAGTCGGGGGTTTAGAACATGTCCCGGCTGGGACGGTGCCCCGCCGGTGGGAGATACCTGGTTGAGTAAAATCCCGCTAGTCGACGGTAGTTCGGCGCTGGATCTCGTCATACAGAGGGGGAAGCCGCCACCTCCCGATGGAAAAGCGTGGACTACAGTTACGGGACTAATGATCTCAGTAGTTCACGCACCCGGAATCACTAACAATTAATCAACCAGGTTCTTCCAGATTATCTGAATCCAGTAGTGCTTCGTAAGCAGTACATATCATTCTACAAATCATGTTATCCATCTCAGTTGCTAGTAAAAGTTTGTTCAAATTACTCAAAACATCATTATAATAAGTTTAATAAACTGAATTTACGAATTATTTGGATAATATAAACACAAAGGATACTTTTCTATTAGCACTGTTTATTATAAGTTATACAATATTAATCAATTAAAAATTTTTAATGATCACTGATCTGGGCTTCTCGGAATAACATAAGATTATCTGAAATTTTCTTACTAAAAAAATTGCATTTTTTACAGAAATAGATGTAAAAAGAATCTAAAAAGATTGCTACTTTACTATGTACCTCATGATTCATGAAAGAATGTATTAAACAGTAGTTTTAGAGGTTATCTCGATTATTGACAATAGAGTGTAACTTTAAAAGACGTTTATGTAAGAGCAATCTGTTTATTTGATGTGGCTTTATTTATCACCGTCGTTTCCACGCCTCTCCGTGCCTGGAGCAGTTGGGGCTGCCGTGGGTGAGTACCTTTTTAATGTTCTAGGGAACGTCAAATACTTTCGTCCTTGGTCCTGTAAATGTAGTGTAAATTAGAGTAAGGAGGTGAGGATGCTCATGACCCGCCAGAATGTGACACCTAGCGCTGATCTTCACATCATCTTGTGGAGTTTTCCCACCAGATATCTCCCCTGAAGAGCATCATCCCAGCATAAAAAAGCTCTAACCTCTAAACTGATCTCCCGACGTGTGTCGTAGTGTAGTGAATGTGTGTGTGCAATAGCAGAGGAGGGGAAAAGCACTTAGGAAGAAAACATCGCGGGCGGACCGTGAACCGTTTGGTAAAGAATAGTCCCGGTTTTGATCGGGGAAACCACGGAAAAGTACCGATCAGAGCAGCCGGCCACTAGAATTCTCCCCCAGACAGCGACTGAATTCGACCTAGCTGTCGAAATTCCCCACCGTTGTAACTCGAATCGTAGGAACTCAAATGGCAACGGATGTTGCCACTGAGCAGAGTTGCCAGATTGGGGAATTCTGTCCCCAAAGTGAGAATTTTTTCGACGTGGGGAAAAATAGGGACGGGGAAAGTCGGGGGATTTTCTGGGGAAATTATTTTCATCCGGAGCGGATACTCTGTCATTTATTCTGAATAAAAAGAGAGTACAGACGTTATTCTCTCTCATTTTTATTTATCGAAAAATATAAATTAACGACAAGCATAGAGAAAGAAAAGTATGAGACGAAAACGAAAAACGAAGATAATATAAGGATTCGAACAAATCAAAGAACGATTATTGGTTGATATGAATTATTTGAATTGTAGAGGAAGGCCAATGGAATCGACAGGAGCGTCTAATGTAGGTTGTCTATTATGTGGGGAATATTTTTCGTTTCATTTTGGTGAACTTCGTTTCTTTGGAGAGGTTATTTGGGGAAATTGCATAGAAGTGGTGGGGAAGGAGCTCGCAACACCTCTGGCAACCCTGCTCCTCAGCCAAAGCAGTCCGCTTGGGTCCGGCCTTTGGCGCCATTGCGACCCACTGCGCTCTCCGTGGCATGGAGGAAGGGGGGGTCCCAGCGCCACCCCCTCCTGATTACGCCTCGGAATTTGTTGCGCCGCGCGCCGCCCGCCGCGCTGCTATCGACGCGGGGCGCACGCTGCCCGCGATGCGCTTTGTGTGCGCAAATGCGCACAAAAATCTTTGAACTACGCCGCCAGCCAGCGCTTTATTGTAATAAGCTTGTGTTTCGCGGTGATATATTGTAATTGCGGGACGTAAGGAAACGAGGATAATGGTGCGCTCTGAGGAGAATTCTCGAGAGGGTGTATATAATTGCGCAGTAATGGTCGACCGCCTCACGTATTGTACTTCGTGCAGAAGTGCAGCACTGCCACCGATATTTAAATGGCGCCGCAGTACTAGTTTATAGATGAATGTAAAGTTAACCCATAAAATTTATTCTCCTGAAATAAATTTAGGTGTGTTTGCGACGTTAATCTTACATAATATTACATGAATAAGAATAATAATGTACTTTTAAACACACTTACATGCCTCAGAAACTGAACAGAATTAATAAGAATTTTATTACTATTACTTTCTGGACATTATTTTAGTAGTATACATCAGTACTGTAAAAGAACTTGTAGGTAATGAATTTTATTTTATGTGAACTCTATCAATATAAATAATAAATATATTTTGTTCATGTTTGTATACGCACTCCATTACATATGAAATTCTGTGAATAATTTATATACTACGGTAATTTTTAATATATTTGTAAGAAATTTATTACGCTTTTCACTGCATCATTTCTTTCATTTACTACTAGTTTTCATATTAAAATGCAAGCATAATTAACACAAAAGTTCTATTTATGTAAACATAAAATATTAATGATGAAAATGCTGACAACTCTCAAACTGTAAAACACCTGATTGAAATTCGAGGAGCCAAGAAAACCCCTTCATTGGCTGGGAAATATAAATTTTGGTAAAAGACATCTACAGATTTAAGAGATACTGTTGTTCATGGATGAAAAGGCGGGTTCACGAAAACCACATTTTCAGTACAAGGCCCCACAGAACAAGATTCTCTCAAAATGCATATTTAAGAAAGTAATTTACTACTACTTAAAGCAAGCAAAATCCACTTCTTCTCTGTCAGGGGCCCACAAAAAGAGATTTCTGTCTGAATATTGGCACTTTTCGTTGCAAAATTATACTACCTTCTCTGTACTAGCTAATAGAAAACGAGAAGGTGGACACTCACGTAAAATGGTTCAGGATTTCATCAATATTCATATTACATACTGAGCAGATTTGATCAGAGGGTATTTTGTACATATTCCTACTACTGATGTTGATTTCTTTGTCATTGGAATCCTGATTTGAGCGACTACTCTAAAATGGAAGTGTGGAGAGCCAACGTTAGGCATTTCTTTGTTTCTGTAGATTGCAAATCCCTAATTTCTCGATAAATTGTACTGAGCGGGGAATTATTGAAAATTAAGGTTTATTTTTAGTAATAGATATACTTCGCAGACTCCGCATCTCAGTGGATATTTTTAAAATCAAATCAATGAACATTATTTATTCATAATCGCTAACAACATCGTATAAAATGATTATGCCCTTTGTATTCTATTTAACAAGTTCCAAAATAATCTTCGATTGCCCGTAACATGTAGTCACAGAGGTTTGCTTGTTGATTTTCCTTTTCAGATTCACAATGGAGTAAACGGTCACAAATAATATTTGATGTGTCCATAGAGTGTCAATTCATCTTCACTGGCGTAAACTTAAATATTTATAAATATTTCTAATATTCGAGTTAAACGATATCCAGTATATCGGACGTATGTGTTAGCTCATGTGACGTAACTCTCTGGCGGGCGGCGGCGGCGGCTCGTGTTTGTGGTTCATCGACTAGAGAATGCAAATTCATTGGTCGATTTCCTAAAACGGGAAATGGAGGACTAAGGGGACGATTCTTGTCTGCATTGTTACACGTAATTCCGCAAAAAAATGCAACTGCATTTTTTAAGACAAACAACAATATTTAACAAGAAATTTCACATTCACGGGTGTCTGTCACCTTTTCACCTGTCATCAGCACAAATATCACATATTTGTCGTATTATCTAAATGCGAAGAACGCATAAGGCTTCCTGTGGCCCCCAAAACAACAAAAACTACAACAAAACACAGAGATAATATTCTTTACAATGTGCAATGATGGTCTAATGTTTCAGATTGAAGTTGTACTGAACAACAAAACACTGTAAAACTTACAAAATAATAACCAATGATCGATAAACCAATTTCGCTTGATGCCAGAATGTCTACCATCTCACATAAATTAACACGCAAATTCAACACTATAACGTACAATCCTCCAAAATGATTAAACACGTTAATTAGAAAACACTCTCATAATCTCGCACCGCCATATGGTTCATCGACTAGAGAATGCAAATTGGGGAAACAGTTTCAGCCCATAACAAAAAAAATCACACAGTTTTGTGCTATCTGACATGAATCTAAAGTCTCCAATTGCATCTTTATTCTAAACCTGCATGATGTCTCATTCTTAATCCCAGTCCATACACTCAAGTTACATCAGATGGACATTGTTAATTCAGTTCAATTCTCCATCCCTTCTATAGCATAAATCTCTTAACCCAAAACAATGTTTCACCACTGACAAGAAGAATCACTTTGAAGTTCCACATATCGCGTGGCTCTTACATTTCCTCGATTTTCGATGCCTATTTCATTTCTGAAATCCTCAAAGTTTTAACAAAGTTGCGTCTTTTCATATGTTTATTTTATATTCAACTCAAATAATTCCGATAACGTAATAATAAATAAATCGTCTGGTGAGTACTTACCGTAGAGGCGTAGCTCGGTGTCCTCCGCGATGTCAACCTCGAAAAATAGCGACGCCGACCGCTCGTTTCCTGGGAAGCGTCCGCAGTCTGGCGCGCCGCTTTGGACCTCAGGTCCAAGGTCCGGATTGTGTTAACGGCGCCGGTTGTCACACACCATGGCCGCTCGTACCTTCCGCTCGCCTCCGCCCACAGTCCAATCACCAGAAAATCTCCGGACTTGTTCCGCTCACACCGGAGTTAATTTTAATTCTTACTGTCTATCCAATTTGTGAGACATCGTTATTACTTTAAAAAGCTTTGTTTCGGAATTTTTCACTTCAGAAATCGTCACTAGTAATTCACAATTTCCGCGTGCACTACAACGCCAGTATAATTCTCGCTAAAAATTTCTCTATCTAATACGCCATCTGGCGTCCCTCTCACCGTCTACCTGTCTTCTGTTCGACTCTCCTCGACTTTCTGTCCCCCGCAAGGGCGATCTCGCTAGCTGATAACCATGGCTTATCGGAGCTCCGTGGTCATAGAGAAATATTCTGTGTAGGCGCGCGGTTTTTGAACACGCGATCCGGTATGACAGTCGCTCACACCAGCTTGTACATGGACAGGGAGTAAAATATACTCACGTAATTCCCTTCGTCTTCCTATCAGTTGGAAATTATAACAATCCTCATGAAAAATCAACTATTAAACTGTAAATTTTGTTAGTTATAATTAAAGAATAATTATCTTAAAAGGACAATTGCATTAAACTGTTATTTAAAAGAAAGCATAAGCACAAGTCACTGTGAGAATAAACTAAAAAATCAAAAAAAGGAAAATACGTCGCTACACATAAGAATATAATTGAACAGTGAATATATTAAACAGTGAGTATAACAGTGAATTGTACGGCCCTTGTGGCTAGAACTAAGGAACATTACCCGTTCAAATGAGTAGGCAAATACTATCAGAGCATGGATTACTGCATTGGAGGTCCAAGCATTCAATCTACGCGCAGTATCGTCCCGAAGGTGCAACGTCAGCTTTCTCCCCCACACCCCAAAGCTTTCTACCCCTCTCCGCTACTTGCACTTTCGGCGCTCTCACAAAGAGACGTCCGGTTCTTGAGTTCAGAATGCCCACGGAAGCAGATACTGTGCATGTCTGTTTTAAGGAAATTTCTTGAAAGTTCATGACATTGAACTTAAAAATTCTTGAATTTATATTAATTAGCATTCTACACTTAAGACAGACGTCAATGATGATGCCTGATGCCCTATGCAATACACAATTTTGCTTGTTCCATTATATGTAAGATTAACAATATTTAAATATTTTCATTTAGATGAGAGACTGGATTAAGGTGTCATTAAAGCAGTTGTAATGCGTTGAGAGCCCTTAATAATTTCAGATTCGCGAATTGTAGCAATAAATTCTCTTTCAGATTATCAGTGTACACAGCGGGATATACACTGCCCATTCACACTAATTTGACCATTGTCGAAATCCTGAATACCCCTTTTGCAGCAGTGAACGCTGCGAGACGTCCACGAAGAGAGTCAATTATGTTCTGAATGGTAGCGACAGGGATGTAGAGCCATGTGTCGCAACCAGACGCCTAAGCTTCCTCGGTTGCAGATCCATGACGCAAAACATCCCGATCGAGATGGTCCTACATATTCTCGAGTCCATTTAACCGGGAGAGTTTGATGGCCAGGGGAGTACTGTAAACTCATCCTGATGCTCTTCAAACCACGCACGTACCTGTGAGCTGTATGACACGTTGCATTGTTCTACTGGTATGTGCCGTGTGGCTGAGGAAAAACGATCTGCTTACAGGGGTTTACATAGACGCCAAGGATGACAGTATACTTTTGTTGATGCATTGTCCCTGCTAGAATGACGAGATCACCTAGGAAATGTGACGAAAATACTACCCACACCATCACACTCTCTTCTCTATCCTGGATCCGACCGGCGATTGTTGAGGGATTTTTGCGTTCAGACATTTCACGCCGTATCCGCCAACGATCATCTGTCACCTTTGGTCCGTGGTGTGCAACAGTTACCCCTGTGCTGTCTTTGAATATCGCCATATTGCCATGCAAGGCATACTTTAACCGTGGAGGCATGCGAATATTACTAGGCCATTTTTGGAATGCTTGCGCTCTTAACCCGAAATTCAATGATCATGCTCTATGAAGGGTTATTGCAAGTTTGGTCCAACATAGGTGCTGGTTACATGTGACTAGACGTACGTAAAGACGTTAACATTAAAAAAACTCTGAATTTTGAGTTATTCTTGCCTCTTGCACAAATTGCATAAATGTAACTCTTCGTCTTCTGCGACTGGATGATGAGGTCCTATATTACACAGAAAACGCAAGCTAAAAGGGTTCAAACTGTGGGTAAAGTGGTTCAATTACATACCTGATCTTTCATCTCTACTGTTCCACAAGGATCAACATTGAGTCCTCTGCTCTTTAGAATTACATTTCTGGTCTTCTCGACTTTCCCCTTCATAGCTCTATTAAAATGCAAGTCGATAACACTCAGATAATATTACTATTCCCTTTAATACATCACTTGCGACTATATTAATGAAGGAGCAACGGAGCTCATTACTGAAAGGTCAATAATCAATGAGTAAGAAAGGGAGACACTTCGATGGAGAAAACCCCTCAAGCCGAATGTAGGCGCCGAATCTCACCATCCAGAGGGAAAAGAATAACGCCACATCCTGCGATAAAAATGCACTACTCTTCCAGCATTTATGACCTTAGCAGTTATCGCGCACGAAACCAATAATCCAAAGCCCGTCTCCGCCGCTGTGCGAGTGCAGAGCCATCTTCGCATGCTTCTGTGACGCCCAGATTTCGCATAGAAGTAGTAAGTAGAACTAGAATGTTCCGAGCGCTAGTGTTCCCGCTGAAGTATGAAAGAGTGCGCCTACGCCATTTTGTTGGCAATTGTGTGAGCGCACTGTGAGAATAAGGAGTGATTATTTGATTGTGAGCGTTTTTCTAGAGTATTGAAGTGATTTGTGTGTTATGTATTGAATCTCTGGTATTAAAATGGTGATTTCCTGTGCTGCAATAAATTGCCGCAAGAAGAATAAGAAAGGCATCAGGATTTCCTTGTATCGGTAAGCGTTTGAACAAGTGGAATATATTACGGATTAATACGTGTATTGCGTATTTAATTTTATTTATATTTCTTAGTTTCCCTCTTCTGAAGAAGGACTTCTGTGATCAAGAAATGTCACAATATTTGATTTTAAACCAACCCGTCACCGAGCCGTATGTTCTGACCATTTTGAAGAAAGCTGTTTTCTAGCAGGTTATGTTTATATACGAAAATTGAAACCTGACGCTGTGCCTACCTCGTTTCACGTACACATTTTACTAAGATATGAACCGTTTTTTCGTTTACTGTTTGTAAATGAAAGTAAAGGTGTACACCAGGTCCAGCATCCAAATTCAGTTCTGGATTCTCTAACCCAAATGTATTAGAGGTTATGTAAACAGCTGTTTTTTACGAGACTTTCTGTTGTCTTTATGATTAAGAAATATTGTAATCTAAATTCATATTTTGTTTTTGTAATGTAAAAACATATTTGATAAATTTTCAAATGACTGTTCCACATAACCCAACAATAATTCTCTACTGTTCTTGCACAAAAATTGCTATTCTTACTTTTCGAAACCATTATCATTGCTTATGTAACTATTTACTGAGTGAAAGTGAACAATGGATAGAACTTAAGACTATTTTGATTTTTAACCATTTATACTGTAGTGTTACCGAATATCAACTTCATTAAATTAGCATTAATTTCTACATTTCTCTGGCAATAATCTGCGAAAGGCACCTCCGCTGGCGCCGGGGAAATTTTGGTGGGACTCCCCCCGCTCTAATTCGTCATGCGCAGCTACGCCGGCTCCGCCGCCGCTCCCGTTCTTTGTGTCCGACTACCCTCCGCGTGTGTGTCTTCCGGGAAGCGTTCCTTAAGAGAACGCACCCACCCCCTTCCAGCCCCTGGGCCGCCACCCGGTGGATGTCAACAAAAATTAGGCTTGCCCTGGCCCACTTCTACGACGCATGTCTAGGCTTGCACGTGCGTCCAAGTAAACAATGTAAGACAGAGAGACTTGAGACAGAAGATACTGGAAATTTTCCATTAAAGATTCCTGTTCAAACGCCTTCAGCGATTGGACGAAGCAATTTCACTGCGCAATTTCCTGTAGCCTATCGCCAAACAGGTTCGAAATTATAGTAGAACATTCTCGAACTTAAGAGATCTTTTGGAGGGAGACCGAGGCAGCGGGCAGAAAGAAAGTAACATCCGAAGAGGCATTCCGCTTGCGACGTTTGACTGAGTAGCATTCTGTTTTCGGCTTTTGGCTGAGTATCGCTCTGTTTCCGACTTTTGACTGAGACACTTGTTAGTAAGACTTCATGAAAGCACTCTATGACTGCCCTTCGGGGTCTTCACTTGATTTATTTTGTGGTGAGACTTTTCAAGAGAAAGTTTCTCTTTCGGACTTGATCAATTTTCTGAACCATAGTTTTATCGGTTCAAGTTATTTAATGTGCCGTGCTTGGCCACGATTCGGTGAACCAAAACAAATGATTTTGTTAAAGTAGACGTGATTATTAGTCTATCTTTGGCATAAACACGCGGAAGTGACTGCGTTAATCGTCAAGATCGCCACCGCTTACGTCAATGCCTGTCGAAAGTGCTACCTGAAGGCGCCCGCCTGCTCGACCAGCTGAGTGGATCATTGTGAACCGCGCGGCCCAGACGACCTGACCGCCGCCACCCGCCTCCACCACCGCCGCCGCCGGGCCGCTCGGGCTCCCTTTCCGAGACGCCGCCCCGCTGAATGGGGCAACGACCACGAAAAACTCAAGACGGTGATGTGTACGAGAGCTTCGCCGAAAGCGCTCAATTGCCCCTCAGGCGCTACGGAATGAACTTTTGCAGTTAGCTCAAAACAAGCAGGGAAGGAAATATTTCATGCCGCGCATTCGCCGTTAGTAAAATTAGTCATAGATTTTTTGTGTAATGCATTTTGTCTGTTGTTGATTGTAATAATTTAATTTTAATTACTCTTGTTCCGCTTATTTTGGTTTGCATTACGGGGAAAATTCACGAGCTCGTGCATGGTAGTGTAAATCTAGGTTAATATCTTTTTGAATCATTAAATTCTTTACGTTAACCTCATTCAGATATATTCTTTCTTGCTGAAACAACGTCCACTCGCCATCCCATTTCTTTCAGGCCACCTTTCTGTCACCTGAGCTAGCTGGAAGGTAAGGCTTCCTTCACTGTCATTTGCGGAGATCGCGAGTGATGTGGCAATACATTAAATAAAAGGGGAATATGTTACTCTAGTCTTGCCTTTCACACGGCAAAGTGGACCTTATGTCAAGTCAAAGGCATGTGTTCGGAATTGTCAGAAAATGCCGATGTCATTAAAAAAGGTTTAAACAATTCAATTTTTAATACAACTGCACTGGCCAACTTAAGAGTAATGATATACAGATTCAAAAACATTACCAGAAATATTTAAATATACAGAAATTGTACGTGAGATGCAATTTTCCGCTAAAAGAGAAAAACACCCATTCAGTCAAACTTAGAATATTGACATTGATCCTTTTTGCACCAAGACACATGTGATTCTATTTTTAATCTTAA
Organism: Acheta domesticus; assembly: GCA_031308135.1. NCBI lineage: Eukaryota > Metazoa > Arthropoda > Insecta > Orthoptera > Gryllidae > Acheta > Acheta domesticus. Next base: position 71,148,778 of record JAHLJT010002406.1, on the reverse strand, counting down.
AATTCATGAAACGGGAGAAAATTTAGACAAAAAAGTTCATTCAAATCCGTACTACAATTCGAATTCCCGCCTTCATTTGCCAACAAAATGGCGACTTACGTTGGTCTTCTACTCACAGCTTCCGTTAGCTGCAGCCAAGCGCGTAGCACGGGCCTGGTATTTCCGCTCCCACTGCACGTCGGGCGCTCGCCTCTCCTGAAAGCGCGCGCGGCGCGGGATCCCGCTGCTGGTCCTCGCGCTGCTGCTGCTGCTGCGGCGCAGAGCCTCTGAAACAACGGTGCAACGTTGCACTCCGGGCAACACATCGCGCCATGATTATCGCCGCTGCCGTTAGAACACTTACGCTCTCCCGTTGGGGGCTTCCTCCCGGCGAGCACTGCGCTGCGCCGTGTGCATCGCATACCGGCAGCGCGTGCGGCGTTGGCCGTTCGTACCACTTGCTCGAAATCCAGGCAATTATGGCACTGCGTAGGTCCGGAGGTGGCCAGAGCACCTCTGCATGTAAGCGGAGCTCACGAATACTCAACTCGCCCAATGCTCTTCAACTCGCGCAATGCTTCTGAACTTGCGCAATGCTTCTCAACTCGTGCAACGCTCGTCAACTCGTGCAACGCTCATCAACTCGTGCAACGCTCGTCAACTCGTGCAATGCTAATCTTATCGCGCAATGCTCTTCAACTCGCGCAATGCTCCTCAACTCGCGCAATGCTCCTCAACTCGCGCCATGCTCCTCAACTCACGCTGTGATTCAGTGCGTCATCCATCGCTGCTGTGAGAAGCAGCAGCGCCTTATTCTCCCCGGCGGAAATACGAGGTGGAGAGGGTCATTGCTTGGAAAGTAGGGGTGGGGGAGAGGTGGATGAAGATAGGGCGGATACAAATATTGCTATACATGCGCTGAAGAGGGCCTGGGTTGCACCCCAGGACGTAAAGGAACCGAGAGATCATTGAAGTCATATCAGTGAATACCCTAATCAGAATGAGTGTCCTAAATATCATTTTTGAACTTAGATAAGAATATTGTAATATTGTACATAGTTTTAAAGTATAATAATAAGAGATGTAGTCGGTTTGAAACTGGGAACGTTTAATACTTGAAATATGAGATAGTGTGGGAAGATTAATGATAGGAAGAAGAAACAATGTGATAAGGAGGGATGTAGCGAGAAGGATATAAAGAGAATAGAGTATTACAGACGATTCTGCAATGCTATTCGACCAAGATAATTGAAATAAGAAAATATTGAAATGTTTTCCAAAAGATCAGGACACGATGATGTACGATCAAAAATGTAAAATGTGAAATCGTGAATTTGAAACCCAATATTAATGGCCATACACTGCACTTGGTAAAAGTCAAATATCTTTTGCCCGCTAATATGTTGTCCAAATACTGGGGATGAATGACCAGACAAATATTTGAATCATAACGAAACACCTTAATTATGTAATCGTCGAACTCACAACATACTGAATCAGAAACACGCTGAATTAGAAAAAAACGATTAAAGTATTTCTACAAACAGTTTAAAAAGTTCTGAATAATTCAAAAACTAAATAAAACCTCACTCACACACAACTTTGACAAAGATATTTTCTTACAAGTTGAAAGCAACAAAACAAAGTTAAAAGCAAGAATAAAGAATCAAATCTTCAAACTATGGAAACTTACAAATATCAAAACTATTCCAATTTATTTTCGTCAACATAAAGAAAATATTCATCAATATTAATACCAAGCTTATAAACAACTTTAATAAGGATTACTTACCGGATACCACTTGGCAAGAACGACCTGACAACGACCTGAAATCTGCTATTTCCCACTAGATACATATACCTGGTTCTAAGCTTACCCCATATCCTCGTCAGCTCTTGAGTCTCCCAGTGGGTTTTGAGATGTGTGTTTGTTTTAAGAGGATTTTTCTTGTACGCAAGGACAGAGAGCAGAAACGACGAAGCGGGAAGGATTGCAAGTAGTGTGACCCGTCCTTGCGTCCGCCCGGACGAGGAAACTACAGCGGTCAATCTAATTTTTCGCCCTTCCCTCGTTCGGAGTGAGAAATTCGCACAACGCTTCTCTAAACCGAAATAAAGCCTCATCCTAAGATAAAATTATGGCAATGGCATTTGCCTATATTCAAGGACAGATAGCAGAAACGATGAAGCGAGAAGGATCGCTAGTAGTGTAGCTCGTCCTTGCATCTGCCCGGAGGAGGAAACTACAGCGCTCCGACCAGATCTAATTTTTCGCCCTCACCTCGTGCGGAGTGAGAAATTCGCACAACGCTTCTCAAAAACGAAATACAGCTTCACACAAAGATACAACTATGGCAATGGCATTTGCCTATATTCAAGGACAGATAGCAGAAACTATGAAACGAGAAGGATCGCATGTAGTGTAGCACGTCCTTGCATCTCCCCAGAGGAGGAAACTACAGCGCTCCGACCAGACCTAATTTTTCACCCTTCCCACGTCCGGAGTGGGAAATTCGCACAACGCTTCTCGAAAACGACATACAGCCTCACACATAGATACAACTATGGCAATGGCATTTGCCTATATTCAAGGACAGATAGCAGAAACTATGAAGCGAGAAGGATCGCTAGTAGTGTAGCTCGTCCTTGCATCTGCCCAGAGGAGGAATCTACAGCGCTCCGACCAGATCTCATTTTTCACCCTTCCCTCGTCCGGAGTGGGAAATTCGCACAACATTTCTCAAAAACGAAATACAGCTTCACACAAAGAAACAACTATGGCAATGGCATTTGCCTATATTCAAGGACAGATAGCAGAAACTATGAAGCGAGAAGGATCGCTAGTAGTGTAGCACGTCCTTGCATCTGCCCAGAGGAGGAAACTACAGCGCTCCGACCAGACCTAATTTTTCACCCTTCCCTCGTCCGGAGTGGGAAATTCGCACAACATTTCTCAAAAACGAAATACAGCTTCACACAAAGATACAACTATGGCAATGGCATTTGCCTATATTCAAGGACAGATAGCAGAAACTATGAAGCGAGAAGGTTCGCTAGTAGTGTAGCACGTCCTTGTATCTGCCCAGAGGAGGAATCTACAGCGCTCCGACCAGATCTAATTTTTCGCCCTCACCTCGTCCGGAGTGAGAAATTCGCACAACGCTTCTCAAAAACGAAATACAGCTTCACACATAGATACAACTATGGCAATGGCATTTGCCTATATTCAAGGACAGATAGCAGAAACTATGAAGCGAGAAGGATCGCTAGTAGTGTAGCACGTCCTTGCATCTGCCCAGAGGAGGAATCTACAGCGCTCCGACCAGATCTAATTTTTCGCCCTCACCTCGTCCGGAGTGAGAAATTCGTACAACGCTTCTCAAAAACGAAATACAGCTTCACACAAAGATACAACTATGGCAATGGCATTTGCCTATATTCAAGGACAGATAGCAGAAACTATGAAGCGAGAAGGATCGCTAGTAGTGTAGCACGTCCTTGCATCTGCCCAGAGGAGGAATCTACAGCGCTCCGACCAGACCTAATTTTTCACCCTTCCCTCGTCCGGAGTGGGAAATTCGCACAACGCTTCTCGAAATCGACATACAGCCTCACACATAGATACAACTATGGCAATGGCATTTGCCTATATTCAAGGACAGATAGCAGAAACGATGAAGCGAGAAGGATCGCTAGTAGTGTAGTACGTCCTTGCATCTGCCCAGAGGAGGAAACTACAGCGCTCCGACCAGATCTAATTTTTCGCCCTCACCTCGTCCGGAGAGAAAAATCCGCCACAAGGCGCGCATCAGTGGCGCGGCCTGGGCTACATGAGAGCGGTGGCGGAGGGTGGGGGTGATTGCGAGGCGCGTGTCGCGAGTGATGGGCCGGGGGATCCGCGCCCCCCGCGCCGCTCAGTCATATCGAGTGCTAACGCCCGGAAATCCCTCCCCGGAGGCGAGGCCGCCGGCTCCGGCGCCGGCGCCCCCGACTGCTAACGACGCAGCCGGTCATTCGGCTCGCCACCCCCTGTGGCTGCGGTCGCTCGCGCTCGACGGGCAAGGCGCGTGCTCTTCGCTGATCCGCCAAGGCCCAGGGTGGGGGAATAAACAAAAGTTTACACACGAAAAGCCAAACCCTTGATGTGTGTGATCACCATGTATTCGTAGCTTCTGGTTGTACAGTTATCATAATAATCTGTTGTTTCTTCTGAAAACAAACACTTTTTATTTTAATTTTTTTCGTTTATACGTACCTCAACTGCGTGCATTTGGAAATTAAGTTGGTGCTAATTTGTGATAAAGTATATCTACATATTTTGAAATCATATTCTCGAATTGTGGTTTTGACTTGACATTTTTAAATCATGCAATGCAAATTTTATGTCACCAAGTGTGAAAACGTACAAAATGAAAGTGCGAAACTTAATTAAAAAGTGCATAAAATGATCGCAAATGAGCGTTCATTCAATGAGTTTTATGATTTTACTAAAAGGTAGTTTATTTATATTATAACATTGGTAAATAGTAGCCAGCGATAAGACATCTCAGGTCCACTACTTTTCATTTAAAGGAAAATCACGAAATTTGGTTGAGTAGAAAGCTGAAACTTTTCCCTAAAGTAAAATTTTTAAATGTTTTAAATGTAGAGATTTTTGCTAATTTCTAAATGTCAGAAGTTTTAATGAAAATCAGAAGTATACCACAATTATAAATGCACTTTCTTCTATTCGGGTAAACATTGAAGTGAATTTTCAGCCATTTTCCAGAAATTTTTGATATTGTCAAAAGGTCTTCATGTAAAGCATCTCCAAAAATTAAAATATCTTAATGATTTCCGGAGCGGTACAACTAGATTTTATTTACCAAGTTTCAGCTCAAAAGCTTCCAATCTGATAGAGTTATATCCATCCGGACATCTACACAGACGTCACGATTTTCGTGTACCAAATTGCGTGTATCGCCTCTACAACTGCATCAATTTCAACCATCTTTGGAAGAACACTAACGAACATTAACCGTGACAGGTGCGCATAGTTCTAGCACAAAAATAACTAAAAACTGAATTTTGTATCGGGAGTCTGGAATCGTACTCTTGAGGTGACTCGAATACTTTTCTTCTTCAGATTGCAGTAGAAAGAGGAAAAGTAAAAATTGGTCCAACAAAAGACAAAAACAAACAAATTCAATACACATGTTTCATTTCTGAGCTATCATTAAGCAGCATGGATTTCAGATAGTAACGGAGCTCTAGCTATCATCTCAGATTCCATAGAATCTGAGACAAGCCATTCATTCTTTCAGAAATTCAGTGTCTCTTTGATATGGCGTTTTGTTGATTACTGCAGGTTGGAAGAGGACCATTAAAGGATTGACCTTTTTAAAATTGTGTTCTTCTCAGTGGAAAACTTTTTTCATCCTCCGAATGTTTATAAATTCACGTGCGTTATTAATTCAACATCCACCAAACACAGTGATGCACTCTGTTCACCGCTGTTCAGCATGGTTTCCGCTTGGCTGTCTCGCACTGAATTATAAACTCGAATTGTTAATAAACAACAAGGACGTGATATCTGGGCTTCTTCGCAACATATTTAGCGCTTATGATAATATTTTTAAAGCTTTTCCGTGCTGGTAATGTTATTATTACATTGACATGCAGTATCAACATGGCATTTCCCACAATATTATGTTACGTGGAAAAGACATATTATCGACTTTACATGCTGACCTTTTCAAATCATTTTATGTCACCAAATGCTGTCTCTACCCTATCATTCTATTTCGTAGCCTATTATACGAATACTACTGACATCTGTAAAAACAATAAACTAAATAGTTGCATTTCATCGAGCTATTACAGTATTGAAACGCCCCAGTATTATTAATACTAATAATAACCATTTATTCGTTTTCACTCAATCACATCAACAAACAGGTGGTTGGGTTTTACAACCAGAAGACAGGAAAGTTGTTTCAAAAGAGCTTTCTACTTATTCAACGAAATTTTTACTATTTTGCTTCTTTACTGAACTTTTCCATAATATGCGATTGCAATAGAAGAGGATGGTTTAAGAGCACATGTACCTGAATTTTTTTTGAAAAATCGATTTTTCAATTTTTATAGAAAAAATTCTGTAATCTCTTCTGCACGAAATTATGTATGTTTTATATGTGTAATATTTCGGGACGTTTTTATAAGCAATTTAAATATTTCGCGTAAAACGGCCACTGTCCCTTTAAATGTCAATTTTTTCAATTTTATTTCTTGTTCTGCTGAATATTTTTTGATGGAATAAATTTTGTTGTAACCGTGGGTAGATCTGCTAGGGTCTGACACCAGTAGCATTGCAATGCTTTCTTGGTTGTTGATCAGGGATTTTGCGTAGTCATTACCAAACATTAAAGGGGACTACCCATAAGTTATATTTTATCATAAAAATATTTTATAAAAACTATATAAGATAGAGAGCTGATACTTTCAGATTAAGTCCATGAAACTATTTACAAAACCGTAGACAAAACCGTAGACAATAAATATCCTACATTGATAACAATCAGAAATATAAAGTGTTAAACGTTTCAAAATTTGCAAGTTTTAAGGGCATATTAAACCATTTCACAAAAAACTATAACTCTACAGTACTTGATGGTACTCTAATATTTACATAATTATGTAGCTTATAAGCCTGCCAAATCTGATTTATCTACTTGATATTCTAGTTTCAGAGACCGTAAACTAAATTAGTTCTTTACTTGTGGAGTTATTGTATATCTATTTCTACTGATTTGTTATTGATTATTATTGCCTTTGATTCGGAGCTCAATATACACTGCATAGCCTACATGGTATGAGAGGATCGTGGTAATGAAGGAAATATTTAAAGACCAACCGAGTCACGTTAACATCTATATAATTAGTAAATAAATAAATGTGAAACAATACAATTTGGTAAAAAATAAAATATTGTATGTACCACGAAAGTTAATTGATTCTCATGATTTAGGGCCAATGGCCCTCTTTTTTTCGTCAATCGAACATTAGAACCATTATAACACCCTTGTTGCATAAATAACTATTAATTTTTACGTGTTTCAATGAAATCTGAAAATTAAAAAACATATAAACAAGATTTTATCAAGAACAGTTCCATATTTTAGACTCTCGTGTATGTTAGTACATACGGAGTGATGTGCGTTGTATAAGGGAAGGAGAATAATTTCTTCACTTGGCAGGAAACTGAACTTGGTCCCTACACCGAGAACAATGGTACCGTGATGGGGCCAAGGATACTATGAGCAAGTATGTATAGGTACATTGCTCTCATAGACCCACCGATATTGCGAGAACGGGAAGTTGTTCTTCGCTGAGAATGTCCTCGAAGCAGTGACAGGGACCGCAAGAGGCCCTGGTAGTTGTTTAAGTGACGATAGGTAGCAGCTGGGAAGAGGATGGGGCAAAACCAAGGCCTCACAATCCTATAGTAATGGTCGCCCTTCACAGTTGCAAATTGAGGCTTGCGCTGGCTGCCATGTTGGGGGCAAATTCACGCACATAATTCAAATATGTAGAAATTTTTCAGACCTTTCCCGCACTTTCAAGGCTTTGAATACGTAGAATGGAATACTTATTGAAATACTCAATTTTTAAAGAAATATATTCAAAACTAACATTCAATAGTAAAAATGTTCATGTACGTCTGACATACTGCCATACGTCATTATCATACATATTTGCCCTAGAGCTTTATGAAGCACAAATAACACTTTAAAGCACCTCGCATACGAACTTTTTGGAACTTGTAACAGCACTTTTGAAAGCCAAAAATAAGCATATAAACTTTTACTCTAAAAATGGGTATTTACTCCATGAGGTTGTTCAGTCCGTGATAAGTTCATATTATATTAAACACTCTAAAGGGGTTATAATGAAAATATTTTATTTTGAGAGGTTAGAGATACTGTCCCCCACAAAACATCACATTATAGTAGATGTCGGGACAGTTCTTTCGGACACTTGTTATTTTTAATGTGTACTCCTCTAATCCAAACTCAATTAAAAATTGTGTATCTCGACTAATCCTGCATCTTTTTTAAGTAAAAGGGTATATAATATTACCCTAAATTTTTAGAATTCTTTCCAAATAAACTTAAAATAAGTAAATTTATATATTTTTGGTACATAAAGTTTCGTATAGAGCGCTCAAATACCTGTATTAAATGGTCATGTGAATCGGTATTAAAATATAAGCGTTCTTGAAGTTTTCATCAGCTTCTAGGCAAATCTCTACATTCCTGTATTGGGTTCCTATATAGGTACTTTTTATCTATAGAGAAAAGAAAAGTTATCTCCAAAAAAAGTGGTTATTTTCAGAGTTAAACTAATGTTTCTTTAACACTAGAAGGACCGAGTGTGTCAAAATGACACATTTGTGACACATACTACAATGTAATGCTTGAGTTTTAAAAGTTAGAAAACTGGTTATTTGTAAGTGCTTTCGTTAGTGTATGAACTTAATGTGCTGTAAAGCTCAATCCTGTGATTTTCATAGAATTGGAAAAATTCTTAGATATACCTAGAAGGACCGCCATGTGTCATATTGACACAGTGTACACTTCCAAGTCTTGATATTTCATTTTTGTATCATACTTCCGTTTCCCATTGGAAGAAGTATATCTCTGGTTTTGAGAGTGATAAGACTATTGTTGCCTTCTTGAAATTTGATGCATGATGATGATAACAATCCGTTAGAAATCACCGGATACAGCCTGTTCTGTTTGAATCCTCAGTATATGTTACAGAGAACTTTCTGTGTGGAGAACGTAATTGCAATGTTGTGAGTGTGTGTGAAACTTTGCGTAAAGAGTACATAAAAAGGACTGAAGGTATAATAAATACTTCTTGAACTTTAAATTTTACTAAAGAAAAGAGTAAAGGTGGCAGTGATAGCAGTAGAGACAAGCAGATGACACGGGTGATGAAATCAAGGATTCTGGTATTGATTCTAGTGAAGAAGTAGAACAAGAACTAGAAGAAATTGTCCAAGTAGTAGGAAAAGCAGCAGTCTGAACTTAGTGAGTGAGAGGAGGGGAGCTTCAACATGAACTGCGATAACTTTTTTCTTCTGTGTCATTGGCAGAGAAGCTGAATATGAATAAAATAAGCTTCATAGGTATAATGAGAAGGAATCAGCAAGATCTGACACTTGAAGCAAAAACACTCAAAAAATCAAGGCAGTTGAAAAATCAAGGCATAATGAATTTAACAACTTTGGACAAACAAAATTTCGGTCGTACTCGGGCAAACAAAACTTCGGTCAGATTATTATCGCAATAAGAACAAAAGTATTTGAATCCTGAGCACCTTACATGACAGCATCAGCACACAGAACTCTGGGGAAAAGAAGACGAAGACGTTCTTTTTATAAAAGCCTAGGCGGAGATAGATACATCAGATGGTTCGTATATATACAGTGCGCGCAAGGAGGTGATGATGTTCACATTTTATTCAAGACCCTAGATATCCCAACAGCAAATGCATAGATATTGTTCAAGAAAGATTCAAGAAAAGCATCTACTTATCGATTGCAATTTATTCGCAAGATAGTAGATGAGATATCATCTGAAAATGTTAAATCTTACTCATCACTCTTGATAAAAAGCACTGTTACACCTAATCATATATAAACGAAGCACTGGCAAAGACAAAGCAATTATAACAACTTTACTTCCCCCAGCATTGTATAAGTTCAAAGTTTGTTTATGGAAAATGCTGTGAGAAAAAAATCAACATGCCTACATTATGTTTAATGTTTTTCTTTCTAGGTTAATATGAACATTAAATTTTCATGAACAAAAAGATATTCATTAACGTTTTCATTCATTGCTCAATATCGTCTCTATTATTTCAAGTTCTGTAAAAGTTTCTACCATTTTGTATTTTGTAACTTCAATTTTTTTGAAATATAATGTATGAAAATGTTCCAGATATATGTGCATTTATTCATTTATCCACTTTATATTGCACTGCATGAGAAAAATATATAATATTAGCTTTTCAAGTGCTAAGGAGATCATGTGTCAAAATGACACACAGCGGTCCTTCTAGGTAGAACGAAATTCCGGTCCTTCTAGTGTTAAGTGTTCATCCATTTTTCTCTTATTCACGAACACTGTAATAATTAGTCAGACCAGCACATTCAATAGGTTACATCACATAGTTAAACGATGCACTCGTGAAATAACACCACGCAGGGTTCGTCGCACGATTAGTGCACTCGAAAGCCGCGCGCTAATTCATCTTACTTTTTTATCTTACAGAATCTTCCTCTTCAGGCAAAAGACTCACAAATAATGATATACGGCATCAGTACGGCTTGGTGTCCACATCATTGCCCCCAACATGGCTGCCAGGAAACGATTCAATTTGCAACGCTACACTAGCGCTGTGCGTTGGTCTAGTATACTATTACCATGTCTTTGGGCGAAACCATTAATCTAGCCCCGTTTCAAGACAACAAGAAACTATGCGAAAAAATCTATGCTAATTTGTAGCATCACTGGTACAGGGGAATTACTCTAAGAAGGGATCACTTTGACGGGTCGGGAAACAAATCAACGTCATGCAGGGTGATGACGTTGCAAGAGATAGTGATGAAGCTATTAACAAATGATCTAACTGCACACGAACACACTAACAAATTGAACGCACGGGCATAACCAGTTATGTTGGCTGCTGTGCAGTAGCAGTAGCTGTCAAAACGGTTCCTTCTTATTTTAATCGCTATATATCTGAGTAATTGTTAAGTAATAACACAATAGGAAGAAATAGGAAGAAAAGTTTCGGTAAGCCGGGCATTTCCACTAGTTTTGGAATGGCATTTTTAGGAGATATGGCATAATATTCCGAGGAAACGTATGCTGCAGTACCGAGACCTTTCGACTGCAAAAGTAAATTATTCGAATTATAAAATCTTGCCTTCCACGTGAACCCTGCAAGGCACTTTTCATTGAGATTGGAGTCTCACCAATGCCTTACCTATTTATTTACGAATCTGCAATATTTGTCGAAACCGACTTATTTAACGGTGGGAACATTTTTTTACGAAATAATTATATTTATAATTACAACGCCATAAAAAATCACGCTCATCAAGTGTCAATCAACAGATCACTACAAGAAATCCACATACAATACATGTACATTTACTTTACACGCATTACCATATGACATTGCAACGATAGCCAGATAACGATGTGAGAAATGTTTCTTTGAAACCTTTGGTCCCAAACTTTAGTTTTTAATGACCTAAAACGCTGCATTTAGGAGTTGTTTGACGATATAGTCGAAAATCCTACAGAGTGCAGCAGGTTGCATTTGACATGCATATTTAGGTTTTTATTCTTCAACGCCATGTAGCTTTATTTATTCTATTTTTTATTAGTTATTCGGCTATTCGGGGAAGAGATGAATCCGACAAAACAGATACTTAAAATTGGTCAAGTCGTTCTTTAGTTATAAATGGTGTAACTAACACGACTTGATTTTATATAGAGAGATAAGTTTACAATTATTTTGTATAATTAAAAAAAAACACTTCATATGCTTGTAACAAGTAATGTACTTCAGCTTCCGGGTCAATGACCCTCGACTCGATCAGGTTTTTGTCCAGATTCCCTGATCCATTGAGCAAATGTTGAGATGGTCCCTTGTTTTGCTTCTGGGCATAAACGTACTTCACTATGCGCAGGTTTTGTTGAGCTCTCCTTTTGCTTGTAATGGTAGTAGTAGAGCTGAGGTTGAGTTACTATTTTGTTAAGTGGCATCGGTATATATCGCCACAAGACCACCTGTTCACAACTGTTTGTTTGTCTTTAATAATTAGGTAATCGTCGATATGAAGATCCCCATAACAACGTGGATAAAAAGACGAAGATAATACGTGTTGAAGTTTCATTGCATGAAAAGAGAAAATACTGTTTCATTACAACGTGACAGAATTTATTTGTGGTTAAACACTATAAGACAGTCACATTACCACAATTACCAATGCAGAAAAATCAAATCTGCAGTTCGTTTAGCATTGCAAACAGGTTTTCTGTAATTGGGGAACGAAAATGTCTAGTTATTCGAATGATGCTTATCTCGCGCTTTTTAAATTTTATTATTATTATTATTATTATTATTATTATTATTATATATAAATATTCTAACTTTCATTCATTTTTTAACTATTTATAGTTAAAATGTGAAGGGATTCTCTTTCATTGGTAACCCAATGCAACAAACGATTTTATATAATATTCCTAAGAGAGGTAGATAATTATGGGAATTCAGCCAGCAAATAAATTTACGATACAGAGTGTGCTACACAATTTTTTTGAAGTTGTTGCAATGTTTCACTCATGGCAATGTTACTCGTCGTTACCTTACTTATAATCATACTTTTCGCCAACATGAACTGTCAAATTGGAAACACTGCATTTAATAACTACTATTCACTGATTGCTTGAAGTATTGTTTAAACTCTTGGAATTTATTTGTGAGAGACATTAGTTGCTCGTAAATTTTTACTTGCAACGCGGATAAATCTGCTGTTTCATGAGCGTTTTAGATTGAGATTTAATTGATTCAATTACGACCATTTATTATAAATTAATAATTCAAGCCAAATTCTACAGGTCGTCTCACTTAATCCATGTTGTTTTGTATATATTGTGTGTTCGTTTGTCTCTATTTTGTATATCATGTTATTGTACTATTTTGTCATTGTGTTACTGTATTATTTGTATTTGTTATGTTATTTATATTGTATCTTGTACTAATTACCTATTATTTCAGAAGGTACTTGTAATGAAATTGTTTATGATTGAGCCGTGAATATACGCAGCAATTTGTAACAGGATAATCCTGATAGCAAATTTACTAATAAAATTGAAATGATTTCAATAACTACTAATCGAAAAATGGAATTTATCTCTTCTTGTTTCCCTTGAATAACTGCCATGTACGTGTCGCCATCTGGAGGCAAGTGGACGTCTCGATCATTGCACTTGTGTGCTCATCCCGAACCCTGGCGGCAGGCCGCAGATTTAATAAACATACGCAGGCGGCGCGGCGCGGCGTGGGCGGCGTGGAGGCGGGGGGCGGGGAGAGAGGGAGGCGGCGCCGGGGCCGCCTATTCGTCACGGGCGCGGCGGCGGAAGCGAGAGGGCGGGCATCGTTAGCGGTGAACTGACCGCGAAGGCCGCGCGGGGGCGGCGGCGGCGGCGGCGGCGGCGGCGGCGGCGGCGGCGGCGGCGGCGGCGGCGGCGGGCGGCGGGCGGCTGGCGGTGGTTTAGAGGCCCCGCGAGGCCTGGTCAAGCATCGCCCGCAGAGGTTAAGGGCCGGCGCCGTGCAGTTTCGCTTCTACTTAGCGGCGCGGGCAGGGCAAGGCAAGGCCAGGGGCGGCGGGCGGCTGAGGTGGAGGCGGTGGCGGCGGAGGCGGTCCCGCTGGGGCTGTAGCGGGCGCCCTCTTTGAGCGGGTTTGTTCCTCCCCTGGAACCTTCATCTTCTCAATTATAGGTTACGGTGCATCGTTATGGAGAAGTGCATATATTGCATTTCTGCAGTTTCAAATTATTTATTCAGAAATTTTCAAATACAATATTCTAATCGTACGTATAGTATTGTAATTTTGAATCATTAATAAATATCGTTGAAATGCATAAATGAAATGAATTACTTCAATATTTAGTTAAATTATTTGAAAGTTAACAAAAGCATTTATTCATTATGCATGCACATTCAGTTGTTTTCTTTCAGAGTTTCTCATTATCAGGGTTACATTTTTATTTGTACCACTGAGTAAACTGTATTTCATGTTGTTACACTTGACAACATTCTTGCAAATTAATATTTAATTTGACAGTTGTAAACAATTTTTTCGTAATACAAGAGCCCGCAGAGCTTAGGGGGCGTCCTAGGGCGTCCGTAAGGAATTAGTAAAACTCATGTTTCTAAAAATTTGAAAAGAAAGCTTCAGTTGGAAATCTCTTCGTAGCATGTATGCTAACTAATAAATGTTACAGCAGATCGACAAACAATATAGTTTTGATGGGTGGAAGGTCAATTTTTTGCGATAAATTCAATGGTCAACAACACCAGTTTTTCACCATGTCCCTCTGACAGATCGTGTAAAACGCAAGCACGAGAAAAGATAATGTCCCTTCGTGGCGTTACATTCACATAATCGACTTATTTACTATTTCCCGTTCAAATCCAGAAAATACTCTCATTACCGTTGCAGGCTATGTCATAGTCACTATAATATCAAGTCAAAACATACGAACTCAAAAAAGCAGTCATGAGTTAGTTTTCCTGGGATTTAAAAAAAATATATGTATGTTTCACTCCGTTCAATACAGCATACGTTATATTCTGTTCACGCTCCATGGTGTATTATACTTTTCCTGATGTTTTGAACTCTATTAAAAGTTCAGTTAGAATAACTTGAAAGTTATTGTAGAATATTATCTGAAATACTGCCTAATCATCTTATATTTTACGATATCATTTGCCACAGGATTGAAAATTTCTTGCGTAACTTAATCTTAAATGATACTATAGTTTGATCCCTTGTTGATCATATATGATCAATGGTTGTAATGAACCAAACGACAGTATAACATACGTGCATAAAACTTACATATATATTGGGAACTTATATTTCATTTGAATTTAATGTTTGCTAATGTCATAAAGACAGATAACATAATACAATTGTTTATGTCATACTTATTTATCTCAACTAATCAAGATGATTGAGTATTGATTTTTCATTAAAACTGATAAATATATGAACAGGAATTCTGTTCTTGCTTTCCCAATAAGCTGCTGTCCCGCTGGTTCTCCGAATATTAATGAGAGCTATCTTAGGTGCTCGAATTTCAAGCGTGCAATATTAGTTACACTCTACTCAGGTAAGTGGTAAACCCAGCAGTAATATTTACTTCAACTTTAAAGTGACTTAAAGCAGTACTACATCACAGGAGGTTCCCGGAAACATGAACTAGTAAATTAATAACGTTCACCGCTTCTGCTTCTGCTACACTTTACGTGCGTGTATTGTCGATTTGTTCTCTTTAACGTATACTCAGAAAATCAATGAAAATTGAGACGTTGATTTATTATTTAAATATATTTGCTTTCGAATTAAAAACAGAAAATTGCGTTCATTCGTTTTCAACTTTTTACAAATACAAGAAAGAATACATTTTAAATAAATTTCTCCCAGCTTTTCTATTAGATCATTATAAACAATTTGGAGGCGAAGATAATTTTCGAATTAAGTTTCACGTTGATACTTCCAAATGCTCTGTTATATGACGCCAGGGGCAATTACATGATTACTTAGTTTTGGCGAATATAGCAAAATTGATGTCGGTGATGAGTGATTGAATTCTTTTCCTTATGAAATCTAAAAATGGACATGTAAATAAAGCAAAATTATTTTTGTTCAAAGTGTGAATAGTTTTTTGCTTAAAAACAACGCAAATTAAAAAAGAGTATTCAAGCGAATTTAAAATGAATACGAAGCACGCTTACAAAGACACAACAACGATATTAACCAATTGCAACCATAAATATTGCAATTAAGGTTGCACTTAAAAACAATACGATATGCAATTTCAATTATTTAGTTAGAATTTAATGCTGAAACTAAGGTCAGCAAACAAGATGGACATTTAAACATGAACTAAATTGTAGATTGAATACAACATTGCTAAATGATGAACAGCAAAGAAGATCAATTGAAACGTTGAGACATTACAATTGAGCTGCAAGTCAAACAATAATTGCTGCAATTGGAATTACAAAAATGTAACTGTGGTATTCTGTGACTGAAGGAAACCAACAAACAAGTAAAGAAATTACGTATGAATCAATTAAAATTGTAAATTGTATACAAACGTTGTACAATGATGCATAGCAAACAAAATTGGTCTACTCAGGCATTAAAACATTGTAAGTTTGCAAGTCCAACAATATTACACGAGAATGAAATCCTTGAAATGTACATAGGGTTAAGCTTCATGAATTACGAGATTTACGAGTTATACAATTTAGGCTGTGTTAAACACAAAAGCACACTAAATGGCTGAGAAAGGAATCCATTACACGTTCATATTCGCGATTCCAAAGCCCCAAGCTTAACAAAAATGATTGAAGTTGGTGCAGGATACATCTTACCAAGTTCCACCCTGCAGACGTGCCGTGTAAAGAACAGGTCCTCTGGCCACCGAATTGCAATCATGCATTGCTAATTCTTTAAAATGTTAATGTGTTAATAGCTAATACACTCAGCCCATATTGTCGCGTGGCCGCAGACGGCTGGCGCCCGCATAAGCATAATGACGTATCTCCGCCGCGGAAAGAGCGTCTCAGCAGAAAAGGCCTATATAGCAGCTTAACCTCCGCTTAGCGGGGGGACGAATGCTACTCGTGAGCTCGTCGCCCGTGTGCACGGACCTTCCACTCCCCGTCGGTTCCGATCGGCCCAAACTGGCCCTGCCGACTTCCCTTCACCCCTAGTCGGTTCAGATAGGCCCTAACTAGCCCTGCCGACACTCCTGCACCCTGCTAGTCCAGACAGACCCTCCAAGGTCCTGCTAGCAGCTTCCCGCTCTTGCCCCTGATCGCCGTGCACTTCGAGTATCGCCATGGCCGCTGCAAAGTCGCTCTTCCGGAGAACCGTCCTCGCCGAGGCTGGGCTACGTCAGGTGTCTATGTAAGTAACACCTCTCCAATAAACTGATGTTTGCCATGACTGGGGTCATCCCTGTTCTTATTGCTCCCTCTCATCCGCCTTAGGGCTTTAAGAGAATAGGGAATGGCCCAGTGGGTACCTTCTGCCCTTACCGTCCTTCCACTCCCCTGCACGTGGTGCCAGACCCCTTCCCCCACGACAATATCCTTATCAAGTTAAGCATTACAGATATCAATTTGTATCACAATACTGTTACAAGCTCGAAACATAACGCCCGTTCACGTCTATCGTGCATGACAACCACCTAGCGCAGTGAGGTCAAGGTCGATGCCACGAGCGGGAGTCCGTGGCACGAGTGCCACGACAAAATCACCCCTCAACGTAGTTCATTACCCCGCCACCAGAGACAACGCCATCCCTATTGTAAAAGGGCGGGGTTACTAATAGTTTCCTTTGCAGATGCTAGTTGCGCAGAGAAGCTCGTGGCATGCTACGATGCCTCGATGCGCGTCACTGCCACCAGTAGAACAACTTGACACCATTGTCCTATCGTGTCCTACCGCGTCGTGAAGGTCTCACGGAGATTCCAGGGGCAGAGGTGGCGGCGACGGCGGCGGACATGGGCAGTGGCGAACGGATCCCCCCCATCCTTCCACCCCCGCGCAACCCATGGAGCATGTTGTCCCTGCCACGCTGAATTGATAATACCTTCCTTCTTTATTAAAACCTTTAAAAACAATGTGAATATTCCTAACGTGCACAGGTAGCATGTCCAAATCTATGTGAGACATTTGGGAATTCTATCCCAAACAATAGAATGTTTGCATTGCTAAAACATAATCGTTTCTGAAGAAATTATATGTAATGGAATAAAACTGATCTCAGTCATGAAATCAGCACTCCAATTAACTATAAATTTTGTGTAATAAAAAAAGGTTTCATTAACCTTAAATTTTCAGGCCTGTGTTATTCAGTGCTTTATGCTGTTTGTTATAATGGCAATACAACACCCAAAAGATTTTACTCCTGTCAGTTGGAATGCAATCTTTCGAACAAATAAAAAAACAACTAATACACTTCTCAAATTCACACCGTATAGACATAATTTGCATCGCAGAAACCCATTTAAAATGAAAAAAATAAAATTTAAATCCCAAACTGCTCAACTTACAGAGCCTAGAGAAATCTAAACAAAGGAGGAGTGCTAATAGCCATTAATACAAAATTTTCAATACTACCCAATTATTGTAATGTGAATATTGACACTGTTGCCATTAACTTACAAATTAAAAATAATATATGGACTGTAATTGCAGCATACAATTCACCAAATCATAAACTAGACTTCGATAACATTCATAAACTATTTCAACTACTTAACATCATACTTCTAAGGGACGTAAATGCCAAAAATACCAATTGGGGTTGTTCGAACACCATCGCCAATGGGAAAATATTAGCTCAAATACTAAATCGCACTACTCTGAAAATAATTTCACCTCCAATTCCAAACGATAACTAATTCACCAATAACTAATATCAAAATTCTCTCCACGAAACCCCCTGGACATAACAAAATTAATAATTTAATATAATAAAACCTTCTCCAAACACCCAACGCATCTTTGACGAACATCTTCAAATCATGCCCCAGACTAGGTTACTTTCTACAAGAATGGAAACATGCATCATTTTGCCGATACAAAAAGTAAATAAGAATGCATTCCTCACGAACAGTTACCGACCAATCCGTCTTTTTTCCACGCTATCCAAACTATTTGAAAAAATAATAATAAAACGATTCCGCACCATCACGAATGCTCCCTGGTATATCTCCAATGCACAACTCCATAAAGAATTCCAGTTAAAGCTGACAACCAGCCACATTTTTTATCCATCCACTTCATCCAAAACATTCCAAAAATACTCAGTCTAACTTCTCTAAGACTCTGCCAAAATTGAATACAAAGAACCTGCATCAAGAATAAATTTCCTTTCCATTCAGTTCTAAGTAAATTTTGAGATCTCGACCCGAAGTAGAGATAATTATATAAAAAATATCTCTACCACCCTAGTACTAATGTAAGTTGTATTTTAAAATTATTAGTATTGTAAGTTAACTGTAAGTATATATAAGCAACAATAACAAATGTAGAGTGTATTAAACATTGATATTTGTATTTTTCTATCCAAAGGAAAATAAAAAACACTCTTTTTTGTTAATGCTGTGTCCTGATATGGGTGTTTGGATCCATGCTCTGCGATGATCCAATCAATTGCTACGGTATATCACACTTTCGTAGAATTTCCCATAGTTTTATCATTTATTTGATCAAATGATGTTTTTTAAAGTATATGAAGGTCAGAAACGTTAGTACGCTTAATTACCTGTTTTTTCTTTATAAACTGCTTATTTGAACAACACTGTATATACATGAACCATTTGATCTACGGGCATTTGGTTCTTTTAGAAGAAGCCTTGAGCAGACTACTTCGGCAATTATTGCAATTCCGTTGGCCATCTTTACTTAATGTGATTTTGGATGAAAGGTTGTTCAATACTTTGTACGAATATTTCTCCAAGATTTTTGTCTGAGTTTGTATACAAATATCTTAAATATGCCCTTTTTATAATGTTCAAGATTTTCTTGTTCGCTGTTACATATATTTAGCGTTTATTCCATTTATTTCTATTCTTTATAAATTTAGTTTGTGTTTCTTAGTACATCTTAGGCAGATGATTTCAATTAACTTTGCATCGGTTGTTGCTTAGCTTTCATGTTATTACTTATGGCCTTTTCCTGTAAAATATTATATCTTCTCTTTCGGAATATCCACCTTCTTCTCCAAACAAATGTGTTGAAACTTTTTTTTTCGTTTCGAATCTCTTGTAGTTTCATCTCTTTGGTAACATCATGTAATTTTAAAAAATGGTAAGAATAAAAAGCATGGCTGGTATAGAATCCTGTAGCTTTAATATTTGTTAAAAGGTAATCAATTATGCACTTATGATCTCAAGAGCTCCGTATATATATTTATGTACCAATATCTGTCGAAAGAAAGGGTTAGACATCAATAATACAAAATTTCGCAACCATTTTACTATTTCAGCCTACAGGTTTTTTCTTTATGGACCTACCAGTTCCCTGACTGAAAGGTGCTCAGTTACGGCGTAAAATCACAAGCTATTTCACAATATTCACATTATATTATTCCGTTTCCAGCTGTCAGAGGGTCGTCTTAGAACAGTGTCTTGCCCTCTCAAGCATAAACTATAATAATGAATTCAATAAAGAATAGTACATTATGAAACGATGATGTAATGATGGGTATTAATACACGAGTGTGAAATTACGATACGAGCGAGGTACGAGCGAGTATCGTAAACTTCACACGAGTGTATTAATACCCATTACATCGAGTTTCATACGGTACTTTTTCTACGACATATGGTAACTTTTATAAGTTAAACATCACTGAATCATTTCGTGGCAGTCGACATGCAAGATTCAGCCAAGGCCACCTAGTGGACCCCTCTCTTCCCTACACCTGCAGCTGGCTTTGTTTTACCAGAGGGCCTGCGAGGAACTACAAAATTTGCGACAATAATATTCCGACGTCACCATTTTCGCATTTTCTTTAATTTCTGGAAACGTCAACACCACCAGAAAGAACTACCATTCACTAAATATTTTAAACTAAAGAATTGGACGGTTTTTTAAGGACAACCACACGGCAGCAGCAAATAACACAAAATGACTTGCGTTCAGATCTTAACGTCACTCAAATGTTCTCTGTAATAACTAACACTGCGCTAGTCAAATAGGATCAAAGTGAAATTACGATCCAATTTATTTTAAATATTATTTCACGTAAAAATTACTACTAATAAAAGAAATTAAAATTGAGAAGCATAATATAATATTAAATGCATTTTTAATATACACACTCGAACGAAACATTTACTGCAACGATTCTCAATGATTAATGATGTGCTAATACTTGGTATGTAAGCATCTCTGTGATTGGTCAAGAACCTGTATCATAATGAAATCTGTATTGAAATGGCTATCATTATGCAACTGGTTGCAGCCATTCAATGACAGCATTATACAACGGGAGTAGAAAAATCAATTTTTAAATGCTTTACATCTGTAGGCGCAGAGAATAATTGGTTAAATCAAATTTTCACACTTTTCAGAGCACGAATTTTAACTTATTTCACTACTGATGACAGTAATTACATCTGTTTTGTAATGGTTTTATCCAATTTGAAGGATTTATGACAAAATTTTCATATTACACAACTGCAAACTTTAGAAGTCGTTACTTGAAAGGAATAGACATTTGAATTTTTATTACAGCTTGTAAATATACATACTTTCCTACTTTGGTGATAGAACGTACTAAGGAAAAACTGAACACACCTAGATAGCAAAGAGAGAGTAGTCATTTTTAACATACGTGTCAGATCATTTTTAACATTCCTGTTCACAAATATCAAAAATTTTATAAATCACTCTACTAACAATTATATTAAACATTTGTTGGAAATTTGCAGTCCTTTGGTTACTTGAGAGTTTCCGTGATTTTTGTTCTGTATTTTCGTTCTCTAGATGAAATTGTTTTAAAGCATATTCCTGATAATCCCAACCAAATACGTATCTCTTGCACGAAACGCGTGTCATTCGTATCTCATAGCAGTGCCGCTAGCAACAAGCTGTCAACCAGCCTGCCTCGCGGCTCGTAACAGGCAATCAGATCGCTTGGCTGTCGCCAGGAGCAGCACGGTGGCAAGGGTTCCCATTAACGAGAGAAAACAAACAACTGATTTTTCAAAGAACCTATTTTTCCACACAAAAATAATAATGACGGGTGACCATTAATTAGCGCGAGGCACGTGAAATTAATCGATAGCTGCGGAACAAAGCTGCGCATATTGGCTTTAATAGCTTGCCGTCGGTGGTCGGTGGCGCTGGGCCCAATTAAAAGGAAAAACGAGCTGCGGGGCCGCGCCACGCCGCGCCGTGCGGCTGATCTTTGACGAGTCGCCGCGACGGCAGACAGTGACGAGTTACCGCGTCAGGAGCGGCGACAGAAGGGGGCTGGGGATCGACAGGCCTGACAGAGTGGGAGCACGTGGCGACATCTGTTGGAAACAAACCACCTTGAAGGAAAAGTGTCAATTGATTTTTAAATTGAAATTCTCCATGTCACTTTTCTCTGATGCGTGAAAAGTAAGGAACCAATAATATGGAAACATATTGTGGCGAGCTCGGGTTACAAAATTCGACTGACGAGTTACAAAAATTCGTCGTCTGTGAAAAAAAAAATTGCCCAAAAGATTTCTTTACACCTTATGCTACGCTCATTCGTTTCTCTTTATTTTTCATTTTACTTTTCATTCATTCTAATTGATCAACGGATTATTAAACGTGCACGAAGGCACTGGCCGATTGAGGTTTTTAAGGTTAACTCAACCTCTTAAGGATAATTCTACGATGGTCCTCAGCCTCGCATTCCAGAAATAAGTGTAAAATACCCCCGACAAATTTTTCAAATTGTTCGCAATGGAGGCGTTAATGTGTAAGCAAGAGATCGTCAAACCATTAATCGCGAACGACCTGTAACTCTCCGGGAAATTGTCAGTTTACGCAATGTTACGTTTCTGTACTCGTAACGTTAATACTGTTACGCAACGTTTCATTCCTCCGCCAAAGACTCACTTTCTGTACTTGTTACGTTAATTAAAATCTTTACTAGTTACACTATCATACTCACTTAAATTGGATAGAAGACAAGCTGATCGTTTCTCTCCGTTCTCCCATCTTGAATTCTATCATGAGCTAAAGTCTGAGAAACGTTGTGCTAAGTGCTGTTCGCGGAATCGGCTCAGGCGGCTCAGGACAACAGTTGACGTCACTCAGTGCCTCTGACCGGGAGGTCCTGGGGTTCCACTCACGATCGTGCAGGGTTTTCGACATTGCTAGGTCGTATTCAGCAGCTTTTTCAAGGAGAATTCTAGCAGCCGACTGCTTTGATCGGTTTTACGTGAATTATCCGATCAACACCAGGCGAATGCCGAGGATGGTACCCTAACAAGCGGGCCGCGGGCCGCTCGCAATCTTTCCTTCCTCTTCCTTCCCCTACCCTTCCTCTTTACTTACACACACACACACTTACATACACTACATTATCATCAATGACGGGGGACTAGTCAAGAGATTTGCCCTGCTGAGGCAGTGCACCTTGGGAGGTACCTGGAATGGGAAATCCTGTAAGTCGACAGGTTGGTCCACGCCGGATCTCGCCATCCAGCTTGAGAAAGTTATCGCCACTTCCCGCGATAAAAATCATGCACTACGCTTACGGGACCAGTGTCTTAGCTGTTGACGCACCCGGAATCACTAGTTAATCAATCAATTGGATAAAAACGTTTACGACATACACATTTTAAAATGCCGAACGCATTTTACGAGTGAATGCACGAAATTCTTATCGTCACCTCGTCCGCCAACAATTTATTCCCCTCCCAAAGTGTCACTTTGACCCATTAACACTTTCTGTACATTAATGACTACTGTCTGAAATAGGATAGAAAGCAAGTCGTCTATCCCCTGGCCACCACCAACTTAAATTCAACCATGGGAGAAATTTCGAGATCTGCTCGTCCGAGTGCCGTGTGCGGAGGGCGGCGGCGGGAGATGGGGCCATCAGCCATTCCGCGTGCGCGCGCGGCGCGTGCCTGCCTGCGTGACGTCCATGCGCGCGCACGTTTGCGCACGGGATGCGTTGCGCGTCGTCCCCGCTCGGCAAACAGTGCCCCTCCCCCCCCCGCCCGCGAGACCACATTCCAGCATTATTTTATGAGTAGCCCACATTGCGCTCACCCCGTTTATCCGGAATTACCAACAAGAAGCGTTTGTTGACAAACTGTACACAGATCGATTTGATCTTTAAGTGAGAAGGGCGTGATTGAATACTTTAGTTTTCAGTAAACTAATCATTTCATAAAACTGATGACGATAAGGGTTCCAAAGTTTCATAAGATATAGTTTTTCATCAGGTGAATTTCATGTGTGTGCTACTCGTATTGAATTGAAAGACATTCAAATATTCGCTTCCGGCAAAAATAATTAATTCATCAATTCACTCGCGACAGTGATTTCGGAGCTTCAAACATACACAAACACATGTTTTCCCGCCTCCGTCGCCAGTTACCAAGATCTATCTCGTCATACACTACGTAGTTCACCATGGGTAGCACCTTCCAAATGCTTTAATTCCAAATATTTCAATAGAAAGTTGTTATTCAGTTACATTATTTATTTTCCAAACTAAAATTAAATGTAAAAGCCGTCAAGTTAAGTAATAATGTAAAATCCAGGAAGGAAAAGCTCGTTTTCTCGAGCTGAAATACACGCCAGCGCTCGAATGTTGAGACAGTTAAAGGAAAATTGGACCTGCCCATTTATTAAGTATTTTTAAGAACTAAGTAAGCTTTTCTGTATCCCATAGAAAGTTCAACCCCAAAATTTGAAGCAAATTTTAGAAAAAAATTGAAAATCTCTTTAACGGTTCTTGTCAAGTATTCCCAAAAATAAAATATACATTTCAAATTCAAGAGTTCTTAACATGAGCCAGATAGATTGAGGAATAACAATTTTGGTGAAAATCCAGTAATCTGTTTAGCATCTAGCATTGTTTGCAGACACGTCGGACGGACAGGCTGACTGACTTTTCCCGTAAACAATTTTTTCTGTATCGAAGACCCACAAAGCTTGGATTCTGACTGTAGAACATGCTAGAGTGATATAATAGAATAAGAATGATCTGCTTTTTCGGTTGCAAGCTACATTCTAAATTACATTCTTTCTGTCGACATATCCCTATTTTACATAATCCTATTTACATCCCTATTTTGCTTAATTCTACCTATACTACGTATAAGATATGCGAGAAGGTAAAAATCATGTAGTTTTATTCTCTAAAAGATATCAAAATTTCCTTTAAAATGTTATTGAAAGTAACCCTATTTATGTTTTAAAATTTCACACCTCATTCAAACGATCAAGGTAATATCTAGATTCTAGAAGAAATACGTTCAATGTTTTGACTGAGCTTGCTGGTCACGGATAGAATCAGTGTATAACAGAACGTAAATAAATCATTAAGTGTTGCATTTTTTATTCGAGAAAGCTTCGAATAGGCTGAGGAATCAACGTGGTAGCTGAAAATAATGAGTTTTCATCTTTGTAATTTCTGCAGGCAAATTCCTTAGTGCTGGATTTCTATTTAACGCTCCAAGTGTGAACCTATAATCTACCTTTCAGTTGTCAGTTTCATATTTTTTTGTTTATCTTTCTACATAAGATACATAACCAGCTAAATTCAATATAACCGCAAAGTTCTTTGTGGTCTTGAGAATAAAAGCTGAAATTTGTATTCTTATTCTCTTGAAATCTCTTACCTTGTCTTCTCGATTGTCCTAGTCGCTGTTTCGACGGGCTGTTAGTTAAGTGACCTTTTGACTTCTAATGTAAGGTAAGGTATCAAAAGATATCTCGGACGCCTTAGGGTAAGTTTTCAACCTTCTTTTTAAACATCGGCTCTATAATTAAGTGAATGCATAACCACACTTTTGGTTAACCTTGTCGGTTATCAATTGCATACCAATGCAATTTTAGTACCCGAGGAACATGAATTAGGGAGAGGCGTTCAACGGTGGATCCCATGAAATTGAAAACTTTATATATGAAGAACTGAGAGCAATAACATGCTATACCACATTCCTAATGAAATTGTGATATTACTGAATTTCGAGTCCCCATAGAAGTATCTAGATTTTGGGTTTTTAATTTTAAAGATTCTCTGCAAGATGGCAAAGCAATTCATAAATTAATGGTTTTTATTCTAATGTGTAGAATACAGTGTTTAAACCTTTCCTTTTCTTTTTATCAAAACTAATGTACAGTGGCATACCATGCTATTGCTCCTAGGTCTTCGTATTTAAGAACTAATATCAAACGTTTTAAGGAATATAATTCGATAATTTTATTGATGATTGCGTTAAACATTCTCTGCTTTTGAGGTGAGACAAGAGCATAAATATTTTGAACATTTTTTATTTGTGGTTCTTTCCGCAGGGACACAGATGGCCTTTTAAAAAAGCAGTTGAACGTTCGGGATCCGGTACTGTTCTTTTCAACGTCAGATAGACTTCAACATGATTGCGGGCAGACGTAGTTGTAACAAATATCTCTTTATTACTGAATGTCAAATCTACCATTTGCTTACCATTTTACAGTCTGGTCAACCCGATCCGCCCGCCATACGGGGGACGAGAAACATCCGAAAGATTTTTTGGCTATACATTGCTGCGGATTTGTCACTTCTGGATCACAATTCAACTTCTGACAGATCTTAGCGAGCGCTGCACCTAAATGACTTAGATCACTTTGAGGTTGCACTACACTCAGCAATTTTATTTTTACTTCAGGGAACGACTACAACTTCGCAGAACTTTTGGTTACAACTATCACTCGTCCAAACAAAACTTTCTACCTCACAAAATAATCGACTTCCATCTTTTTTCAAAGCCCCCTAGCAACCACATGCGATCGTACAACTCTTTTCCTGAATAATTGGTATATCACATAAGAGAAAGTGAGTTCCCGCGAAACGATTACGCAAGGCGACGGTTTCGAATTTTTGGGAACATCCTAAAGAAGGGCACAGCTTGATATACTGATTGGGTAATATGGAATGTGATTTCTTTTCCTATGATTTATTTGATATTTGCAATTTGTGTAGGTTATTTGGGGTCGAGCACTTTAATTCCATTCCTCATTCTTTGAAAATTGCACTCCTAAGAATAGATCTCTAGGACTACTAGGTAACAGATTTTACTACATTTTCTGACCTGCGTAGATCCATGTTTATTCCTTAGCGGCACAGAACCATCCTCGAAAGCCATATCTTTGGTCTACGCTGTGTTAACCATGACATGTCCGCGCAGACGATGAGTCATTTCCAAGCCGTCCATTTGGTATGTATCACGGATGCGACTGTGAAGTGCCCCGCAGCCTCCGCTCTGTCGCCCGCAGTTGTGCGCGAAATCGCAGCCTTGGGGGCTGCCACGTGCGGGGGTGGAAGACGCGGGTGGGGGATGGGGCAGAGGGGGAGGGGAGGGGGCGAGGCGCACTGGGACGCGGCCAAGACGCGCCGGTAATAGCGGCGCTCGCCCACACAACGCGGCGCGGGCGTGGGCGTAGGCGCGGGCGTGGGCGCGGGCGGGGGCGGGGACCGGGCGGCGCGGCGCAGCGCGGGTCATATAACGTACGGCGCCGGGTCCCGTACCGATTAGTGTATTCCCATTACAATCTGCGCGCCCTGCCCTTCGCATCTCCGCCCCCCCCCGCCCCCGCCCCCCGCCGCCCCCTTCGATGCTCCCCTCGTTTTCTCACGTTTTGGGGAGCGAGAGACTGCAGCGCTCACGGCCTCGGAAAAGTCGCATTCGTTGTCGCTAGGCCGACTTCACAGATTCGATTCTGGCCTTCCGTATATTCTCTGAAAGAATCTGCAATTTTTATTAATATTTCTTTTATTACAAATACGGTATTCATATTATCTGTGTATCTATTAACATTCTGAAAATTAGGTCATGAGAACCAAACGTTTTCCTTATCCATTCGGTATTTCAAAGTATTGTACAAGAGACAGTAAAGACCAGTGTGGTGTGTTTGTAATTTTTATGTTTTTCTTCGAGAAAGACCGAATGGTCAAGATACAGTTCTAGCATTAAGAAGGTAGCACCAAACAGGCCTGTTAATGCTAGGATTACGTTTGGGCCATGTGAAACATTAGCCCATCAGCACGTGGCAGTGTGTTCTGCCACATTACGTGCAGATGACCCACTCTGGTTCCAGCCCCCGCATATCGCACAAATTCAGACAATAAAAATATCGTTAATACAATTAAGAAAACTTTCATTTATATAATACACATTTCCCTTATATTTCAATATAATTTAACCTAACATTACTGATGACACAAAATGATGTGAAAATCAGTGATATGGATGATCCAAGCATTCAAAAATCTTGCTTCAAATAAATTATCAGAATAAAAATGAAATGGAAATCAGAATATTCCGTGCTAATTAAGAAAGATTAATTTTTCCTGTAGACGATCCTGTAAAAATATGTCATAAGACAAAATGCAAGATTTATTTTCAGGGCCATTCTATCATGTTTTTTTAGTTGAAATGTATAAAAACGTACTCCGAAGTTTAAAATGAGGTTTCTTAAAAATTTTCAAATATTTCGTCACTCGCCATTTAAAGATTTTCTAAAGCTTTACTGTTAATGAAAATAATTCTATGTACCCCACTAATTTCACAACTTAAACTTACCACCTTGACATTTTTGTTGGGTAAAAACAAAAATCATCTACAGCAGCGCTGCTCTAATGTAACAATTGCTGCCGGAGTGCTTGCAATATCCCGCTGAAGTGGCCCATGAGCAACTCACCCTTTACTAAGCTAGAGCCGATAACTCCCGAGAGCCCCCTCTCCACAGTCGAATTGACACAACATACAGAAAGCCTCACCATTGGTCTGCAGACAAGAGTTGGGTCAGAACATGCCAAGAGGAGCGCCGACTTAGAGAGCACAGATCTGGATAGGCAATTTTCCAATAGCAGAACTAAGGATGCAGTTATGAAAGCAACAAAATATAACAGTACTTGGTAATAACATACGTTTTATCTGCAACTACGTTTACTCTTTCACCTTAAGAAAACAGGAATTTTTTTTCAGTATTTTCTGTTATTTTTCTATTCTTGACTCCAGTCTAAAGTCGACTGGCGGGATAAACTAGAATATAACTGAAGATCTTGGGGCAATAACATGCTATGACACATTTTTGAGGAATTTGAGATATTAATATATTTCGACGCCTCTTAAATGTAGCTAGATGTTGGATTTTTATTTTAAAGAATAGCCGAAAGATGGATGTGTAATTTATAAATGAATGTTCTTTATCCCAATGTGTATAATGCAACGTCTAAACCTTTACTTCCAGTTTTCTAAAAAAGTATGTATAGTGGCGTAGAATGTTATTGCTCAAATGGCAGATTGAGAGGGGCGATGGGAGCCATTTCCTCCCAAAAGGCATAGTGTTTTCGTTTACCTTCAATTATTTGGCAAAATTATTTTAAATTTACTGATGTTTGGATTATGTAATTATTTAAACAATAATATTGCTTAGTATCATATCTACAGAACATAACCAATAAACAATGTAATAACAAACATGTTTATCCTTTAAAAAAATCTACGATCCCAGATCCCCCCCCCAGATGATCTGCTGGATCAACCACAGATTGCCCCGACGTCTTCAATTGTTTCTGACAAACCAACTTATTTTTGGAAGAGTTCCTTCCTCTGTCTCTCCCTGCATCCCTTTCCCTCTCCCCAGCTTATTTCTCTCCCACGGGGGGTGAGCGGTCCCTTCGCCCAGTGACGAGAGACGAACGCGGCTGCTTCCGGTGCGCAAACAAGTCGACGCCCCCGCCCCCGCCCCCGCGCCGCACCTCGCGCGTTCGTCACCGCCCCCGAGGGCGAGCCCCCGAAAAAGGAGGCGCTCGGCCCGGGATGTCCGCGGGGCCCCGGGGGGAAATCGGTGTTTTGTTGGGAGGCGCGCGCGCCCCCGAGCCGCGCAGCGCGTCCGGGCGTTGCGGCCGAGTTACGCGCAATTACCAAGGGTGCAATCGCGGCGCGGCCATTGCTTACTGGGCGGAAGGGCTCGCATTAGCCGGTTAAAAACCGCCAAGGCCGCTGCGATGGAGTGTGCGGCGCGCGGCGTTTGGATGTGGGCTGCGCTCTCGTCGCCGTGGCCTCGGACGGGGCTCGTCCCTGGGGGGGGGGAGCGTTGGCGGCGGCGGCGGCGGCAGCGAAACCGACGAAGCGACGAAGCGGAGAGCCCAGCACGCGTCATTTGCACTCTTGGTCCTCGGGAGGGATGTCAATGGGAGTGTACTGTTACCCTGTGGTCGAGCTATTTTTAGTTTCTCGCTACGAAGTAGAGAGAAAGTTATGTAATGCTGCGGGAGGAAACAGCGAATTTTCGGTATAAAACCTCTTATTGCCGCGCCTGATAGCGAAAAATTGGATAAATCCAGTTGCTAAATTCGAAACAAAAGTATCCTCTAGCGCACGGTATAGCCAAAATCCATATTTTGTGCATCCTTTATAACGAAAAATGGAATGAGGGCAGAACGTCTCTCTGTCAGTCTGTCAGTCAGTCCGTCCGTCTGTCTGTGAACAACGCTAGCGAATAAATCGTTCATCCGATTTTTTCTAAAATTGGTATTTCCCAAACGACCTGGCTCATGCCACGCCAAATTGAATTTGAAACAATTTAATTTTGGGGGGTTACTTCACTTGAAGTTTCTGGAACATTTTCCAAAGTTTCAAAAAATGGCTCAATTCTTTTTAATAAAATGTTGTTGTTGGATACAGTAAACGACGTTTAAGGGAATGGTGCAGGTCTCATGTTCGTTGAAAACACTGATTTTTCGAAAATTGCAAGTTAAATTTTTTTCAAAGTCTTTGTACAATTAAAATATTACAGATTGAGCTTTCTCCCTTAATGATATATGTTTCTCAAAAATATAGTTTAAAATGAGGTCATGTACAATTTCTGGAAAATTGAATTAGTTTTCGTGTAATTTTGCGCACAAATCCGGGTAAGAAAGTACGTATTGTTTTATCATCACTATTTCTCATTGTCATCCGAACTCAGAGCATTTCAAACATTTAAAATTATTTTTAAGTACATTTAATGGCTGAATTTTATTCCTTACATTTCGTGTGCAGCTATAAACAAATATACTGATTCAACAAAACACGCTTTTGCAATGTTACACCCGTATTTGTCATACAAACCAATTAAAATTTTGTCGGAATAATAACACAGGCACACAAATAACTAGTGGTGCCACAGAATGGCACAGACTTTCTTGTATTATTTTTCTATTTTCTTTGGTCTCCGCTAGCTATACCGACTTGACACATACTCTTGTCAGCCGCCATCTATCGCTCCCCAAAGTACACCAACATGAATTCTACGTCATAATACATTTAACGGCTCCAAGTTTTTCTTTGAACTTTCGGTAGGGATAGTGCCAAATGTACTCTATAAGATGGCATACACCTCATATTACTCAATTCTTTTGTTTCTTCAAACTTTTCTGACTTCTATCTCACGTCGTTAATATTTACATTAGCGGCAATTTGTTCACATTATTACACTGATGATTGCATATGCTTTAAATAATCTCAAATAAAGTTTATTGAAAACTGAACCGTTTTCTTTCAAAACTACCTCAAAATTCCGCATTTTGAGAAACGCTCAAACGCCATTCCCTCATATATGGCTGCAATTTTTTTCTTGAATCATTTGTAATGGATAGTGCTAATTACACTCTTTAGTATAGCATAATGTTTATTTTGAGTTATTATTCGTTGTTTTTTCAAAAATTATATAAATGTAATTTTTTTGAAATATATCTTACATCTTTAATATGCACTTTACCAGCAATTTCTAAAAATTATTTGTGAGTGTAAGTGATTCAAATAACTTCAAATAAAATGTTTTGAAAACTCAAATATTTTCTGTGAAATTGAGCTTCAAATTTCGCATTTTTAGTAGCGCTAAGACGCAATTTTCTTTAAATTTTCTTCATAATTTTTAAAAAATTCCATTTAGGACTAGGTTATTGTGTTCTTTAATATTCTAAAACTAATATTTCCGTTCTACCAACAGGAAACCAAAAAATTAAGAAAATGGCAAAAAATGTTCTTTTGGCGGTGATAGATTGCAGCTGGCAAGACAGATTATGTGGCAATTCCAAATAGCTAGCGAATAGCCAAGGAAATAGAAAACTAACACGGGAAAGTCTATGCCATTATGTAGCACCATTAGTTTCGTTTGCAGAACCCCGCAATGATTTTTTTGCGGGAACGTTTACGGGAAAGTAAAATCTCCGTCGCAGGGTTTAGACGCTAGTATGGGTCGCATACACCAGGCAGACAGACAGACGAACAGGCGAACGGGCGTATGGACGTTTTGCCATCAATTGTTTTTTCGGTATCAAGTATCCACAAAACAGGGATTATGACTACACCACGTGTTAGAGGATTTATTTTTGTTCAATTAGCAATTGGATGCGAAATTTGATGCTCATTTTCACAGAAACGTTTTTTCAAAATACTTTATTTGAAGTTATTTGAAGCACTTACACTCACACACATAATAATCTTTACAAATTGCTGGTAATATGCATATTAAAGATGTGAGAGATTTTTAAAATAATGCATTTATATAATTTTTGATAAAACAAAAAAATAACTCAAAATAAGCTTTAAGTCATATTAAAGAGTGCAATTAGCACTATCCATTACAAAAATTTCAAGAAAAAATTTGTAGCCATATATGAGAAATTGGCGTTTGAACGTTTCTGAAAATGCGGAATTTTGAGCCACTTTTCACAGAAAACGGTTGTGTTTTGGAGAAACTTCTCTTAACATTATTTAAAGCACATGTACTCAGTATAATAATGTCAACAAATCAAGGCTAATGTAAATATTAACGACGTGAGGGACAAGTCAAAAAAATTACATTTTTGCAATTTTTGAAAAAAACAAACGAATAGAGCAATATGGAGTTTTGTCATCTCATAAAATACATTAGGCACTATACCCAGCAGAAGTTTAAAGAAAACATTTGGAGCCGTTTTTGAGAAAATCTTGTTTTTGTAATTTTTTAGAATTGCACTTATTGCAAGCAATATTGCACGATAAATACCAAACATTGAAAATAAATGTACATAACCATCAAGAAAGAACTCACTATGAAGAAAAAAATTTATTTGAAGGAACAATCTCTATCTGCAATTTTGTAGTTGGAAGAAGACGCCGAATAAAATTCAAACTTTTGCAATTTTCGAAAATTCAGAGTTATCCGTGAAAATCGGACCTACGTCACCTTAATAACTGTATTTCTCTCTATTCTTATAAGAAATTTAAAGAAAAAAATTGGAACCGTTTTTGATAAAATTTTGTCCGGGGGGCTTTATGTAAAGTATCCCCAAATTTTACAGAATCTTTTTCAAAATCTCAAAGCTCCGACTAGAACCAGATTTACTGGGGCATATCCATTTTGGAAGAAATCATACGTATGGTTTAGACGCTAGCAGTGTTCACACACGGGCAGACGGACGGACAGACGTTTTCCTTTTAATTGTTTTTTCGGTACCATGGACCCACAAAGCAGGGTTTCTGGCTACATCGCGTGTTAGGGGATTTTTTTCTTAATTTAGCAACTGGTTTTATCCCTTTTTTCGTTATCATGGCCCGGCAATGAATTTTTTCCGCCGAAAAATCCCCATTTTTTCGTGCAGCTTTACATAACTTCCCTACACTCCGTCTATACGTACGTATACGGGAAAGTAAAAACTAAAAGCGGGGAAATTTGCAAGTTTTTTTGTAATTTTCTCCGTGAAACTGACCTTTTTTCATGTCGTAAACCTCAAATTTGAATTCAGAACCCTCAGAAACATATAGAACAGTTCTTATTCAGCAATATTTTCTTATGCATTCTCTTCTAAATTTTTAACTGCACGTAAATTATAATTGTTAATTAAAGAGGTAACTTATTACTTCTGAAATATAATATGCTCTATTTAGTTAATTTCGACTAAAGCATTACAATAAACAAAACTAAAATCCCCAAACAATATATATTACCATTAGAAACACAAAATTTTTAAATTTCCTCTAAAATTTAAATCCAGATCCACGTCACCGAAAAAAACGCAAATTCCAAAAGAAAAAAGACTTCAACAAATATTAATCCTGTGCTATTCTTTTTAGCATTTTCTACATAATCCAAAAACCAATTTAAAACCAAAAATTGGAACCATCTCCAAGGAAATTTTGAAATTGGTGATGACTAATTGAAAGTATGCCCCAAAAATAAAATTATATTTGTTTCAAGTTTGCTGGCTTCGAGTCTGTTCAGATTGATCGGGAGTATTGATTTTGGAGAAAATCATCTCACTAGTTTAGGTGGAAAGTTGACCACAGTGAGACGGAGAGACGGACATTTGACCGTCATTCTATTTTTCGCTTTCAAGGATCCACAAAATATAGATTCTGACTACTCAACGTGTTAGAGAAAGTAATCTTCTATATATAGGGATACGATTCATCAACTTTTTTGTTTGCAGGACCCAGCAATTAGAGTTTTTCTGACGAAAATTAGTAAGATTAAAAGAAAGTGGTAGGTCGCACGGAATAAATATAATAAAATATAAGGGGAAAGTTTACAAGAAATAAGATATCGGTTAGCAGGTATATGAGTGTTTTTTATGGGAACTGTACTTTTTTTATTTACTGTTAATGTTTCTAGTATCATGTTACCACCATTGCAATAACACGTTTTATTAATTTTTAAAATTTGTTTAGACCTGCACCAGTACTTCTTTTGGCGAAAAACGTCCTTCACGAAGGGAAGGAAAACGTATGTGGGCGCGAATCGGCGTTCACCTCCACATTGGACGCGCTCAGAAGGCGGTGCCCTCGCTCGCTTTCAATTTCCGCCTCCGTGCCCCCTCCTCCCCCCGCCACCGCTTGCGCTCGGCGCTCGTCCGACGTTAATGGGCTTTCCGTCCCACCTG
Source organism: Acheta domesticus (assembly GCA_031308135.1). Taxonomy (NCBI): domain Eukaryota; kingdom Metazoa; phylum Arthropoda; class Insecta; order Orthoptera; family Gryllidae; genus Acheta; species Acheta domesticus. Next base: position 71,114,310 of record JAHLJT010002406.1, on the reverse strand, counting down.
CAGCAGCGGCCGGAGCGCCCCGCCGGGCTGCAATCCCGCAGCCCTTTTATGACATCTGATACAACGCCACGAGGGCTCCTGCGTTTTATTAATTAAGGGAAATATAACAATAAAACGCGCTTAATAAGAGGCGAAGGGGCTTCCGAGACTCTGCATGAAGGCGCACCTCTGGAGGGGAGGTGGGGGTGGAAGCGGCGGTGACACGACGCTGGTTCAGCTTCGTTGGTGCAGCAATTCGCGGGTTTAAACGCGATCGAAGTCGAGGGTACGACATTCTTCGCACGCCTTTCTTCGGAAGGGAAGTAAAGCCGGCTGTTCCACGTAGATTTACTGCGTTTCAAAGAGCCTCAAGCTTAAAAGAAGCTCCTTAGCTAGATTTTTTGACTAATTGTTGGTCGTTACCTTGTTTATTAGGCGAAAAGAGCAAAATTTGCGTGGTCAGACAGAAGAGGAGGCCTGATGGCCTGAGCGTGATAAAGTAAAATAACGCATAATTAAATTGATGACGTAGCAGCGATTGGATGTAACGGACAGTATTTCGTTGGGAAGATGCTTGTGGAGACAGGATTTGTGATACAGTTGCTGATGAAGGCAGCGTGGGCACTTTTTGAGTCGATGATGGTTGCAGTTATATGTTTGAGCCGCTAAAGATGGCAGCCAGGGCATGCAATGAAAAGAATTATGGAGAAATTTGTCAATTTTACTAGACACATAACTCTAGGTATCAGCGTTAATCGTAATGGCTGTATGTAGGTGTGGAGAAAATGGTGCCTAAATGCGGGATAGTGGTGACTGTAACTGTCTCAGTCTAAGTGGCTGAGATGATACGTGATGGTACTAGCGATACCGCAGGAGTTACTAAGACGGGAGCCAAAAATCTGTTCTTGATTATTCAAAAAGTTATGTAAATCCTCTGTAGTAAAATTGTCGTCGCAATAGCAGTAGCTCATGAAATTTAACAATAAGGGAAACTCAATACATTGATTTGATATGTAAACGGAGATAGTGCAAGCCAATGCATATGTTAATGTAAAACGCCATGACAAAGGTGAAGGAATAGACTATGAAGCTAGAAAAGGCGGTGGAAGCGATGTTAATGGTAATAGCACCTCCCCAGTTGATGTCTTCCTCCAATTGCTTGCGTGGGGGCGGCAGGTTCCACCGTGGAGGCACGCGCTCGTTCCAGCAGGGAGAGCGCGAGGGGGTGCAACAGGGGAAGGGTTGAAAAATGTAGCGTTTTGACCTGGAAAATTCCCGAGGTGCAGAGGGTAGAGAAGGCTCGGCGCTGGGAACGCACGCGCCCCGCGAGGGCGAAGAGGGCTGGGAACCGGCGATGCCTGCGTATAAATCCAAGGGGTGGGGAGGGGCGCAGAGCAGAGAGGGTTCACAGGGAGGAGAGGGTTTGAGGGGGCGCGCGCTGCTCGAACCCGTAAAAAGAGAAAATTGAACTCAAGTGGAATTATAAAAGTTTGCGTCCTCTATACAAGTAAAGCCGAGTGCAACAGCGCCCCTTTGGCCCGAATGCTAGGTTACAAGTCGTATAATGAAATGAAAGGATTATATAATTACGTGTATTCTACTCAAGTTTTCTGTTACAACTAACAGTTTGACTTCTTTAGGATTTGTCCTGCAATTACGAAACGCGAGGGAGAAAGAGGGATTATAAAGAGCAAATGAAGTTCCTTTCGCAAGGTCGTCATCTCGCCGTAAAACCGGTAAAACACCTTCAAATTTTCTTTGAAATTGTTAAATAAACAGAACCCGGCACCCTATCAGAACACAACTGTTCAAAATTGCAGCTGGTTCAAAATAGCATTGGTCTCTGTGTTTGTTATATAAATACTTATACTCAGAATGAAAGAATTGCCGAAAGATGCCCAACTTTGATAGTTCGTATTAACTTTTATTTCATATTACGTTCAATTTAAACCTTAATGAACCACAGGTGACATTTTGCAAGGGATAGCCCTATTTAGATAATTAAAAGTATCCGATGTTGAATTTATTCCTAGATATTTTTGCGACAAATATATTTCATTAGGCTTGAAAAGAAAAGCATCGAAATTAACATATTTCGTAGTAGGTAATTCTGTATGGGCATAATTCTTGTCACCTCTTCGATTGATTGATTCTTTCGGATTTCTGGGCGCGTAGACCGCTATCACCATTAGTTCCTTAGGTACACTTTTTAGGGAGGTAACGGTGTTCTTACCCCGCTAGATGGAAACATCCCGCGCCGACCTACACATCAGCTTCGTTTATTTATTTGTTTATTTATTTATTTGGTCAAAAAAAACAGTAAAAACTGTATATGACTGTGGGGAACTGAAACTGTATATGTATATGGGAGAAAGAGATTATCTGCGCACATTTTCTTGAGGCCCAGAATAAAAAAACAGCAGCAAAATTTGAAAAACTAAAAACAAGAATTTAGAAAAATAATTATTATTTTAGAAAAATAAAAATTTGAAAAATTTTTGAAAACTGTTCGTTATGTTTCCTTTCCAGGTATCTCCAACCTGCCTCAAGTATGGCAAGCTCTACATATGCCCCCGATTGGTCCCCAAAACGTGTGGTAGGATAGTGCATAAAATGTGTGAGAGGCGCGAAAGGGCAAGGCAAATAAAGATAGGACAGGGACGAGGGAGGAAAGATTGCGTGCGGTCCTTGGCTCGTTTCTTAGGGTATGGCTCTGGCATTCTCCGGGTGTTGATCCGAGAAACCACGGAAAACTACCGATTAAAGGGGTCGGCCATTATAATTCTCCTCCAAACATCGGGTGAGCTTCACCTAGCTATGTAGCTTTTGCCAAAAATCTTGTCATCATCGGGTCTCGAAAGCTAGGACCTCCTGGTGAGAGCCTTTGCAGTGACATCAGTTGATAGTCTGAGCCATCTCATCCACTCCTCTTGGATACTTTTCTAGCACCTTATTCTCATGATTTGTAATAGGTTATATTTGACAGTGATTTTATCAGACGAGCTACTAAGTTTTAAATATACATTGTCATAAGAATCATGCACTGAAAAATTGAATATCATACTAAAATTTCAATTTTTCGAGGAAGTCAGTTACTGATAATATCTTTGATAACCTTACAGAACAACATTATTTCTTCTAAAAGTACCTTGCCTCTTTATTTCCTGCAAATTTTGGCTGTTTTGAAAGCATTCATGAAGTAAAGAAAACTGCAGTAATGTCCAAGATCCCTTAATGTCTGAACTGTAAAATTTTTACATCACTATCCGATCTCTCTTAAAATCATTTCTGGAAAAATGAATACTTCTGTAATTATGCCCATTGTTCAATCAAAAGCATTTTTTTAGCCATGCATTTTGACATGACAAAGTAATTGATGTAAATATTTATTTTGATATTTTGTATTAAATAAAGGAGATTTGAGTCAACTGCTAATAATTTCTGTTGCTTTTTTCTTTTTTGTGATTGTGATTCTGATAAATAGTTAAGTTGAAAGTCATATCTCAATTTAATAGCAGCATTGGAAACTCGAATCATTTTCAATAACCTGCTCAAAGGCTCAGAGGAAACTTGCTGGTTGAAAATTACTTCCGAAAGCTTGTTTGCTTTTCCCATCAGCAGGGATATTTTGCACGTTGACCTCTAGCTGCCATTTGCTCCCCTTCGCCGTTAGTACGGACTTACGCGCAACATCAAACGCATTAGACGCGGAAATCTTTGGCGGGCGGCGCGCCGCGCCGTATCGAGCCGCTGGGGACACCACTCGGGTCTGCTATCGGGTCTCTGGGGGCAAATCCGCTTATCGAAGTGGCACTTGCAGCCCCTGGCGCACCCTGTTCCCCTGCCGCTTCGCCCTCCCCGCAATTCGATTGCCTTTCTCTTGCTGCAGGTGGCACCGACTCCATCGCCTGGCCCCAACCACTGAGCACCTTCGACCCCTCACCGTCTCTGTACCTCGCAGCTTGATCCTCCGTCTGACCTTCGTAATATCCCGACCACAAACAATTCTCTTCTTGTCCGATAACTTCCGCATGCGGTTGTCCTTTTGTTTAAATAATTGATTGATTCCGGCGCGTTGTCTTCTACTAAGGTGATTAGTCCCGTAAGTGTAGTGCACGTTTTCTACTGCAGAAGTGGCTGTGATCTTTCTTTGCTGGCTGATGAGATCCGGCGCCAACCTACTTGTCGGCTAGCTGTGTTTTCCTCAACCTGGTATCTCCCACCAGCCTGGTACCACCACATTTGGGACAACCTCTAAGCTCCCGATAGGTCTGCCGTCATATGTAGTAGTGCAGTGCTTGTATGTGAAAGTGTGTGTGTGTGTAAGTAAAGGGTGAGAATAGGAGCATAAGGGGGAAAGAAATATCGCGCGCGGTCCATGGCCTGTTTGTTAGAGTACTGCTCCAACATCCGCCTGGTATTGATCAGAGAAATCACGGAAAACAACCAACCAGAGCAGCCGGCTACTAGAATTCTCCTCCAGATAGCGACTGCACTCGGCCGAGCTATATACCCAATATCGAAAATCTTGCTACCATCGATTCCCTAGGACCGACCTAGTAAAGTCGAACCCTAGGACCTCCCGATTAAAGACAGTGCAGTGAAATCAGTTGATGCCCAGCGCCACCTCAGGCTGTTGGTTCTTTCTGGTTCGCGATCCCTCAGTTTCTAATTGCGCGTCCGTCTGATCTTTGATTCCTCTCGTGAACAGCCCATTGCGGCACCGTTCCACCTTCCGCGCCGCGCCCCCAACCGGGCATTCGCCTGGTATTGATCACAGAAACCACGGAAAACAACCGATCAAAGCAGCCGGCCGCTAGAATTCTCATCCCGATAGCGACTAGACTCGGCCTAGCTACGTACCCAGTATCGAAAATCTTGCCACAATTGAACGCCTAGGACCTCCCGATCAAAGGCACTGCAGTGACAGTTGATGCCCTGAGCCACCTCAGTCCGTTGGTTCTTTCGTTATTTGGCCTGAGATCACTCAATTTCTAATTGCGCGTCCGTCTGAGCTTTGATTCCTCTCGTGAACCGCCCACCTTCCGCGCCGCCCCCCCACCCAGGCATTCGCCTGGTATTGATCACAGAAACCACGGAAAACAACCGATCAGAGCAGCCGGCTACTAGAATTCTCATCCCGATAGCGACTGGACTCGGCCTAGCTACGTACCCAGTGTCGAAAATCTTGCCACAATTGAACGCCTAGGACCTCCCGATCAAAGGCACTGCAGTGACAGTTGATGCCCTGAGCCACCTCAGTCCGTTGGTTCTTTCGTTATTTGGCCTGCGATCACTCAATTTCTAATTGCGCGTCCGTCTGAGCTTTGGTTCCTCTCGTGAACCGCCCATTGCGGCACCGTTCCACCTTCCGCGCCGCGCCCCAGACCGCGCGCCCGCGCGCCGACGCCGGAGGTGTTGCCCGCTCCCCAGCGCAGCTCGTAACTCATAACACCCAAGTGGCCGCCGATTTTTTGCCTCGCTGCGGGGGAGCGAGCGACTAAGAGGGTCCAAGAGCTAGAAAGGGCTCCCTGTAATTTATTAAAGTGATGTGGATTAATTGTGTACGCGGCTATTAAACGTAAATTACTTACTAGATAGTACTTATGCTAGTAAAGTCGCTTCTGTTACGGGAATGTAGCAATTAAACTACTTTGTCACCTATTACTCAGTATTAAGAACTGATACGTACGACGTAGAATGCTGTGATGTCAGGTTTTAATAAAGTACTAAGTTAGTACCGATATGTCGTTGGAATGAAAAGTAAGTACCTGTTTCGACAATAACTAAGGAGAGTGTAAACAATGCTGCTAAAAATCTGAATCTACATAAAATGATGATTATTACGGCCATAAAAGTGAACAAATAAAAGATAGTTGAAGAAAAAAAACTACAAACATAGTGTTTTTAATACAGTAATTGGTTTGAAATTGAGTAGAAGAAAAAGCACTGCACGTGCTTCTAAAGAAACCATTTAAAGCTGCAGATCAATAGGAATGTTACAGTGCATGCGTGAAAGTACACAAAAAAATCTTGTGTATTTCAGATTCGAACATTTCATCACTTGCTCCAGCGATGCAAGTGGACGTTGTTGGTTCTTGCGGAGGCTCCTACGAGGAGAGCGAAGGGGAAGGGGAGATCAAGAGCAATCAGCTAGAAACAAAAAGCCCTGCGCTTAAAGAAACTACTTAAAGCTGTAGGTCAATAAAAACCACCTTACCGTGTATACGTGGATGTTCAGAAAGAATCTTGTGCATTTCAGATTCAAACATTTCATCACGTGCTCCAGCGATGGAGGTGGACGTCGTTGGTTCTTGCGGAGGCTCCCAGGAGGAGAGCAAAGGGGTGAAGGGGAGGGGGAGATCAAGAGCAATCAACTAGAAAAAAAGCACTGCACTGCGCTTAAAGAAAGCATTTAAAGCTGCAGACCAATAAGAACCACCTTACCGTATATACGTTGATGTTCAGAAAGAATCCTGTGCATTTCTAATTCAAACATTTCATCGCATGCTCCAGCGATGGAGGTGGACGTCGTTGGTTCTTGCGGAGGCTCCCAGGAGGAGAGCAAAGGGAGTGAAGGAGAGGGGGAGATCAAGAGCAATCAAATAGAAAAAAAGCACTGTACTGCGCGTAAAGAAACCATTTAAAGCTGCAGACCAATAAGAACCACCTTACCGTATATACGTTGATGTTCAGAAACAATCCTGTGCATTTCTGATTCAAACATTTCATCGCGTGCTCCAGCGATGGAGGTGGACGTCGTTGGTTCTTGCGGAGGCTCCCAGGAGGATGGCGAAGGGGGTGAAGGAGAGGGGGAGATCAAGAGCAATCAACTAGAAAAAAAGCACTGCACTGCGCGTAAAGAAAGCATTTAAAGCTGCAGACCAATAAGAACCACCTTACCGTATATACGTTGATGTTCAGAAAGAGTCCTGTGCATTTCTAATTCAAACATTTCATCGCGTGCTCCAGCGATGGAGGTGGACGTCGTTGGTTCTTGCGGAGGCTCCCAGGAGGATGGCGAAGGGGGTGAAGGAGAGGGGGAGATCAAGAGCAATCAACTAGAAAAAAAGCACTGCACTGCGCGTAAAGAAAGCATTTAAAGCTGCAGACCAATAAGAACCACCTTACCGTATATACGTTGATGTTCAGAAAGAGTTCTGTGCATTTCTAATTCAAACATTTCATCACGTGCTCCAGCGATGGAGGTGGACGTCGTTGGTTCTTGCGGAGGCTCCCAGGAGGATGAGGGGGAGGAGTGGGGGTGAAGGGGGAGGGGAGGGGGGCGGAGACGCATGCGATGGGGTCACGCGCGAATAAGGCTCCCGCGGAGCGCAGCCCGCGCCGCCGCCCGCGTCGCCGCCTCCACTTCACCTAACGCCGTAATTGAAATGTGATTTATCGCTCGGACACCTTCCTCCTCCGCCTCCGCCCGCCGTTCGCCGCCCCGGCCGCCCCCCCCGACCCAATCACGCCCCGGCATAACGCTTCCTTAGCTGGCCGCGAATCGAGCGCTGGAAGTGGTCACGGGGTGAAAGAGGCGGGATTCAACCGGAACGTCACGCTGGATGTGTGCTCCTCCACAGCATTAATATTCTAGTATAATGCAAAGCATAATTATGAATCTGTATATTGCACAATAGATATCATGAAATCTTAGGACAAAAAGTATACCACCAAATATAAAAACAGGAAAACGAACATGTTTTGCCTTATCTCCCTTCAGATATCAGATTTTGTAGAAATAAAGAATATGGTTCTGGTCGTGTCGAAAGAATATGTCTTTCAAGATATATATTTTACGAGACAGCTTTAATATTGGGGATTATAATATTTCATATTTCAATATTCTAACAGTTAAAATATCATTAATATTAACAAAACAAAAATAATTTACTTGGCAGCGACAGTTGAATCATCCCAGACAAGTGTATCGGATAAAATGTACTTAAAGTTCATTCATAATTTATTAACATCGGCGAATATATATTTCAAGCATTGAGGATTTTTGTTCAGAAAGTTAAGGTGAGCAATGAGGAATTTCCACTCTACTAAATTTCTTGATTTTTACATTCTCGCTACTTCTTACGCAGTATATAGAAAGTTATATAAAGCTGCAAGGACGGGAATGACAAGTATTTTGTGTAAAAATTGTAGTTTTGATTAATATAACAGTATTATATTTAATTAGTATGGTATTTTTCAATCCATTTGCATTTTGTTTGCTGGCGGTATCAATAATGCAGATTTGTAAAAGGAGTTTGCTATACGAATCAGCGGCCATTTTTGATTGTTGCTACCTATTGTTGCAACGTCGCACTGTTTAGAGATGGCCATAGTGACGGCCACCAAGATAGTGACGGTGCGCGTTAATATAAACGAATAATTTTGTTTACGCCTAATAAATGTAAAATATCTTGAAATGTGTTAATATGAACGAAAATTGGATATTATAATTTTACGTAACCGTTAGTGAGGCGAGGGAGTACGCTCTGTTGAAGCACTATTAGTTGCGCTATGTAATCGTATGAGCTCAGCTAGTCAATATTAATATTTATAATATGAAATTTCGTGAATCGATTTTTAAACTTTTAATTTCATGAAAGAATATCTCAATACATCAGAAAATCTAAGAGAGAAAGGAGACTTAACCTTCTCTAACCCTAAGCAGATGGACTCTGCAGTACATAATTATACAAAGTGTACCAGAAAATACGTTTCCTTACGTTACGAAACTATCCTTAGCACTAAAGTTAGATAAGAATTTAACACGTATGGCTCAGTTGAGTTAACGAAATTAAGGAGATGAAAGGCAGATTTGCCGTTCTCCAGACGCGTATTTCATCACTTATAAGATAAAGCGTCCTTTTCTTATAAATGCAGTTATTTGTGACAATATTTAGAGCTCATAAAAAGCATGGCACATAGAGAAATTAAAAAAACATCAATTATCCATTCTAAAATAATTCTCGCAAGTTTATCACAAAGATGTGTTTGGGGAATTTCTGGTTCCGAAAACATGATCATTAACAGCGAAATAATGGGTAATTTAAACAATCTAAAAACGCCAGGATTTTTAATTTGGTAACTAACATATTTAATGAAAAAATATATTTTAAGTATATTAAGGGTTATACTATTTTTAAGATTTTTTAATTAAAATATTAAAAAATTTTAAAGACATCAAATACGTGTTATTTTATAATTAAACGAAAAATATTATTCAAATATGCTGTACCCTGGTTCACCTTTGATGAATCACATTTTTCACGTCTTAAATCTATCGATACTGGATTCGCACGTATTTCTTTGAGGATTTGTCATTTTAGCTGACAAAGAAATACATTTTCTAAGCTTATTAACATTGTTTTTCTATTTTCGATAACAGTCCAGTGTAATATCAATTTTTGGGGGCTAGGAACCTGTAATGCACAAAAGCATCTGTCTTAGTCTTCCAGAATACTTGATTCTTTGTAATTGCACAAATTAATCTCATTGTGAAATTGAAGAAATGTTTTCTAGTGCTCTCAAAGTGTCAAAATGTGTCAAAAAGGGTCATACGTCACATAAAGTAACTTCAAACTCACTCAAAATAACTCGTAAAAGCGAACCGAACCCATCTCAACCGACGAGCTATGCGGATATAAAAAGTACTCGCCTTTTAAATTCTTTACGGTAAGGTGTCCATTTACGTTGTCACGTAAACAGTGGGCTTAAATGTTTTTTTACCGCTGAAATATTCACAAAAAATCTTTAATGTTCCAGTGATAGATAAACGACCCCTTTTTGCAGCAATCCTGATGAATAATATATTGGAAAGCAGTCACGAAACGTGAATATTGTGCATTTTGGCCCAGAATGAGCAGCTGTTATTGGTTTTCTATGTAGAATTTACACAAATTTATTCTGGTAGGAAGTAATTATTTTTATTATATTTGATAACCGGTGGCAATTGAGTGTCAAATTATTGTGCAGGTATTCAACACTGAGTTTTGGGCAACTCATAGAGGTCGCTGAGGTAAGTCACATGAATGTCTAAATGGAAGCTTATTAATTACGTTCAAGTGTATTTAAGAGGTACGGATTATTTCCTGAAGCATTGATGTATTAGAATTTTATAAAATCGTCTTCGAAAATAATACATCACTGAAATCGAAATACATAACCTGATGAATTAACCATCACGCTAAACGCAGCCAACCCGCATTGGATTCTCCAGAGTCTCGGTGCCGGATCCAATTAACTGGTTACGGTGGCGACGATTTAGGAGGCAGAGGGAATTTCAAATTCAGAACGTCTGAGGACCAGAGCCCGGGAAGGGCGGTGGCCGTCCCCGAAGGCCACAGGCGCAGTGCCGGGAGGGAGCGAAAGCAGTTCGAGCACAGGAGATGGTCAAAAACTTGAGTTCAGTAAGGGAACGTAGGATTCATGACTGCCCTGGCATTATATAGTTGATTGACACTTTACGAAGCGACTGTGGTCATCAGAAAGTGAAGAGATGCTTCAATGGCCATGGGGCAGAGAAAGCTAAGCGAATTCACGCAAAAGCAGCGACAGCGATATGAAAGTTTTGAATACTTGAATGATTTTGCGGCTTTGGAGGTATAGCGATGGACATTTCGGGCTGTTATACCTAAATTTACGGGTTCAAACCCGACCCAAGCCGAGGAGTTTTAAGGAAGACACTTTGCACGCCTTGATTCAAAGGGTAAGTAAAGCCGGTTATCCCATGTTGTAGATTTACTGCAGGTAAAAAGTCCTTAAGCCTAATAAAAGCCTCTAAGCTAAATTTAAAATCGCCTATTTTGTCGCCCGAGTAATACCTTCTTTCTGCGATAAATGGTGAAAAGAGCGTAGAGAAATTTGTATGATTAGTCGGAATATCAGGCCTGAGTTTCGCCACATAAAATAAGGCATCATTGAATTGAGTTAAATTAATGAAACTGAATTGAAACTTGCTGGGGATTTGACGAGCGTTATTGTACCACCTACAGTCCGGACGTGGATAGAGATCAGAGTGCAGGGGCAGCTTCCGTCAGCGGTGGCTGCACGGGGCGCTACTGCAGGTTGAGTCGCCGGTGGGGGCGGGGCTGTGGGCGGGGCGGGGAAGGGGAGCGGGGCTGAGGCGACATCCGGCAGGTACTGCACTCCGCAGGCGGCCAGGAGTAGCAGCAGTACTCCCTAATGAGATTAAAGAGCGCCCAATCAGGGAGGTTGTGCCGACTTGCTCTGGCATACATTACACAGATCAAAGTCAACCCGCTCGCGATCTATACAGAGGTCTCAAAGAGCACCAGGGGGCGGAGAGGGGCGGCGCGGGGGCGGGGCCGTGCGGGGCGGCCCAGCAGAGAGAGCGGTCAATCCACTCGCCTGCCGAGCGAGCCGCTCAGCGCCTCCTGTGCTCCGCACGCCCCGCTCGCCCCGCTCGCCCCGCCAACCCGCCGGCACGTGGCGTCCGCAATCGCACACAAGAATAACCCTCGCCGCGACGTGAAGCGTCACGTCTCGTTTCGTCTAATCTCTGGGCGAATCGCAAAACAGCGATGCTGCGGCGGCCAAACTGAGGACGGTGATGATGAGCAGGTTGAGAGTGAGTGCTTTCGATTAAAACTACCTTCCGTTTGAAGTGCTGTGTCTCCAGTCGTTTGTGTTGCTCTTAAGTGAACTTATTCATCAAGCGTAGTGAAAACCGTATTTTATTTTTAAAGTGACTATTTAATATAGTGATTTGCAAGTTTGGGTCAGGATTATACGATTTGAAATTGAAATAATATATTAAATGATTCCTTGGATTACGGCTGTTCTTAAGCTTACCTGATTGTTATTGACATTGTGATTTATTATTATTTTTAGTATTATTACTGTTATTACTATTATTATTATTACTATTATTATTATTATTTAGCATTTTTATCTCGGCATTTTCCAGGGTTTTGGTTGACTTTGTGTCGGGTTAGTAATCAAGACACAGGCCAATCTATAGTACGTTGCAATTTAGGAATTTTCTGGCAATTCTGCATATGACATGAGTCCAAGATAATAGATTCTTGTTTAATTTTGAGTATTGAAATAAGTTTCAAAATTTTGTCAATGATGTTTGGAATAATCCCCATGCAAGAAATGACCAGAGGAATAATATTGACTTTTCGGAGATACCTTGGTACCTTGACTTCTCTTGTCAGTTCTGTGTACTTTGTTATTTTTTTGCATGCGCTGTTTAAAGAAATTCTGCTTGTAGAACTATGATGTCAATCAGGTAACCAATCTTTTATTATTTGTCTATGAAAGTTACATCTGATTCATTGTGATGAGTGGTTTTATTTTTGATAACTTCTCGGTCATAGTGCAAGTTGTAATTTGAATTTTGAACTACAGTGTCGGGAACATATTTGTAATATGGACATGCCATTTGTTGTAGTTTGGATTTCATTGCTGCTAGTATTATGAATAATATTTGCAATTGAATTGTGCCTAAAGGTGTAATCTGTGTGAGGCATTAATTTGCATTCCGATGAGATATGCTGTAGGTTCTCTATTGCTCTATTATTATATGGCCTTTTCTTTATTTGGCAATTATAGTTTTTTTTTGAGGATATATCTTGTGTGTTAATGACTTTTGCTGTCAGTTACATGTTAGCCATGTGTTTGAGTATTTTGGGCCTACGTGAGGTTTCAAAACATTTGCACGGCGTCCACATAATTCCATTCTTGACCTCATATCTATTTTACAGTTATTGTCTGTAACCCGCGAAGATGTATCCCAGCTGTTTGTTATGAAAATTAAGAGGAGTTAATTTAGTATCTCCAACGTGTTATTCGGATGTTGCCTGTTTCTCATAATAAAAGTTCCTTAATGATTAAATTTGTCTATATCATAAATTCTTTACATCTTTAGGTTTCTTCCTCATTTCGTGTGTTACTTGCTCTAATGCACTGTTTGGAAAGTGATGTCTAAATTTTATCGACGTTGTGCGAATCAGACTCTTCGAGGTCTTTGTCATTCCGCTGAAAAATTGCAAACGAGTGCGTACTGATGTTGTAGCATTACTACTTCGCTTTATTCTTATCTACTATTTACATTTTCTCTTTGCCTTTGCTTATCATACTAGAAATATAAACTAATACATAATCCAACTACGACTTATTTGCTGATCTAAATTTAACTAAACACATATTCTAACCTATCACTTAACTTAACCTTTCCTAATCTAGCACACCACTTTTGGGCGTTCGATCACACACGCTTACACATTACGCCACTGCCTCACTTAAACCCTCCAGCCCCTCCCCTCCAGCAGAGAACATGTCTGTTGGCCCGGTGTTTACGCCCGCCTGAACTCAACGGGGACGGCGTCATCCTTTGCGGTGTGCGGAAATAGTACGCAGCGCTCCCCGCAATGGTCTCGGCGACAACGCGCTCTCGTAGTACGCGAGTGTTGTTCACTGGATGAAAACTTACCGAGGAGCACCGTGTTTGCCTCGCACCACTCACTCAGACTCCACTACTATGAGAAGGAAGCTGACCACCCGGGGGTTTCTGGCTGCAAAGAAGGGCCGAAGATGTTTGTATTTCATCATTTCAGTCGCCTTCTCATCATAGCGCTCGCCGAAACGCTGCATGTATGCTATGCGGTCGAAGGTGTAAACGACGACTTCTTGATTTTCTTTGACTTTAGCTCTACTAATCAAAAAAACTACTAAATTTTATCGACGTTGTGCGAATCAGACTCGCGCATACTTAACGGGGATTCTCCTCCTACGCTAGACAATATTTCTCCGCCTGCCTGCGTCCTTTGTCAGATCATAGCTCTTTCTTCTCTCTCTCTCTCTCTCTCTCTCTCTCTCTCTCTCTCTCTCGTGGGTCGTGTGGGCATTCAACACTCCGAGTTTGGCGATAAAAAATTGATGAGTGAGAAAAATCAGTTGATATACAGCTTACATGTTTCTACACAAGGTGTTGTGCAAACTATCAACAGAAAATAAGCTATGTCTTCAAGAAAGGTTTTAGTAAAAATATTATATGGACCAACACTTTGATGAATTCATTTCTTTGGACATTCCTGGCAGTGCGAGTTCGGCTTCTGATGATGAGGATAGTGATGACGAATGAGGTCTGTGCCATCACTGCAATTTTGCTCTCCTCGTCGCCTGAGAATCTCCTTATCGCAGAGAGGGGAAATTGCAACTGCCGCAGGGTGGGTGATCTTCCGAGACGTAATGAACAGTGTGTCCGCCAAGATGATTTTTTGCGAGCGGTACAGCTATAGCACCGAGTCCAGTCGCCCCCGATTGCTTGGTCTTCAAGAAGTAGTCAATTTACTCGCGGCTGTGGCTTTTTTAACATGCCCAAGTATTTTTTGTGTCGCAGTCGCAAGATTGGAAAGTAGATGCGAAACTCCGAGATCACATGGATGATCGTTTCGGAGGCGGCCTGAGGCGCTGGAGCTGGTGATTAGCATCCGGGGGAAACTAAGGCGCGCAGAATGGATGAACGTGTAAATCGGCGGCCTCGTATTCCCTCTCTACCGCAGAACGAAAGTTATTTGTTTGTTATTTACGTCGGTAAACACGCGCTTAGCTCCTTAGCAACTAACCATCTAAATAGCGCTTTAAGAGCGCATCCATAGCAACGGCCGTTAAAATGTTCCAGAGTCCATTAAAATATTTTAGCGGACTCTCGGGTTTCGTATTTCCCAGTGTTCGTAAGCCTTGGGATAACTATGTCCCTTTTGTCCCACATGTGCCTTGTCCGTTTTTTCCCATTTAGTCTATTTTGCCCCCCATGTCTCATGGGTACCACTTGTCCTATTTTTTCCCCTTTTCCGTTTGCCCACTTGGCTCATTTTGTCCCCTTGTCCAGTTTTGTCTTGCCCCATTTGTCCCCATTGTCCCATGTCTCCCATGTTCAATTTTCCTCTTGCTCCACCTTGTGTCTGTGCTCGGAGAAACCGGGCGACCACCTTACCACCGCCGTCTTTTTCCGATTCAGCTGCACTTGCGAAGTCCCTCGGGCTCGGTACACCGGCGCTCGACCGCGGGTGTCGCGGGGCGAAGGCGAAGGCGGACGGGCGTTGTGGTGCTGGGCGTGCAGTCACCACACGCACGCCGGGGCCTCGGGAGGCGCCCCTGGTGGCGGTTGGTGCGTTGTTGCGGGAACCCAGAACCGCTCCGGGAGATGCTGCCGGCTCCAGGAGTACGCTGCCGCGCGTGGCCACCGTGTCCGTCGCCTGCCCCTAACGGTCCCGCTGTACCGGTATGTGTTGCGGGTTGCGTGCTCCACACGTCCGTCAGGATAGCGGGACCGCTGAGCAGACCACAGGAAGGTTGCCGATATGTTGCGAGCTCTTTCCCCACCACTAGTAGGGAGTTTTCCCAAATAACTCCTCCAATGAAACAACTCTGAACTTTAAAACGAAAAATATTCTTCAAATTATGACAATCAACAAGAGCTGTCTCTGGTGATTCCATTGACTGACTCCTAAAATCAAATAATTCAAATGAACCAATCATCGAGATGCTCGAAGCCCTACAATATCTTCGTTTTTCTCGTGTTTTTCTTTCTCTATGCCTGTCTTTATTTTTCTCTTTTTCACATATAAAAATAAGAGATAATAACGTATATTGTTTTTTTATCCATAATAATTGAGAGAATAATATTTCTGTATCGACTTCGGATAAAGCATTTGAAACATTTCCCAGCCAATTTATGTTCCGCGTTTTTTCCCTACAACAACAAAGCCCCATTTTGGGGACAAAATGCACCAATCTGGCAACCCTGGTCAGAGGTGCCATTGGTCGTGGCGGTCAAAAGACGAAGTGGCGGGCGCTTGTCTCCCTGCGAATCTACGGGTGTTGACTGCTCCAGAGCGGTGCCGGCGCGCCGGGCAGAAAAGGGCCGTTGGCCGGGGGTGTCGGCGAGGAGGCTATCGCTCTATTGTTGCGGACCAGGCACAGTGTAGGTCGCACATCGAGACCAGGCCTTACGTGTGACCTCTGGGCACGACCCGAGGAGGGGTCTCAAGCGTAAGGACCAGGCGAGGTGGCACCGTGCCTCAACTGCAGCAGCTGTGACCGGGAGGCCCTAGGTTCCAGTCCCGACGGCGGCGGCAGGTTTTTCGACACTAGCTTGTCAGCTAGGTCGAATTCACTCGCTGCTTGGAGGAGAATTCTAGCTGCCGGATGTTCTGATCGTTAGTTTTCCGTGTTTTTTCCGTTCAACAGCTCCTAATGCTTGAGCAGTACCGTAAAAAATTAACCACGAACCGCGCGCTATCTTTCCATCCTCATCCTTGTCCTATTCTCACTTTTTACACACTCACACACACGTACAGACTAACACTAACATGCCCTACACTAGTATACATGCCAGGAGACCGGTTGGGAGCTCAGAGCTTGTCCCGACAAGGGTGGTGCTCCGCTGGTGGGGAAAACCTCGCTAGTCGACGGCGGATTATCACAGCCACCTCCAGATGAAAAAACACGCACTACAGTTACAGGACGAATGGCCTCAGTTATTGACGCGCCCGTAATCACTAACAATCAATCATTAATCAAGCGTAATGTATCACTGGGTTGCCGCTAGAGGAAGGACGAGGGGGTCCTCTTCCTTAGCGCCGTCGAACTCCACTTCGCCTCCCTTTCCCAGTGAGCTCCCAGATCTGCCCCTCCATCATCGTCGTCCTCCGCAAAACTATCTTGTCATATGCAGCGTCGCGAGGCGTGTACAGGCGCCCTTCGGAAGATCCAAGGTGGTGTAAGCTTAAAATTAAGATACTTTGTTCATAAAAAATGTTCTCCAAGTTGGATTCTGTTAACGCTGCAAATATAACTTCATATTCATATTCAGATTGGACACAATGTACCCCTCTTATTAGAAGATAATGTGAAGAAATACGCAATCATTGAATAAATCGTTCAGCTATTTACCTCATTCTCACATGAAAAGCAAACGCCTTCTTTGAATTAGTATTGCACAAAATTTCACTCGTGCCTTCTGCGTGGTTCCCGCATAAAAGCGGTTATTCCTTGAAAAAAACCAGTGGAGGGGCGACACTGGTACCAACTTTGATAGCTTAATCTGTTCTCATGGAACGCTAATGCGAGCTCACTGAAGCTCGTTCCCTGGGCAGAGCAACTATTTTGCAGTGCCTGTTTCGGCGTTTGAATTTGGCGACAATGCTGTCATAGATTAAATACGGAGATTTAGTGTGTCTAAATAATCTTCTCTGTACCAGAGTGCTTAGCGGCGGAACCCGGTAGGAGTTGCCCCCTGGAGAAGGGAGATGACACTAACAAGTAGCCCGCCAGATCGAATGCAAGACGTCGAAAGGCAAAAATGACAAAGAAATTTTATATACCCGCTCTTTTCGCAGCAGCACGCGCTTTTGGAGGGAATTATTCATAAGTCCGACGCCGTACGTCTAAAATGCAAATTCTGAGCTAGTAATAAAGGCCAAAGATTGTTATTAAAAACCAATCTCCCGCCACGGCGCCAAATTTGAATCACTCTTTATGCCAATGTGCCAACAGCTTCAATTTATTTCTTTTTTTCTTTCGAATAGACAGAACACGTTTCTAAAACGTCGCAGATTTCAGTATCGTCGAACTCTTGGAATGTTAAAAATTGGAAATGTTACAAATAATGGTAGAAGTAATGTGATGTTGTGGAACCACTGATTTTGTTGTTTCATAATTAAAACATTCATGAAAATAATGTTTTCGAAATTTGTTGTGAATAACGTGCTAGCGACTCCTGATAGGTATTTCGAAATCACTAAAATGTATCACAGCGTCATCGTCGCAAACTACCGTTCCTACAGATTGTGTTGAGACTATGGAAGATAACCGTGAGTGGTAGAGAGTGTTTTCGAGAAACTGCAATAAAAAGATAATTTGAAGCAATTTTTTTCATGTAATCATTAATTTGTTAAAACGTATGCCTTTTGTTTAATGAAGTCTTCTTTACAGCAAAAAAAGTGTCGATAGGGTTTGGTAAATATAATACTAAATAAAAAAGGAAAGCATAAGTGTATAAGGAATATTTTTAACTTTGATTCTCATTCAATATTTCTAATAAAAATATTTTCATTTTCTCTCCTGTATTGTGTGATCAAATGAATCATTTCTGTTCTATCTAAACACAATTAGGTAAACAATTATGTCGTCAATTGCTTATATTATTTTCTATAATACTTACTACTTTACCGTCCCCTAGTTGGATGCGATTACGCTCGGCGAATATGTTCCGCAGTCGGAAAGAAATCCAAATTGCGACCGTGTTACTGATTAAAAATGCATTTCAATAATCAAAATTTGTTCAAATAATTAGTCGTCCCGACCGGAATTCGAACCCAGACCTTCTGGTTTACTTCCAGCATCTCTGAGCACTAAGTTACCAAGAACAAGTTTTGAATCTTTCAACAAATTTAATTATATTTTTTCTCTAAATTTTAAGAGTATGTATGTTTGTGGAGGAGGGTGCTAGTCTATTAAAACTCGTGCCGCAGCTCCTTTGACGCAGAAGGGAGAGGAGCACGCGTGGGCCCCTCCACAGCCGCCTTGTCCCCCCGCGTGGCGCCCTGGTGCGGCCGGCGGGCAGGCACAATGCCATCTTAAACAGAAACGAGAACATGGTGGGCGAGCGGCTCCGAGGAGCGCCGCGATGGGAGGGCCTCTATAAACTCACAAAAACCATATTTCCCCCGGGAGGCGGCTCTCGGACCCGTTCGAACCCGAACCCGACCTCGCCCCCGCCCGCGCCACTCGTTCGCCCCCCCCCCCCCACGCACCGCCACTCCATCCCACCCGCTCGGTCGCTTCCTCACGGCCTCGCCCGCGCCTTTCGCTCCGCCGCCCGGCCAGCGTGCGACAGCGGTTAATGACTGCGAGAAGGAAAGGCGAACGAAAACCTTTCTAAGCATTTACTAGGAACACCCGACAGACGTCTCTCCTCTTCTCATCCATCTATCTCCCTGATTCCCCTCCCATCTCCCTTTCTCACTGCCTCTCCCTCCTTCCCTCACCCTGTCCCTGTTTGTCTGTCTCTGTGTGTCTCTGTCTCTGCCGCTTTCTGTCCCTCTTATTCACATTTACTTGCAGATTCTGCACGTCTCTGGGCAGGTGAGGTGATATCGGGAAGCGCCGGACCAGCAAACATGTAATAGACTCATTCTTTAGATTACGGTGCGAGAAACGTTTCTTTGAGGCCTTTGTCCTCAAAATTTATATTTTTAATGCCCTAAAACTCCTTGTTTAGGAGTTATTTAACGATATATATTCAAAATGCTGCCGAGTGAGTTGTGGGTTGCATTTGAGGTGAATAGTTTTGTTCTACAGCGCCATGTAGTGGAGTTACAACAGAATTAACATCACATAAAGCTTCTGGGTAAAAACACGTAGAAGTGCCAACTTTCATGGAGACCGGTCCAACGGTGTCGGAGTTTAGCACATAGCACATTTTAGCTGTGCAACTGTATGGTCATAAGCGATCAAAGTCTGTTTTATCATGAAAAAGTTCCATTTATTGTAGACAATCAGATTAAAAATCCAGTGTCATTTAATTTATACAATTCCGTTAAAAGTCATACGACGATTTAGAGGCTCAAATTAAATTTATTACACAAATAAATCATAAATAAAAATTAATTTATGCAAAGAAATTGTACATGAAGATGGAGACGAACATATCTCTGAAACATTTTATGACTTAACTGAACTTTATAAATTAAATGAACCTAGATTTTTAAGCTGATTGTGTATAATAAATGGAACTTTTTCTTAATGCAATTATGACAATCAATAAAAACTTAAAAATCTCTTTCACAATTATACATTATAATGAAATTTACATTTTGTATTACATTTCATATCAACAATTTAAAATATCCAATAAGAAATGCACTTCATATTACAAACATTAAAAAAATACAAGAAAGAAAATACTTTGTATATTTTTCTAATTTTGTAATACATAGAAATTTAATAATTTTGTGACACTACGAAGTAGAGTTGATATGAGTATCAAATTTTAAGGTTTTTTTTCTGAGATGACTATTGGAAGAACATCCAACTAATAAATTGTAGAAATAATTTCACCACAATTTGGATATCGATCTGGATTTGTCTTTTGAAATAAAATACTCCGTGACTCAAATTAAAATTGACAATTAGCAGTCTTGATAAAATAACTTGATGTTTTCTTTTGAAGTTGATGAAGATAAGAGAAGGAACTAGTACTGAATTCCTAACTTGACGTAATTTTGAATATTTTTATTTCTATTTCAAATATCAAAGTCGTAAGGATGATAATAGCTACTTGAAATTTTTTAAAGTCTTCAAGGGAACCAGAGATGTAGTTATTGGGTAAAGGAAGTTGAGAAGCCTTTTTTTTGATGAGAAGTCAGCATCTTCATTTACCTTTATTCCTCGGTGTGAATGGATCCATATAACAGTGACATTACAGTTTTTCTGGGACAAGAATAGAATGCGTTCTTTTAACTTTATTTTCTTCAAGTTTAGCAAACAATGCTTTCCACATTGTTGAACGGTGCATAGTCAAATAAATATTTCCTCAAGTTTTGTATTTCAGCACGTGATCCGTTTCCCATGTGTAAGTGATTATTCTCTAGAATTATTTTTTTTATTTCTTACCATAAATTTTCTCTGAATGTATGGAAAATTAATAGATTTGTAACAGTAAATGAACAAACACTAAAAAAAGAATATAAAGTTTGGTGGAGGAAAGACATTCCATTAAGTCATTGTGTCTTTTCCGTATCTTAATATGCATGTGGCTCAAATTTAACATCAGACATTTTCAAACTATTTTAGAATAATTCCATGATGTGCTTTTGTAAAACAGAGTGCTATGAAAACAGATTTTAAAAAGTATGTACTGGTGATAGTGACAAAAATGTCGAAAGTTAGAAATAACGTGAGAATACAACTGCTCTTGAAGCACCATTAGTTTTCAGTAAAAATCACCTTTCTCAATTAATTAAATTATTCAAGGGATTAGATTTTGTGGAATATGTAGTTTCAAAACATGACAAATCATTAATTAACTAAACGTTTCCGTACATGCCGCATATTGTTAACCGTGTTCTAAAAAGTGTAAAGAGCTTCATACAAAAACCCATATTCTCTTCCGGCTTTGTTAAATCCTGAGGAAACTCTTCTTCTCTCAAATAAATAAGATAGTCCACATTTGTCACAAGCCCTAACGTAGTTTGTTATCTGCGAAGCACATTTTCTAAACCAGCTGGAATAAATCCTCATGCTATTCCAAAAATATAGAAAACGTAACCATATTCACGAATATGATGGGTTTTATCATCAATGCTACATTACTGGAATCACAGAATTATGCTGAACTATAACCTTAAAAGATGTGGTCATTATGGACCTCAAAGCTCCATAGAATTTACAAAATAGTCGTAGCAAAATCCTCGTTTCAGCAACATATTTATCTGAATATCCCCGTGCAAGCTTCAACCGTTTTAACGAGGGGTCAAATCGCAGTTACTATTACGGAGAGAGGGTATTTGCGACAATAATTTCTCGGGAAGTGCGGAGTGAATTGGTCAATCACAACGTATCGAACATGATTAAATGTATGAAACATACTAGTGAAATTAACTAGTTAAGCTTGCAAATTAATTTATCAAGTTTTATGGTAATATTTAATTTGCGTAACACGGACGAACGCAGCTTGTATCTGCACATGTGCGGCAAGGGAAATTGTTGTAATTTTCGATATAATGCAATTATAAGCTGATTTTGTACCACGTGTCACATATACCCTTTCTAAAGCTAATGATATTACACGTAGAAAAATAAACACAATTTGGTATTTAACCTCTTTTTCCGTCACGGCGAATATCACATCAAACGCGTTGCGTTTTTACCTAGGCTGGTGGACCTGATTTAATTAGCTATTGCGCAAATAAGTGATCTTCCCCTCCTGACACTATGAGGCACATTAGAGTGGCATTTCGTAAATTCTGGAAATTCCTCTGCTTGCAATTTGCTTTTCATGGCGAAATCTAAACACGGCCTAAGCACACGTGAATACTGTTCACAGTAGTATGAAACAGATGTTTGAATCTACTATCATTCAGATTCAAAACATGGCATTAATGACCTTACAGGTGCAAAATTACAGCGCTGACTGGTATACCGAACGAGCAAAATGATCGATGTGAATGCAGACAAAATATGAAGAAGTTGCTTTATTCATTCTTATGTTCGCTTATACGTATGTATACAGGAGTGAATAAACGCAGTATAGTGAAAGTTATGTAATGCTACCGCAAAAAAAGCTTTTTTACGGAAAATTTGTTTTCTGACTCCCTGTAAAAGAGAATTTTGCTTGCTGCTAGTTATTACTTCTCTAAAATGTAGCGTAGACATAATCTACGTTATATGGTTCCTTAATAACGAAAAATCTGTATTTTTTTCAAACTTCCTTCCATTTCTCTCACCGTTCGACCGACCGGACGTTCATCTGTGAACAATACTAGCGTCTAAAGTATTCGTATTTTTCCAAAGTGGATATTCTTTAATTGATCTGCTTCGACTTGAATCCCTGCGATTTTTGGAAAAAATGAACATTAATATACTCGCGTGTTTCAGTGTCACATGCGCAATGAGAGGCGATATTTTTGCCACTGAAGAACTTTCTTCTCTGTTTGTGATATTACATCTTATTACCATCGTTAGTCATGAGGATTTTTTTAAATAACATCAGGTACACATTAGACATAAAAAGGATTGCTTACAAAAGAGATTTTGATTGTAAAATGGTGTCTATCTTTGGATATCACTGAATATCTCATGTACTTAAAATATAGTGACACAAAAGGGAAGCTAAATTATAAACTAATGAATTAGTAACTCTTTCAGGAAAAAACAGAACTTCGGGCTGATTTCTTTGCAACAACCTTCCAACATAATGGTGAAGACCCTCCACATTTCGCTGCAGTAAACGCACTTGTCTCCGCCAAACTTCGATGTCTCTAGCCGAATTAAATTTGCATCCCCGACCGAAATATACAATATTATTAAAACCCCACCTAGATCAAATTCCTCCGGACAGGAAATTGTACCACTTATTACGATAAAACTCTCCCTTGTAGTGGTATTGCCTACATAACTAATATAATAAATTCCATGTCCATATTAGGTTATTTATCGAAATTATGGAAAAATTCAATTGTAGTCCTAATCTCAAAACCCGAGAAAACCTTCCAGCTACCGCCCTATAAGTGTGTTCCCCCATCCTTGCTAAAGTAACACAAAATGTCATCCTGAAAAGTGTCAACTCATTCTCAAAAAATATTCAGTTAACTCCTTATCATCAATTCATTTTTTCCTATTCTTCTTGACATCATCTCCTCAGAATAACAGAATTTATTCATTCAGTGTTTTAAAAAGGGCATCATACAGTAGCAAGCTTTTGGACATGACCCAAACATCCGACCAAATTTAGCATAATGGACTAAACTATAAGTTATAATAGCCCGGGATCGCACTTTATCTTATTTCGACCAATCATAATTTCTTATGAGATCGCTCATTCGCATGTGGCGTCATGGTAGCTAAATAACGACACAGACACGAGCTCTATGTACAAATTGGTTTATTTACAGAATGTACAAATTTACAGCTCTGGGGTTATGTTCGCCAGTACCTCCCACGCGCCTGCTCCCCGTCCCTTGGGCTAGTGCATCCCCCCCTTCCGCTTTACCGCGCCGGTGGCCGACACCGTGTTTCGCACACGCCGTGCCTCTAGGACCGCACTCGCGTCTCGGGCGAGCATGCACGTCTACTCATGAGGTGCTCTGACAACCAACTGCCGCCTCTGTTAACTTACTTTGGCGGTCGACTTCCGCCCTCTAAAGGCCGGCCAGACCACATGTCGCGCACTGGGTCCGGTGCCCCTGCCCGCTCCTCTTTAGTCACGGGGGGTAGCAAGGAAATTTCCACTTTCCAGTGCCTTTGTCTGTCCCATATGTCCAGCAGCCTCCGTTCCCGGCCGTTTGAAAATCTGGCTGGTATGTGCCGAGTTACACTCAGTAAAATCGCAGACACACCTGTGTAACCTTCATTCCATCTTAACGAGCGTTCCCCAAGGCTCGCTTCTTTGTCCAACTCTCTTCCACATATTCACCGTCGACATACCTAGATCTAAATTTATAAACACAGCTTAGTTTGCAGACGACTTCTTTGTTTCTTTCTGGTCCCGAACCAAACACCCTAGCTGTCCGGCTTCAGAGACACACCAACCCAAACAATGAACTACCAAATGGGGATTCGTGCTTCTTCAAAATCCCTCAAACTCCCTCAAATCATTCGGAAAAATCCCTCTCAATCCCTCAAACCAGTAGCAAAAGTCCCTCAAAATCAGTCGCACAAATGTTCCCCTTTCGACATCCGCCCTATCGTCATCCAAAACTACTGATAAACAACTCTCTCATACCATGGTCCCTATTCACTTTATCAGTTAAATACCTGAGCCTTTGTTTAGTTAAAAACTAACCTGGATAAATCACATAGAAACCAACGTGAAGCAAGCCAATCAGAAATTCCATTAACTACTCCCATTATCAACACCAAAAGTAGCATCAGCTCCTAATATACAGTGCTCCTATATATATCCATTCTCCGTCTACTTGCATGCCCGATCTGGTGCCATGCATAAACATCTCACATACACAAAATCCAAAATTTCCAAAGCAAAATAAGACTGTACATCATGATATGGGAAGTAATTTATTAAATTTAGGAACACCATTAATCCACTTCTTTGTTACCAGAGCTCAGTGATACGACTTCTGTCGAAATATCGCTGATTTCTGACAAAGCATTATAATATTTTCTCTTTTCTACATACGTACGTAATAAGGCGTGAAAGAGACCAAAATATCTTATTGGTTGCAAAAATTAGTCGCCATCATCAAAACATCGCATTTTTTAAATCATTACTTTCGAATAGAAAATTATCTAACTCTAAAACTCAGTATGAAACGCTTCTGGTAACTTAGGTTATCCTTCAAAATTTTAATAGAATTTAATACAAATCCTGAAAGGTGTCAGTGAAGGCCCAATGTTTGGGGGGAGTAAATGTCACTCAACACTAGTTTACCGTGTTTAATGAATATGGGCATAAAATCGTAGTCTCTCCTCAGCAAATTACATTTATAGGCAACAGAGAGAGATGGAAGTACAGAGTTCGTCATTAAAATGTTACTGAAAGATCATTATAAACTCAACGATGAATTTCCTATTACATTTATAGTGAAACTCAGATTTCGATCATGGAATCATTCAGAAGGTACTGGGGATTCACTATTGTTCGTGGAACGCCAGTACATTGCAAACCTTGTTTCACGGAATTCATGTTATCAAAGCACGTTTATCTTAGTTAAGTTGGACGACATAGGTAAATATTAATCTTTTAAACAATCTTTTTAATATTAACCTGCCAACTAATTCCAAACCGATTCCACTCTGACTAACCTGTTCTAATGAAATCAAACAAACCAGATAGGACTTAAACCAATACCAGCTTCAAATTTCAACGTTAATGGGATCTGAGACGATCTGACGAATGATTTAAAGACGGAATACAACAAATTTTAGCGGCGAGCACGAGCGTAACTTTGTGTACTCTGCGAGGACGCAAAAGTTTCGCGACTTTTTCAGCGCGCGGAGCCGTGGTCGAGCTTTCCGCGGTTGCGTCGCGAGAGCCGCCTGGCGGCGGTACGCGGAATTAGGCGGCTCGGCGGTCGAAAGCCATCACGCAACGCGAGCGCGCGTCTATGAAATACTCATGAGTGCAAGCTGACAAGCCGATGACCCACCGGCGGCGGCGGCCGGCCCGCCGCCGCCACTTGCGCTATTTCGCACCGCCGCCGACCAGATTCAATTTGCAAACCCTATCAGCAGAGTTAACTATTGATGCGCGTGAATTATTAAGAGCGAGCTGAGTCGCCGCCTTTCACACACTGCGCTTGTGGGAGGCTGCGTGAGCCAGTGCAGAGAAGCTCGCGGGACTCGCAGTGATAGTGGCGCCCGATTTTGAGGCACGAACGCCCGTTCATGGACTTCTTGTTAAGGACACTTGTTAAGAATCGCACCCTGTGTTCGAGACATTAGTCAACACCGATCTAATTGTAATATTGTTTAAATACTGTCACAAAAATTACAATTAATCACTAAAAATATATCATGCATGCATGAATTGCAATCTTTAATTTAGGAGTTCTGAATGGGGAATACTAACTCTGTACTAAAAAAATGTTCCATCTCTCCCTTAAAAAAATGTCATGAAAAAATACACTGTTAATTATAAAAAGGTTTTCTGCAAAAATGGCGAGAAAATGTATCTCATTTCATTTTTTCTTTCTCATGAACGTGTACATGTATACAGAGTACTCTTTATATAGTATAGAGAAAGTTATATGACGCAACGGCGAAAAGTGTCGTTTTTTTGACAGAAAAACTCGTTTTGTGTCTCTCTGTTACCATTTAAGAGGCTTTTACTTGTTTAAATATGTAGTAAAATACTTCTTCTAAAACATGCAGCAGTCAGAATTCATTATCATTACAGAAAAATCGTTGTTTCTTTTTAACATCTACCAGTCGATCTATTTGCCCGTCCGTAGATCAACAACGCCAGCGCCTAAACTTGTAGAATGTTTTTCGAAAAATTAATATTTCTCGATCAATCTGGTGCGACTTGAAATCCTTCCATTTCGGAAAGAATTCTTTAAATTTTCGGGGTACATTTTGTTAAATTAAATTAATTCCAAAATAATAATTTGGAAATAATTCTTTAAATGGTGTTAAGTATTGAAAATAATGAAATGAATCCCTGGCGCATTTTCAAAACTTTTTGCAAAAATCGGTCCCCAGTTTTCTTCAATTTTTTAAAAGTACAGACACACATACATTTAAAAAGGAGCGTGTCTTACAGATATGAACTATACTTGAAATGAAACTTGTGTGAGAACATTTTTCTCGGCGGGGATAAAGTTACTGTGACTTCCGCCCACCTTGGCACTCTTTGTGGTATTACCCGCCAAATTATGGGAGTTCCATGCTGCACCAACGTGTTATGGGGGCGCGAAAACAAAATTCGCGCGTCTCACTTAAAAAAATTAAATTAATTAATTAAGAAAATTAATTAATCATTGCTTCCCCGCGCCTCTACGCATGGAACGTCCTCTTCCGCCATGCGGCTTCAGCCACGCCGCCGCCGCCGACGGCGTCGGGCATCATCATCATCATCATCATCCCCACCGCCCCGCCGCCGGGAGCGGGGCCGGCGCTGCTGCTGCCGCCACCACCAACACCACCGCCGTCGCCGCCCTTATCTCCCCCCACCTCCGTCCGTCCGCCCCCCCCGGCCGGCCAGCCACCCGGTGACATTCTCGGGGTGGTGGACAGAGCAGGCGTGGCCGGCGGAGAGTGCGCGCGGAGGACGGATCGGGGAGTGTAGGGGCTAGCTCATCGCTCGACACGGGAGTGCTGAAAAACTTTGCCGTCAAGTATTCCCGTCAGCGAAGGGCATTTTTTCTGTGTGCATTGAGTCCTTCTACTAGACAGCTGTGTAAAAAGGAGGAGCTGTGGTACTATGAGAGTAGTCTGGTTTGAAAAATCTAGGCATGCGTGCCTCGTAGGCTTCAATACATTCCGCAATGCTTACACTAATTAAATTTTCTTACTGTATCAGTCAGGTAGCCTCGCCTAGTCAGTGTACCTTTCATTTTGTGTTATCATAGCAATACAAGAGTTTTGTGAAATTGTTAGTTTTTTGTATTCCTTGTTGTTCTCTACAATTCATTCTTTTATTTCTGTCAAGTAAATTTTTTGAAAATATTAGTAGTTTTTGCACAATATTTAGTGAAATAAGGAAAATATCAAAAATAAGATTTTTCAAAAATTGCACCAATTTGTTGTTGATCTTTTTGAATGGATAGCTTTAAATGCACTGAATAACATTTTTTTTTTTATTTAATTTTATTTTATGTCGCTTTTTAACTACTATGGTCATTAGCGACATCATTACAGATTTACATTAGAGAAATTTTTACATGTCTTTTATACATTCAATTAATCTTCAGTCATTAATACATTGAAATTTGGACTTAATATTTACATTTCACATTATCTATATTTTAAGTTACATATGGAAAATATTGTCTTTATGACATTCAATAAATTATCAGTTATCAGTAACGTTACATTTGTATTACATAGTTACATATCTCTCATAATTTAGTATAGTCTGTATTTATGCCTTCAATTAGTCACCAAACAATCGTTAACATACTTATATTTTACAATTCATATATAAATTTGTATTTTGATTTCCATTGGAATGTGATTTGTATCATTAATACTTTAGTTAGCAATCAGACAGTTTACATGCTTACCTTAATTCTCTTTTCATATACATTTTGTATTTACATTACATATTGCTTATTACATCAGAGAATTTTTATGGGTCACATATACATTCAATTATCGTCAGACATTAATACATTGAAATTTGCACTAAATATTTACAATACTCATGAGCTATATTTTAAATTACATAATGGAAATATTTCCTGTATGTGTCTTGCTTACATTCCATAAAATACCAGTTATTAGTATCGTTACATTTATATTACATAACTTACATTTACAATACATATATAAATTGTATTTGGATTCCATTAGGGATATGATTTAAATCATTAATACTTTGGTTAGTAGTCAAACAGTTTCCATATTTACATTAACCAATTTACATATACAATTTGTATTCATATTATATTATTTATTCCATCTTATATGGAGTTGTACTTATTTATTAACTTCAGGAAAACTATTGTCTGTCTACATCCAACTTTGGTATTTAGACAGTCTCTAATACTTTTGGGCAGTTCAGATTGGTCTCTTTCAGTTTTTAATTCTTGGCAGTATACAAGAAGGTGCTTGACTGTCCAAGCTTCACCACATTTTTCACATAAGTTTCTCTGTTTTTTTGTAATTAAATGGATATGTGTCAGATTTGTATGCCCTATTCTCAACCTGGCTATTGTCACTTGTTCCCTTCTAGATGTTGGCACTATAACAGACTTCTCAAAGGTTGATTGTATTATTTCCTGTAGTTTATTAGAGTCGATATTTCTCCAGTGGGAATCCCAAAATTCTTTGATTTTAATCTTAATATATCGTTTAACTTCTTCTTGTGGAGATCTTATTGTGTTGTTTAAAGGTTCGTTAATTGCATTTTTGGCTTCTTTGTCGGCTTCTTCATTACCTTGAATTCCCTGATGGCTTGGTATCCACACTAGTTCTATAGTATAATTGTTAGTAATTAGCCAAGTAATTAATTCTCTAATTTCCTTAATTAGTAGATTTGAGTTATTGGTGTTTGTTATGGCTAAAAGTGCTGATTTAGAATCTGAGAAAATTACATGTTTAGTTTCTATTCTATTGTTTCTTATTATTTGTAAGGATTGAAAAATAGCTATCGCTTCACAGGTATATATAGAGAGGGTGTCATGTAATCTGAATCTGTATGTTTTATTATTTGTTACTATTGCACATCCTCTTCTCCCATTCATTGCTGATCCATCTGTGTAATAGGATTTGTAATCATCGTACTTTGTTTTCATTTCTAAAAATAAACTTCTAAATATTCCTTTGGGAGTGGTACTCTTCTCATATACTGCTAGATCCATATTTACTTTTATTGTGATGTTATTCCAGGGTGGTAATGTAGGCTTCTTTTTAGGTAGTAGTGAGGGGATGGTCATATTCAGCTCTTTAGTATAAAGAGATGCTCTAATATATAATGGCTTTGGTAATCCTGGATGTGCTAGATATTCTGCTTCTGTGGTATTTCTTTTCCAAGGGTATTTATGAGTATTTTGATTATTTACCAACATCTTGTTTGCATATAGAATTATTTGTTCTTTTCTTCTTAGCTTAAGTGGTATCATGTTAGTCTCAACCAATATACTGATCGTTGGACTTGTCCTAAATGCACCAATACAGAGTCGTAGTGCAGTATTTTGTATAGTTTCTAATTTATTAATTAGGTCTCTTCCAGCTGAGTCATACAATATGCATCC
This sequence comes from Acheta domesticus, assembly GCA_031308135.1. Classification (NCBI taxonomy): domain Eukaryota; kingdom Metazoa; phylum Arthropoda; class Insecta; order Orthoptera; family Gryllidae; genus Acheta; species Acheta domesticus. Next base: position 71,084,200 of record JAHLJT010002406.1, on the reverse strand, counting down.
ATAATCTAATTTTGATCTTATTATGGCTTGGTATGTTTGTATAAGGCATTTTCTATCAGAGCCCCACTGTAATGCAGATAGGGCTTTTATGGTGTTAATTCGTCTAAAACATTCAGTTCTTAACTTTTCAATATGGATCTTCCATTTCAATTTGCTGTCAAAGGTCATTCCTAATATTTTAATAGCTGGAACACTTCTGATAATATTGTCATCCAACTTTAGAGTTACCCTTTTTTCTTCTTTTTTCCTAGAGAATATTATATATTCAGTCTTTGTTTTAGAAAATTTAAAACCAGTGTTGTCAGACCACTTTTGGAGGTTGTTGAGTGTGTTTTGAATAAGTCTGGCTGTGTGCTGAATATTTTTTCCAGTGCAGATTATGGTTAAATCATCTGCAAATAAAAATCCCTTAACCGGTTTGTGGATTGTTTGAAGCACTTCATTAATACTGATCAGAAACAGAATAACGCTTAACACAGAACCTTGAGGCAGACCATTTTCTATTTGCACTGGTTTAGAGAGGGTTTTATTGATTCTGACTCTAATACTTCTGTTGCTCAAAAAGTTCTTAATAAATGCTAAAATATTTCCTTTTAGATTAAGATTCTCTATTATTTTAAGTACTCTATGTTTCCAGACCATTTCATAAGCCTTCTCTATATCAATGGCAACTGCAATTACATGACTTTTGTTTAAAAAGGCTTCACATATCTCCGCTTCTACATTTATTAAATAATCCATTGTTGAATGTGATTCCCTAAAACCAAATTGGAGAGGTGCTAGAATATTATGTGCCTCCAGATACCATCTAATTCTTCTACTGATAATTTTCTCCATGATTTTACACATATTGCAGGTAAGTGATATAGGTCTGTAGTTGGAAGGTGAACTTGGCACTTTGTCAGGTTTTAGAATGGGGATTACAGTAGCTTCTCTCCACGTATCTGGAAATTCCTGTCTTTTCCATATAAAATTATATATTGCTAATAGGTATTTTAGGGCTTTGTCTGTAAGTTGTTTTATCATTACATTAGGTATATGGTCCGGACCGGGGCTTGAATTATTTAATTGGGAGAGTACTAAATCTAGTTCATATCTTTTAATTTCTGTATTTATGTTGTTTGTATTATCTTCTGTATCGTAATTGTTATTTTTTTCTTCCAATTCCTTATAAATTAAGAATTTTTTATTATAGTTGTTGGAATTTGAATTTTCTGCAAAGTTTGCTGCTAGGAGATCTGAATTGTGTGAGGGTTCCATATGGAATTTACCCTCAGCATCTTCCAATACAATTTTATCTGATTTGTACTGACCATTTTTTAAATTATTTATTTTCTTCCAAATTGTTGCAATAGGTGCTTGTGGTGTTAATGCTGATACAAAATTTTCCCAGGATGCCTTCTTACTCTCTTTATATATTCTTCTCGCTAGTGCTCTCTTCTGTTTGTATTGAATTTTGTACACTAAATCTGGGTCATTATGTGCATTCTTTTGTACCTTCGCTGTGCCCTCTTTGCTTCTAGTGTTGCTTGAGCACAATCTTTGTTCCACCATGGTACACATTTCTTTTTGGGGATATCAGATCATTTGGGGATTGCTCTATTTGCTGCTTTAATAATGAGATCAGAAAATGTTTTTATGAGACCATTTGCGGATATATTTGTGGTACTATCTGATAAGTCTGGCATCTCAAGAAGTGATTTATCTATTTCTTCTTTAAATGATTTCCAATTTGCTTTGTCAAATATCCACCTTCCTGTTAATGGAATGTTGTTTTGTGATGAAGGTGCCTCAGCGATTTTAATTTTTATTGGGAAATGGTCACTGTCATATAAATATTTCAGAGCATTCCACTCTAATGATGGGGCTATTTCATTTGATGCTATAGAGAGGTCAATATTACTTGTGTGGCCATTGCTGCTATTGAAATGAGTAGGTTGGTATGAATTCAGGAGAATGAGGTTTTCTTCTTTTTCCAACCAACCTGCTATTATATTTCCTCTTAGGTCATTTTTTTTGGATCCCCAGTACATATGGTGGCTATTAAAGTCTCCTAGCACGACAAATGGTTTTGGAAGTTGATTCGTCAGATTGATTAATTCTTCCTCATTAAAACTGTAGCTATTTGGTAAATATACATTGCAAATTGTCAATTTATAAGGGACTTTTATCTTGATAGCTACTGCTTCTATATGTGTATTCAATGAAATTTCTTCAGGTAAGGTATATGCTAAGGCAAATATTGCTACTCCTCCACTAGCTATTCTTGAATGATTTCTGTTTTTGTGGAAGTTGCAATATCGTCTGATCTGAGCACAGTGATCATTGGAGAAATTTGTTTCCTGAATGCATAAACATATTGGATTAAATTTGTTTATTATTACTTTGATGTTTTCTAGTCTTCTATAGAATCCGTTTATGTTCCATTGTATTATTTCCATTAATTAGATTTTTTAATGGAGAGAAGAGCTGGCTGAAGGTTGACTCGTTGTCTCTTTGTTGTTTTTCCTTAATTGTTGTAATTTTTTTGAAAGGCGAGTACATTTGTTTTTCATTTGTGGGTTCATTTTGCCATGTAAATCTCTGCACATTCTGATTAAATCTTCAGTTTTATCTGTATACTCATCTACTATTTGTTTTATATTTTGGTTTCCTTTTGTTCTGTCCAAGAGGCTACTGAATTGGTCTAAATTTAGAGGATAAAGTTTCTCTTCATTGGTTGAGTTTATTTCTTTTCCAATTTCTTCCCACACTTGTTCTTCTGTCCTGTTGTCAGTGTTTCTTGTTCTTTTTTCCTTTCTTCCCTGTATTGTTTCCTTCACTTCATCACCTGATAAATTACTAAGTTGCATCTCTTCTATATTATGACTTTCATCATTCGAGTCATTAGCATCATCAATTTCTTCACCATCAGATCTTTGATCATTGTTTTTTGCTCTTTTTTTCTTTTTTGGTTTAATCTTCTCATCTGTCTCCACTTTTAAGGTAATTTCTTGTAAGTCAGTAGTTGGGTTTTGTAGTTCTATTTCTTCATCATCAGTTTCGTTGGGTGAGAACACTGTAATTGTAGATACCTGTGAATTGGTTGATGAGTGGACTCTTTTTGTTCCTTTAAAAATGTCTTTTGGTACTTTTTTGTCTTTGTTCTCTGGTAGACAATTCATTTCTTGATCTTGACTGTAGGTTTCTTCAGAGACTGTTTCCATTTCATTATTTTGGGTTTTCTCTTGTATGTTATCATTGTATAATGCACCATTTTTTGTTCCAGATTTAGATGTTACATCAGTTACTTGAATTCTGTTGATTACAGGGAAATTTCAATCATTATGTATTAATACATTTGCATTTGTTTTATTGTCAATTATTTCCTGTGATGCTTTTGGAATAGTTTCACTTATTGAATGATCAATTTGTTCTATCCCATCTGGTGAAATGTTTTTTTTAGGGCACTGATTAGCTAAATGACCTGCTTGACTACATATGAAGCAACACACATTGTCTGTTGAAAAATAAATTCTATATGTTGTATCTTCAAAGAATATAGGTGTTGATGTAGGCAATTTATCAATATCATTTGGATCTATAAACACCTGCCTTCGAAAGCTCATAATGTGGGAATATCCAGGGTCACTGATCCCAGCTTTTATAAATGATATTTTAGAACTAGTTTTTATATTTAATTTGGAAAGTTCAGCTTCAATTACACTGTGTGGAACAACAGGGCATACATTGGAGATGATCACTCTTCGTTGTTTATTGATTAAGGGTCTCAGTCCTAGTTCAAAATTGTTTATTTTTATTGTACTATGGTTATCTGTGAGTTTCTTAGCTACGATTTTACTACTCAAAAATACACAGATTCTATTGTTTGCAATTCGTGATACGAATCTTATATCATTTGGTGAAATAATTGTTGCCAATTTTCCTACATAATCTTTGATTGTCAAACCATCTTGTTTTTCAATAACTATCGCCTGTTCTTTTGAAGGGAACATTTCTAGAGATGTTGCACTAGCATAGGTTTTTAACATTTTACCTTCCGGTTGTTGAACGGACATTGTATTGGGAGTCTTCCCTTCTTGAGGGAGGATAGATTCGGCTGGAAACGAACTCCTCTTGGGTAATATAAATGTTCACCAAGATAGTAGCACGCCACCAGTCATTACAAAACAAAATCTCTCAAATCTCTTCACAATGAAAATTCACACGTGAAACTAGCACTGGTTTTTCACTAAACAGCAACCTAGCGCGGCGGCCTCGCAGATGGAGAACGCAGCGCTCACTTATGCCTTGAGCTTATCAGCGAGCGGTCGACACAACCTTTCACTACGGAGGCTCTGAGCGAACTGACTGAATAACATTACATCGAATAACATGATGTATTCTTGTATTATTTTCATTCCAACTTGATGCATTTTTTATTGTTCACAAATGACACAAAAATAATTTATGAACTATCTTGCACTTACTTAAAATTTACACTATAGATGTAGTTCTATTTTTAAATTGTTTGTAAACATATAAGCTTCTAATTCCACCAAATGATGGGTTTTTCAAAAGTTGATACAATTTTCAGAATTTTGTTTTATTTTCAAAAATGTTCGAACCAAATTTTCTCAAAATTTGCTTCAATTACACTTATCATAAACTAAATCATCGTGTTAATTGAAGTGTTCTTTAAATAATTTCTCGGATAACTTTTTGTAGTAGATTTGTATCTATGAACAAAAATATGCATTTTGCATGCTTGCTTAGGATGCTTAGCTTGCATGCTTAGGATAAGGCAAGTGTAATACGTAGAAATAGTTCACCACGAAAAAATTAGAAAAACTAAAGCTTATTCTGACGTATAGATGAAAATTATGGACATGGCTGACATTAAAGATCAAGTTTCAAAGATTAATTTTTGTGAATCATGTAGTTCAGGTGTGGAATATTGAAAGATTAATCTATTTTGGTATATTATTATTCCCGTAGTTCACTTCTTGCTCGGTGGCTATTCAAGAGGATTAGTTTCAATCGTTTTATAACTGAAATTGGTTCGGGGAGTGTTCTGATTGCAAGAGAAAATCTTGTTCTAATGTGTAATAAATTGCTTCTTTTTCCACGTTGTGTTGTAAAAACTGAATATTTGATACCGAAAAATTAGGACAAAAAGTCCTTGCGTCAATATGTCCGTAGGTCTGTAGTCAATACTCCCTTGTGAACCTTCATACGATCTTTTGTGTTCTTTCCTTTATTTGGTCTGTATTTTTCCCCACTCATGTGTGCTGTTGTATCCTTCACTTTACCTTCCACGGTGTCAATTTTCTCATCAGAGATTTGAAAATCCTGATATAATTTATGGAAAACTGCAGATGTGTACGAAAAAAAGCCTTTCTACGCAAGAAGATAAAGTATTGTAAGAGTACGGTGGAAATGGAAGGTTTTTCGATAGGAAAACTCTCATTGCCGTTTCTTGGTAATTAACAAGTGAATTTACGGGGACATTATTGGTGGTGCAACTTCATTGACACTCATTTCGAGATATTGAGCTCTAATGTTCAGTGATTATAAAAAAAAATAGGAGATTGAGTTAGCCAAAAAAAGTGTTTTTCTCTTATACGATATACATTTTTTCGACTGAAGATGATATAAATAAGTGTACTGTATGCTTCGCGTAATATAGGAGTGTGAAGGAGTCATACCCCCATAAAAATGAGGTTGATGGGTCAGATTGGTAGATGTCGTTCTAAGAAATGTTGGAAATAAAGGTAATATTCATTTATTAAAACCGATTAAATGTTAATTTAATATTACTTTTGAGGTACTTTCAGTTTTCTCCACCTTCTTGAAATCGTCGTTTCTACCTGCATATCAGTGAAATAAGCTTGATTAACGCTTGAAATGAATGAAAGCAAATCAAGCATATCCTTTCTTCTCATTAACCTTCCTTTGCTGTGATTAGCGGGATATTTACGTTTTTGAAAACCTTTGTTCTTCCTCATCCACTGGTGATTTGTGTGTAGTGAAGTGTACTGTGTAGAAACTAAAGTCTTGATTTAAGTTTTACTTGGACATAGAAGACTTTTGTTTGACAAATCTAATCCGTCAAATTTTTCGCCAGTTACAGACAATATTTTGTTCATTTTCTTCCTTCTTGTTAAAGACTTTTAACACATAGACCACATAGACCAAGGCGTGTCTTTTAACACATAGACCATTAAGTTTAATTTCTGTAAATAAAAATTGCGACATTTTTATATATTTATTGTTCCCAATACCAAATTTGGATCAAGCACTTTATAGTTGTACCGCTATCAGATGAAAAGAATGTAATCTCCCATGATTCACTTTTACTGTGGTGAGCTATGTCGTTCGCAGAAAGAGCTTGGAGTTCTCTCAATTTCATAATAAATTTATAAATTGTCGCGGAACTGAAAATGGAGATAACTCACAAAAAGGGAGTTGCACCGCTATTAAAACAACGCCTGTGTTCTTTCAATATGTAGTAAATTATTACCTGTAACACGTGGTGAAGTCAGAATTATGGATCCGAAACCAAAAAATCGATTGTTGGCAAAATATCTGTATTTGTATTCCTAGCTGTCCGGGATGAGCCGCGTCTGAGTCGATGGATCTGACGTTTCGGCCATCTTGCTGTGGCTTTCTTCAGAGCTAAACTGTTGAACAGCTAAACTGCTAAACTGAAAACATCTGTCTATCTGGCCGTCTTCTGTATGTGGCTAGCGTCTAAACCATTCAGGCAATTTTGTTTAACACTGATATTCCCTAAACGATTTGAACAAGCTCAACGAAGTTTAGAACAGCTATGTTGATTTTTGGGGGTTATTTACGAAGCTACAAATTTGTTGTTAAACTTTGGTAATGGGTAGCGTATAGAACTCTTAAAATAATGGCACTGATCTCGTTTTCGTTTAATCTCTGAATTTTCGAAAATTTGAAAAGTTGGAATTGTTTTGAGATTTTATACAACTACTACAATATTGAAGAAAGACAGATCATAATATCTTAAAATCTTCTTTCACAAGTTTTTTAAAAACAAGAGTTTTTGCGTAATTATAAGTGAAATATAGGCTCGTTTTAAACTAATATTTTTTTCAAAATTGCTACAAATGTTTTCAATGGGTATAGCAAAGAACGGTAAAAACTAGGGTCCCATTTTTTTTGCAAATTCTGTATTTCAGAAAATTTCAATAATTTAACCTTGGAAAATTACAATTTTGATGACATACACTTCTACTTTAATAAATTTTTTCTAAAGAGTACATCATTAACACTTCGATTACTGAGGTAATTTGCACAGGTCGATTATCAAGGGGGGTAACGAAGTTATCCCAAGGAACATTCAACATAGTTTTAATAGTTTTACCGTAAATTTAGTAATATTGTTTTGGTTATGCAGATTAAACATAATTTTGATATATTAATAAAATATTTATCGATTTTAACTATATATTTCACATACAGGTCTTCTTCGACGACGAAAAAGTCTTGAATGCCAAATCATGCCACTTTTAGAACACATTTTAATATTCTTATGGTATCTATCATATTATACACTTTAACAGTTTCTAAACTAATGTGTGCGTCATCATTCACGTTTTCTTCGTCTTCAGCACAAATAATATCATCAACATTATCTATAACCTCTACATTACCTTCATCACTCACATAAAACAATATCTACACTTCACGATCTTCTTCACACAAATCGTCTGGACTTACTTCTGCGTCTGGAACGTAAGTCTGGGATACTTACATTTTAAATACTTCAAGACTGTAATCTTTCGACATGTTCTCATACTAACGCATAGATACTATAATTATAATTCGTAGACGTGAACATAACACCACCTCCCTCAAAAAAATAGTAATTTTATGTAAATTGTCCTTTAAATTAATGCATTTTATTTTTAAATTTCTCAAAAAAGGCTATATGAGCCATTCCATGTCAAATCGCACAAAAAAGACCAAAATTTGATCTTCATATTTTTAATTATTTTCTCATTTTTTCTATTTGTTATATGGATCACATAAGTTAACACGTGTATTTTTTATTTTTTTCTAACTTTATTATTTTCGGAAATATTGTATAATGAAATTTGCTAAAAATGACGCGCATCACTAACTGAAAAATATCATATTATTGAATAAACTAATTATAGAAATTCCGTTCAAATTCCATTCAAAACTTAAAAAGATGTTTAATTTTTAAGATATTGCAAAATATTTAATTTCCTGAATTTTCAATTTTTTTTTAAAAATTGAAATTTTGAAAATTAAATATTTTTGTAAACTCGATGAGACCAAAAAATTTAAAAAATATTTATAAACGCACTGGAGTATCGATGATATCTCCAGGAAAAATCAAAGTGGGATCTCAGTAACTTTAAAAGATATTAATATATTACGAAAGAGCGTATAATAGATTGCTGAAATAGACGCGTTTCTTGCGTTACTGGCCTTTGGTTTCTTTGTATGAAGCAGTAATTTTATACTTTTGAGGTGGTAAAACTTCACGATTGAATTTATAAATAATAATATTTATGTATATTAATACATATAAATAATATTAATATATTAATAAATAATATATAAATTTATAAATAATTAAATGACGGATTCTTGACTCATGTTTTGATAGACATTTTTGAAATTTTCTGGTCCCTCACAACTACCTTTAAATACAAGTACTCGCTTAACACAGAATTCCTGAACTTTCGTCACAATGCACAGTTTTAATGCCTTACCGAATTTACTTCAGGTCTGGACAAAATTCCATTTTCTTCAGCTAACTTTTTAGACACTTTTATCATGCGTTCGGTTGCAGAGAAATGTCGTTTATTTTTATTGTATGAGCAACATTCAAAAATTGTCAAAATTTTAATATTAAACGTCATGCCGTCTGTTGAGTGAAAGGAATCGATAAGTTTCTAAATAGTATCTTTGATTTTTCAATGGACGTTGAATGACCTTCATTGTGAAAAAATTTATCTGTCCTGGCACTTTGTGCATTCTAAAATTTCTGAAGGGGATACCATTTTTTCCCCCAATACTCGTTTCTTGGTGGGGGTTACTCCAATTGAAATTACTCTTGTTTATCTTCTCTTTATTAATTTCACAGGCACTTGACGAACTATCTGAAGAGCTTAAATTGTTATTTCCTTGATTTCCACTCTTTTCACTATATTAACTGAACGTTCCGCTACATTTGTTAATGTCACGAGAGCCACTGATCTCGACGCTCTCTTCACTAACAAAAGGCTGTTTTGGAAGCCGATTCCCTTCCCAAATGAATCATAAATTTGCCAATCTAATGACTCATGTAAATTCACCAGCAAATTGTGGTTTACGCGCCTTTGAGATTTTCTTTTCTAGAAACCGTGATCGGAAAGATTAAATGGATTGAAAAATCTGTCGTATCTCATATGGTGATCGCTACTCATGTTGCACAATGTGTACACACGATTCACAGAACAAACACTAGCACTCTTGTCTTCATAAGGTGCGTATTGTGACTGATGTTGACAAAATTTTACTCATGTCCCTTGAAAAGTGGTTGATTGTATTTCAAGAGCAAGGTCAGGAGGGCACCCCATCCCTAGGACAAAAAGGGATGCAGTAAAATTCGTTTCGCTGACACGAGGAAAAGCAGTTGTAGAATTCGTTTTGCTGTCACCCATTCCTTCTGGAGAAAGAGTGAACATGTGAGTTACTATTGTTTCTTGAAACCCTAATCAGGCAGACGGCCATTCTTTTTATTTTTCGTCGGCACTTGTATCAAAGACTGATCGAACACAATTCGTCAGTGCAGGGGCAGGAACCACGCGCCCGCATACTTACAATAAATTTGTTTATTAGTACGTGTTGAGTGCCCACTTTTTTTCTTATTGTGTTTTGTAGAATATTGAACAAGAAATACGCATATATTTTTTTCAAATTTTTATCTGAGAGAGTTCATATAAAAGTATTAATTTTTTTAAAAAATACAAATCTTTAATGAAATATTTATTTTTTGAGAAAGTAATTTACAGAGGAATAAAATACACATATGAAAATATTAAACGAAACAAACCAGGAATTTTTATGTTAAGTATATTCGGAGCATCAATCAATCATATTTTGCAAAGTACGCGTAAATTCGAAAATTTAATATAGGCATAACTACAGCTAAAATGATCAATTATCAGATAAATATAAAATCACGTGCCTCTTTCTTTGATGTCCAGAAGGAATGCCATAAATTCGAGTCATTAATTTTTTTAAATTTGCATTCATTTAAAAAATAGTCCTGTAAATTCTTGTGCAATTTGACGTGGAATGGCTCGTATTTTAATTCTTTTTGCTCTCACCCATAAGAACATTGATGACTCGCAAGTCACCCACGATGTTACCCAGACAAACATATATGACACAATGTCATACATTTTGGGGGCAGAGTGAACATCTAAAATACTAATAACTCTTGAAACCCTAATCAGGCAGTCTTTTTTTATTTCTTCAGCACTTACATCAAAGACTGATCGAACACAATTCGTTAGTGCATGGGCAGAGGCAGAGGGCGCCCTCATATTTACAATTGATTTTTTCAGAACCGTATGTGTTGAGTGCCCACTTTTTTGTTGTATTTCATAGAAAATTAAACAAGGAATACGCCTATATGTTTTTCAAATTTTTATCTCATCGAGTTTATATAAAAATTTTACTTTTTTTGAAAAAAAAAATTTAAAATAAAAATATATTTTTTGAAAAAAATTTTTAGTGGAATAAAATACACATTTCAAAGTATTAAATGAAATAAACCAGAAATTTTTACAGTCAGTATATACGGAGCAACAATTGATCTTATTTTGTGAAGTACCTGTAAATTCCAAAATTTAATACAGGCATAACTACACAAATAATTAATTTTCAGGCAAATAAAAAAATACGTGTGTCTTTTTTCTATTCCAGAAGTAAGAAAAAAATTATCGTACATTTTAAAAAAAGTCGTGTCAACTTGTACGATTTGACGTGGAATGGCTCATATATTAATTATTTTTTCTAGGATAGAGTTAATGACCTTTTAAAGATGGCATAGGTCTCATTTTCATTGCACTTTCTGAATTTTTGAAAATTGCAATTGTAAGTAATAATATTGGAGAAAGTCTCGTAGCAGTTAAAGTTATCTGATCAAAAACACGTTGGAATTTGAGAAGTGCAAATTCGGTGTTAAAAAACTTTTGATGGATTACTACTTCATTAGTGTTTGCTTAAGGACCTTAAACAAAACACGCTTTGGTACACTTAATACCCTTTTCGGATTGTTTACGTGATTGTGGGCTTTTCGGTTTGTTTACAACCACTCCGCTATCAAAAACAACAATCAAGTAACTTTTTACGAATTCAATTTATTGAACTTAGGAGACAGAAAAATACAGTAGTCATGGCAGAATTGTCAAATGTTAATAAAAATAACTGGACGGAAACATTATTTTGTTGTATTACGAAACTGCAAATTGCAATTTTGGCATGTTTCGATGAATTAAAATTTCCAGCAGTAATTTTTACATCACTGTTGTGTTTTACATTTTGTTTTATAAACATAGATGATTTTCGAGTAATATAGCACTAGCACTAATTATAAATGTAGAAGACCCTTTAAAACTCAGAGCATACAAAGCGAAACTAGCGGACGATCTAAAAAACCGCCAAAGTGATGTAGGTAGTGATAGTAAAGATGTAAATGAGCATTGGGAAGATATACAAACGGAAATAGCGGATGCTGGTATTGAAAAAATTGAAATGAGGCAAAAAAATGAGGCAAATGAGGCAAAAAAATTGAAGCAAAATAAAAGATCAAAAAATGAATGGTGGGATGACGAGTGTAGAAGTGCAATACGTGAAAAGAATAAGGCAAGAGATAAATCAATGCAAACCAAAGCAAGAGCTAGCTACGAGTTTCATCAATCTAAAAGAAAGGAAGCAAATAAAATTTGTAGAAAGAAAAAGAAAATGTGGATAAATCAGAAATTCGCAACAATTGAGCAGAATTACAAGAAAAACGAAACTAGAAAGTAGTTTAGCAAATTAAAATATAATCTGCAACAAAATAATCTCACCCCCATTCTATGTAAAGGAAATGTACAAGTACAGAAAACGCAAATCATGCAAAGATGGAAAGAAAATTTTGAAAGTATTCTGAATATAAAAAGTCCTATTGTAGAGAACGAAATAAATAATGCTACTGCTGATGATGTCGAAAATTGCGAGGAAAGTGCGCTGCCAACATATAATGAAGTATGTTACATCATTAATAATCTTAATGCCAATAGGGCAGCGGTCTCAGACAACATTCAGGCAGAACTTAATAAGCATGGAGGAAGACTATTAAAAAAGAACTGCATAAAATAATGCAGAAGATATGGGTGAATGAAAAGCTTCCAGAGCAGTGGACAGAAGATATAATATGCCCCATATTTAAAAAAGGAGATAGAGAAAATTGCAGTAACTACAGACCGATAACTTTATTAAATGTTGCATACAAAGTTTTCTATTATTTTGCAAGTGTTCTAAACAATAGCCTCTGTAAAATAGTTGAAGAACAAATTAGTGACCATCAAGCAGGGTTTAGAAAGAACAGATCAACTACAGACAATACATTTATAATAAGACAATTTTTGAGAAATGTCTTGAATATAACATTAACCTATTCAATATGTTTATTGATAATACACATACCTTTGATTCTGTTCACAGAACTAAAATCAATGAATGTCTTAAAATATTTGATATACCAAACAAAGTAAGAAGACTGATCATGCTCACATTATCCAATACAAAGTCAAAAATTAAAGTAAATAATGAATTAAGTAGCGATTTTCAAATAACGACAGAAGTGAAACAAGGAGATCCATTGTCAGCCTCTCTATTTAGCTTGATAATAGATGTAATTATGAAAAAACTGGACGTAAGGGGCAATGTTACTACACGTGTAAAACAATGTATTGCATATGCGGATGACATTCTTTTAACAACCAGATATAAGTCCGCCCTTGGAGAAGTGTTCCAACACCTGAAAGAGAAATCTTTACAGTATGGACTAATCATAAATGACCAAAAGACCAAATTCATGAGATGTAAATCTGGCCCAACAACACTGTATGATATTAATAATGATAATCTTAATTACCAAGAAGTTAGCTCATATAAATACCTCGGGTCTAGTGTAGATAATCATAATTATATGGAAAAAGAAATTAAAGAAAGAATAGTAACTGGTAATAAAGTTTACTTTGCCAATCAAGCATTCTTTCGAAGTCAATTGATATCTAAAAGTGCAAAATTAAGACTTTATATGGCAGTAATACGGCCCGTAGTCACGTACGCAGCAGAAACATGGGTCCTCAGAGAAGCTGACATTCAAAGGCTAATGATTTTTGAAAAAAAAAATTTAAGGAGGATTTTTGGACCAGTTAAGCAACCGAATGGTACTTGGAGAATAAAATATAATACCGTGTTGGATAACATAATAAAACAAAAATATTGTTAATCATATCAAATCGTTAAGATTAAGTTGGACGAGACATGTTTACAGAATGAATGATGATAGGCTAGTAAAGAAAGTCTTCGGATGGAATCCTATTGCGACTAGAGTTAAAGGAAGACAGAAGACAAGATGGAAAGATGATGTCATAAATTATCTCAAGACTATGAAAATAAGAAACTAGACCGTGAAAGTGAACACCATAAAAGAACAGAAGGCCCTAGTTGAACAGGCCACAACAATTAGCAACTAATGTTGTTGAGCCTCACTAAGAAGAAGACACACTTCCTAACATCCTCGATGTGTTATTTTTGACATAATCTTCTAAACGGTCTTGGGCAATATATGCAACGCACCTAATACAAGAAGTGTTTTATTTTCGCAATTCGCACTGTTATTTTCTATTCAACCCACAAAATCACAATACCCATTCACACATTCCTCAATAGTTTATTTGAAACACAATTATCGAAAAATTTGCAATAATCTTCTAATTTGTACAGACAAACTGGTTAGGGACGATTTTGGTCCAACTACGAATATGTAATAATAATTAAATCGCACTGTTTCGTTTATCTGATGACATATGAGACAACAGATATTATTTCATTATTGTTAGTAATATTATTATCATATACTAATACAATGACGAAACAAATTAATGAGTTGGAAAAGATGCCTTAGTGTTTGTCGAGTTCTGCATCCAAAATACATTTTGTTTGTCCAGGATATTCTGACCCAATGTTGCACTGCTGTATGATCTTTTTACCAAAGTATTTCAATCGAAAGATTAGCTTGCTCATTGATAGAAGCAACTTCATTACCGTTCAATTACGAGAATGTTGAAGTTGCAAATGATCATCTCATGTGTGGCAAAAATTTATCATATCATTTCATCAGATCGGAGAAAACCTTTTTTTATCAATTAAGACGGAATAATTTTAGTAACTGATGTAGTATTAAATATACTACTTCTTACGTCAAATATTTTGGTTAATTTCCAAACACCTAAATTAATCTATATTACAAGTCTGTCAAATTTCCATTTCCTGACTTTTTGATTTCATCCTAACATCTAATAAGATTGAACAAGTGAATTTGGGCTAATAAGCCATTTTTTAAACTTTGTTCGTCCCTTTTAAAGCATTTTTTGCTGATTTCATTGAATATAATATCGTTTTAATGCTATTTGTTTCAAATAATATTTATGAGATGCAATAAATGTGGTCAACAGAATTTCTAAGTCACTTATTCGATCACTCAGAATATACAGAGTGTCCGAGGAGGAAACGTCGAAACTTGGAAAATAAGCTCTTCAGACAATGCTAAGCATATTTTGTCTGATAAACTACGTGTATATTACGAATGGTTGAGCCGCAATACGCACTCAAAAGTTGGTTTGAAAAATTGATTTCTAGGCAAAAATTGGCATTTTAGAAGCATAAAACCATTCTAGAAACATGTAAATTGTTTATTATTTACAGAAGAAATTCACATATTTGTTCAGAAAGAAAAATTAAGCAAGAAATAAAAAAGCCTCCAATTTACACAATTCGACTGTTTTTTTATTTGTCGCTTAATTTTTCTGTCCGAGCAAATATATTCATTTCTTTTGTAAATAATAAACAATTTACATGTTTCTGGAGTGTTTCCATGCTTTCATAATGCATATTTTTGCCTAAACATTTTTTTTTCAAACCAATTTTTGAGTGCTAATAGCGGCTCAACCATTCAGAACATCCACGTAGTTTATTAGAGAAAATATGCTTAGAATTGTCTTAAGGGCTTATTTACGAAGTTTCGACGTTTCCTCCCCGGACACCTGTATAATGTCAGTCGTTCTGAATACATAATCTAAGGTTCCTGTGACACCTGTCAGCACCATTGTCGGTTCGGCCGATTTCGGAATAACTAAAGACAGAGATTTTCTGGTAAATAACAGTCCAAACAAAATGTTTGCAACCTGAGTTTACTTGAACGAAAGGACGATTTGACTATAATAATGTATCCAACAGTTTGAGTTGTTCATCTTGACTCGATTTCATCAAATTCTTAAGGCGCGTTTACACGGAGAGAGTTTTCTCTCCTAACTCTCTGGAAATGGTTAGGAGATACCAGGAGATACGTGTAAACTCTCAGGAGAGTGATCTTCTCTCCGGAGACATGACGTCACAAGAGATTTTCGATGTCTTCACGAGAGAGCAATGTAATGACTCTGGTATTCATGAGAAATCGTATCTCCTGGGAGATAAATAGTATTCAAAGAGAGTTGGAAGACTTTTTGCTCTCGTGGTTTGTGTCCACGTGCTCGATCAAGCTAGTCTGCGTCTGTCGGTGTCTGTGCGACTTTCCAGTGTGGTCCGTGAATTTCCGTTCATTGGGGGAAATTGTACACTGGGGAATTATAAATAAAAATGGTCCTTCTGGAGTTGAAAACGTACGAATTATTTGTACATAACTTCATCCTCCTTTATATCTTTTCTAATAATAATAATTGTATTATAATGCTTATATCCTTTAATAAATAAAAACTCCAAATTACGAATTAATTGTGAAATTTGTTATATAAAACTATAATTAGGTCTTCTTTTTCATACACCTGCCCTATATTGTGTAATGCTTCTACTACCAACACTTAATAAATTCTTTCGCAAAATTTTACATGCTCCCTAATTTATATCAAATACACAAATTTACAAAGAATTAAAAAATTGATTCTTTCAAATCACTTATACTTAACATCATAAATATTTATTAACATCATAACAACATAAAGATCATAACAACATTAACATCATAAAAAATTTCTACAAAAAATTATCAACTTCACCCATTTTTACATTAGGTCAAAACTATTTTCTCGAATCTGATCACGTTTTCCAAAAGATGTTTTTAGTGATTCATAAATTAAAACTTGTTTTATTTTGTCACTGAAAAATTGTAATGTAATTGAACAGGTAACAATTTTCTTTTTCTCTTCCTGCAATTCTGCCATCAAAGTTTTATAAATACACAGCTCTTCTCTTCTAAAAAATCACCCACACTTGTCTCTTTCATTTCCTCCGTTTCTTCAAAATTATTAAATTGGCGCAGATAGCTGCATTTCACCAGTTGTCACTTTCTAACCTCAAACTGCTCGCCGCTGCTCACCAGCTGCTTATTCAACATGGCGGCGCCAAAGAACATCCAGAGACATTTGTATCCAGTGTAAACGCCAAGGAGATACTTTTCCGGAGAGATCTCAGGAAACGACTCTCCCGTGAGTTAGGAGACTCGCGTTTCGGGAGATATTTCTAATCGTGTAAAGCCTTCTAAGAGAGTTTATCTCTTAACTTCATGAAAGTTAAGAGACTTTGTCTCTTCGTGTAAACGCACCTTTAATGTAATTTTTCTTTGCTTTTAGGGCCCATTAAAAACATTTTAAGAACATTTTATTGATCATTTTTGAAAGTTCTATTTCATCAACATCTCTCCCCTTGTCATTAAAATGTACCTATTTAAATCAGCAGCAGGCGAGAAGGACAAGATTCAGTGAAACGTGAGTAATAATTCAATGTGTGTGGATGTAATGTGTGGAGGAGTATGTCTGACCAAAAATCTCGTATATTTTTCGCAGCATTATAATACGTTCTCCTTAGGAAGTAGATAATAAGGCGAGAAATGAAAGGGAGAAGTGATAATAAGAAAAACTACTTATTAACACTGTATTTTTAGAGTATATACTGTGAATTTAGAAAACATGCCTCGTTTTTGTAATTAATTTATTATGGAAGCTTAATAACAAGTCATCACCAACAGCTCATCACCGATTTCTATTGAATATTTATGAATACATATGTTTTTAAACAATGAAAACTAGGTATATTTATTATATTCTTTATTACATTCTATAATTTAATTATCTCCAGTATTTTCACAATTTTATTGCAACCGTCTGCTGAGTTCAACAATGTATACACGCTACCTCCAATTTTCAGTAACTTCCTGGCATTATCAAGCTCGTTGCATTGAAAAGTAATATGGGAAGTAGGCACGGTAACACCATATTTATACACTATTTCTATTTGCTTCATTTCTTCGCGAAGATTTCGGATGAGCCTACGGCTGGGATTTCCCTCAGGCATGCAGGACACGACGAAAGCGTGCCTTTCCCAACTTTTCTAACATTGCATTCAGTCATAAACAATTTTATGAAAATGAACCTACTCTAGAGAAAATGTTGTTGAACATAATATTAACACAACGCTTTAGTTTACATTCATGTAATATTTATTTTGAGAAAATAGTGTTAAAAGTAGAGGAGAAGGCAAGCATTAAGCACGCCTGTGACATGGGAGCAGCAGGTTAATGCTAACTCGGGCATTGTAATGGTTGTACATGGAGACAGGCGTCACGTGGGACGGCCGTCCTCCGTCCGGCCAGCCGGCCGTCGCGCGCACGCCAGCGCGGGCGCAGAGGACGAGGAGACGCCGTCCGCTCCCCCCCCCCGTCCCGTCGCGGCCCGTCCCGGCGCCGTCGTCGCACGCTGATGCACGGTCGCCAGTCAAGCACACGTAATGAAGATGTTTCTCCGTGATTTGTGATGACGCTAATGAAATTATGCGCGGCCCGCCTGGCCCGTGACAAGGCGTGAATTTGTCCCCGCACTTGGCAGCCCCGCCTCCGCGTCGCCGCTCGCCTCCGTTGCCTGGCGTTGCACCGCCTCAGCCCGCAGGGCCCAAGGGCCCCAGCCCGACACCTTTGCAAGGCCCTCCACTCGTTCACAACCACCAACATTTCGTTGTTCAAAAATGCATAATGATCGAAAATGAATAAAATACTCTCATGTAACACTGCGACTAATTGAATGTTTTCACAAAACAGTCTTCATTAGTACTGCAATAACATATAATACTTCAAATTGTGTAGAACAATATTCTTAACGTATCAAGAAATTCAAAAATGTCGCTGGACCATAATGCAACAAATGAATTCAAAATATTTAGTGGCAGTTCCTTGGACTGTGGCTTTCGCATAAGGTCAAATTAATTTCAGACAATGTAATTTCAAAGGTATGACAGTTTTGCAGATGACTGTATAAGATATCGAGTTATTCATTCAAAAGTAGATGAGGATATTTTGCAGGGTGATCGAAATAGATTACATCTCTGGGCGGAAAAAAATAGCCTGACGATAAATAGTTCGAAAAGCAAAACCATCACGTTTGGTAGGGGCCGCAAGTATACTGACACTCAATATCGTTTAGGCAATGAAAATATTCCAAGAGTCGTGTCTTGTAAGGATCTGGGAATCATTTTTGATTGCAAATTGTGTTGAGAAAATCAAGTAAACTTTGTCGTGGGGAAAGCATGGAAATCTTTGCATTTTACTATGCGAATACTAAAAAAGAGTACTGCGAAAGCAAGAGAATTAGCTTATATATCTCTAGTTCGCCCATTAATGGAATACGGGATGGTTTGTTGGGACACTTATAGAATCTCACAAAAGGAATATTTGAATAGAGTATAGAGAAGAGCATGCAAATTTATTTTCCGAAGCAATAGGAAGAAAGTAGAGTGGGAGTTAAGGCAGGAGGGTTAAGGCAAGACTCTGTGCTTTGTACAAAGGGTATGTCGGTTATCCAGCTTGGAAAGGTATCCACATCCGGCTCAGTAGACCCACGTATTTTAGTACAGGGGATCACAAGCACAAAATTTAGTTCAGGCCACAGAGAACAGATGTTGGAAAATTTTCCTTTACAAATAGAACTATAACGGACTGGAATAAGTTGCCTGCGACAGCCTTGGAACCCTTTCCTCTAGGTGTTCAAAGATTTAAAAGTAAATGAACTAATGATATTTGTAAATTTTATCAGTTAGTAAGTTAGGTTCATTAGAAATGTTTATTATTATTATTAATTATTGTTACCATTATTAGTATTGTGATAATTATTAGATGCATTGGTTTATAGCATTCGTACTGACGTGTGATGACGTGTTGTGAAGTGTGGTGCTATATAGAAGTAGAAAGAGAAGTGAAGAGGAGTGCAGTGTATAAAAAGTCGTATATGTTAGTATAAAGTATCTGTACAGGACCACCATCAATGCAGAATTAATGCGGATATTGTTATTAATGCATTTGTTGTTAACATTGTTATATTATTATTATTATTATTATTATTGTCTTAAAATAATTTTAACTTACATTGTATTTAATTCATAATTATAATATGTAGATATAATATGTAAATTTTAGTGTTCCGCCACCAGGTTGTATAAACCTACCTGCGGAAATAATAAATATCTAATAATATCTAATATTTAAAATGGCTTGTAACAAGATATGAGATGTCAGTAATCACTGTGTATGAGAAATAAATAAGTACGCTCAATATGAGCCAAAGTAACACAAATATTGCATTTTTCACTTCAAAACAAAACTCTTTCATTGAATTTGTACTTTTCCTGGAGTTCTCGGTATCTAACAAACTCTTAGAAAACTCTCACAAGGACAGAGGATGCACAGTTTCTCTCAATTTCTACGCGCATTCGAAATTGGTATTATATTGTACATAATATTGTATTTTCCCGAGTTTTGAGTAGGTATCTAACAAAATCAGACACAACTCACACATGGCTGGATGTATTAAGATTACTTTCAATTCCTGCTGGCATTAGAAATTTGCAAAATAAATTTCGATTATATAGATATATAAAAAGGAAAGAGAGAAATCGTATTAAAGGAACTTCTTGTTCTCGATTTTAAAGTTATTGCATTTGATAGTTAAAACGCCGACTGTCCATTTGAAAGACCGCGTGCAAAACGTCTAGAAGAAACTTTATAAAATACATGAGGTAACCAGTCAAAAACGACAGGAAGTCATTTTCACATTAATAATGAATAATAATACACAAAATAACACACACACGCACATATATATATGTAAGAAATTAAATATTCATATTGCTTTTCTCTCATTTTAATATTTTCCTCATTAAAATGCTTTGCAAAACAGACATGTCTACACTCTTTTTACTTTGTCGCTATCGCTTACGCAGTAGAAGGGAAGTTATGTAATGCTGCGCGAAAAAAAACGGCGAATTTTTCGCAGAAAAAAACCTTCTTGCCGGAACCTGGTAAGTAAAAAGGGGATCAATCCAGTTGCTACATTAAGAAACAAATTTCCTAATACATGGTGAATCCAGACTCTATGTTCTTGATACCGAAAATCGATTGACGGCAGAACGTCCGTCTGTCCGTCCGTCAGTCTGTCCGCCCGTCCGTCTTTTTGTGTTTTCAAAACTTACAAAAATGTAAATTTATCAATGAATATTACCATATAGGACGAGGTTTTACTCTTCTTTGATATTCTAAAACTAATATTTGGAATCTACCATTAGAAAACCGAAAAATGAAAAAAAACTTCAAAAAAATATATTTTGGGCGGCGATAGATGGCAGCAGGCAAGAGGATAAGGAAAGACGGTAAAGTTTGTCCACACCAAGGAAATTATAATACTTTACTACGAGAAAGTCTGTGCAATTCTGTAGCACTAGTTCATTCTGAGCGGTTGTACGTCCGGCGTCAGAATCCGTTATTTCTACCAAAATGTTGGTTGACTCGCAAAAAATCGAAGGACGCTTAAGAGAATAGTTCAGATTTAATTTTCTTTGATATCCTTGATTTATTGAAAAAGGGAAAAGTTATTTTTTTTCGGCGTCTTCTTTCGACTACAATATTAAGGATAGAGGTTTTCCTCATTACTAAAATATGTTCTTTAAAGGGAAATATTTAAATAAGGTACAACTTTTCCAAAATGTGAGTAGCTTTTGCGTAATTTTGCTTGGCATATAGGAAATTTTTAAACAATTATTTTCTCAAAAAGGGACAATTTTTTCTTCAAAATTTCTGTTCACATGTATCAAAGGAGAGTAAAACAATTGGTGGTAGTCTAATTTCTGCAAAGTTTTTGTATTTTTGAAACCTGCAATGTGTTAACATTTCGAAACTACAAAGTTGAATATATAAATATTTGCCTTAAAAACCCTATTACAAATAATCACATTTTTAAAAAGAGGTATGTACAATTTCTAGAAAAACAAATAGTTTTTGCGTAATTTCTTCATGAAATTAAAGCAACTTATAAAAAATACATTGAAACATCTGAAAAACGCTTGCATATTTTTCATTAAATCTATCCACGTTTAAAAAAGGCCGCCGAGAACAATGGCACAAGGTCTTTTTTCTTCATTTAACACACTGAATTTTCAAAAATTTTCAAATTTAGAAATAAAGCGAGAAACTTCGAGCTATTATAGCGCCACTAGTTGAATTGTCATCTCAGATCATATACCAAATGTGTTTTTGATTTCCAATATTTCTTCTCGAATCAGGAGTTTGGAATAAGGGAAAAATCTATTTCTAAAAATTGCTGGCTTTTCAGCAGTCACGTGGGATTTTTCTCTTACTGATCTCTGAGTGTTAAGCTACTCATCCCACGTCTCACCACTTTTCTTTTTTCTGCTTCAGACAACAATTGGCTGCGTCGATTCCAGGACCCTCTGTATTAACTGCGAATAATTGAAAGGAAAATACATACAATATAAATTGTAGTATTAATCTCATTTTTGAGATAAAAATAAACAAAAATTACATTTTTCCAATCAGAATTTTGTTTCACAAAATGTACTTTAGTTTTCAAATTTACTTTTCCGTAATTCACAGAAGCTATGAAACAATAACACAAAAAGTTAATTTTACTTTGTGTGCATTTTGGAAAGCAGAAAGAATATTGAGATAACGAAACTCATTCTAAGCGAAGGCCCCAAATTGAATCGATAAAATTCCAGCCACACTTTCGACTGCTGAACACATGGTACACAAATTTAAGCCTCTGATATACTGCACGAATTTCGGTAAAGATATTACATTGACGGTTAATTTTTGACAGACTTGGAAAATTATTTCTTGGCAACCACGAAATTTCTAAACGTACCCCGCAATTCTGGCTCACTTTCACATTTACAATTTGCCCTCTCTATAAAAAAATAGAAGGGACTAGCGCTCGTTAGAGAGGCCCAACAATGTACAAAAACTTAACATACAGCCAGTCCGATCACTGCCGTTCATTGCCCAATAATACGCACGTGTTTTAGCAAAGCCCGGATTAGGGAGTAAAATATTGCGCTCCGGAAAATTGTAAAAACGCCCTCATTGCGGGGCAGCGGTGCGTGACAGCACGAGGGAGGGAGCGAGCGAGCGGCAGCGCCTCTCTCTCCCACTCCTAACCCTCTCCCTCTCCCTGCCCCTCCCCCACCCGCACCACCACATTGCCACGGCGACGGCGAATGCACCTGACGCTCCGGCGTAGGCAACCAAGTATTGTTCGCCACAGGTTTGGGAGGATAGTTACCTGCCAATAGGGCAGCGGATGGTTCAGGAGGGTAGATGAACTCACTCATTTATCAATTCATTCTTGTTTAGATGGTTTTGGTTGCCACTCCATGTTGTGATTATTTTACATGAAAGATGTAAGGAAGTAACTAAACAAATCGTGTGACCAGCTTAATCTGTTGAGGTTATGTCGTGGCACACGAAGAACATCCGCGAACTTTAGGTTTATATCAAGCTTTGACTTGTTTTGTACATACACAATATGTATATCTCTTATATTACAGGATATGCAACTAATGGGGCTGAAACAGCACATGAGATCTCACTTACGCAATATTATATTATTACATTAACCAGCAAATGATTTTGCAACCAGCAAAAAATGTACATCACTGTCTGGAGATTCGAACTCATGCCTTTTAAGTTAACACGACAGGATGTTATCACCATCAGCAGCACAACCGGAATCAAACTTTACGACCCAATGAAACTAGTTGATCATTTGTATTTTTAATTTTCAAAAGTTCAGAAATTTTCATTTACATTAATTAGGATCTACTTATAAAGAACAGATTTCGTAAAAGAAAAAAAATAATAACTTCGGAATTTTGCAGCGTTACATTTCTTTCGCTTTCGAAAAATACAGAGAATTCATGGAAACTAAGACGAGTTCCATTTCTCAAAGTGTAAATTTCTCTTTCCGGGGTAAAAATTAAAGGAAAATGTGTAGCCGTTTATTTAGAAAAAATCCTTTTTATACTTTGCAATAACATCAAACATTATGAAAAAAGCGATTCATTTTTATAATTGGGCATAAACTTGTTCAAAGGCCTAATCCTCTAGAATATATTTTTTAAGGGTAAATCTCTACCATCAATATTATGTTTTTGTAATGTTATTTTTTTGCAATTTTTGAAAATAGAGTTTGCCAAAAATGGGAGCAACATCACTTTATTCATTGTCCTCTGAGACACGTTTGGGATAGAAATATATAGAAAAAATAGGATTTTCTACGATAAAGTATAAGGCAACGTGTTTTATACGCTTCTATTTACACGGTGGCTATTAATTAAAGACGAAAATTAATGGCATTGATGGTAATATTGGTGTTCCTTTGCTTTTGTATTTTATTCATTCTATCTACAGTGCGAATCTTTCAAAATTTCAATTATTTTATAAATAAAAAAAACTGGATCTCAATTTGGAGATAATCGTGGGAAATAATGCACTTTCTGTATTGCGAAGCGGAAAATTCTAAAATTATCAGCGGTGGCGGAAGGCAGAAAAGAGAGAAGAGGTAAAAATATTCAATTTTCAAGTTTCTTTTTGGGGAAAATGTTGGTCAATGTGTAACATTATTCCTTTAAAGCTGCAACTAACCAACATTTCGTCTTCCCTCCCAAATATTTGTCATTCGTGTTTCCGTGACCATCCCTCCTTCAATCTCCATCGCATCCTTAGTCCTCTGTTCTCCGGCCCACACCATCACCTTTTTTGATTGATTGATTTATTGATTGACTAGCTGACTGGCTGGTCATTGGGCGCGTCAACAGTTAAAGTCGTTAGTCCTATAAGTGTAGCGCATGTTTTCTTCTCTCGACGTGGCGATGATCTTGCTTTGGTGCATGGTGAGATCTGGCAACGACCTACGACGTCTTGCAGGAATTTCCCCAACCAGGTATCTCCTACCAGTGGGGCACCGTCCCAGCCGGGACAACCTCTATGCTCCCGATTAATCTCTCGGCATATTTGGAAGGTAGTGCATGTTAGGGTGTTGTAAGGGGTGAGGATAGGACAAGGAAGGGAAAGGAAAGATCTCGCGTGTTCCGTGGCTCCTTTGTTAGAGTACTGCTTCGGCATTCGCCTGGTGTTGATCGGAGAAACCACAGAAAACTACCGACCAGAGCAACCGGCCGCTTGTCCCCCAGACTGAATTCGACCTAGCTGACAAGCTAGTGTCGAAAATCCTGCCTCTGCCGGGATTTGGACCCTAGGATCTCCCAGTTAGAGGCACTGCAGTGACATCAGTTGATGCCCTGTGCCACCTCTCTAGGTGCACCATCAGCTAACGCAGCAATTCCAAGCGTTCAGTATGCCAGCCAACCCTCCTCTATTCGCCCCGCTTGCGCCTCCCTGCCTTGCCCCGCTCCGCCCTTCCCCGCCCCTGCCCGCCCATGCCCATGCCACGCCGTCGCACTCCGTCCTGCCCCGTCCCGCTCAGACCCCCCCACGGCCACACCTTGCCCTCCGCTCCCCGCCCATCCCCGCCCCAGCCCGCCCAAGCCCATGCCACGCCATCCCATTCCGTCCCGCTCAGGCCGCTCCACGGCCGCACCCTGCCCTCCGCACCCCGCCCCGCCCCGATTGCAGCGCCACGGCCGCAGCCGGAGCTATCCACCGCGCCGTCACAATCAGCGCCCGCCTCTAAATCGCGCCGGGAAAGGGGTTTTTTTAATTCCTCGCCCAAGCGAATGGCAGAAAACAAGGCTAAACTAATTGAGGTATTTCGGATGAATCCGCGAGCGGTGGCGGTGGCGGCGGTGGCGGCGGTGGCGGCGGTGGCGGCGGTGGCGGCGGGGGCGGGGGAGGCGGAGAGAGGCGAGAGGCGCTGCGAGGGAGACCGAGCGGTTTCCTGCTTCATTGACGCAACATAAAACCATCAGATTATTGCGAGCAATCTGTCCCGGCCACGCCTCGGTGAGACCGTGCGGTGCCCAGCAGGCTCCCCCCACCGCCCTGCCTCCGCCCGAACAAACACGCGTTCCGACCAAATTGTGTTTCGCTGCACTTTTATTTCCGCGCGCCCGTCCGCCCACCTCTGTGCGCGAGTGGCCACATGCGCCGCCGGAATCTTCGTGCTCGACCTATCGCGTGCGGAGAGGAGGAAAGCTGAAAACATTGGCTCCCCGTTGCTTGCATCTTTTGGACTCTTTTGAATTTTTCGCTAGTTCGCTTTTGGGAATCCAGTGTGAATCATGCATTTGTCTTCACATAAAACTGAAGTTAAACAAAATGAATCGTTTTGTAAGTAGTTTTCTAAATTTGTGCTCCCTTTTCCTACAAATTCAGTCCCTGGAATCACTTCTTTATGTCGCAGATGCAGAGTTAACTCATAGAGACGTTGTTCGCTTTGATTGATTGGTTCGTTGTTAATGATTCTTGACGCGTCAACTACTGAAGTCATTCTACTCGTAAGTGTAGTTTATGATTTTTCGCCGAGGTGGTGGTGATCTCCTCCCGCTGGATGACGAGATCCGCTGCCGACATTCGACTGACGCTGTTTTCCCCAACCAGGTGTCTTCCACCAGCGGGGCACCGCCCCTGACGGGACAAATCTATGCCCCCGACCGGTGTCCCTGCATGCGTAGTAGTGTAGTGCATGTTAGTGTGTGTGTGTGTGTGTATGTGTGTGTGTGTATGTGTGTGTGTGTGTAAGGGGTGAGGATAGGACAAGGAAGAGAAAGGAAAGATCGCACGCGGTCCGTGGCCCGTTTGTTACGGTACTTCTCTGGCATTCGCCTGTTGTTGATCGGAGAAACCACGGAAAATTACCGATCAGAACAGCCGTCCGTTAGAATTCACCTCTATACAGCGACTGAATTCGATCGAAAATCCTGCCTCCGTCTGGATTCGAACTTAGGTCCTCCCGGTCAGAGACACTCAGTAAAATTAGTTGATGCACTGAGCCATCTCTGCCGTTACATTATTTGCCACATCTTTTGATTAGTCTTTACAATGATCGTTCTTTTCATTAGTTCGGAGGCAATTTGCAAATGCGTACATTTAAACGGTTTCAGACCAGCCGATGGTAGGTTTATATGCAGGACAATATCTTTAAAAGTCCATGCGTTGCCAACTATCTGCCGAATGCCTAAACATAATGACGCACCAAGCGAGCGCAGACAGCGAGCCAACAATTTACTCCATTCAATGCTCTTAGCCTCCTGCTTCCATGTGGCATCATTCATTTCTTCACATCAGTATCAGGACCTGTCATCGCTGCAATAGAATTGTAGACAAAGTCGCAGGGTACAAGGATAAGGGCATGCAATGTCACCCCTATGATTTAAAAAGCTCATTGGAACTTTTTATATTCATTCCATAATTAACGAAAAACTGTCTCGGATAAAATTGTAGTTTATAACGAAGCGTGTAAAACTTTTCTCGCAATTATCTGCAACTCTTCACTGGATGTACCAAATATTCTCTGCATTTTATCTTAATTACAACTCATATCTTCCTCTGTTTTAAACTAAGAGCACTAGCAGTACTTTAAAAAACTTTACTTTTGGAATAAAAGCTTTCAATTCAAGTGCACGTTCTACATCTGGCCATCAGACAGACTGCGCACCCACCACCAACCGAATGGTTTACACGTAACAGTACGCATAAAATCAGTTGAAACAAACAACCGTATCAGTTCGACCAAAGAACCGTACAATAAAGTTTGCGCTGTAAAGTGTGCTAATTTTTAGAGCTAATTATCCTACTTACTTTCTCGTTTTAATATGTAAGTAGTAAAAAGAAATATAGTAATTGTGCGGCGGAAATCAGCTATTTTTCGACAGAAAAAATTCTCATTGTCGGGCCATGGTCATGAAAGAGTAGATTCTCCATGTTTTTTGTGCATCCTAGATATCGAAAAATCAATTGACGGGAAAATGTTTAACAGTCTGTCTGTATCTATGTATCTATCCGTCTGTCTGTTTGTCAATGCGCCTAAATCCTTCAGACAATTTTCTGAAAAATCGACATTCCCCGATATGAAACTCAAAAAGTACTAAATTTCTTTTTAAACGTTATCCTCCAAAAGCGTAGAGACGTAGAGAACACTTACAATAACGGTGCTTTTCTCATTTTCATTAATATCCCTGATTTATCGAAAATTGCAGCAGTTCAAAATATTTTCAGTTTGTTCCTACAATTATAATATTGAAGATAGTAATTTTATCAAAATATGTTGATCAGAGAAAAACCTTTAAAAATAATCACGTACAATTTTTTTGAAAAAACAAGTAGTTTTCTCTTAGTTACTGCACTGAATAAAAATTCTCAAAAATAGCTCCAATTTGTTTCCTTTCATTTTTTATAGTGTGTAAGAAATGCGGGTAAAAATTGGTGCTGGTCCCATTTTTGGTTAAATCTTTGGAATTTCAAAAAATGTAAAAAATGAATATCGCAAAAGTCCATTATTGATGAAAGAGATATTTACTTTCTGGACATACTCCATTAGAATAGGAAGTAAGTATTCTTTGTAATCATGCGCAGGTAACCAGCGAATTTTCGACAGAAAAACCCTGAAAACGAAACAAATTATTACATCTTGTGCAATAATTTTCATGTAATTTTGCGTTCAATTGCGTGCATTTAAAAGTTTTTATACACATTACATTTTGTAACCTATATCTAAATTTTAAAATTTTCTTCTTATACGTATCAAATGACAGTAAAAAATGGGTACTAGTGTAATTCTTGGCAAACGCACGCTTAAAAGAATGACACAGATCGCATTTCCGTTGAACTTTGAATTTTCACAGAATTCAAAAGTTGGAAATAATGCGAGAATGTGCTGAATGTAGCATCTCAAGATTGTCAAAGAATATGTGTTTTTACAAATTGAATCTTTAAAGAAGGTAATGTACAAATTAGTTCAAAAGGAGTAGTTTTGGGGTTAATGCAATTGAAGTTAATGCAATTTTTAAAAGAATTCTCAATGTCGGCTTTAATTTTTTTCTAGGAAAAAGTAAATGATTAAAAATTGCGTACGTCTAATTTTTATTGAACTTTCTGAGTTTTTGAAAATTGCAAAAAGTAGAAGTTATGCCGTTGTGGCGCCAATTGTAGTTTACTAATGTTGTAGTTGTAGTTATATAATAGTTGTAGTTATATTAATTCAAAAGCGCTGAATAGTGGTGGTCGTGAAATCACACGTATCTGATGCAACGTAACAAGAGCCCGCACAGCACATCTTTTTGTATCAAAATTCCTTGTTTTTGCACGGCCCCCTTGCAATGTATATTCTCTTTAATGTCTAAATCACCATCATCAACGGGGCGTTTCCTCCTGCGAGGAAGAAAACCTCCGCGCCACTCACAGCGCCTGTCTGCGCTTCGCATCCAAATGATGCCTCAATAAAGAAGGGCCTAATTAAATTCCTCCACTCGGTTTGGTCGGCGCAACGGCGGCGAGGGGGTTATGTGGGCGCGGGTGGCGGGGGCGGGGGGCGGTGGGGGCAGAGAGTTGAAGGCCCCTGCAACGCCGCCGTGCGCTCGCGCGTGGGGTTATAGAATTGCATATGGCCCCCTTGGCTGCCCTAACAGCGCCGAGGAAGGGCCAGAGATTCAGGCGCAGGGAGAGGATAGGTGGAATACAGACGATTGGGGGAGGATAGGCTAACTGCAGAGCAGGCAGACCGCTTTGGGGGGCAGAGACGTGTGGGCAGAAGATGAGGATGAAAAGGATGGACGAAGGGAACATGCAAAGTGAAGGAGTCAGTCTGATAATGCGGTCATAGAAGTAACATTACGTCTCAAGAATATCTCTTCTGTTTCGTTTATACTTCACACATAATGAGCTTCGATCGAAATTATTTCGTTAAATACCATCTTATTCATAGTACGTTCAATATTTTAATAAAAAATTAGTATAAAAAAGACACATTTTCACTTGCAAAACAATTTCAGCGTTTGTGCCACATTTTTCTTGAAATGTAAGCAAATTGGCTTCTAAATTTGTGAACTATGAAAATAAATACTGGGTCCATCAATAATAACTCCGCCATCGGCTGCTGGAATTTCTGCGAAGCATTTTGGAAGTGGATGGTACGAGAACCATGACGGCAACAGTCGCTGCCGGTCCCAAGCCTGAGTAAAAGATGACGGTCTGTCTATTTCTAGCACGACATTGCTTCTACTTGTGCTATACTTCTTACAACTTTCCTATTTCGATCGCTCTGGATCCCTTGTCTTTTCGACCCCGACGCTGTTTCGGTTCCGACAGAGTCATTCCTTTCTTCTCGTACCCTTCGTCTTACCTTATCCATTTGCTTAATTCGAGATAATCATAAAACTAGTGATGCTTCAAAGGCACATACTTTCCTGTATTACTGGAAACAGCTACGTAGTACTGAAATATTGCACTGTATACGCTACTAACATCTAAGCTATTATTTGAAAACGTCCAATTCAACCAAGAAGCGAACAACTCACTGTTTCCATCGCAGTGTTGTCAGAACTATGTGAATTCTACAACTGCACAAAACTAGAATACAAAACTTTTGTAAACCTGTATTGGAAAAAGAAACCTGATACCCTGGACAATATAGAAACGCTTTCCATAGGGCAATGATTAGAGAAGAATATTCTAAAATCATGCAACAAATACTCTACTCACTATAAATGGTACAGCATTTGGTACGAAAACAAAATATTTTCATGAAAATATCAACATAAATTAGACAATTATAACTCCTTTTCATACAGCTCATCAGGTCGCAACAATCGCACGTTACTCATAGATATTCGCGAGCAGAAACAGAATTCCAGACCCTGCATTGCAGACCCTGCATTGTCGCTATTCTGAGAGCTACTATTTTTTTTACTTTTTATTTCAAATTTTTCAAAAATAAACATTTTCTAAAATAGTAATGAGTAAATGTATAACAAAAGGTCGAATGTAAAAACGAACAAAGAAGTAATATACAAATTTGCAAATTCTAATTTACGACGCATCCAGCTGTCCGAAGCGCAGTAAATTTACAGTGGGCTATTATGTTTGACACAAAATTATAGAAAAACTAATCGTATTTTGAAAAAATTAAGCATGACCTTATTTGAAGATATAGTTTTAATAAATGCATCCAATTGAGAAAAAAATGTATTTTTAAAATTGTAATTGTAAGAAAACGACGAAACGAAGCGCAGTCAATTCCGGGATGTTTATCAGGAAATAATAGAAAAACTACTCATATTTTCAAAAAAATTATCATGACCTTATTTGAAGATCTGTTTTTGATGAGAATAAATCTTTAAGAAAAATAATCGTGTCTTCACAATTGTAGTTGTAGAAGATATCAAAACTTTTTTTACTTTTTAAAAAGTTTTGCAAAATCAGGTATTTTAATGAACATGAAACCCTCGCCATTCTCTTAAGCCTTCTTTATGCTATCTCAGGTCCCAATTTAATCAACGTTGTACGGTTTTTAAGAAAAAATGGTTTAAAGAAAATTAAAAAATTGTCTATGTTTGACACAATTTTTCGGAAAAAAAATACTAATGTTTTTGAAAAATTGAACATGACCTTATTTGAAGACCTGTTTTTTGTGAACACATTTCATTAAGAAAGAAAAATGTATCTTCATAGTTGTAGTTGTAGGAAGATGCCGAAAAATGTTTTAATTTTTTCAATTTTCGAAAATTCCGAGTTTTCTACCAACATGAGACCTACACCATTTTCGTAAATGACCATCAGACAACAACAAAATTTAGTAAAAATGTTTGGCGTCATTTTTTGAAAATTTTGAAAATGTCCCAGGGGCTTCATGTAAAGAACCCTCCAAAATTAAAACATTGGTTTCAAATTCAAAGGGACGCGAGATCATTCAGATCGATTCGGCGAGTATAAATTTTGGAGGAAATTCAGCTGAACGGTATAGTTAGCCTTGTTCACAGACAGACGGACAGGTGGACGGACAGGACGTTTTGCTTTCAATTGTTTTTTCGGTATCAAGAACCCACAAACAGGAATTCTGGCTGCATCACGTGTTAGGAGTTTTTTTCTTAATTTAGCAACTGGATTTATCCATTTTTCATTACCAGGCCCTGAAATAAGAGTTTTTATGCCGAAAATCCGCCGTTTTTGCGCGCTGCATTACATCACTTTTTCTATACTGTACTTACGTATAGTATACGGGAAAGTGAAAATAGTAGAGGGCTCAATGAATCTCCCTGTTTAACCCTTTTCCCATCGTTTCCCACTGAGTTGTCCATACTGCCTTATATTCCATACTCATTTTTAAATATGCTTCTAATTACTCTCACTATTTTTCTTGAAACCTTGCTTTCTTCAATGCGTCCCATAGTTCTTTCCTGGGTACTGTATCAAATGCTGACTTTAAATGAAAGCATGTGCATATTGTTTTTTCCCTACTCAATATTTTTTCAATTATGGTTCTTAGAATATTCTTAGAGTGTGTTTGTTTGTATGAATCTAGAGGCCCCTTGCTCCTCTTCCTAAATCATCATCTACTTACTTCCTCAATTTTACTTCCACTTTCCTTGAGTACAATTTACTTGTGCAGGATAACAAACAAATTGCTCAGTAATTTTCGCAGTTAACAGTGTTCCCCTTTTTGTAAAGGTACTATTATATTTTCTTCCCAGTCTCGCGGTATTTGTTCTTCTCGCCATATCTGTTGACATAATTCTGTTATTCATGTCCTTCCCGTTCTCCCAATATACTTTATCACTTCTGGTGATATTCCGTCTGGACCAGCTGCCTTACCAACTTTAAATCTTCTCATTGCCTTTTCTACATCTCTTTCCGTCATGGGATTCTTCTCCACCTCTGCTTCTCTCCCCTGGTGTCTCTCACTCACCAGGTTTGATTCGCCTTCCCCCTTTTCCCACTTTCCAGTGGGTCATGGAGGTTTTGACTCTCACTAACTCCCTCCAGTCACCAGATGGCTGTCCTGTTATTATCATTAAGGAAGTCCTCATAATACTTCCTCCAGGTTTCTAGTACCTCTGTCTTTAAGTTGTTATTTGGATCCCTTATGCTTCTGACCGTTTTCATGTTCCCGTCTTAATTCATTTACTACATGTCAAATGTCATTCTTGTTCTTACTGATACTTTTTCTCCAATTCTGTTGCAAACATTTCCCATGTCTTCGCCTTTGCCTTCTTCACTTCTAGTTTCACTCTATTTGAATTTTCTACGTACTTTTGCTAATCTTCTTGCTTAGTTGTTGAAACCATATACACGGCGTACGCTTTCCTTTTCTTCGTTACCCATTCCCTTACAACATCGTTCCACCATCTAGTTCTTTTAAAACGCGTATTTACTCTCGCGTACTTACCTATGTACCTCTATTGCTGCCTCTGTTCCGTTCTTCCGTTCTTCATTCTTCCGTTCTTCCTTGATTCCTTCCCTCACTTCTATCTGTCTCGTTTTCATTCTTTCTTCAATTTGCCTGTTCATATATTTTCCAATTTCCTCCATTCTTAATTTTTCACTATTAATTTTAAAATATTTCTTAAATAGTTCCCTAGATGGATATTTAATACGGGTGTTCATCACCCATTTATGTTCCGTGCTTAAATCCGCACTTCTATACACCCTAATATCCATTACTGCATATTGAAGTGACTTTGTGTATGTAAAGTAATCTATCGAACTTTTAAATATCATCTAGTTTTTTCTTGTTTCAAAGATGTATTTGTGTATTTTCTTTTGTGGATACCTCGTATTTCCTATCAGTAACTGATTATCTATATAACATTCTAGCATGTGCTCCCCATTATCATTCCTTGCCCTCTCCACTCTACATTTCCCCATACTATCCTTTCCTTTCGGCACTTCCAATCCCATTCGAGCATTCCAGTCTCCCACTATCACCACACGATCATTTTTGAAGTCACCCCTACATATTGTTTTCTCCCTATTTGTGGAAACCACGTCTTTGCACACACCACACAAGACAACCATTATGACAGCTTTACTTTAGTTGACTAGTTCAAATCACGAAACTTGGCAAAAGTGCACTGTACTCACTTGACAACAGTAACTCGCGAGCGGCAGCGGCACATGTACTAGTAGCTTCAGTCACTGAAGTAGACAATGTCTTAAGTCTTGGCTAATAATAAAATTGAGCTTATAACATTCTAAAGAGACACAGTTAGACACACAAACAAGTCAATGATAACACAGATCATCACCTACTTAAGTCAAAACTCCAACTGTGGTCACAACAGAACTAGTGCTTCAATAGCGGCCTCTTCTTCTATCCGTGTAAACGAAATTTCAGAAAAAAACTGGAACAATAAAGAATATCCATTTTGCCTAACACCTTATTTCTTCGTAATATACTGTTTTTTTTATATCATAGTGATGATAATCGTTCTATTAGCGGCCAACAACTTTCATTGAAACTTTGCCACTGTTTCAGTATTGTAATTTCATTGACTTCCCCATCCCCACGCAAACCGAAGTCAACATATTTCCCACTTTGTTATCATTCGACGTCAAACACATACGAAAATCATCCACTCGACCAGCCTGGAGATACAAAAGTTATTGGTTAAAGTTAATAAATAAATTGAGAATGATACTATTGTACCGATAATAAAACCCAACAATTTCCACTTCAATTTTTTTTTCACAATGGCGCTGGGATGGGGCCTCCCTCCACTCTCGTCCCGGGAGGACAAAAGACTAATTAGCCTTCAATTGTGTCCGACCGTCTCGAAAATCCATTACGAGCAGAGATTGGAGCTCGTGGAATGGTGGAAGGGTGGGTGGGCGGATGTTTAAACCGCCAGCGAATGTCGGGAAGAGACAAAGAAATTCGCCGCCATAATTCGAAATTGCTAATTAATGAGCAACTTTTAAGGCCTTTGTAAAGCGATTAACAGAAATGTCTTGCGGTGGTATTCCATACAACCCTAAAATGTAATCAAAAGTTACTTCATTTTTAATTGAAAATAAAATTACACTATTTGGTTAGGTTGCGCAGGTGGGACGAGAGATCTCCGAGAGCTGGTTGCCTTGTAATTTCCATGAAACAAGTATAAATTGAGATGAGAATTAATTTGATAATTTCAGAGCTCTTTTTATATTCGAACGTGGCTAACATTTTTAATTAAGGTGGGACAGATGCCCGAAATAAAGAATTGAAGTAAATAGTGTGAAGTTTTTCAGTGGTCATATTCACTCTATCACGTAAGTTACGATGAATAAAATTGAGTATATTACAAGTTACCTTTCCTCGTGTGCTCTGTATCGCATCAATCTTGATATTTAGATCAAGATTGATAATATTACCTACATTCATTCACTGTTGGGAGTTAATAATTTTAACACAAGAAAGAGTAGAAGCTCTTTCATTTTGTAACCTTAATATTTAGAAAGAAATACTAAATTTGATTTTTTTTCAGGAGGGTAAAATGCAATGGGTCTATGTAAAAAATATCAAGAAAACGTGCAAAGTACGTTGTATAAAATATCTTTATACTTTTTCGATTAAAAGAAAAGATTGCACATTAATTCTATTCACTTTTAGGGAAAAGCACGAGCAAAAATTACCTAACGCATTCCAAACAAATCAATAATAGTAAAATTAATAGCAAGAATCTTTGTGCTGAGATATTTACCCAAATATTTAGCTAGAGGAAAGCAGTGAGTGATGTTTCCGTGGTGCAATCCCGGGTTCAGCTCTCGGCCTAAGCAAAAACAGAGTTGTAGTATTCTAATATAATAGTCTCAGAATCTATAGTTGAGTGAAAGATAGCTCAGGCAGGCAAAGTATCCTATATACAAAGATGGGTACGAGTCATGCTCGCCACATGTCTTCCAGGCGTGTATAATACATAATTTAATGAATACACATGCTGCTTGTCTCCGGTTTACAAATCTCGATTTCGTATATTTAAATCAAATGAAAACCTAAAAACAGCGGATATTTAAAGACGAAATATTTTTGAAAAGAAATTGAAAATGTTATACAATTTACGTAAATTCTAAAGTTCCTAATAGTAATGACTCTAACAGTTAAGACAAAAAACGTTCAACATGGAAACGTTCTGAATATTGTGCTCTCATGTAATTTGTAAATGATGAAAAGTGCTCTCTTTTCAACTTCGTAATGTAAACTTCAAGCACTCACCATTTTAAGAGAGGCAGGCCGGAGCAGCTAATTTTAACAAAAATTGAATTATTTTTCACTTAATAACATATACTAACTTTGCGCAGGTATTTTGTTTGTAATTGACCATTAATGTTTAATTACAAAAATATTCAGTTTTTGGCTACCTTAATTACGTATGGCTTGATTCATTGAAAAATAAAAATACGTGACAATTCAAAAGGTTTAATACACTTGGGTGTACATAAAATCACATGTAATTTATGGAAGTTGAAAAGTTGATAAGGAAAACAGTTATAGTCAATGAAAAGTAAGTGTATTTTCATTGCTCGAGAGGCTGAATATTTTTATCCAGCTGAAACGCTTGACTTTGAGGGCGTCGTATGGCTGCAAACATTGATAGGGAATATAATGTATCGTATTTTCCAGTAATGTGAAGTATCTGGAATTTATATTTATCAATAAATACTTGTTCCTCAAAGGAAAAATTGGGTGTCTATGCGTGAGTTTCGACCCTGTTCAGACCACCGAGCGGCGACAAATTTCAAAGCGCCTCCCCAGGCAGATTAGAGTAGTTTGAAATCCTTATGTAAATGCTACTGATTTCATGTCAGAAAACTGCAGGTGAATTTGTACCAAGTAGTTGAGATAAGATCAACTTGGTACGATATTTATTTTGATGGGAACGTGAGATAAGGACAGCCAACGCTGCCGGCCCCTTGCAGGATGTTACTGGTATTTCTACTTGTAACACTCACGGTTCCCACATGGAAAGTGATTTGCATTACTCGTGCCTCAATATTTCATTGGTGTTATCCCTTAATCTCTTCTATTCTACTCGTCACTGATTACGCAGAAAAGAAATATGTGTTCGGATAAACATAAGATGATAGTAAACTAAATAGTATGTGTACACAAATATAAATATACCCATGAACCTTATGTAGATACAAACATAGTTATCTACCCACCCCTCCAGTCACTCTGAATCGATAATCGCATCTGCCATCAACGAGAGAAATTACCCTCTGCTTGAGCTCCGAGGTGGTTAGACATACTATTGTGTGCATGGTAAAAAATCTTTAATGTTCAAATGAGATATTTGTAATTCATAATTAATTTTTTGGTGAATTCCTCCAATGACTTGCTTAACATTAATTTCGAGTGCACTAGTGTGAGAGTTAGTGTGTCTGCTAGGGAACTTTAGCAACTCTAGCAACTTTTTTCCCAATTCCCTGGCATGTAATTCACGCAGGGGTCCGCATCAGGAGTAATCGCACCTTCCAAATAATCCATTCATGAACAACTGAATGCTGCTCTTCGCGCGTATCAGGTGTGCAGCGTCTACTTTCCTCTGTGATCTGATTTCTTCCAAGAGCAGGTGGAATGTGTTCATGTTAAGTGTGCTGTGGTGTGTTTATATGCGCACCTGTGGTACCGTCCACGGGGTGGATAAACAACACCTGCAAGCCTACGAGGTGGCTGAGGAACTACTGATGTATCTAGTGTTGTGCACATTGTTGAACATAATCTTAAACGTCTTTATTTAGGTCTACTGTGACTGTGTGTGTCTCATTATTACAGGCGGCATGGCATTGATTACATTGATTGTATTCTTGACTTTGTTTTCAGACAAATAT
This sequence comes from Acheta domesticus, assembly GCA_031308135.1. Taxonomy (NCBI): domain Eukaryota; kingdom Metazoa; phylum Arthropoda; class Insecta; order Orthoptera; family Gryllidae; genus Acheta; species Acheta domesticus. Next base: position 71,046,801 of record JAHLJT010002406.1, on the reverse strand, counting down.
TTGTGTAGTATGTTAATTTCATTGATGTGTGTTGTGTAGGCGTGTACCTTTTAACTTTCAATCCGTATCCTATAATCGATAATCATCACGTTAATTGAGGAATGTGAGCGTTCAGAGAGTGTATGTGTGTTCTATGGTCCACTTTTTCTATACAGCATAGTCTGAACAGAACTACTTAAATTTTTGTAATTTTTCTTCAGTTAGCACAACGATTATCTGCATCGACAACTTCTATAAAAGAGATTACATTTTTATAGGCAGGCTGTAAAAGGACGCCCGAGTTTCCAAGAAGTAATTACGAGTGGAATTGTGTCTCGTTTCTTGAAAAACATCCTCTAAGTGTAAGCGTTGAAAGAAGGGTACCGGAAGAGGTGACGCAGTGCTTCACCTGATGACACTGCGGTGCCTCTGACAGGGAGGTCCTAGGATCGGAGTCCCGACGGTGGCAGGATTTTTGACACTAGTTTGTCAGCTAGGTCGAATTCAGTCCTATGACTGGAAAATAATTCTAGCGGCCGGCTGCTGTGATAGATAGTTTTCCGTGATTTCTCCGATCAATACTGGGTGAATGCTGGAGCCGTACCCTAACAAACGAACCACGGACCGCGTGCTTTCCTTCCTCTTCCTTGTCCTATTCTCCCCCTTACATACACACTAACAAGCACTACACTACCACACGAGCCGGGAGACACATATGGGTCGGGGACTTCGAGCGTGTCCCGGCTGGGGCGATGCCCCGATGGTGGGAGATACCTGGTTAGGGAAACCCCGCTAATAGACGGTAGGTCAGCACCTGATCTCGCCATCCAGCGGGGGTAGGTCACCGGCATCTTCCGATGAAAAATCATGAACTATACTTTCGGGACATGACGTCCGTAACCGACGTGTCCGGAATCGCTAACAATCAATCTATACTTCAAGGAATGCCGGACGAATTTCAAGGAAATATTGATAATAATACAATCATTCGTATAACGCTGAAATGTGTGAAAATATTAGGATTCTGTCCTACAAATACTTGCAGTATTTCTTGGCAACAATAGAAAGTGATATATTACTTTCATTCATTACATATACAGAGAATTGATAGTAGAGTAGTTCGAAAGCAATTAAACAATACACTTTTGAAAGAACACTGTTATCTTTATTGTCAAGCTCTAGAATATAAAGATATTTTAAGTTCATTATAATGTATGATGATTATGTACCTGAAAATGTAAGTGCATCTGAGTCAGAGGATAATTTGCAAGTACAGGTAGAAAGTGATGTGATCTAGGAGCAACAGCTCCAGACGATGAAAAATTTATAACAAAATTAGGATGTGTGCGGCAGACTTCAATTCCTCCCTTCACGCGTCGTCAACGCTGTAATTGTGCTTAAAATGGACCGACAAGAGTCACAGGCTAATATATGTGACATTTCTGATTATTTTCTATATTCATTGATAATCATATCTTGGGCATTGTTGGCAGGGAACGCATTAGTCCAGAAGGTACGTTGAGAGGACGTTGTTTTTATAACGTTTCACGTCATGAAAATTTAAGATTCTAATACAAACCAATGGACGTTCCCTCACTTATGGAGTGTCGAATAATTTGAAATATTACTGCCTTGCAAATGGAAACTAGTGATGATGCTTCACATACTTTCACGCATTGCAGATTAAGGAAAAATGATATATCGTTGAACTCTTTCAGAGAATCTACTTGAAACATAGGCCGAAGAAAAACATACGACTAATGTCTCTCGCAATTTCCCAAACATTGCTATGACCGCTCCATTTCTCCAGTCTCCACCGCTCACCCCGACTACAAATCGCGGTGTCGTTATGAAAATGAGCGGTGACGCCAAGTTTCCTGGCGGCAATCAGTCGGAGCGCCTGGCGGAAGGGGCGGGAGGGGAAGGGGACAGGGAGAAGTGGGGGTGGGTGGGGTAAGGGGAAGAGGGGAGGGGGAGGCCAAGCGGAACCCGAGCGGCGGTGGCGGTAGCAACTTGGTCCTGAGTTAGACCGCAAGTGCAGCAGTTTACGAGCGCTAAACAAGCGCCCGGTCGAGGCAATGATCATTAGGTAGTGGCGGAGCGGGACGAGCCTCGGGCGGCGAGTAGGGATGGGGTGAAGGAGGGACGGGGGAGGCGGCGCGGAGGCGAGCGACCGACTCTCGAAAATACAACTCCGCGTTATTTACTGAGCCAAGAACTTACTTCGTTGGCGAGGGGATTCGCTGGGATAATGCGAATTCCGCGGTAGATCTGCAAATGCTCCCCCTCTACTCGTCGCTCATCAACTCTGCCTCGATGAAGCAACTTCGGGAAGGCGAGAAACAAACGGTAAATACCACCCACCACGACTCTTTCTGATTGTTAATGGTCTAATTCACGGACCTCTGAAACCTTCTCCAAATGTGTACTTTGCAGAAGCGTTTTTTCGTGGAAAAACCATTTGGTTTGTTAGAAAAGATGACAGGTTTGCAAAGCAAACTAGTCTCATGTTTCTCGTTCGTTTATTGAAAAATATTATACCCAGTGAGGAAGAGGTTTGAAATATTTTTCGAATAGGTATCAAAGATTGTAGAAATGAATGACAAATAATTAACTGATATGTTAATTACAACATTCATTACAAAGATGTAAGTGACAATACTTTTGCATTTGTATTCTAAAATAAGTATCATGTGTTGAAAGAGGTAACGATTAGTTTCTGAATAAATCCAGATATTTATTTTGCTCTTTGAATTCATTTTACGCTCAGAAAGCAAAATGATACAATCAGAATCAATCATACACGTCCTGTAAATTTTAAAAAGATAAAAAGAAATTATTTAATAATATTCGTACTCTTTTCAGAAGGATATAATGAAAAATTCAATTTAAATACTACATTACAGAGACGTCAGAAGCCGCATATTTGAATGACAAGTACAAATTGCACGAAAGCGTGTGCCATCCTAACATTATAGCGGTCATAAATCATAAAATGTATTAAATATTCATTTATTCGGTGAAAATGTTTCCGGATTAGCTCACAGCGCAGTCAGGGGCACGCAGTACGAAAGAGGGCGCAAAGGGCCGCCTGCCCCGCACAAGGCTCGCATAATAAAAACGCACGGGGGCGCAATGATGAAATTGAAATTTCGCGGGGCCGCAAAATAAAAAATAAAAAAATATAAAAAGCTCACCTAGCAATGCACAAAGCGCACTAAAAGTGGCTCATCTACATAATACGACATCGAACGTTCGGTAGAGTAGTTGCGGAAACGGCCCCCGGCATAGGATATTATCTTTTACGCCGCGTCGCGATGCGAAGTAATATTCCGCGGCGCGCGGGCTGTGGCGGGGCGGGGCGGGGCGAGGCGGAGGGAGGAGGGGAGGGAGGGAGCGGGAGTGGTGCGGCGGGGGTGGCGGGGCGGGGCGAGGTGCCCGCTGGGGCAGTAAAAGGAGGGGCTAATGATTCGGTGAATAATTCTCCTCCAGGCAGGATCAAGTCCTGAGGAGACGATTCTGGGGAACGGCAATGGCCACCGGGCGTAGAGATACTGATGCAAAGGAAGAATCCGAAACCCAGAACTATAAAACCCATTTGAAATGTAAATTTAATACCCGGTGGCAGCCGTTCTAAATACTTTCATGATTCCGATCGTTCTGATTACGTGGATGCTTCTGTGAAAAATAAACTATTTCCAAAAAGAAACGGATGTTTCTACAACAAAACATTTTTATCTTATTTGTAACGGTTATGTAATCTTACTGAAACTTCTACAATACTAGTTCCCTAGCTATCTCTAACAGACAGAGTGATGGGTAAACCATAGGACGGGTAGGCAGATGGACCGACAGTCGAGAAGACTGGACACATGGGTGGGCAGCATACATTTTGTAAATATCAAAATTGTTCAGGAACCCGTGAACTTGTATTTTTATCAATATCTCGAAATTGATTACTATTATCATTATATACTTCTCTCTCTATAATATTTATGAGAAAAAGTACTAAGCCTATGTTTAGATATAATTGGCACCACCTTGTCATCCTTTCTGGACGCATGTAGGCTCGGAAATATGTTCCGCAGACGTAAAGACATCCAAGTTGTGACCTTAGACTATGTTCAGACTTGGACTAGATTGATAAGTTTGGTATATGAAGTCTTCCTCTAATAACTTCCTCTAAACACCTTCCTAAATAACTTCCTCTAATACACAGCACAGGCAGAATTTACAGTTTTGTAGGTAGTTAATTCCAGAAATATGCTTTTTGTACTTTTTCAAAACGGCCATCCTTCTTTCTGCCTTACAGTCCATCCGTCGTCCATCTCTGAATACTCTAAATCCTGACTACGTCTTATCATGTTTGCCGAAACCATATCACCACATTTTCTTGAAATATCGTTTAACTGTTTTAAAGGCACTGTTGAAGATGATTTTATCTTGTATCACTGTATTTTCGAAAAAATGAAAAAGTTTGACATTTTCTTATCCACTTCCACATTATTGAAGACTGAAGAAGAAGATTTTGTTCTTGAAATGGTAATTGTTCTTCTCACTTAATTAGTCCTATAATAAATGTCATGTACATTAATACGTAATTTTGAGTGAAATATGCCATATTTTAGCGCATGCCGTCAGGAATAGATGACGTCGTTGGCAGACAAGTCGGAAGCAGCTGCGGTCGTTAGTATGGCCGCCCGTTGCGTTCTCATCGCTTTCTTCCTCCTTGTGATGGGACATGGCGGGGGCAGGGGAGGGGCGAGGCAATGGCACCGATTGATTTATTGATTCATTAGTAATTCCAGGCGCGTCAACTACTGAGGTCATTAGTCCCGTTGGTGTGGTGTATGCTTTTTCATTGGTGGTGGTGGCGGTGATTCGGCGCCGACCTACCGTAGGCTAGTGTGGATTCCCCAATCAGGTATCTTCCACCAGCGGGGTACCGCCACAGCCGGGACAAGCTCTAAGCTCTCGACAGGTCTCTCGGCATGTGTGATAGGGTAGTGTGTGTTAGTGTGATGTGTGTGTGTGTGTGTGTAAGGAGTAAGGATAGAACTAGGAAGAGGAAGGAAAGATCTAATGCGGTCCGTGTCCCGTTTGTTAGTGCAGTGCTCCTCCGGCATTGGTCTGGAGTTCACAAACCATACAGAACTACCATTGGAGCAGCTGGTCGCTAGAATTCTCCTCCAGACAGCGACCGAATCCGATCTAGCTGACAAGCTAGTGTCGACAATTCTGGCACAGGGACTCGAACGTAGGACCTAACGGTCAGAATGCATTGCAGTGACATCAGTGAATACCCTGAGCCATCGCCTTCTTCGTCCTCGTGATAGGACCGCCCAGAGCGGTGGCAGGGTGGAGAGGCAATGGTGCCGAGGAACGCAAAGGGCACCTCAATGTCGTCGTCCGAAGCGACTGCACTGATAACGTCACGCGGGTTCGGCACACCATCTCTCGCCCTCGACCTGGCGCTTTGGGTCACGGCGAGGGGCAGCTACTTCACGCGCACCGCGCCACATCCAAACACGGGCGTTCCAGGCGGGCGCGTTCGTTGCTGGTACCCGGGACCACTTCATGACATTGATGTCGATGTTTTTGTAGAGGAATCGATGTTCTGTGATCGATGTTTTTTTCTCATCAATGCTTTAATGATACATGTTGTGTTCTATTTGTGATCAATGTTTTGTTTTGGAATGAAAAATTACCATAATCACAATACTGTAAAGCTTAAAATAAGAAATAATAAGTGATTGTATAACTGTTTTTTCACGTGTTGAAACCAAAGAAACTATGTTTGTTCAACCTTCATCGGCCAAATACTCACGGCCAGATGACCTCCATGCCGTTGTGTTTCCTCTTTCTTCATATTCATTTCGCACATTGAAATGTAGCCAATAAATGCGTTGTAGGCATAAGCTCTGCCCATTTCTCTCGCACCCTCATTCGCCAAATTGATGAACACGAAAACTGTCAAATCAAGTTTTGTTTCACACGAATTTAATGTAAGAAATTACTAATCCTGCTTGAAAATATCAATGATAGATTAGATTAGATTAGATTTATTATTAATTCTGCAATTAAGTATTATTACTTGGTGGCAGAATATTTAAATTACAAGAGAATAGTTAATTTAAAAAAATAATTAAGAATAATAGTACATAATTTCACAGCGCAAACCTTACTCCAATTCATTTTACACTCACTTCACTTACTACTGCACTGCACTGCACTTCGCAACGCTTAACTGTTATGCATTTCTTTCGCATTTGTTTTCCTCCACTACACAACACTGTACTGAACTGAACTACACGAATAGAAAAATAATAATAATAATAATATAATATAATAATATAATAATAATAATAATAATAATAATAATAATAATAAAGACAATACTACAACTACCACTAATAATAACAATTAGACAAACTACTTAATAGGAAATTCTACTTATTTAACTGAAGAAACTTAACAATAATACAATGACCTAAAATATAGGTAAATAGTTAGAAAACTAATTTATTTTTAAATTTTCTCAAGCTTTGAGGAAAGGGTTCAAAGATTGTCGCAGGCAAACTGTTCCAGTCTCTAATAGTTCTGTTAGTGAATGGAAAATTTCCCAACGTCCGTTTTCTGCATTCTTGTCTTAATTTTGTGCTCGTGATCCGCTCTACCCGAAGTACGTAGGTTTTCCTAGACGACGATTAATTTCACCCCAAGCAGGATAATTTTTGTATGCTTTATACATAGCACAGAGTCGCAACTTAATCCGCCTTTTTTCGAGTGACTCCCATGTACTTCTATTTTTTGAACCCCTGAAAGTAAATTTTGATGCTCTGCGCTGGAGCCTTTCTAGATTACCTTGCTGCGATATTCTGTACGGGTCCCAGCATACCGCGCCATATTCTAACACGGGTCGCACTAGTGATATATGAGCTAATTCTTTACTTCTCACCGTACTTCTCTTTAGAATTCGCATAACGAAATGTAAAAATCTCCAGGTTTTCCCCACAACGAAATTTACTTGATTTTCCCAGCTCAATTTACTGTCTAATTGTATTCCTAAATATTTGCAAGATGTAACTGTAGGTATGACATTATTGTTCAATTTTTACACTGTTTCACCATAACTTCGACCCCTACCAAACGTGATGGCTTTGCTCTTCGAACTGTTTATTTCCATGCCGTTTGTTTCTGGCCAGGAGTGTAATTTGTCTGTGTCTCGCTGCAAAATATCTACGTCCTCTTCTGATTTGATAACCCGATAGATGATACAGTCATCGGCGAAGAGTCTTACATTTGAAGCTAAATGTTTTGGCAACTCATTCACAAAGGCGAGAAACATAAGAGGTCCAATGACACTTCCTTGTGGAATCCCTGACGTAACACTAGCGGAGGTTGACAAGTAGCTTCCGATTCGAACCTTTTGTTTCCTATCACGTAGGAGTTCGTTTTTCCAAGCCACCACCCTTGTGTCTATACCCGAATCTATTAATTTGTTTACAAGACGATCGTGTGAAACAACATCAAAAGCTTCGGCAAAATCTATTACTATCGCGTCTACCGTTCCCCCATTATCAATTTCATCGGCTAGATCTTGTAGAAGGGAGACAAGCTGACTTTCGCATGAAAAACCGTTCCTGAAACCGTGTTGACCTTGACAGAGCCATTCCTTGTCCTCCCATTCTTTCCGGATGTAGTTAGTTATTAATTGTTCCATGAGTTTGCATACGACTGATGTGAGACTTATCGGTCTATAGTTACTAAGGACTGTTTCATCACCGCTTTTAAAAACAGGTACTACAAGTGCTAGCTTCCAATCTTCCGGTACGCAAGCGTTATTGATTGAGACATTAAATAACCTAATTAGATACGGTAGAATAGCCTCTCCGCCTAATTTAATGATATCCGTGGAAATACAATCGGGTCCTCGAGATTTTCCGCGTTTCATTAACTTTATTCTTTACCGTAGAGTATTTACGTCGATATAAAATAGATTTCTATCTGATAACGTTCGTATCCCTGTACCGTTAGTTTTCTGCTTAAATACCGACGTGAAATACGCATTAAAAGTGTTTGCTTTTTCTCTGTAGTCAGTTACTTGCGAATTATTTATCCGAACAACTGGTATTTCGTCTTTGTTTCCCTTCCTTCTACGAACATACTTAAAAAATTTCGACCAATTATTGCCGTCCGCATCAAGGATATATTTCAAATGACGTTCTTCCGCAATTTTCTTTTCCTTCTCTAATGCTTTTGAATAACTTCGAAATAATGACATGTGGTTATCACTAATGTGCCTGTTTCTAAACGCCTTTCTGGTTTTTCTTTTCATGCGTCTAATCTTTGCATTATAATATTCCGGATCGGGGTTGCTTTTAACAATTTGCACGGCACAAATGTCTGCACGGCATTTTCAAGAATATTTTTAAATCCTCGCCATATTTCTTCCATCCCCCCTCCTATTCTAAGAAACCCTTCGTATTGTTCCCTTAAGTAATTTTGAAACCCTTCTGCATTCGTTTTCTTGTATTCCCTCACTAGAAACCCGGCGTTAATACTTTTTCTTGATGTACTTAAGTCAAAGTCGACAAGAACTGCTTTATGTCACTTATATCTTCCATCACGTTGCACGATAAAAATAAGTCTTTCGGTCTAACGAGGCAAATATCTAGTAGCGCGTCCTGTTTAGTGGGCTGGTCTACTACCTGTGCTAATCCGTTGTCCCAGACCAGTCTATTGACGAGTTGCTGCACATTTCCGTCGCAGACGCACTCTTTCCAATTAGTGTCTGGAAGATTTAAATCTCCGGCAATAACTACTGGATGGCTATTTATATTTTTTGTTCTTTCGTGTATTGCGCCTAAGATTTCGTAACTACTAGCCGGTGGACGATAGCAAGCAATCATTTCTAGGATATTTCCGAAACAATGAATTTTCAACCCCGTCATTTCAAAAACATATCAACCCAATTTGATACGATATTTAATGTGTTTTTCACGCAAATGAAAACTCCGCCGCCTCTAGTTTCGCGATCTCTCCTAAACGTAATATAGTCAGAACGAAAAATTTCCGAAGTCGCTACCGCATCCGAGAGCCAAGACTCTGTACCTATCACGATATCAGGATCACAAGCCTCAATTAAATCCGAAATTCAGTTACCTTATTCATGATACTACGGCAGTTCACCTGCAACAATCTAGTGAAGCCTTTTCCTCACCTGCAAGTCAGAGTTTGGGATTCCATGCGTCTTGCTCAGGTGCCTGCGCCCGCGCAGCAGTCGCCTCCCGCCGCGCAGCTGTCGTCTCCTACATAGCAGCATTCGTCTCCTCCCGCGCAGCAGTCGTCTCCTCGCCGCGCAGCAGTCGCCTCCTCCCGCGCAGCAGTCACTACACGTCGGGATGGCACGTTCCACGAAGCCGTCGCCGTCACCGTCACCATCACCGTCCCGTCACCGTCACCATCACCGCCGCCGCCACCGCCGTCCGTCGTCTCCGCCGACTGCCTTCGCCACCGCTGCCAGTCTTTCTTGTGTGCAGTCACTTGCCTCGCAAGCATGACTGGATAACCTCATCATGCAGGCGACCCAGCTTCCATGCACCGCGGAAATTTAGATGAAGACCATCCCGTGCGAAGGTCTTCTCGCCCCTAGCCAGTGAATTCGGATCTACGAAATGACCATCGATCTTTCCGCATGCCCTACCATAACCCTCGATTTAATTGCCACGTCCCGATGTGCACATCTCTGCGCATGCATGACACCAGAAAGAACGATTCGCGCGTTTTTGAATTTGATTTTTACAGCACGGCCTAACTCCACGCACTGGTTCACAGTGTCGAAGATGGGTTGCCTCTTCGATACATTTGTACCCACGTGCACAAGAACGACTTCCACGGCTTCATTTTCTTCCGCTCTTTCCACGACGGATTTCATTTGTACAACGTTTATCCCTGGAAAGAAAGAAACGTCGGCTCCTTTCTTCTTGCAAACGCCTCCGCTGTGGCGCACCATCGAATCTCCGAGCCGACCGATGTTGTCACATCGATATCACATCGATGGTTTTTAGTCGATGTATTATGGAAATCGAAGTTTTTATTTTCAACATGGATGTTTGCTAACATCGATGCTTTGATAACGATATCGCGTTATTACTCCGGAATGATGCCGAAGGCGATGCCGAAGGCAGCAGAAGACGGGCGTGGCTGCTCGCGTCCATGGCGGGCCCGCTATATTGGTGTGTGTTGCAGGTTGCGTGCGCCGCGACCCTCGGGGGGGTAGCGGGACCGCTACAGGCTCGAGAGCCAGGAGGCCTTCGGGCGCGGTGGGCATCTGCCGAAATGTGAAGGGGAAGGGGGATCCTTGCAAAGCTACGGGCATTGATTCGTTGACTGTTCCGGGGTGGACCGGAAAAGGAGCGTGGGCGGGGTCCGTCACCATCCTAGCGCACTATTGTTTCGGGCGAAGGCACTGTGTAACGTTGCATGTGGGGCTGGGGCGTAAAATGTGACCTCCGGTCTCGAACTGAAGAGTCGTATAGGCGAATCTGGATTATAACTAGGAGATGGACGAGACGGTCCTTTTACTCAGCGCCCTCGAACTCCGCCCCGCGCAACCCTTCCCAGTCAGCTCCAAGATATGCCTCTCCGTCGACAGAGTCTTCCTCCGCAACACTAGTCCGGCGTCCGCGGCATCGCTGGGAGCCTCTTGGAAACTCGATGACGGGGAGTCTGAGATCTACCTCCGATCGTCGGGGGACACCGTTGAAGGCGCCTTGTCGATTGCGGGTCGCGTAAAAAGCGAGAGGTGCGTGGCATTGCGGTCACTTTTGGCAACATTTAGGTAGCGCTGTATGTCATCCTGTGCAAGCGCACACTCGCTGGCAGTGTGTGACCTCTCCAACTAGTTCGATCATCGCACTGATCCCGTTACCACCAGCTCGCGACTGTTCAGTAACTTACATGAGCGGTCCACTGCTCAGATGTCTGTTTCTGCGATCGCTTCAAGCAGCCCAACACCTCCCTCGTCCCTAACGGCGCATAAAAAATGGAGATGGACCGTCACTGCCGGGCTCCCGCACAGACCACCCGCAAATTCGTGCGAGAAGACCATGTTTATACTGTTCGTGCACTTTTTACGTTCGTCTGTAAATACCGTGGCGGACTGCACAAAAGGCACAGCGCAACGAGGGTTTGGTGATACTGCAGGTGTGATGCGGCTCCTTGTCTAGAATGTGGACCTGCTCCCGCAGCCCTATTCAGGTATCCAGTAAGCTAAATACCACGGTCCGCCCTGGTGGGAGACATTCTTGCCGGCCAGCATGACGAGGATACTGTTTTCCCCCCCGTGAAACGCCACTTTGCAGGTGAGATGCGGCTCCTTGTCTAGAATATGGATTTGCTCCCGCCGCCCTGTTCATGTTTCCAGTAAGCTAGGTGGGAGGCATTCTTGGGGATATTGTCATTCCCCACGTGAAACGGCACTTCCTGAATACGCCGACGTATTACACAGAGGGTGCGGCACTTCGGCGGTTTAATGTAGGAGCCCAAATCCACAAGGAGTTCGCGGGCGCCAAGAAGCCGAAGCTGAAGGTTTCCTAGGGTCGTGGGAACAAGCCCCAAATCGTCGGCGTAGGCCAACACAGGGGGCGGGGTCACTCAGAATATTCAAGAGGAGTCCACTGAGAAGAATACGCAGGAAACATGTAGAGGGTATAAGCGCTGAAATTTGCGGTGAAACATGATATTAACATACTAATAGATCAGAACTCGAATATTTAAGAAAATATTTGGGATACATGTAGGATAACGGCGAGAAACGTGCTGGGGGGGGGGAATGGGAGGCAACAGTGAGTAACAAGTGGAAAACATAAAACGATCTAACGGGGACCATATTGAGAATGCGTCCGAATATACGGGGTGGCATGCGGAGAACGCGAAGGGTATGTGTGGGAAGATTTAGTGGAAGTGGAACCTGTGCTCTGTTTCTTTAGCAGTACGCGACAAAATGAGAACCTTTTGAACATTTTACATCTTTGAAGATTTAGGCTTTCCATGTACCTTCACTCTACAGCATGTGAGGAAAATGTGACGATATATGGATTGCCAGAATTGAGTAAAACAGTCAAAATCTAAGTAAAATTAAATTAATGTCCTCAATAGGTCGATCAGAATGGATCAATAATGTTTTAATGGTTCAGAGACTGACCACTCAAAGTTGTAATCCAATATGAAGCTATTTTCACATTCTTAAACTACATTTTCCAAGAGGGGAATGTTTTCAGATCTTGCTAGTTAATATTTATTTTGTTTATAGGTTCTTCCAAACCCCAGCCCCAAGAGAAAAAAACATCCCCTCAGAGATTAACATAAAGAAGTATCAAATATCGAAGAAGCATCGTATGTCGCTGAAGACGCATTGGTTTGGGTGTCTATTTATCAGCGTCTGTCGGTGATGCATCGCCCATGGGCGGTGATAATTCGTGCAGGTGGGGCGCAGGCAGCCGCTCGCTCGTCCATCTGTCGGAAGACGCGCAACGAGCAGACGTGGGAACCGCTCGGCGCATGCGCGTTGCGACGCCACTACCCCCACCCCATCCCTACCCTCGCCGGCCGCCTGCTGCACAGTGGCGTCAACAACATCTTCTAAGGGTGGATTGCTAATGGGGGCACGCATGTGTTACGAATCTTTTGGACTCAATGTTGCTGCAACAGCGTATGCACACGTGAATGCTCGAGAGCGTTTAAACGCAAATAAATTGAGATGAAGATGCGTCAACAACTAACATCTAGAAACTACGTGTAGATATCTTGCGGGGGGATGCATGTGTTCCGTAGCTTCTGAACTCAATATTCCCGCAAATGTGTATGCACAAGTGAATGCCCGAGGTCGTTTAAACGTCAATAAATTCAGCTGCAGCTACGTCAACAACTAACATGTTCTTGAAACTACGTGTACAGTGGATGTGCCGTATTATTATACTCGCTAAGAAAAATCACAATTTTCATTTCTTTGTAAAAGAAAACTATATCCGATAAATGTTTTTAGATTTTTTATATAATGCAAGTACGTATAATAGTTGCATACTAAAGAAAAATTGAAAACATTTAACAAAAATATGTTTCTTTTAGAAAGAAATGAAAAAAAATGTGATTTTCAAAGTTAGTATATTAATACGGCAGACCACTGCAGGTTTGTCATGGGGGAGATGCACTTGTTACGAATCTTCTGAACTGAATTTTTTGGCAACAGCGTATGCCCACGTGAATGCACGTGATCGTTTGAACGCTAATAAATTCGACGGTAGCTGTATTGCCACTCACAAACATCACTGAGCATCCCCTCTCTCTCCCTCTCTCTCTCTCTCTCTCTCTCTCTCTCTCTCGAGGTAATTTAAATACGAACACATGTATGTGAAATTATAAATTGTGAAATTATAAATCCAGAATGAAGCGGCAAAGTGCTACCTTTTCCGCTTCTGCAAATATCTTGTTCCTGTCTGTAGATCCACTGGTTATACGGCTGAAGTACCTTCCCCAATCTTTCGCCAAATTTCCAATATCAATGTCGGTAGTAATAGGGGTTAAAACCAGAATTTCACGTTAGTAAATTCAGGCGTCTATCAACTCGTCAACTCGATCCAATCTCCCTTAACAAATTTGCCCCTATGGTAATCGACGCTTCATCTCTCGGTTGCCTCTTACCACGAGTTCATATCACATGTACAAATTTATGTTCTCACATCGTTACAGAATGAACACGATATTTCTGAATTGGAGGTCTTCTTATTCTTCTATTCACGGTTTAGGCCAGAAGACTTGTTCCGACTTCACTTTATCTTTGCCTTAGCCGACCAGAATCTCTTTTTCCAGCTGATCGGTAATGGTAAGTCACTTTTGTGTGTTTAATCATCTTCCATCCTTTGTAGTGTTGTGTCCACGCTAAACGTTTCTTCTTTAGTATCTCTAATATGGGTAAAATGTTGAGGTCTTTTTGGGATGCTTCCGTTTGTGATCTGGTTTAGGAGGCTATAACCTTTCACTAACTTTGGAAGCTCATGTCAGAAGCTTTTCATTTCTCATTTCAGAAGCTTGTATACCACTACTTTTCTTTCTGCCAACATCCGCAGCCCACGTCCGTGCCACAAAACTGGTACTGCCATCGCTGTATATTTTTTTGCGACTCTTTTCATTTTGAAGAGCATCTGTCTTATTGTCCGACACATTTGTTGCAACCAATCTACTCATAATCGTAGCTCAAGTTTCAGCCAAGTTAGTTAAAACTTCTTTCTTATTTCAACGTTGAATTGTAAATACATATTTTTTATCTGACGGAGAATTTGCATTGGAAACACATTGCTATTTTATGAGAAAGACATTTGACTACGTAATCTTAGAGTATATTACTCAACATATGCACTTTTTTCTGGAGTACATTTTCATTTCTGACAATTAAAACCTGATCGTCTATAAATACAACAATATTTAAATAATTCCTATTTACCAAATATATTCCATTCGGACATTTTGCTTACATTACTATAATTAAAAAGGATGATGTGTTAAGTATGTAACTGCCAAATTTGCCACAATACGATTTTGCATGGTATAGGACTAATGTTACACCGCCAATGGTGTCGGAAAATGATTTGTCAAGGTAGTTCCCGGTTGTGGATTGCTTTCACGTCGCAAGATGAATCGGTATGGAGTAATTCCATTTCACCTGGCAATTGAAAGATGCACGTGCCACCGCAAATTTACCAAGGGCTTTTGGGAGAATCTGAGTGATGTGCTGCAGTTTTATGGTTTTAATAAATTTCCGATGCTACATATTTTTTGATCCTATGAAAAGTAATATGTCGATAGCGCAAACTCCTAGTAAACTCAGGAACCGATTGTTAACCTAAAAAGAAAAAAAAATATTGGAGATTATCCACTTTATGAATCTTAGGTATCATGATTTTACTAGGAAATATATCCATGCCAATAACAATTATGGTTTGAAGAACATACAATGAATCTAAAACATTCGCAAATAAAGTTTTTTATAGTTTAAAAAGAGTTTTTCCACTTCTTAAGTTACCTTTTTGTCATTTACATCTCAAGGCACCTCTTCAATTGTCAGAACGATTTTCTTCTTAGCTTCCATTTTGAATGGTTAAAAAACGGTAAAAATTGGCCATATCATACTCAAGAAATCTCTATACGAAAATATGCAAAAATTGTCAAGCATTCAATTTTTATTTATTAACAGACAAAAAATTGACCGTGTAATACTCAGAGATGTCTACGTGATATTGTCCAAAAATTTACAGACAAAACTTAGACAATGCATCTCGGAATTCCGCTGGTATAACTCGACCAAGTGAAGAATGAAGGATGCGATTGCGGCGCATCACTTGAACTAACAGTGTAAACACGGGTCTGTACTGTCAGTTTCGCTACCAAAGTCACCAGGAGCGTGAAGCTACTTCAGAGACTGATTCTACGGAATCAGCCATGACCTCCTTCGTAGAGGCTGATGAAATATAACTTTTGAAACTTATTATGAAAAAATTGCACTGACTGTTTTATTTTTGTTCTTTTTAAGTTTCTTTTTTACTTTTCACCGTTCTAGTACAAGAATGTAATAAAAATCTATTATGTTAAATTTTTAATACATATTCGTTGAATTTAAAGCTTTTGTAACTTCATTCAATAACATTTTTTAGATCTTTTTTTACAGCCTATTGAGAGAAAAATCGTCTCTTGTATTATTTCAGTAGTATACCTTTTCCGTTGCGGCTCTCACACGGAACCAATCTTTATAAATAAGGTCTCTAAAGAAAGATAATTTCACGGAGACATCACGAATTGAATTTTGAGTTTACAAATATGAAGGATTTGTATAAAAAACGCATCTAAATAAGCAAGTCAAATGCAACCCGCAACACTTTCCAAAGTTTTCGTCAAATTACTCCCAAACCAAGCGTTTTAGAGCCTTAAAAACTTAACCTTTGAGGTCAAAGGTCTCAAAGAAACGTTTTCTACACCTCTACTATTACTCGACATTCAATTAAATTTTCGGTTCCGCGCTTCAATTCTGTCAAGGCCACCTCAATATTTCAGCCCTTGATGCTGGTAGCCATTTTTGTGACGACACGCTTAGAATGCTTAGATTCCTCAATCTCATATTTACGCTTTCTGTATACACCGTGGTTTGTGCAGTCTGATTAGGTTTATTTACATAATCATTAATGCAAGATTTGCTCTCCAGCAACAAATGAAAGTACTTATAGTTGCTCGATACCTATGAACATTGTTTCTGTTGCGTGTAGTGAAACTATTCAATAAACGTTTTGCCATGGTCTGTAAGTGCTGTGTACGTAATTGTGGAGGGATGTGAGTGTTCAGTAAAGAATGAAGACTGTGTTTGTGTTTTACCTGTACCAGTATTTTCGTTATCATTAGATGAAAGTTTCAAATCAGCGGAGAAAGCTACGCTAATATTTTTGTGACTATCACAAAAAGCTAAAACCTAACTGACAAAGAATGTTGAATAATTACTTCAAATTTCTTTAAGTAAGTGTTGGGAATTGTTCCAAGAAAAAGCTTCATGATATTGAATAAATATTTATTGAAAATTTCTTTTACAGATTAATTGCATTGTTTTTATTTTTATTTGTTATTGTGGTAGTACATTGCAAGCTACCTTTATAGATTTTTAAACAAATGAACACATTTCGTTAACTACTTTCTCTCTTAGAATGAAAACACTGGCCGACGTTTTCAAACTTTGGAAAAGTTACAGAAACAAAACTGACTGATTCTCACCAATTTTGGGTCGCTGAATACGAAGATGTTAGCCGTTTTACTAGATTAGCTCGTATTTTTGTGTAACGCATAGTTGCCTAATTTACCGTTATATGCATAATGAGGTATCTTGAAGGTACCGGAGAATGAGCTGTTTGACTGCAAAAAGAGAATCGTTTTAGCACTTGTGTCAAAGACAATCAATTTTAAAAATTTTATAAATTAATTTATTAAACCTAAACAATTAAAAAACCATTAAGTTAGTTTACTAGCATTTAAAAACTGTACTTCAGCATTTACGAACTCAGAATAGTTTATAAAGTACACTGTTCACAGATGTATACAGATCATCACTTAGTTTTGGAAAACACTGTCTAAGATACTTAAATCCTTCACCTACTTTGTCTATTCCTTTTACGAAATTCATGAGGTCCAACTTAATGTGCAGAGGCGGAAGCAGTACCTTGCCTGGATCGACCAGAGACTCATACTTGACGTTGTTGGTATCGGGCTTAAATGACTCTCTGGGGGGCCCACTCCTTTCGTGAGAAATTTTTCCTGTAGCTCTTGACTCCCAAAGACACAAAAAACCAAACAAAAGTGCTTTGTAAATCCACCTTCCAGACAAATATATAATTTTGCAAACACTTTTAGATCTCCATAAATTTGCCAACCATTATCTTTGTATTTTATACGATTTAAAATAAGTGCGAGATCCTCATAAGTCTCTTTCATTGGAACACTGTGCCACAGGAATAGACGGCAGCTTATTTCCATTATGAAGCAAAACTGCTTTCAGACTGCACTTAGATGAATCTACGAAAGGACACCAATCAGATGGATTGTGTTGGATTCCTAACTCATTCATCAGACCATTGATGTCCGTGCATACGCAAAGGGAATCTTTCATTCTGTAATATTCTGAAAAGGCTCGTTCCTTTTCCTGTGATGACTGTAAGTAGCTCCGGGAGCCAGTAAACACCATTCTTGGAGTCTAGCACCCAAGAATTGAGCTATCTCTTTCGTAAGTTGTAAGTCTCTCGCTTAATCGTTTAATTCATGTTGAATGATGAAATAAGTCTCATCTTTTAAATGGAAGGGACTATCAAATCATATCAAATATTTAGTGACCTCATCGGTTCCTGTAGGTGCTGCAATATCGATAGTTTCCTAATCGTTTGGAAGAGTAGGTGCAGGTAAATTTTCTCCACGAGGCACTGGTCTAATCACGGATGGCAAGTTTGGATACTCGATGGCACGCTGTTTCTTCTTGTTACTTCCTGCTGTATTGGTCATACAGAAATAAGTCACTAGAGAGATTCCGAAGTTCTCTTCATATCATCGGAACAGCAAAAGGCATACTTTTCTTGGTTCCTTTAAGCCAGGCCGTCAGACACATCAGACAACGCACAAGACTGGCCCAGCTTTTATCCTGATCTTCAATCTTACAGTCAATATGTGAGTGAAATAATATTTATTTCTCACTCGAGTAACATTGTGGACATGGTTACTTTGATGATAGCTGAAGCTGTCCCTACTAAATAGTAAAAACTGGCAACTATTCGTTACTCAAAAATACGAGCTAATCTAGAAAAACGGGTGTCCATTTCGAATTCACCATCCTAAAATTAATCGGAATCAGTGGTTTTCCTTTTTGTAACTAAACTGACGTCGGCCTGTGAAATAGAAGGATAGGGATGAGTGTGAGGTCTAACCAAAGACTTTGGAATATAGAACTAGACCCACCCTCCTGCCCTTCAGAACGCTTCAAATTAAACACTGCGCGATCCGCCATGTTGTTGGCAACTGTAGGGTAAATAAGTGAAACCTGCGTGTTAACTTTCTATTGAAACGATATGGTTAATTCGTGCGCAGCATTCGGTTGCACGAATCGAAATATGAAGACATGTAAAAATTCTTTAACAAGTAAATATATGTGAGATGCATTTATAATATAAGATTTCTTATCAAAAATACTGTACACGTTTTAACTGTTTTTGGCGTTAAATAAAAAATAAATTCACCCAATTTATTGAATTTATTAATAAAATGTCCATACTTAAATCTTTTCCAGAAGAAAATCTTACTGTCATTATTATTACATTTGTTATTGGTAATAATATTTTTAATAATCTTTTATTTTCCATTCCATGACATCTTCATTTTCTCAATTTTGTACTGAAGTGTTATACTAAAAGGCAATTGAAATTGTTCTTACTAGTGTCGAAATTTCTATCTTAGGGCCGGTTTCACCAACATACAGCTAACGTGACGTTAGTAAACGAGTCGTTAAAATTAACTTCCCCGTTAAGATTTGTTCCGTTTCACCAACGTTTCCACGGCTTCTGTTAGCTAATCACCAGTTAACTTTAATGGGTGTACAAAATGCATGCATATTTGCTTTTAGAAGGCCGTGAACTGGAAACTCTGTGGAGTCTATCTTGTTGACTTCGTGATATACATTCTCCGTCATTCTAGTGTGGTCAGTTGTGGTGCGTGTTTGTAGTTTTGATTTGGTTTTTTTCTGAGTAATTGTTTTGCCATGTCGAAAAGGAGCAGATGCGCCAATTTTCGGCAGAGGAGAAAGAAATCCTTGTAGACTTGCTACACAAGCATAAAATAATAACAAACAGAAAAACTGATGGTGCGAGTCGCGGCGATAAAGCCCAAGCATGGGCTTTACTTACAGATGAATTCAATTCTCTTAGTTCCCACGTGTACAGAACCCAAGAAAATCTCAAGACCCTGTGGGAAAATCTTCGAAGGGACACGAGGAATGCCATTTCCGCAGAGAAGAGAGAAGTTTTTAGGACAGGTAATTATAATCTGCAAGTTTTATAACATAGTACCTTACAAACATATCTTCCCTGAAGTAGATCACTCGTGTGTCGTTTATCAAATTTTCGAACAACCAAATGCTGATTTGTTAAGTTATAATAAGTAATTTGTAAATTTCTATGTTCAATTTAAACGTGGCTGATTTTATATATTTTGTATATATTTTAGGAGGAGGTGTGTTTAGAGAAAGAGGCGTAGGGCATCTCCAAACAAAAATTCAAGCAATGCTAGGCCCTACTGCAGAAGGATTAAGGAACAATTTTGATTCTGATAGGAATTTTCATCTTAACACAGAAGCAGAGGTAATTCTGATTTACTCAGACATATAGTATCAGTAGAAGGGAACTTCAAATAAATTGTGACTGATTTTCTAACTTTCATGAATAGTTGGATGATCTAGTACTATCTAATTTGCATTACAGAGAAAGCAGTGTTCAAAACTGAACATGAAACCTGGTTTCACTGTAATGTGAATTATCCCAATGCCATCCAGCTATTCATAATATATCAGGGGTTTCAGAATTTTCCTTATTGATTTTGTTTTAATTGTATTTTAGGAGGAGGAGGAGGCAGCAGCAGCGGTGGTAGTTACTGAGGCACCATCGTGGTGTGACAGTGCAGCAGGCCCGCCAGCAGACTCGCCAGCAGACCCACCAGCAGGCCCTCCAGCAGGCCCTTCAGCTGGCCGTCCAGCAGGCCCTTCAGCTGGCCGTCCAGCAGGCCCTTCAGCTGGCCCTTCAGCAGGCCCTTCAGCTGGCCCTTCAGCTGGCCCTTCAGCAGGCTCTTCAGCTGGCCCTCCAGCAGGCCCTTCAGCTGGCCCTTCAGCAGGCCCTTCAGCTGGCCCTTCAGCTGGCCCTTCAGCGTCCCAGGTGCTCGATTGGAGCACTTGGTCGCCAAACTTATTAAGGACTGCTTTGGCATCTCCTCTACTTATAATGGAAGAGCCCCATGAAATTTTAAATCATGGTGTGGTGCCAGGGACAAGTACGGAGGATGAACACACCTCGAATCAAGGGAGGGAAGTGACGACTCCACAAGTGAGTCGGAGGAGACCTCGGCTAATTGCAGACAGGCAAGAAGAGCTGCATGCCAAAAAAATTAAGTTAGTGGAAACATTAATTGAAAATGCAAAAAAAGAGAGTGAAATTAATTTATTAATTTTACAGGAACGCTTAAAGCAGGAAAAATTAAAAACAAAAAAGCTAGAAAGTGAATTAAATATGTAAATTATTTTCATTATAATAAATTCTCTGACAATGTTCTAAAATAATTATTAATCATTGCCCGACGTGTTGGGTTAATTTCTCTTCTTTGTGTTCCTTGCTGCCTTTGTTCCCTTATTCTTCCAGCTGCAATAATTTCATCCCATGGAGCAGGGATTTCCAAATCTGGGTCATCTAGTGGATCTGGATCATTGGCCTCAATTAGAATATTATGGAGAACAGCAGTGGCAATAATGATTGCACTACAGTTCTTCAATTGGCACTGCATTCCCAGTGCTAGCACCGGAAACCGTCTCTTCCAGATTCCAAAGAGCCTTTCCACAACGTTTCGAGACCGTATTTGGCTCTCATTATAGAGATTTTCTTCTCTAGTTAAAGGATTACTCAGTGGCATCATGACGTACGGGCGGTTCATGTATCCACTATCTGCTAAAAGAATAGCATCATTGAACTGTCCATTTTCAAATTTAAAATTAATATGGGATGAATTTAAAATAGTTTGGTCTTGAGTGCTACCTGGCCACCGAGTCACTACATCTATTATTTTCCTCCGTGCACTGCAAATAACTTGCACGTTCAAAGACATGTAGCCTTTTCTATTTCGAAAGCACTCTGCGTACTGACCTCCTGGAGAACGGATTTTTATATGAGTGCAATCTAATGCTCCGATTGCTTTCGGAAATTTGGCTATTCGATAGAAATCGATGCCGGCTTGCCTCACATCTGCTCTAGTCAGTGGAAATTCTATGTATCTGGGTGCCAGTCTAGCCAAAGCACAGCTAACTCGATGAATAATACGGTTAGCCGTAGATTTGCTGGCCCCAATGTAATCTCCCATCACCTGCTGGTAGCTGCCAGTTGCATAATATCGTAGAGTCATCAGTAATTGGTTAACTGGTGCGATTGACTCGTTCCTGGAAATTAACATAAAATGAAATAAATTGCTAATAATGAGTTCTTATTTTTTTTACATAAATTAATGAAAATAATGGATGAAATTATAATATTATGTAATTAATTCATAACATACTTTGAAGTTTATGATTTTATTTCTAAAATGACTTGTGTCTGTTAAAAAAACTATAGCCTATCTTCTGATAAAAATGAATAGTGACAGACAATTTCATGTTTTTATATATAATGTAATACATAATGAACGAGACCACTCATAACCTAATTTGCGTTCGTGAAGGTTATATAACAAGATAGTTTATCAATGTGCATGCATTTAACTGTTACTGTCTGTGGTTTGGTTGTGACAAATGGTATGTACTATTACAAGTGATATTTTCTAACCTGTTGACGAAAACTCCAGATCTTGCTCAATTAATTCCAGGATTTCCAGGGTAGATTGTTTTGTACATCTGAATCTTATTGAAAAATCCCTATCGTCGTACTCATAAAAATAATTTCTTCTTTCCCTGAAAACACGGGGACGCACAGACGGCATTTCCAGGCTTTCCAATACGTCGTCGTCTTCCAGTACATACAGCAAAGCTCTTTCCATTTTACTCAAACTGCGATGCGCTGCCCACTAACCAAGCGTTAAATGCTGCTAACGGAGCAGATATCACGCGTTAACTTTAACGGAAAGTTAACAGGCGTTAAAGTTTGGTGAAACACGTATTTTCTCTAACGGGCCGTTGAAATCTCCTAACATCCGGTTAGCGTGTTAACAAGCATTGGTGAAACCGGCCCTTAATCCTATATATAATCAAGTTAATATTCATATAGGAAAATTTGTAATAACTTAAAAATTGTTTCTTCCTTTCCATTAAATCCATTATGGAAGCTACGTTCTTGTGCCAGTAAATAATTAAATAAGTGGAAAACAAAAAGAGTTTAATTTTCTAACAATAGTTTTGCGGTAGAGATTAGTCACAAAAATGTTCTGTTTAAAACAAGACAATCTGTTCTCTGAACTTTGTGGAGACATCTTATTAATGTAATGAAAACAAAAATTGTATTATTACGGATTTTTTCTTATTGATACATTTACATTGGTATTAATTCTAACTTTTATTTCCGTATTTCCGTTTGCTCAGCCAATACCTTCTATTACTAGTAATAGAAGGCAACTCGCGTGCTTGTTGCCATCAGCATGACAGAAGGAGCAACGTTCAATTTTTGTTACTCATTGGACCTCCTTAACATTGGCGTGTGGGGCCTTGGGTCTAACATGCAAGAGCTCTCTCACGGGTACGCAGAGGCAGTGGGGAAAAACCTGTGCTATGGCACAACACAAAGAACACATTTTTAAAGTAGCTATTGTAAAATAGTTTGAAAATAAATGTAAAACAAAAATCAAAACGCAGCTAACCTACAATACTACGTGAATTAATTAAAAAAACAACTAAATTTAAAATTATAGAAAGGATAGCGCAAGTCACTCGACAACTGCCAACGATCGCAGTCCAAACGCACGATTGAAATGTTGGCGGTATCTGATACATCAACGCCCAGCTGCAAACTCGTATTGTAAATAATACACCGCTTGATTTTAAACTCAAGGTGTCGGTTCGTTAAGATATTCAATATGCAAACATAGTTTGAGCAACATTCCCATGTATCGAAGTGAAGACTAAGCCTACTAAATTGTTTCTAATAGCAACAAATGGTATTTAATACTCAAAGTTGAAAATATTATTTTGATTATTTTTTGGCTCGGAATTGCTTTTCTTGAGGTACGTAAGAACGCAGAAAATAATCCAACACTTTTTAGTATACATATAATTTTTCAATTTTCGCACCCCAGCAAGCTGGCAAGCTGATTCTCCAAAACCACCTCTGTTCCTCATAACAAATCAAGGAAAGTTAAATAATATTGCGAAGAGTAGGGTTGCACTTTCTGGATCCGCTATTTACCCCCTACTTCACTTTTCTTTACTTTCCTAAGAGTAAAAACGTTTTCTATTATTTTTGTGACCTATCAAGAAAAACGCAAAGCTAACTCTCAAGGAAAATTGAACAATTTCTTCAAAGCTGTTTTTAAAAGTATGAATTGATCAAGAACATATCTCTATAATACTGAATAAAATTTTATTGAAAATTTGTTTTCAATATCAATTGCATTGTTATTTTTGTTTGATATTCTGTAAGTACATTAGAAGTTACATTAATACATTAAAAAAATAAATACGTTTCATTAACTACTTTCCTTCTCAATGGAAAGTATAGACAAATGGATAGGGAAAGGGTGGGTTTTAACATGCTAGAATTCTTCGCACGGGTACGCTAGTAAACTTTATTTCTTCCAATATGAGGTGCAGACATGTCGAAAGACAGTTAAAATATTCATTTGGAAGATACTAGATTTGCGACGAAATAAATCGCGCTTTTTTCTGCAATAGTTTGGTACGGTCCCATTTTAATTTTGAATTGGGTATCCTTATATCTCCGTCTCTGTCGTTTCGGCTGCAAATACAGACTGTGGCGCGCTCTTGTAAACATCATTCTCAACTTGAACGAGATATACCTACGTAGGATGTCAGTGGTTTGAAGTAGCACTGTATTTTGCAGCTGGTCTGCTAAACTTGCATTAATGCGTTGACGCACGTATTTTATGATCTGGGTAGAGTCCTCAGTGTTTCTACTATCAATTACTACTAGGACAATTATTCTTCGTTTTCAAATTTATTACAGGTCTATCTGGGCACAGGATTTTTTGTTCTTTTAATCTGCTTCAGGACCACTCTGAATTCTGTTGGAATGGATATATTCGTTAGCCGTATCTGCTTCTCTTGGAATGATCTGCCAAGTTTCATCCAACGAAAGGTTCTACAGTGCAACCCACAGTTCACAGCTGGTAGCATTCTTTTCGAGAACAACGATTATTTTTTTAATTACACTTACCTGTTAGTAGTATTCTACGTCAATGCAGTATTTCGCCTTCTCACTCCACAAGATATTACATGTATTGTAAATGTTATATAATAGTCAAAAGACATCATGGGTGCTACCTATTATTGCACAGATAACAATATATATTTCAATAATATAAAGCAGAGGTTACAATTATGACCAATAGACATCAAAACCCAAATCAAAAATAAAAGAAGAGCTGAAGAAGTTCTAATAAATTTCTTAAATGTTTACTTAAAAAATCATACCTTAGGTTTAAATACACATGTTTCTGTCCAAGTTGCATTAATATCTTTATCAAACCACAATAGGATTTACATGTGAAGTCAATATACAATCATGTAGCTCGTTTGTGACATTTAAAGTGTTTCTTACATTATTGATTACGATATAGTCACTATTTAAAACTTCTAAGTTTCCGCTATTTCTTACCTTTCTTCATTGATGCCGTTCAAGGGCTATATGTTGCTTTCCCTAGTAACTACTAGCATACGCTCCAAAAATTAAAGCCTTTTTTAGTTTCTACAAGATTTTCCCGTTTCGTAGAACTGTGGCCTGATGTGTCATACATTTTGCTAGTCATCCTCAGTTTGCTGTCTCTACTCACCGATATTAATGCAACCGATATTTTGATGCCGCTAATCGACCTCGGATTTGCAGAGTTCAATTGTTAGGTGCGATTATAACTTTTTCTGGGCAATACAAGATTCTTGTGCGCCCGTACTAATCACTCTTGGAAGTGAATCACAAAATAAATTTAATTTTTATGTCAATGTTGTCAGAGGCCTTCTATTGTGAAGTTATTTTAAATTGGTAATGGACAATAAAATAAAAATAATAATAATAATAATAATAATAATAAACACTATACACTCGCCAACTAAAAATACTAAATTAATAATTTGTTGATATTAAGGCTTATAATTTGAAATGAAATGCATTTTAAATCAGATAAATTAGCGCAAGGTAATATGCATTTTAAGTAAATATTACCATATGAACCCATAATTATCCCAAATTTATACTTACATGGTCAGTTCAAAAAACATATAAGAATTGTTTTAGAATTTTTCAACATTTTTGAAGATGAGCATTTTGAAATATCTGAAAATCAAAATTTTAAGTTGAAATTCGATAAACGTTTGAAACCTAACCCCTGTTAAGTTGTATATAACATAAACGGCCATAAAGAAGGCTGCAAAGTGAAACCTTTTCCAGCTCTTAATTTTGATAGGTTCTACATGAATTTAAAATTTTTCGGGAACCCAATTTTGTAAACTTTTACATGGCTGTATTTCACAAACGGATGGAAATATTGTATTCAAACTTTGTAGTTTTCTTATCCGTTCATACTACCTATGTGTCAAATTTCATTTGAATCTAGAATCGCGAGTTAAAAATTTAATTAAAACTGTGTTGACTTAATGTGGAATGACTCTGGAGAGAAACAGTGAGGACGAAACTGGTAGAAGATAATGCTGTAAAGTGAAAAAGAAGAGGAATAAATACTTTTATTCCTCTTCTTTTATTTATTATGTTTTTTGTCCGCGAATAGGCCGACGTGGACCGCACGTGCATGCATCCCGCGCTTACCGGGACTCATTAACATTATCTCGGTGGCAGATGCATGACATTTTCCAAGGGATTAGGACTACGCTGAATCTCATTTTTATCCCCCAGGGTTGTTAGTCCTTGGGGGATGGAATATGGACTGATGATGATAATGAGGAATGTATGGACGACACACACATACAGACATACACAAAAACACCCATGCCCGAGGCAGGACTCTAACCCGCCATCCTTCCGTCCGAAATCGCAACGGCACTACTGCTTTCGCGATCTCGACTATCTGAAACGGTTTATGATGTTGTTTATAAATATTTTTTTAGAATTTCTACCACATTACCACATATGCTGCATTAAAAACTATGTCTTAAATAAATTATGTCAGAAATACATAACATGATATTGTTACAAGGCAGGTTGCGAATAGAGGTGGATATTGGAAGGTTTATTAAAAACACAAACGACCGTCAGATATTTGTAGAGGAAATGTTCTATCAGATTCGATCAACATAATATGAGCATGTGAGACTATATCTTTCGTGCATACCGTACCTTCAGACAAAACCAGAACTACAAACGCTTTCGAGCAAGGCCTTGCGCGTGGCGATCTTCCCACTCACTGCACCCACAATTAATTTTTCTTCCCGTTTTAATTATGCGTAATTTGAACGAGTTCATGGCCATCGGGTCGTGTTGGGCGACGACCGCGGCGACCGCATTATGTTTGCAGCGGGGCGCGGCGCGGCGCGGCGCGGCACGGCGTGGAGGAGGGCGGGGTGGCGCAGGGCGGGGCGGGGCGGCGCAGGGCGGGGTGGCGGGGCGTGGCGCGGCGTGGCGCCCTGCCCGCGTTCGGCGGCGCACACGCGACACAGCGTGCGGTGGCGCCCCGTGGAGCGGAAACAACGCCCCCCGTCCCCACTCCCCCCGCCCCTCTCGTCAAACCGGGAGAGGTGGCTCAGGGCGTCAACTGATGTCACTGCAGTTCCTCTGCATGGAGATTCTATGTTCGAGTTCCGATGGTGACAGGATTTTCGACACTAGCTACTTAGCTAGGTCGAATTCAGTCGCTGTTTGGAGGAGAATTCTGGCGGCCTGCTGCTCTGATCGGTAGTTTTCCACGGTGACTCCGATCAACATAAGGCGAATGCCGGAGCAGTACCCTAACAAACGGGCCATGTACAGCGCGCTACCTCTTGCTTGTCCTATCCTACCCCTTACTTATACACGAACATGCACTACAGTACCACACTTGTCTGGAGACCGATCGGGGACTTACTTGTCCTGGCTGGGGCGGTGTCTCGATATGGGAGATATGTGATTGGGGAAACCCCGCTAGTTGACGGTAGGTCCGCGCCGTATCTCATCATCGAGCGAGGGAAGATCAATCACCTCCAAAGAAAAAATATGCACTACACTAAAGGGACTAATGACCTCAGTAGTTGATGCACCTAGAATCAGTAACAATCAATAAATGTCCTGCTCCCCAACGCCGCTCGCTCAATAACGCTCTATCGATACCCCTCTGCACAGCTTGCGTTCAGTTACACGAAAATAGAGGTTTGAGGGCTATTACCAAATATCCGCGCACACTACAACCTTTGGCTATTTTTTGAAACTCAGTACAGAACTAAGGATGCTAAAGAGTGGCACGGACTTTTCTCGCACTTTGTATTGCAGCTACAAATCAGCGCCGGCTAAGGCTGCAGTGTAGCCGCTAACGTTGTTCACGGACGGGAAGGACAGAAAGACGGTCGATTTGATATTTTTCCGCACACCCAATTTGCGGTATAAGGATCAACAAATTATGGGTTTTGGCTTCAATACGTTTTAGAGAAAGTGATTTACTAAATACAGCAACACGATTTATTCACATTTCGGTACCACAAACCAATAAAATAGCATTTTTCCCGAATTATCGACTTTGTTTTCAACAGCATTACATGACATTCTCTATACTACGAACTATCCGAGAAAATAAAATTTTTGTCAAGAGGTCTATTATTGATGTAGATTACAATCTACATTACCGCTTAATTGCATTTAAAACTCTCTTTTACAGAACTACGTTTCACCCACCTTTGTTTTCGAGTATGTAATACTCCAGAATGTTCCATTTTCGTTTCTCTTGCCAATAGCACTTAAATAATATTTTTGATCCGATTTCCTTTGTTAGAATACATCAAAACCTTGAGTATTCTCTCCAGATTTACTTGCTTGCTTGCTTAAACACCATCTTAAGAAAACGATAAAATGCTCAGGAGCGTAAAGAATCTACAAAAACCATCACGCAGTCGCTGCAAAACAATATTTTTGAAGTACCTTGGCGGGTTTAAATACCAGACTGAACAATATGCTACTCAGTTATTACAGTTTTCAAGATTACGAGACACAGCAGAAAAAAATTCATGTATTCATATTAATAAAAATGGCTTTTTTGACGATATTTGAAACAACTAATTTTATATGCATGTGTTTTTGTGCTTGATTGTATTATAGTCGTAGAATTTAAAAAAACGCAGTGTGTTTTACTTTCTCGCTACCGCTTACCCGATAGAGAAAAAGGTACGTAATGCCGCGTGAAAGAATTAATTTTCGGCAGAAAACTCTTTATTACATGGCCCTGACAACGAAAATGTGGATAAATTCAGATGGTAAATTTAGGAAAAAATCTTCTAACACGAGTTGTAGCAATAATTCATGTTTTGTGGGTCCATGATACCGAAAAATCGATTGACGGCAAAACGTTTGTCCGTCCGTCCGTCCGTTCGTCCATCTGTCCGTGAGTCTGTGAACAATGCTAGTGCCTAAATCGTTCAGCCGACTTTCTCCAAAAGTGATATTCCCCAATGAATTTGACTGATGTCGCGGCCCCTTGAATTTGACAAGTTCTTACTTAATATTGGCGGAACAAATACGATAGTTCAATATCTATTTGGTCGGCCTGTGTTTTACCCCCTATTCGTCTGATCGCAATCTAGTAACTTGTAACAATAAGGTAGAAACTTTTCTCTGCTTTCTGGGTCACGATGTTCAGATCACAT
Organism: Acheta domesticus; assembly: GCA_031308135.1. Taxonomy (NCBI): domain Eukaryota; kingdom Metazoa; phylum Arthropoda; class Insecta; order Orthoptera; family Gryllidae; genus Acheta; species Acheta domesticus. Next base: position 71,017,499 of record JAHLJT010002406.1, on the reverse strand, counting down.
TGAAAAGCAACTTCTTTCAGAAAAAAATTTTTCCATTTATTCTAACAATAATATCCAGTTTACTTGCCGACATCGTACGATCTGGATAGTTGGACATACAGTAGACTGTCCTAAAGTTGTTAAAGGTTCTGTTGAATGTTATTACCTTTTAAAATACGTGATTAGAACTTTGACAGCGTTCAAACGTTTCTAGTAATAGCCAATCTGATACGATATGGTTATTTCTTTCCATCTGTTTCGGAATTTTATGGCATTTATCTTCCTTGTTAAATTTAAGAAGTAGTTTATCATTATGTAGTGCTAAAAATACCAAGTCATGTACAAATATTACTGCCGCTTTAATGGACGTAATTTATCTACTTGCAACGTAGACGGCCTGATGCATTATGCTAATATTCTTATTTATTGGTCCACGGTTATAATTTCTTGCTCAATGCAGTCCATTACCCAGAAATTGTACCTACTCGATTACAAGTCTGCCAAGTTGTTGTCGGAAGTTTTATTCCTTGAGTTCAGAGAGGACACGTGTGTAATAATCCTTTCGAATTTACTCCTTTTCCAGGCGTTCGAGATGTCACATGCTTCAATGCCTTATATTAGTAGGTGCCTCTCTCAAGGTCGTCAGCAGTGAATATGCACATATCATGTGCATATGAACTTGAATAATCTCACCGTGGAATTTGTAACCGACGTCAGCTTGTGGATATTGCCTAGATATTGTGATCAAAATAATTGAAAACAACAGAAAGGATATTGAAAACCTTTCATTGAAAATTTAATTTCATTGACCCAATTTAACCTGAATATTTTTCGTTTTCATAACTTTCTGTTTACTGTGTAGAAGTAACCCTTTACTACGTTCTAACCTTACAAAAACACAAGTTAAGAATTAAATCAAAGGATCTTCAGCATTTCTAGCAACCAATTGGGAGGTGCATTGTCAAAGATCGTTTTAGACGTTAGTAAAATGAAGAGTAGAAGTGGACCACTGCCTGGAGTGGAACTCCGCTCTCACAATTGGTAATTTTTTCATCATTTTTCGTCAGTACAGAAAAGCGACGAAACATACTTGACCCATGCTTCATTTTTTAGTGCACATTTCATCCACTTTGACTCCCGCGCTCCCGGCGTCACATTCTGGAACTTTTCTGGTTTACTATGCGTGTGATGCAATTTGTTCCCTCTGTACAGTTTTGAGAGCGTTCTAATGTATTGAATTGTAATGTAAAGTAATTATGTAGTGAGAAATAAAACACGTACTGTGTTGTATCATTTTGTTTCATGCTCAGTCCTAATATAACCAAACTCATCAATTTGTTGCCATAGACGCTACATTCAACAGTTTGATCTCCAGCGCTTTTTGTGTTGTCCAGAGGAAATATTTCCATCATGCAAAAAACCAAATGACCTTGTAAAACACTCGTTCTCGTTCATCCAGTTGCGATGCCGAAACAGTAGCGCTTAGAACTTAACGTCCCTTTTCCATCCATTTTCTCCACAGGGAAATTATGAAAAAATGACCGTGTAAATCGGTCGACGGACAAATCCCTCACCTTCGCACGCCACTGCCAACAACGGACCTGGAAATTTGCGTCAAGCGTCGCAGATGCGCGAATCTCCAGGCACTGTGTGTTCTACGTTGATTTATAACCGAACACAAAATGCGAGATCTGAGAATGAAAGCTCAGGGTATCAATAGGACAAAATTATTCACCAAATTATTTTTAATGCAGATTGAAGCAACTTAAAAGATGTTCATCAGTTGAGAAAACTTTCCTAGTGGAGCGAGAAGTGCACGTCGTCCCTCAAGTCTGCGCCGCATCAAATATTCATCGTCGCTCGCGGTTGAGGGGCGGACGGGAGGGTCCAGCTCGCGTAAATCTTGGGCGGATGCGCATCGCTCCCCCGGGACCCGCCCCCCACGCGTGGACTTCCTGGCTGCCGGTCTGCTCCGGGGAGTTGGAAATGGACTCTGAGTTAGACTCGGCGCCGAGGCGCGCGTAATGCAGAGGGAAAGGGAGAAATAATTAAGAAACTCATTGACGGTCTAGTGCAGGGCTGATCAATGACGGTGTGATGAGAAAACTTCGAATGATGCAATAGTAAGATAATACAAAACACACCGAAATTAATTGGAATATTGAAGGTTTTGCCCGTGTCGATAAGAAACTTCATAATATGAGAACATTCCTCTGCTCCTTCAATCGACGAATTTGCAGTTTTGTTCTTTGTATCCGAACGACGTAAAGGGAAATAGATAGATAGATAGATAGATAGTTATTTATTTCCGCAGATAGGGTAATGCAACCTGGTGGCAGAACACTAAAATTTACATATTATAATTAAGAATTGAATTCAATGTAACTTAAAATAATTTTAAGGCAGTAATATTAATAATAATATGATAACAATAATGACAATAAAGGCTTTAACAACAATAACCGCATTAATTCTTCATTTTATAGTGGAATGGAGAAATAATTAATAAACTCATCGACCATTTAGTGCAGGGCTAATAAACGACGGTGTGATGAGAAAATTTCGAATAATGAGGTTATATAATAATACAAAACAAACCGAAATGAACAGGAAGGTGAAAATGAAATTGAAAGTTTTGCTTGTGTGGAAAAGAAAACTTCAAAATATGAGAAGATTCCTCAGTTCCTTCAATCGACAAATTTGCGGTTTTGCTCTTTGTATCCGAACGACGTAGACATTTATCAGCTTTCTTAAGCACTATTCTTACTGAATCGATTCATTAAGGACTCGCCTTCAGACGGTGTGAATCATAAGAAATCGCCGACACACTGGTGTACAGTAATAAAAGGTTTCGCAGATAATAATAAGAAAAGTTTCAAGTCACTATTGAGAATACGCAGGTGCTGCTTTACTTCACAAATGACTATATCGAAGATCGAGTGCCCTGTGGATATTAAAATTAATCTCATGGTTCTCTGACATGGTTCTCTGAAACACAACTTTGGTTCATAAAATATCTTTTATTAACGTAATGTTAGTTCGCATTACTTCGTTTCACTTTCTCGCTTTCTAACAAAAACTCTTATTGTGAGGATCCTGATACAAAAAATAGATAATTCGTGTTCCGTTATGTAATAAATTACATCTCGTAATACATAATGTAGACAAAATCCACGTTATGCTGGATCCACGGTATCCGTGTGTCTGTGGTCATTGCCAGTGCCTAAACTGTTCTATTTTCTCCAAAATTGATGTTGCCAATCAATTTGACCAAACTTTAAAACGTTTGCAAGCTCTGAAAATAAAATTGAGTGAAATTCGGACTTGCATTATTTTTATAATATTGCTCTATTTCATAATTAACTTGCGGATTTTTGGGGGAAAATTTTAAATGTCATTTAAGGTTTATATCATCTATCCTCCAAAAGCAAAATATCCGTTTCAAATTTGCAGACGCTGAACTGTGACTGGTCAAGGAATATCAACTTTAGAGAAAATCTTATGAAGTTTTTAGTGCTCTAGTTGCCCACAGACAGACTGACAAAACTGCAGGTCAGACGGACATTTTGCATAAAAACAAATGTTTGGGTATAAAGAACTCACAAATCTTGGATCTGACTTCATAAGTATTAGATAAAATTATTAACTACAAATATGACCTATATTATCCTATTTTTGTTATAAATATACGAGTTTTTTGTCGATAAATTGCATCGTTTTGTAGCAGAATTGCCATACTTTCTCTGCTCTACGTAAGTTGTATGCAAGAAGTTATAAAGCATACCTCAAGCAATAATTTTACGAAACAAACATGACCTTCTTCCTAATGGTGTAAAATATTTGAATTTGGAAACTAAATTTTGATCTTGAAATCTAGCCGTCATCTCTTAGGAACGGTACACCTTTAATTTCAAACAATTTGCTTAATCGAGTCATCTCATCCTTTTTCTTCTTGGGATCTCAAAATTATAGATCCTTTCAAAACATTAAAATAACGGTAATATTATTTATAACTCGTTTCAATCCACCCACTTCTCATTGCCCGTGCTCTGGCATTGATATTCTCGCAAGAACAGGCAATAACCGAGTCAGCTCACGGAAGGTGCACTTGACGTTCATATCGTGAGCGCGCGAGCCGCCGGGAGCTGCTAATCGAGCCCTTTTTCCCGGGTGCACCTGAAAGGTGACAGCGCAATTAACATCGCCTATCGTCACACAGGGCGGCGCTATCTGCATAACGCGGCGCGCAAAGCGGCTCCAGCCACGCGGCACGCGCATGCGCATTAGCCCTTTTCATATTATTTATACATTAGCATACGTATTGTAAATAGCCGCCCGCGGACCCAGCGTGAAATCGCGCACGCCCCGACTAATGGGCGCCATTCACTTGAAAATTCTGCAAATCGCCGCGCCCCGCCCGCCCCGCCCCGCCCCTCTCCCCCACCCCCTCTCCCCGCCCGGACTGACAAAGGGCGATCGCCACCAGATTTATTCGCGCGAGCGGCGGCGGCTCGAGGGCGAAATTCGCGAGGCCGTGATGTAAACCGCGATCGCTGATTCATTGATGAGATTCCGGGCGCGTCGACTACTAGGGTCATTAGTTCCGTTGGTGTAGTGCATGTTTTTGCTCGGGAGGTGGTCTTCTCCCGCTGGATGGAGAGATTCGTCGCAACCTACCGTCGACTAGCGGGGTTTTCCTCCGACCAACACTCAGTCCTTCCCCCCCCCGACAAGTTCTTCGTCCTATACGTTAGTGTAGTGCATGTTAGTGTAAGTCGGTGTTAAAGGGAGAGGATAGGATAAGGAAGAGTGTCTGCAGTGACATCCGTTGATGCGCTAAGCTATCTCTCCCGGTCCGCTATTGCTGACCCACGGAAATGTTCGCCTCCATAATTCTCTCTGTTACCTTGCCTACCCAATAACAATGCGCAGATCAGAATTTCGGTCGTTTTCTGATTATGACAATCAGCATCACGATCATCGTAGTTACTGAGGCATTAAACGTTTTGATTCGTAGCCTTCGTAGAAACTTCTATGGAATTCTAGTACAGATAAAACAAACAAAAACTGGCAAAAAACACAGGCTGGCAGGCAATAGATAGAATTTATTATCTCAGTTTGGCCTCATATAATCACTTGACAACTTGGTGTCTGTTGTATCAAACATTAAACATTTTAACTTGCAATGACAAATCAAAAGAAGTGCGTTTGCGGAAACTTTGAACGTCGAGCTACACCTATTGAATTTCTAGAATTAGAAACTTTGCGATTTTTTTTAAAGATAACTATCAATAACTTTACAGGCTTTGTTTATTGCAGATTAATTTATTCGAACTGAACTCACTTCCTGAATTTTATGTGAATTCTAAAATAAATCCGTGTCCGTGATAAACGTTAGCCCGACGACACGAAATGCTGATATCGCCACGCTGCCACCCAAAATCCGGTCACAGGACGGAGCGGATATCAGCAGTCGCGTTGCGATGGCGATTTGCTGGCTGGAGACGTGAATTACGCGGTCGGTGGCACGGGCTGAGGGGGAGGATGGGGCGGGGTGTGGGAGGAGGTGGCGGAGGGAGAGGAGGAGGTGGAGGACAGAAGGGGTGAGGGGGAGTGGGGGCGGATGGGGGTGAAGGGGCGGAGGGAAAGGAGGAGGGGGAAGGGAAGAGAGGGCGGAGGGACGGGCGACGCGGAGGAGGGGGCGGAGGGGGTGGAGGGGACGGAGGGGGCGGAGGGGGGCGGGGGGCCACTTTTTGCAGCTCTCGGGCGCCCACAATGCGCGGTAATTGGACACTCGAGTCAGCAGCATCGGCCGCTGGCGCCGGCGCGCCCGGGGCGGGGGGCGGGGGGGGGCGCTGCTGACCGCGCGCGGCCGGGTGCCATCCGCGCGGGGGCGGCGGGGGCGGAGAGAAAACGGAAGCTGCTCGTCCTCGTCTGAGCGTCCGAGACAAAAGCGCACGAGCCGCTGGACGCGAGAGAGAGCAGGTCGCCAGCCAGATGGCGCCCGAGCGTTTTTGTTGGGAAGGCGCTGACAAAAGTATCTGAAATACGTGTGAGGGATATGAAAAGAGTCAGACCGTTGAATTGAAGTATAGTGATTTGAATGGTAGAACGAGCGAGGTCAGCAAATTAGGGTGCAAATGAATACAAAAAGAAATCGGTTGTTGAAGGGCAGTGAGCACAAACGATGTCATTAAAGGGCGTGACTAGCAAATTAATGAAAAAATTGCGTTCTCAGAATGTGACAAAAAGTTCTTCAAGAATGGCTTTCCTTAGTTTGGATATGCCGAAAGACTAGAATGAAAGCAATATTGTAGATGCGGACAAGAAAAAAACCCAGTAAAATCTCTGAAAGACAACCCCTATTAAACAACCACCCTCTGAAAGGCCGAGTTTTCTTGGAACGGACACTGAAATCCGTAAATCGTATTCAAAATTGCACATTCTTTAACATCATCCCTTTCACCGGCCACCGTCCTGTTCCTTGGACAACTATTTTCGTAATTTACCCCTTTTAAGAGACGCATTTCAGGAAAGTTTAAAGTACCTAGTACATCGAATTTTTTGTAGTTAAAATGAAAATAGGTAACCTAATAAATATGGCGCAATATGTCCGGGTGTCTCAGCTTCATTCTCGAGAAAAGTCACGTAATGCTCAAAAAATATTTTTTCAGCATTAGAATAATTTGTCCTTACTATGTACCTAGTAAAGCACGAAAGAGCAACGCTCGCAGGGATTCAAGGTTGGATATTTTGCTATTAATGCAATATTGTGTGTGCTGCGTTACACAAAATGCATTTAGTGAAAGCTCAACAAACATGGTATTGATATAACTTTGAGCTAATAACCTATAATTCCCTGAAATTGTAAAAACTATTCGAGAAATCAAAATAAGAGATTTTCGGCCTGATAAGATGACGGCGTTTTCAATGAAAAAGACAACGAGAATAGAATTATGGAATGTACGAACAATGTACGAGTCAGCTAAACTAAACAAGTGATAAAGGAAATGGAAAGATATACATTAGGACTCAATGAGATAAGATAGAACTCTTTTGGTGAGATGACGGAAATAACGGTCTACATATCCTTCTTTACACTGGTTTAGAAGGCAAAGGAAGAAGAAATGGAGTAGAAATTCTACTATCTAAAACTGCGAAAAGTAGGCTCATAAAGTGGCAACCTGTATCAGACTGAATAATTGTAGCCAAATTCAAAATAAAGATAAGAAATGTGGCGGTGATACAATGTTATGTCCCGACAGTGACTAGCCAAATGGCACAAAAACTTAAATTTTGTCGTGTGAGAACGTGTGTGAGAATAGTTTCGACACAGTGATTGATGCAATTGATTTGTAACAGATTTCTAGCATACGCATACTACTTGCACATATATAAATAAATTCTCTACACTTTACAAGTTAAAGGTGAGTTAACAAGCACTGTTTATGAGTTCTCTTTGTAAGACATTGTGCAAGCACACGTAGAGAATTATGTTAGACATTTCAAACTAGTTCAGTTATCGTGGAGCGTAGTAAACGGATAAAGAACTGCATTTAACAGACCTTGCACACAGCACTAAACATTGTGGTGAAGATAACAGAAAAGAGAATACAGATAGAGTTGAGTGCGGACCCGCAAGGCATAGGTGTGTCTCATACGAGTATCAGAGCCCGACTGACTTCGATTCGTTGCCTCGCTCTTGGGGCAAGGCATTATTCACGGCAATATAATATTAAGCCAATGGGAATGGATTTTAGTACGTTGCAATTAATATTTTGGAGTGTGCTTAGATTTTGATATAAAATAAGTTATATAAGTATGCGGCAAGTTGAAAATTAAAATTTTGACGAGTCTTATGAAGCTAATATATCACGTTGATTGCACTGGATAATAATTCCACGAAGCGTGACGTGATCACCGCATAGGCAGCCGTTTCTCGGAATGTGTGAACGGCTGGGAGGTGAAAGGGTGTTGGCCTTGCGCAATCAAATGGAGCGACTGTGTTCGTGTGCAGATAACTAAACACAGAATGCAGAATACAATACAGTAAAATTAGTACGCAATACAATTAACATTATGCTTATACTATACTCAATTACTATTCATGGCGAGGTGTGCATCTTACAGTATACATAAATGTTGAGCTTATTCTAACAGAATCGTAAATTAAATCGATTACAAAAACAAGTGAAAGATCTGCAATAGTAATGGGATATCTAAATACTGAAGTAGGGAACTATAATAGTGATTCACAGCAACTGACGGGAATTCCACAGTGAATGAGAAAAAAATCAAACGGAGAACTCTTTAAAGAGTTCTCTTCAGATAACGACTTAAATACTGAATGTGCCATGTTGCCCATAAAATGTGCCACAAAATAACATGGGTATCTCCAAAAGAGAGAACGGAATATCAAATCGATCATTTCACGATCAGAAGCTTTCGGCACAATCACAGTTAGATGTTAGAAATAAGGGGGGCTCTGACGTAATCAGTGAACACAACCTCATTGTTGCACCTCTTAGAATTAAAATACTAACCGATAAACGATAATACGAATGTAAAGAGAACACTTCTTCTGTTGGCTCTCCGACACTTACAGTTTTGCCATGACTTTTTTTATTACTGTAGCCCAATCTCTTCAGTCTTCTGCTTTTATTCTAAATGTTTTCACTCTTGGGATCCTCAGATCTTACACCTCAACATTTCATCTTAACCTTCGCCTGCGTCTACTCCTCCTACTGGCCTTGCCCCCTATATACATCTTCTTTACTGCCCCCTTCCTTCATTCTTATTATTCTGTCCAATGCATTCCTACCATCCTATCTTGATGCAGGTAACTATCTTAGGTGTTTTATATAATTCGTCCAACTCTGCATTTGTTCTACTTCTCCAGATTTCATTTTCTTTAACCGGTCCAAATATTCTACAGAAGATTTTCTTTTCCCATATTGCAGGTCATTTTCCATTTTCTTCGTGAGGGTTGAAGCTTCAGAACCGTACAAACAGCACCGGTTTAATGACAATTTTATACAATTGTGACTTGGCAACCTTTGAGATCCTTCTTGTCTTAGAAATTTTAAAGAGGAAACACTATTACATAAATAATAGCAAATATAAAGAAATATCAAGAAAGGTAAAAATTGAATTACACAATAAGTACGAGGTGTTGAAAGATCTAGAGACAGAGCATATGGATCTACGGACAGAGGATGTGGGAAGCAATAAAGAATTCATTACAGGACGCCATCGAACAGACCCCTCTGCTAGAAATTAAATCAAGGAAAGGATTGGATGAGCACGGAAACATGGAAACTGGTAGAATAGAGACAACATCTAAAGCAGAAAAGGAACTCTTGTATAACCAGACAATAAAAAGAGAGCGTAGCTAAAGAGCACAATGAAACGGACAAGGGAAGTCAAAAGAAGTGCTAGGAAAGATAAAAGATGATAGATGATCTAGTCTGTCAAGCCGAAGAAGCTGCTAGTAAAAGCGACATACGGGTGCTATACAGAATAACGAGGCTGCTAGCTGGCGACAGGAAGACGCTCCATTGTCCAGTAAAGAACCAAGGAGGACAAAGTGCTGACGGAAGACACGAAACAAACGGAGTAATGGAGTGAATATTGTAAAGAATTACTATTCGCAATGAATGGAGAACCGGAGATGAAAATACGACTAGTTCACCCATAGTTGACACGAATATTTACGTGAATATTCCAGGTTTAAACGAGATTAATGTAGCTCTGAAACAATTCAAGAACGGAAAATCACCTGGTATTGATAATATTTGCCTAGAGATACAACGGATATAGAAATAACTTTTCGAATACTACACCCTCTTGTTAAAAAAGTATGGGTCAAGAAAAAATCCCCTCTGTTTGGAAAAAGAGCTTAAGAGGTAAAATTCCAAAAATGGAGACTGAACTAAATTAAAAAATTGGAGATGAATCTCATTGTTGTCCGTACAAGGTAAAGTGTGTTCCAGAGAAATTCTTAACAGAATATACGGAGAAATCAAGAAAGCGCTGAGAAAGCAACAAGCGGATTTTAGAGATAATTGATGCTGCTTAGACCACAAAAAAACCTTAAGCTTCATTGTGGAATAGACCATACAATGCAACACAACATTGTACTTGGCCTTCATTGACTTAACAGGCGTTTGATTCACTGTTACATGAAAACATGTGACAAGTACTGTAAAGATAGGGAATACCAGGTAAGATATTACATATTATTAAGAATATGTATAAACTATATACTTGTCAGAAAATACATAAAGGGAAATTATTAAATACCATGCAAAAGTGAAATGCAAAAGTGAAATGCGGCAAGGAGGTACACTGTCTCCCCCTGATTTTTCTTGTTGTTTTGGATGGCATAATGAGACAAGTTACGGAAGGGAAAACTGTGTAATTAGATGGAATTTAACGGATGTTCTTGAATATCTTGACTAAGCTGATGATATAGAATGTCTCATAGCTTAGAGGTTTAAATGACATGTAAGAAAAGGTGGAACAACTAGGAAAGGCAGAGGCCGGCCTACAAAAAAAAGTGTCAACGAAAAAAGAAGCTGAATAAATCCTAGTTCATCCAAAAATTTAAGAGTTGCTTATCAGAAAATAGAAAACGTTGACTCCTTTACTTATCTTAGCAGTGTGGTTAGCACAATGGGAGGATCGGAAAGCGATGATCAGAAATTTTCGGCGCGTCTTAAGTGGTATCCCGTATGGAGAAACAACTATAACTCACAGAAAACAAAGTTGAGAATATTAAACAGTAATGTCAAGTTAAGGCTGTCTTACTCTATGGATCAGAAACGTGGCGATGGAATAATACCATGAAAATCGAATTACAAACATTTATAAACAGGCGTCTTCAAAAATTATTTAAAGTCTATTGGACCATGAAAATGAGAAATGACCTGTGTAAAAAAGCCGGAACAGTACCTACAGAACTTCAGATTAGAAATATGAAATGGCGATGGATAGGAAAACTCAGAAAACCTACAGGAGCAATAGAAAGACAAGCTTTACAATGGAACCCGGAGGGACAATGAGTTGCAGGAAAACCAAGGGTTACACTGAGAAAGACGGTCTACAAGGAGATGAAGATCGCTTAAAAGTCGTGGAGGGTATTTAAAGAAATAGCGACTAAAGTGGCTAGCGACTAAAGACTAGCGAGTTAAATGGAAGCCTCTCATCGAGGTGCTATGCTACCCCGAGGAATGGTAGCGAAGAAGCAGCTTAATTACACTTAATGAATTTTCAAAAATTAATAGAATATATTTTAATTTTAAGTACAAGTAATATAATCCAAGAAATAATACGTAAATATAGTCGGTCGGAATTAATTGAATTTCCTTTCACTGGTCATTAAGAAATAATGTATGCTCTTGAACAAAATTTTAAAAAGCTAAACTATAAATTTTTCGAAATAATTTTGGTTATTTTTGAAAACCTATCTCTCATTCCTATCTCTTATCACTCCCTTTCATTATTAACAAAATATCTGAATTATCTCCTACATTTTGTAAAGTAGTTACTGTTTACGGATCATCATTGGTTTTGTTCTCCGTGTATATTGCTTGTAATTTCCACAGGTTTTCGTTTTTATTATTATTTCTCAATAAATCTTGTGACTCCAGTTTGGTGATTACCACACCGTAATATTTCATGGTCAAGATTTGCAGAAATTTTCTTTTTTAGAGTTGATTAGTTTTAGATTCACTGGCACAATCCAGAGTTAGAACACAAGAAAACGAAAGAATACTGACTAAAATACTGACAATACGAATATTCTTACTTTCAGAGTTCTTCAGATTCAAATTTTTATGTTTTTCAACACGATGCAGAGATTGCAAACAATTTTTCTCTTCATCATTCATGTGAGAGGCGAGCGGCAATTCGTTTCGTATGGTGGTGCGCTCTAGTAGATTCTGCGAGAACTTGGCACGGCCTGGAACTCGCATCTCTCCGCCAATTAAATATAGGGTTTTACGTCTCTACGACCCTAAAATTGAGCAGGAAGCTCCCCTTGGGGAAGTCCCAACGCCCCTCCCTTCCCCCGTGCCCCCCGCTTATCCCGTAAGCAACGCCTTTCGCCTGCGCCTCCGCCCACCCACTCGCCTTCTTTATAGGGAGATTAAAAGGCATTTAAAGCAAATTAAAGTTGAACTCTGGTGCGGTACATCTCGCGTGATCCTGCAATGCATTGCGCGCGCGCTCCGCGAGTAACTTTCGCGCATCGCTGCTTCCCCCCCTCTCGCCCCCCCTTCACAGCGACGTGTGTGCGGGGGGGGTCTCCGACGCGTAAAATGCACCAACGCACTGTCACGGATTTCTGTGCTTAATGTGTTGGTCGTTAGAATCGCATCTTGATTGTTAGTGATTTCGCGACAACTACTAGGGTCATTAGTCCCGTAGGTGTAGTGCATGTTTTTGCTCGGGTAAGTGGCGGTGGTCTTCCTCCCGCTGGATGGCGAGATCCGGCTCAGACCTACCATCTACTAGCGGGTTTTTTCTCAACCAGGTGTCTCCCACCAGTGCGGCACCGCCCCAACCGGCACAAGCTCTAAGCTGTCGACCGGCCTCCCGGCATGCGCGGTAGTGTAGTGGATGCGAGTGTAAGTGTAAGGGAAGATAACAGGGCAAGAAGGGGTAGGAGATCACGCGCGGTCTGTGGCCTGTTTGTTAGGGAACTGCTCCGACATTCGCTTGGCATTGATCGGAGAAACACGGAAAAAAACCGATCAGAAGAGCTGGCCGCTAAAATTCTCTTCAAGACAGCGCCTAATTCGACCTAGCTGACAAGCTAGTGTCGAAAATCCTGCCATCGTAAGGATCGAAACTAGAACGTACCCGTCAGAGGAACTGCAGTGACATCAGTTGATGCCCTGAGTCATCTCTCCTGGTTCTGAACCTTAAAAAGTATAATGCACTCCTTCGACTTCTAGAAAACATACCGTATCCTCATAGGTAGTAATTAGGTAAAGACTCGTTGATTTTGGAGCATTTAAAATACGAAATGAGAATTTTATGTCCGATATAGTATAGACTTCACTAAGTTTCAGAATAATTGACAAATTATACGTAAGTAAAATGAATATATTTCTTTTTAAATAAAGCGATGAAAAACATTATGAGATTAAAGTTATTAGAGACGAAAGAGAAGATTTGTTTCGTCGTTAGAGCTATATGTTTTACTTGCATCAGATGAGTGACTTTCGCGCACGGCTGCTTCCCCGCGCACCCCTCGTGTTCCCACCCTCGCTGTGAGCGGGGGAGGGGGGGGCCTTCGACTGCGACGCGCTGCGCGAAACGCATTGTCACGAAGCTCTGTTTCCTGCGATTTCTTCGTCCTATTTGCACATTATTCAATGTTTTCATTGAATTCACTTCTTATATTCAAAGGTTTAGTAATACAAATTTTTAAACTTTGAAATTCAATTTTTAAAACCGAGATGTTACACTAATGTTTGAAACAAGTGTGAAATTCAGTTTCATATGTTTGTTTTAGATGATTGTTTGTCAATCAATATTATAAATTTGGTTTTTGGACATAACTAGTCACAATAGAGAGTAATCAAATTTTCTTGAGACATTCATTCCATCCACAACGTTTTGGATTACTCCAAGCAATGCTGTGATCCACAGTTGATGCACTTATAATACGTCTTCCTAGACGTTTCATAAGGGAAGTACAGAATATATTACTGAACGATATTATCACGTCAGAGAGATACTTTCGAATGATTCATAGCTCGACACGTTCGAAATTGCAATGTAACTGGTATATATACGAGAACAAAACAAAATAGGGGTACGGTCTGAGTGACCGGTGTTACCACTTAAGGGATAATCTGTCGATGTAAGGTCCATGAAATCTCATCTTCAAAAGTATATTACAGCCCTTCGACTTCTAAAAATCATACCATACCACATTCTCATAGGTAGTAATTTGGTAGAGAGTTGTCGCTTATGCCGGGTAGAGTGTATACTTCTTTTCACTAGATTTCAGACTAACTGACAAATCATACGTAAGTAAAATTAATATATTCTTTAAATAAAGGGATGAAGATCATTATTATTAGGAGAAAGAAAAGGACTGTTTTGTTGTTAGAATTAAGTTTTGTTTGCATCGCACGAGGTCTCATTGTTATACGGGAATGAATTTTTCATGACATAACCGAAGACAGCAGGTAAAGTGATATTTTATATAAATGTTTATTACTTTATACGTTTATTACTTACGTTTATTATTATGTTATATACCTGTTTTATTCTACTGTGATAATTTTGCTTGCGTGCATAGAAATTAAAATTAAGTTCCAATTCATTACTCTCTCAGCTTAATTATCAAAAACGATCGAAATCTGATGAATTACACCAAGCAATTGAAGGATAATGAACACGGTCGTGTTAAATCTTACTAATGTGTGACAAGCACTATGATGATGACCAAAATTCTTTTTTTCTGGCTAATGGCATGTACGTTTGTTTCAAAAATTTCTCGGAAAAGACCAAATCTACTTAAGTCCATTTACTAAATCAATGAAACTGCGGTGCCAGTATTACGTAGATATTTTTTTAGAGATTTGGATCTACGTTTTGAGAGTGATGAATAATGTGGAAGATGCTGCCTCTCATCGCCAAATACCAACTTCACCTCGCAGTAAGCCTGGTTTAAAATAAATGCCTCTAGCTTCAGGTGAATGCAATTTCCCTTATACAGTGAAATCTGATCAAACGATTTCTTCAGTTAAGCGCCCACCTCCACTAACGACCGTGTGATTTTAAACTGCAACATAAAAAGACTGAATGTGAAGATTATTCTTTATTCTGTATCTCCCTGCATTGTGACTTACTGTCATAATACTTCGAATGGTAGCATCTTGCAGGGTCACCTTGCAGGGGTCTTGAAACGGTCATCTTGCAGGGTACTAATTTCTGTTTCATACAAGAGCAGATGATTCTAAAAATTGCCTCTTTACAAAACAAAGTATTCTACCCACAAACATTCCTATTTCTGATCAAAAACGCTTCAAATTATCTTTAAATAGTACCACTTTATTTTACCACCAAAAGTACAAATATTTTTCCTTGTTTAAAAAATTTTCAAATGAGTCAACATTTTGTGGTACTTTCACTTGAACTCTTATCTTTACTTCTGGAGCAAAAGTGCCCTCCCTTAGCGTGTATAAACGTGAATAAGATTTGTGAAGATATGCTGCTTCACAATCAGTTGGGATTGACGTTCGTCCCCGGAGGTTCTTTAATCCCCTGTCTTTCATCCGAGGCAGGACGTGTGCCTACGTCGCTCGCCCTCCGCCGCCGGCGACGGACGCTCTTCTTTTGTCTCGGCGGCGCCGCCATCCCCCTCCGCCATCGCCCCCCACCGCCATCACCGCCGGGAGCGCCGTGGGTGATGGATGGCGAAGCATCAGCGGGGTGATCTGTCATTTCTTCCCGCATCCCCGATGCCGCCGACGCCGACGCTGCTTGAGAATATCCCTCTCGGGGTGCCGTGCCGAGGGGGCGGGAGGGGAGAGGTCTTATTTTAGTGTCAAATGTTGGCGCGCGCGATGTGCAACCTGCTGTGACGACGCCCTCGTTGAGGGACTCGCCGACGGGGGCGCTGTGCACTTGGGTGCATTAGGGCCCCCGCGCACCCGCCGAGTTCACGCGATGGTGCGTACAGGCTACTCCAGCGTGTGTGTGTGTGAATGCGCCTATGCTTGTGTGTGTGTGCGGGATGTAGGGTGTGTTTTTCATGGTACTGCGGACATGAGGGGGGGTTGCTTTCAGAAACCAAATTCTGTGCTTAGGGGAACGAATGTCGAAGAGAACACAAAAATCTCCGCTTGGCCGAGGAATATCAATTTTCGTGAAAATCCAGCTTGTGGTATAGTGGTTAGCGTTGTTCACTGACGGCCGGCGGACGGGCAAGCGGACTGACGAGCGGGTAGACAGACGAACAGGCGGACTGAAGAACAGGCAATCTGACGAACAGGTGAACTCACGACCGGGCGGACTGACGAACGGGTGGACAGACGAACAGGTGGACTGACGAACGGGCGGACTGAAGAACAGGCGATCTGACGAACAGGCGAACTCACGACCGGGCGGACTGACGAACGGGTGGACAGACGAACAGGTGGACTGACGAACGGGCGGACTGAAGAACAGGCTAACTGACGAACGGGCGGACTGTCGAACGGGCGGATTGACGAACGGGCGGAGTGACGAACGGGCGGACTGTCGAACGGGCGTATTGACGAACGGGCGGATTGACGAACGGGTGAACTGACGAACGGGTGGATTGACGAATGAGCGGACTGACGAACAAAATCGCGGAAGGAGAGACATTTTCCCGTAAACTAATGTTTCGTTATCAAGGACTGCAAATACGTGGATTCTGAATGCACCACGTTTTAAAGAAAGTAGTAAATACATATTAGAACAAGATTTATCCACTTGTTCTGTTTCATGACCCCACAAAGTGAGTTTTTCTGTCGAAAAATCAGTGTTGATAGACAGCATTACAAAGAAAAAGAGGCTGTTAATTTATAGTTTGATATCATCAGTTCAAAATAACCATTTTTAATTAACAGAACTTCCAGAGATTGCAATTCTATGTAGATTGCAAGTCCACATACGCCAAATAAGAAGACAGCATGTTGAATGTCGAATAACTAAATGGAAATGCAATAAAGATGATAAACGTTTCAGAATAGGGCACATTTATAGCATAGCGAGGCAAATAAATGATAAACATCTTTATAGATCAATATTATGTGAATTTCCATGGCGTCCCGAAATAGGAATGTTATAATAATAGAGGGTTAAAATAATTAGAATGAATAAAAGTATTATCAACAGAAGTAGAGATCCATTCTTTGGTATTTCACAAATTAAGAATATTTATTATATATTGTATAAAAGTGGACGTTTTACAAATACTTGTGTACAGAATTTTCCAGAATAAAAAGGTTCAACACCAATCATGTCATTCACAATCCTTCGCATATTCCACACAAGAATGAGGATCGAATAGGAGCTAGAAACTGGAGAGAAAGCTTAAGATCAGCAAATGAAAATAAAAAGCAACGTTAAGGTGGATTAATGGGCACAAAGAGAGGTTTCATGATACCGGAGCGAAACGGTGAAGCAGACGCAATACTTTCCCGGAGAGAGTAAATTCTCATCAGAAATAGAATTCTGTCTGCCAGCCACTCTATGTCTAGGGTATTCGTTACAGTAAAAAGGGACTTTATAACTTGGCCATCGGCAAGATACAAGCGTTAGCATTCAATTCCTCTATTTTAAATTTGCACGAACCGTCATCAACTTCAGTTCGCAAACTAATTTCAGAAGGAGATGTCGGAATTGCGACGCCTAATCGTCACTGACCCAATTGCCCCGCGGGCGCGCTCCATCGGTAATGGCTTCGCAGTCTACACGCGCTACCAGCCCAGGGTGATCGACCTTTGTCAGCTGAGGCGCCCCATGCCACGGCCGCTGCCTCAACTCGAGTTCTCTTACACCGGGAGAGGTGGCTCAGGGCATCAACTGATGTCACTACAGTGCCTGTGACTGGGAGGTCACACGGTTCCACTCCCGACGGCGGCAGAATTTTCGACACTAGCTCGCCAGCTAGGTCAAAGTCAATCACTGTTAGGAGGAGAATTCTACCGAACAGCTGCTCTGATCGGGAGTTTTCCGTACTTTCTCCGATCAACACCGGGGGAAGAGTGCCCTAAAAACGGGCCACGGACTGCACGCGATATTTCCTTCCTCTTTCTTGGCCTATCCTCTCCTCTTACACACACACACTAACATGCACTAGACTATCACACATGTCGGGAGAGCAGTTGGGAGCTTAAAGCTCGTCCCGGCTGCGAGATGCCTCGCTGGTGGGAGATAGCTGGTTGGGGAAAAGCCCACTAGCCGACGGTAGGTCGGAGACGGAGCCATCCAGCAGGGAAAGACCACCGCCGCCTCCCGAGCAAAAGCATGCACTGCACTCACGCGACTAATGACCCTAGTAGTTGACCGGAATCATTAAAAAACAATCTACTTCTGAGACCGACAAATGACGAAACGAATTAAAACACTAGTACGTGAAAGGTAGAGTGTTAAACAATTCAAAATAAAATGACGTTAGCAAACTTGTATTCTGTTATGCACAGGACTGATAGGCAATGAATACTCATCCGCAGCAAATATATTTATTGCTGCACCATATCCGTATCTTACACAGTCTGTCAAAAAATATGCGGACTGTTTGAATTGCACGGCTCCAGTTGATTCCGGAGGAATCCGTTTGATCTTGCTACGTTTGCACAGATTTTCTGATCATGAAGCCATTTCCTGATGGTTGGTATTTTCATTTCCATATTAGCTAAAATCGCACTTCATTAGTGAAGTGCATTTTTTTCGCTTGGCGTATTTCAAACTGAATGACGAGCAACGACTTGCTGCGAAATTTTGTGTGAAACGTGGAAAATCTGGGACAGAAACTTTTCCTATGCTTCACACGGCTTACGGTGATATTGCTATGAAGCGTGCGGTGAGTTTCAAGTGGCATGAACTTTAGAAAGATGGTGGACAGCCCATTGAAGATGATGAGGGTTCTGGACATCCTTTCACGTCAACTGATGACACACACGTCGACAAAATCAATATCGAGGAAATCGTAGTCTGACTGTCAAGAAGGTTGCTGAAAAGTGTGGAACATTAGTTGGATTTTATCACCAGATGATGTTGACCCAGAAATTGGAGATGCACCGCGTGGCTAAGAAATTTTGCCACGCGTGATGACGGGGGAAGAAAAAGCCCATCGTGTCCTGCTGTGCCTGTTTTGTCGTTCCGAGAAAGATAAAATCTCTTGTCAAGGATCATAACCGGTGATGAATCCTGGGTTTATGGTTATAATATTGAAACAAATGCCCAATAATTACAGTGGATGTCTGAAACTTTCTCCAGATCCTAAAAAGCTCGCCAAGTTCGATCCAAGGGCAAGGAGATGCTGACAGATTTTTATGCTAAGGGTGTTGTTCACGACTAGTATCTCTCCGAAGGTTCCGTCAGTGAACCAAAATCACTGTATTGACGTTCTGAAAATGAACTGAAGGGCATTACAAAAGAAGCGTATCAGGACTGCTTTAACAAGTGGAAACACCTCTGGGATAAGTGTGTGCGTTGGGGAGGACAGTTCTTTGAAGGGGACCCAGAGCTTATAACTAATAAATAAACTACATTTTGTTTTATGACGTCAGTCCGCGTATTTTTGGAACAGCCTTCGTATATCCAGTGCAAGTGAAGTCGTCATTGAAAAAAAATAAAGGTATTATCAACCTATGGGCATGACCAACTTGCACTTCCTAGTCACACCAAGGTTCCCGTATCTGTGTACACTTCTCGCCGTCTATTCTGATAATCTGTGGTCCAGCCTCCGAGTCGGTCCTTCCTCAATCCCCGGTGGAGGGGAGGGGCACATTCCCACAATTGCCCTCAATTTGAGGAGGCGCGTGTCCACTCCCAGGTGGCGTGTACGGACACACTCTATTGCCTCGGCTGTGACGTTACCTCTGCTACATGACGATTCCTTCGGCAGGAACAATCCCGCCTCTGGCGGAGAACTGAGGAACCACTCGCCTCAGCCTCCCCTGACCAGACAAGCGGCACGCTGACACCCTAGCCAAGGTGGTGCTGGTGCACTACACATTCATTTTAAAAGATTCAGAGTAACTTCATTAATCATGCTAGAAGAAGCCGAAGAAGATAGCACTGTAAACTTCTTGTCATTTGCAAAACCCATATAACTTAAGTATTATGTGTGTGTGTGTGTGTGAGAGAGAGAGAGAGAGAAAGAGAGAATAATCAAAGAGAAATTGCGTGCGTGTCATTTCGGCAGCACATTTCTTGATTTACATAAGTGTTTTCATTTGGAACATTAGACTAATACGATCAACGCAGAGCAACCACGATCCAGAGGAAGCACAATCTCAGCCGTAGTTAGTAAATCAACAAACGGATTATATCAGTACCTGAATTACCAAGCGGCGTGGAACCATTTTTAATCCTCAGCTATACTGGGATTTGAATTCGGGTCACTGAGGTTAGTAAACCATGTGTCCTAACCACTTCGCTGCCGCAACCATTTATATTTCATTTTAAGAATAATATTTATCAGTTGAAACAAATAGAATAGAAGGAAATGAGAATAAGCAGAATACTAAAACTACCTTTATTAAACACATTAGCAATATGAAATGTTCAGCGGTGAACTAACTGATACTAACAGTTTATCTCATTAAATCAAGTATAAATGAAAATAATATGTTAGTTAAAGGCTGTCTGTTTTGAGAGTTCGTTAAAAGAATTATATTGCATTTCCAATAAATTTTAAAACAGTCAACATTTGATTTTAAAATAAATACAAAACGTGAGTCACTTATAGCACATAATACACAAAACACTGAAGAAGAAGAAGAAGAAGAAGAAGAAGAAGACGCGAAACTCTTCGAAACGTTGTGTATTATGTGCTAGGAGTGATAACGATATTTTGTATCTTAAAATAAAATGTTGATTGTCTTTAAAATTTATTGGAACTGCAATATAATTCTTATAAGAAAAGAAAATAGCTGAAACACTTGAAATTCAGTTTCAAAATTTGGTATGCCTGAAGTCAGAATCGTAAACCGGACGATAAATCTCCTTTTCAGTTGCGTAAGATCGGTCACCACCGAGGTCGTGAATAGCGATGATTGTTCCTTTGGTTGAATACCGCCACTGAAGAGGGGAAAGTGGTTGATGCTAGATGCATACGGACCGGTAGAGGATGTGGGAGTGAGGCAAGTCTCTTCCTTTCCGCGATTGTCCTTGTGCATCCACGCCCAACCACGCCGCGCGCTCACCCCCCACCGACTCGCTCCACCCCTCCTCGCCCCTTCCCCCTGGCAGGGCCCTTCCCAGAATTCGCCGCTGCAAACCTCAAGTGCAGCAGCGCGCTCTATCCTGGTGCTTCTTCAATTAAGTTAAGTGCAGAGCTCGAACGTTGCTTCCAGGACCTCTTCCGCCCTTGTCTTCCTCCCTCACCCCTCCTTCTCCTCCTCCTTATTACCTGGATTTTCCCTCAGTGCTATTTTTAAGTCGCCACTAACTGAATTTTCCGACGTGCCTTACACTTGCTGCGAAAACACGGCAGTGTTTACCCCACGTTCCTTGCGAAAACACTGCGCTGCGCGGCGCGGCGCGGTGCTGGGCGGGGCGGGAAGCGGGGGCGGGTGGGAGGCCCCGCCCGCCAGCTCGCCCCGCCGGCCCCCGGCAAGCGCTGCGGTCGCGCTGCTTGCCCAACTCCCAAGTTTCCCCACTGCAACGGCGCGGCGCAAGATGCTTTCTGGTCCTTTTCTCTCCAATGTTCTCGTATGTAGGGTGTCGTTTACTCCCTCATTTCAAGCCGTTGGAATGAGGCGTTGGGAATGATGTCGAGTTCTACAGACCACCAAATGAAACTTACGTACCTCGTGTTTGTAATTGAAGATCAAGAAACCACGAGCTCTCAATTTAGTACATAAAAATATCTCCGTCATGTCATGAATCACTAATAGTTATCAACAGATCTGAAAAGGCGAAAGTAAACGGTATCTACCTCAAGAGTTTCTAAAAAACGTGAACGTACTTTTTTGTGTTGATATTTTCAATTTCTGAAATAAGAACCGTTTCCCCTTAATTAGGCTTTAATTTACTTTAAAATTATATGTAAATAAATGTCAAAATTTTGTCAACTACATTTTCAGTAGGTAAAGAATGATTGTGAATAAATTAGCATACTTCTATATGCAAATATATAATGTTAATAACTAATAAACATTAAATAAACAATAACTATCTAAATAACAAACTTGTAAAAGGGGCAAAAGGCAGTCAAATATTTCAAATTAGACCAATCTGCTTTCTTTTCCTAGACAAATAGTATTCATACTTCGTAGGAAACAGTTATTGTCGTAATTTAAATACAAGGAATTCAGTCCTTCAATTCTACGAGATTTCAGTTAGTCTCTGATCTTCCAATTCTATTTATATATCATTCAAAATTTCCAATGTGGTCGGAAGAGATTTATTTTTAAAGATTAATGGATTTTGTAAGAATTTAGCGCTTATCATAAAAACATGACAATTTTTATTTGTATTTAAAAGTATTTTTAAATGAAAATCTGCAAAAATTAAATTATTTGAATTCCAAGTTCCAAAATCAAATCTCTTTATACAACTTGAAACCTATAATTTAATTGTTTTGTAGTTCTGTTATCATTAATTGGAAACTATCACACTTCTAATTATGGATATCAAATATGTCATATTAATTCTAGTTAAAAATCCACTTTGACTTTGTCGCCTTATTACGTACTTACGTAGTAAAGAGAAAATATTGTAATGCAGCGCTAAATCGGAGATTTTTCGAGAGCAAAACTCGTTTTGTGATGTATGCGGTTTGCGATGGTGAAGCGGTTAGCGTAACTGTTGTACCCAAGTTCGCGGGTTCAAACCCGATCGAAGCCGTGGATTTTTAAGGGCGAAAAAATCCTTCGTAGGCCTTCCTTCGGAGGGGAAGTAAAGCCGGCTGTCGCATATTAGTAGCTTTACTTGCATGTAAAATATCCTCAAGCCTAAATGAAGCTTCTGAACTAAATTCAAAATCGCCTGTATCGTTGCCCTTGGAATACCTTCTTTCTCCGCTAGTTGGTGAAAGGAGTGTAGGGAAATTTGCGTGGTCAGACGGAAGAGCAGGCCTCATGGCCTGAGTTTTGCCACGTAAAATAAGGCATCAACTCAATTCAATTCAATATTGTGCGGCCCTAGTAACCAAACAAATTGATAAATCTTGATAGTAAATTACTTGTGTAATACGTGTGATGTCAGAATACACGTTTTGTCGGTTTTTCATACAAAAACAAGTGGTTTAATATCAACAGCACTTTCTTCCTCGTCTTATTTCTAACTTTCGCAATTTTTAAAATATCAGAGACTTTAATGAAAATTAGTCCCATTTTTAACGATTAGCAATTTTTTGCAAATGCAATTTGTTTTGTCCATGGAATAGTTATTATGATACGCCTTTTAAGTGGCATTGTATTTTGCAAGCAGCAAATGTTGCGACATTGAGCCATAGATCGAGTGGCGCAATTCTACATACTGTCATTCATTTTAATTCAATCATTCAAATCACTGTATTGCATTAAGAATAGTGGTGGGTGATGCGATCCAATTGAGTATTTTCTTTTCTTTGCTGAACCAACAGCTCTATATGAGCATTTGAGCAACGTCTCACTTTTAGAATAGTGTAAACAAATTGGCCTTTTTGTAATCCGTATAGTAATCGCTTTTAGTAGGGAGTACCTAAAGAAATTTAAAGAAAAAATTGGGACCGGTTTTGATATTTTGTTTATAAATTACATTAACTTCAAGCAGAAATTTAAAAAAACGGATAGAACAAAGTTCGCTTAAATATGTCGCAGTTCTGTTTCGACAAACACTTTGTATTTTCGAAATTTTCAAACAAAAGAATACCATTTAAAAAGGACAATATCGATAAAACAGATTCTACACGTAATAAAATGTATTCATTAAAGCTAAATTTTGAAATAACGGAACTGATAATCTGTATTGTTGTTTATTAAATTGCGAATACAAATGTTAAACTTTCTTTCAAGTGTCGGGAAGGTTGAGTTTAACAGTGAGGCTGATGGTGTGGGAGTAACGGTGTGCATGCATGAATGGCATACTGACTCTAAGAACCGTGGTTCGAGTCCCAGCGCGGAGTCTTGTTTGCTAGTTCGAAACACCTTTGCAGGTTCAATTATATTGTGTAGCTATTACAATTACGCGAAATGTAAGTAATGTAGCATTCTCTCTCATTGTGAAGTGTTTTCATGGCGATGACTTCATTCATCGAATGAAGTTCAGAAAAATAAAATATTCAAACTGATAATGCTTCACAGACGGTTCTTGTACTGATGTCCAATATACTACTGGAGCCAAAGAGTTTATTGAACTTTTCTCTTGTTAAAACATTCACCCACTCTAATGAATTACAACTAAATCCTCCGAGCCTCTAAGAACTTTTGAAATACTTTATGACATTACATTACCAAATGGAACAATTTATTAATTATTCCCCTACGCGGAATGAGTAAGAAATAGGCAGGAAAAAATAAGAATCGAATGTGTTTATTAAATGAACGCTGCGATTAAAACACGTCATTCAAATGACGTGGAAAGAAATTTGTTAAATATACTGAAGTGACTCAATGTTGTTACTTTTCAAGCAAGATATCGATTGGTTATTTCAACTAATTTGATGGCCCATGACTCGGTTGTGTTGGCATTCACCTTCGCCTACGCTTGAAGATTCAAATACCGACAAAAACATGGTAGTTTTTATCTTCCGTTTGTGCTATGAAAGGTCAAACCCTTACATCTCTTATACAATCGCCCAGTACAGCATTCATCATTTTATAATTACTCCGAAAATCCAAGAGTCCTGAATGAGACAAGAAGAACCTTCTGTGTACAATTACGAGGAAGTATTTGATTTGGCCGTCGTTCTTTTACAAGCCGAGAATACTTCCTCATCGTCGTTTGCCGATAATGAGAATGAAGGTATGGGGGGATAGCCCGACACAGAGCGTCCCAGTCCCGGGTTTAGAAAGAGGAGAGAAAGAGCATGAGAGAGAGAATGAGAGACAATGAGAGAGAATGAGAAAGATAATTAGAGAGGAGAGAGAAATAGAAAGAGTGTGAGAGAGAGAGGGAAAGGGGGAGAGAGAGGGAAAGGGGGAGAGAGAGGGAAAGGGGGAGAGAGAGGGAAAGGGGGAGAGAGAGGGAAAGGGGGAGAGAGAGGAAAAGAGAGAGAGAGGAAAAATAAGAAGCGGAAGGAAGGCCGCACATGGCGTTGCCTTAGGTACTGCTCCAGCATTTGCTTGGAAGTGATCAACGAAATCAAGGAGACCACCGATCAGAACAGTCAACTCTATTTCGACAGATGCCACAAACGTGAAAATTATGTCACATAGTAACTTTGTAGCACCCATCCAGGTTCAAACGCACGGCCTCTCAGTCACTGTATTTTCGGTAGTAACGCGACTTTACGATTGCCGCTTCAATGTCTACGTGTTCGTATTAACGTCAACAACTTTAGCTACAGTACGTCTTCAGATCGAATCGTTCGAGGAAACTTCCGTGCATCGTAGCGACCTATCGCATTACGAACAGAACTCGCTCCAATCGAAACATCGCAGCTCTGCATCTTCCAGAGCCCTCTGGAAAGGGGCGGGAGGAGGGAAGTCTGCACGCGGGAGGGAAAGTAAGGGATTAATTACGAGATTAGACCGCGTTAATGAGGGTGACTCTACATTCAGAGGGAAGTTGTTGCAATTTGTTTGTCTTGCAGACCTGCTCGCCAAGTTCTGATCCGGGCCCGCGACTCGCGCGAAGTAGGCAGAAGGGCTGGGGGAACGGGGGGAGGGGCGAGGTCGGGGAGCGGTGCATTCTGGGAAGCTCCGCTCCGGCGTCCCCGCTCCGCTCCGCACCGCCCCGCACCGCCCCGCCCCGCCCAGACACCTTCCTGACAGTGATTTATACGTGCCCAAGGCAGCCGCAAGGGGTAATATACCACCGGTCCCTCGGGAACTACCTTTTGATAGTGGGAGCACAGAACGCGTTACGCCCCTGCGACAGGCAAGCCCCCCCCCCGGCCCGCCCTTCCGCTGCCCAGCTGCGCAGCTGAGGGCGGCTCCAACTTCCTCACGTTCCACGTCGAATCTTTTGCTCAACTTCGAACAAATGGGAGTAAGGCGACCAAAATCCATTAAAATATCCACGAATTATTACGTGTTCTATACTTGAATAAAATACATGTTTCGGTCTTCTCAATCAATGATTTCTAAATACTATACTGCTAAGTTACAAATACACATGGAAACTTTCGTAGTAAATATGACGTAAATAAACGTTTTGTGGTAAAATGTCTGACATTAGATATACTATTTCCTGTCTTGTTTAGATTTATTACATTAATATGTTTCTAAGAAAGTCTTTAAGTTGATTTTCTTAGTTTTGAACAATGTAGCTACAATTTTGAGGTTAGCAGACACACATAAGTTTAGAATAGCTTCTAAGTTTGGAATAGCTGAGCTGCCTTACATGCTACGACTTACTCGTATAGACACCACTCAAGGAAAAGAGCACGTCTTTCTCGACTGCTCCCTTATAGCTAAAACCATTGTTCTGTGTTTATTATATTTCGTAATATTATTTTTATAATACTTTGTAATGATATTCTTTAATAATATCCATTATAACCGTGTAATAAGATCTATTGTAATTGTGTAATGATTCCAATTGCAACATACTCGTGGTAAGTTGTGCGCAAAGGTAAGTTGATCCGACTTATCTGCTACTCAAACATAAGTTGACAACTCACCTAACAAATTACTAGTAATGATAATGCAAACAAAATTCAGATCATGCCTCACCAGTTCCACCATCATGCCTGTAGTCTTTCCTTCATTCCTCTATTTAATCAGGACATTTTTCTTCTAAATAGCGGCTTCAAATACTGTCCTCCCACACCCTTTAATGGCTTTCATATAAAACGGTTGTGTGTCAAGGCAGACACTAATGTCAATATTTCTGTCGAGACTAAATACAACGTTGCTCACACCATTGCAAACCACACAGAATCTATGACAGGAGACAGGAACTAAGTAAATTCTGATTTTCACCACGCCCAACAACTTGCCAAAAAACTAACAGAAGAAGACATATCTAAAGCAAACAGCGGCAGTAGTGATTCTTAACAAAAAAAGACTATAACGACAAAATCTATGACTTTCTGAACGACAACAAGGTCGATAACTTCTCAATTAACTTTACGAAGAGAGATCTTTGCCACCTTAAACAAGAACTTAATAATTCACAAGCGCTGTTTCCGTATGCCAGACAATACATACCACCAAACGCTTCTCCTCCAAGACTCTCTGGTCTTCTTAAATCGCATAAAGAAAATACAACCATCAGACTCATTGTCTCATACACAAACACTTCAACACACAAACTCGCCCAGAAATTAAATAGCTTCTTACACAAACATATTCAGTTCAAACCTTCTCATACGGAAAAACACAGTCTAGAACCAGTACAAAAAAATTCAACAGATTCCCATTCCACCCTATGCCAAACTCGTTTCATTTGATATAAAGAATATCTTTCCTAGTACTCCGACTTCCGATTGCAAATTACTTCTACGAAACTTACTTAACAAATCGTCATATCCTATACCCGTTCGTGATGAATCCCAAAATCTCTTCAAAATTTGCATGAACGAAAATTACTTTACTTTCGACAGCAAATTTTATAGAAAAACTTCAGAACTTCCTATGAGTTTACCTATCTCTTTTCTTCTTGCAGATGTTTTTATGGACTCTTTCGAACAGACCATCTTCCTTTCAACCATCCACTTCTCAAAAATATTACATATTTGCACCATTACGTAGATCACATCCTTGTTCTCCGGACCCGTACGACTAGACAAATTGACCTGTTTACTGACTTCCTCAACAATTATCATCCACTACAAAATTCACCACAAAACTAGAGATACAATACAAATCAATCAAATTCTTAGATCTGAATATCAGTATATCTGGAAACAAACATACATTCAGTGTTTCAGAAAGCAACGTACACAGTGTCATCCAAAACTCTTCACAACATCCTATTCCACACAATAGGTGCCTTCCACTACATGATACACAGACTATTCAGCCTGTCTCTGACAAAATCCAATTTTTGTGAAGAACATAACACTATACAACACATTGCTAAGTCAAACGGTTACAACATAGAAGTCAACATACTACGCCGAAAAATACACAAACAGAAACTGCAAATGTGCACTTCACTCTCTACAGTCACCCTTTCAGAAAAAGTCACACACGATATACACAAAGCCAGTATCGAAGTTTCTTTCATATCACAGTACTCCTCCAGGACACACACAGATCTTTTAGAAACTAGTAGTGCTACAGAATGGCACAGACTTTTCCGTATTAGTTTTCTATTTGCTTGGTCTTCTCGACTAGCTATTCGGACTTGCCACATACTCCTGCCAGCCTCAATCTATCGCCGCCCAAAGTACATTTTTTTGACATTTTCTTAATTTCTCCGTTTCCTCATTGTAGAACGGAAATATTATTTTAACAATATTGAAGAATAGTAAAACCTCGTCCTAAATGGCTGTTTTCTTTCAAAAATTTGAAAAAAAATTTTAAAAAATGGCGTTTTAGCGCTACTGTAAATTTGAAATTTGAAGCTCTTTTTCCCAGATAATTTTTGAGTTTTCAAAAAAACCTAATTTGACGTCATTTAAAGCTATTTAACTAAAAATGCAATAGTGTTTACAAATTGCTGGAAATGTGCATATTAACTGTGTGAGCAATCTTTTTAAAAAAAAGTTACATTTGTGTAATTTTTGAAAAACAAATACCCCAAATTGAATTTGACGTCATAATGAAGAGTCCCTTTAACACTATTCGTTCGAAAAGTTTGGAGAAAAAATCTAGAGCCTTTTATGAAAATATGGCATTTCAGGATTTCTGAAAATGCAAACTTTTGAGCAAGTTTTCCAGAAAACGTTTGAGTTTAGGAGAAAATATTTATGACTTTATTTAAAACGCATATTCTCATAAATGTAACAATATGAACAAATCACTGCTAATGTAAACATTAACTACATGAGAGACAAGTCAAATTACATTTTTGTAATTTTTGAAAAAACAAAAGAATAGAGCAAACTGAGGTTTATGTTTTCTCATAGAGTACATTTAGCACTATCCCTACCAAAGTTTAGAGAAAAAAATTGGGGCCTTTTCGAGAAAATCTTGTTTTTGTAATTTTTTTGAAATTGCACATATTGCACGCAAAATTGCGCGAATACTTCTAAAATGTTCAAGAAACGTCCAGAACCTTAATGAAAGAACTCACTACGGGGAACAAATTTAATTGAAGGAAAAATACTTTTATTAAATTTTGTAGGTGGAGGAAGATGCCGAAAAAATTAAGAATTTTTCAATTTTCGAAAATTCTGAGATAGCCGTGAAATTCCGGCTTAAGTCATATTAAGTGTATTTTATACTATCATTACAAGAAATTTAAAGAAAACCTTTGGAGCCGTGTTTGAGAAAATTTAGAAAATGTCCGGGAGGCTTCATGTAAAATGTCCTTAAACCGAAAACTTAAGAAAATGTCAAAAAGTGTACTTTGGGCGGCGATAGATGGCACCTGGCAAGAGTATATGGCATGTCCGAATAGCTAGCCGAGACCAAAGGAAATAGAAAACTAAATTTGGAAAGTCTGTGCCATTATATGTATATTATAGTGGATTTTACACTATTATTACAAGACATTTAAAGAAAACATTTGTAACCTTTTTTGAGAAAATTTAGAAAATGTCCTGGAGACTTCATGTAAAATTTCCTTAAACCGAAAACTTAAGAAAATGTCAAAACGTGTACTTTGGGCAGCGATAGATGGCACCTGGCAAGAGTATGTGCCATTTCCCTAATTTGGGAAAGTCTGTGCCATTCTGTAGCACCACTAGATCATTTTAGTCACTAGACAGAGACATTATCATGCAGGCATGTGTCAGCTTTCAGAAAAAGGATATTCATGTTTTCTATTCTAAATTAAACTATAAAGGACACAACGTAGCAGATGATAGTGAAGTGACAAAATAAATGGCAACTTTAAAAATTTACTAAATAAGGACATTTAAAATGCAAAGGAGGGCGAGAGAACAACTGACGTCAATGGAGGCTGTCTTCCTAAATGAAGCACGGGTTGGCAATCCTAACTCTCATCCAATCGAGAGCTTCGTTAGGACTTAACTGTAGGTATTAAGAGCCTCCGATTGGATAACAATGTCTCCTTCCAGTTCGTCGCCTTGAAGTGCAGTTATATTTAAATCATAGTATAAACACACTCTACTCTGCATCTGCTCAGAGAATTGAGTGTTAGACATCTTTAAAATACAGCAATTGGCGGCTACCATGGTCACTGTGTCAAAAGATATTGATACTGATATTGTGGAGTGTCTTTATTTGTACTGATGCACTTGTATGCAGTGTTGTACTTTAGTTACATTGAAATCAACTTAACCAATCCAAATAGTCTGTAACCTTATATTTTCTCTCACCGCATACAGACGTCACGTATTTATTTATGACCATGTAGACAACTCAGCGTTATAATCCCCATCCTTTTAAATCCTCAGCTCCAGAACATGAAGTATCTGCAGATTCTTGGCGTAGTCCCTAGTTACTAGGCTTTGTCCGCGAAGCAAGGACGTTTCCGGGGTTTGTACTTCAGAGAGCGAGTCGACTGGATGGCGGCGGAGGGCGGCGAAGGGTGCCGACGTCGGTGCCGACGGCCGCAGATGAAGGGCTGACCAACACTGCTCTACACTCTTTCTACTCTGCAACTGTTCTGAGAATAGAGTGACGAACTAAGCTAACATGGTATGTTAAAATACAGTAATTGGCCGCTACCAGGGTCATTATACCAAGAAGGTTGATACCTTACAAATCACAAGGAATGTATTAGTGTTTGCTAATCCATTATTATATTTAATGTAATGAAAAACTTTAGGGTACTTTCAGTGTAATGAAATGCAGGGTAGGTAGTGAATGTTTGGTAACATCAGCGTAATGGAAAGGAATGGAATTTCCATAAATTCTTATATTTTATATCTTTATTTCAATTTGAATATTACATTTACAAATCTCTTAGCATATTTAAAAAATTATTAACTAATGTACTTATTTTAACATTACTTACCCAATTCAATACATGGTAATATAATACCTTTTGCTTTAATAACAGACAAAATGCGTCATGGCATGATGTTGGCACTCCGTGCCAAATATTTAGCAATAGTCGCGTCATGTTGCCAAACTCGTTCCAGATGCTATTTAAGTTCAGGAATATTAGTGATCATTGGAGTACTGACCTTATTCCTCATATTCCATATTCCTTCTGTGGGATTAGGTCTGGGCTGTTCCCTGTCCAGATCAATATTTTTATGCATAACTGTTACAGATGACTTATGATAAATTTTAAAGTAAGGCAGGGTGCCTAATCACGAAAAAAATTTCATTTTCTAAATATTGTTCACTCATTTGAGGAATTAGGCAATTATCCATGTCAATTTTTTATTGATTCTTACTCACTGTACCCTCATCAAAATACAATGGCCCAGTGCCAAGGACAGCTATAACACTCCAAACTGTAAGTTTATCGGGATATTTAAGTGTCCCTAACTCAGATTTAAACTGCTCTCCTGATCGTTTTCATACATGCTGCTGCGATCTTGCATCCACAATCGATTATGTAAGAAGCAAACAGCAACAAGGAAACGAAAGAGTAAAAAGTATAAATAAATCAGTAATTGAATATATTTTAAATTTTTATAAAATATTGATATATCCTGCAACGAAGGGGTAGTCAATCAATGTAATTAGTTCATAGAGCATAGGAACCAATATATTACCTTCGACCAGTCACTTGCAGTCCAATCTCTTTGTCTCAAAGCCCGAGATAAACGCTTTCTCATCATGGCTGGTGTTAACTTTGGCCTTTTTTAATGATCGGAACACCGTAACCTCATCTTGATGTCCACAACTGTCTTTGCAAATAAATTACAACTTGCATTACCTTAAAAGATCATGAATGTTCTTAACAATAGTCTTTCGGTTTCACGAAGCAATTTTTTAACATTTCTTCCCGTCTGGGCATGGACTTTCTCAGTTCCCTGCCGTTTTCCAGCTTTGTTGGTGTAAGTGATTCACCTAATTCCACCTTTCTTTTAATTATTCCAACACTTTATGGATAAAAATTACATTTTATGTCCACTTCACTCGTTCTCAAGTTTTGAAAACTTCAACATAATCTGGTAGATTCGTAGGCTTCCGCGGGCCGGAGGTCATTATATTCTTGGCTGTCCGGGGATGAGCCGCGTCTCAGTAGGTTTTACTAAAAACTTAGTAAAACCTACTGAGACGCGGCTCATCCCGGACAGCCAAGAATATTCAAACATAATCTGAATTTTCCTTTTTTCCGTGGACTAGGGCCTCCTCTTTTATTCATTACTGTTGCTGCCTTATCACAAATCGAAAACTAAATTTATACAATATTCATTCGGAAAACTCTGACAATTGCAAACACACATAATTATGTTTAACAAGAAAATCCTTTCTCCCAGTGTGAATCAACAAATAGGCAAAACAAAACACTCTCACTACAAATGGCAGCCCTTACACCACATACCGGGAACAACGCAGGCTTCTAAGACATCTAGCAGAGGCGAACTGAATTACCGCCATATTTAAGTCAAAGGTAGAGCCCTACATTCATGTCCACTAAAGACAAATAAACTGAGAGAGTATGGAATACTAAAAAGTCATTACATGGGATTATTCCTAATTCGTTGTCCAGTGACTGTATTTTAGTTTACATTTAAATTAACTTGACCAAACCAAACAGACCTTATTTTTTCTCTCATTCCATACAGACGTCATGTGTTTATCTACTGTCAACTTGTCGACAACACAGCATTATAATTTCCTCCTTTGCAAATTCACAGCTTCAGAACATGAATTATCTGCACATGCTCCGTGCCCTTGTTTTGTCCGCTCGTTACTAGACACGTAAGGACATTGCCGGGCTAGCTACGTCAGGGAAAGAATCTACTGGAAGGCGGCGGAGGGCGGACGCAGGTGAGGGGCCGACGAGTATTGCACTACACTCATTTCTACCCTGCATCCTCTCAGTGAGTAAAACGATGAAGCAAAGTTAATACTCACATGCTGTAAGTATGCATGTTTTGATAAATGCAAGACTCATGACTAGAGGCCGGATTTCTAGGCAGTGAAAAATGCCTAAAATATGCCATATGATAATATGTAGCACATATCTTGATAATATGCTTTAATAAGCAGTATAAAATTCACAAGGAAATAAATGTTTATCACAAAACTATAATGCAAAATATTTGTAGAAAAAATTGCATTGCTTTACGATGGTATTACATCTTTGAAAAACGAACAAAAGAATCATCGGTAAAAAAAATAAGTTTTGAAAAAGGTTTTTAAAATTGCATTTAATTTGCATTCACCATGCTTTGGAACGCTCTCATTTGTTCATCTCCTAATACTGTATTTGGGAATGGGAAGGTGATTTAAGAAAAACTGAAATAAATTCATTAACAAACAAAATTTCAATCTGTAGGTAAAAATTGTTAAATTTATGACAAGGTACATTTATAAATTTGTTTCTGAAAAATTGGTTCGTAAATCAGTTGAGATGATTCTACATAAATAAGAACGCACTGAAAAAATAACCTTAAAGCTATATTTAAAGAATTAGTTATATATTGACAAGATAAATTTCCAAGTTTGTTTCTGAAAAACTGGTTCGCCTGTTCGTTAAGATACTTTTATAAATTGAAAATGATCTCTCCACTTGCGTAGATGTTACGGAACAATATTTGAATGCTGAAATGATCTGTGATGATACCCAAGCATAAGTTGTCGCTTACTGGAAAACAATTCGACAGATAAAGAAACCACGGTCTATCGTGAGCTTATATTTCATTCGAATCCCAGACTCAACGCGACGACACATGCACCCTAGTCCCGAAATTCAATCTTACCTTTGATCGTGCACGTGTAGGAAGCGAAATACACTATATCTACATCGGTTTGTAGCAGTAATAAAGTTAAAAGAATTTTCACTTCTTTATGGTGACCAGTTCCATGAAGCGCGATAACTGTAAATCATAATCCTCAAATTCCAAGAAATTTGATTTCAATAAATTACTATCATTTCCCCTAACTTTTGTCAAAAAATTACCCCGGAAACACAGAAATACGCAGTAACCGTAAAATATGGCGTAATATGCATGCGTATAAAATGTATCAGAAATTATCTTAATGCCCATATTCAAGATATGCATTCATGTTCCTAGTACCAAGTACCCAAAAATTATGCATTTGTATAAAACGGGGCTACTGATGACTATAAAAGAATGGTAAGGAGAGAGAAATCTCTCTCTGGAATGAAATTTCAAGGATAAGGAGGTATCAACCACAATAAAGGATGAAATTTTTTATATTTAGAAAATTTCGTCAAACATGTTTCGGGAGTGTTTTTCCCATCATCAGTGACTACAATAGAAAATTCAGTAAAAAGGAAGCAAATGAAAATTACCAATGTACATAAACATATAGAGCTTGAAAACTAATTAATTAAGGTATTTACCCAAGTAACGTAGATTAAACACTCATAATTAAATGTTATAAAAGTAGAACGACCAGTATGCCGCCATCTTGTGCATCGCACGTGGTTCGGGAACAGACTGAAGGAAAAGGAGGGAGGGAGGGTGGGAGGAAGAAAAATAAAAGCTAGTCAAATAATAATAAATTTAAAATTGGGCTGGATTTGAATTGTGATTTTTCATTGAGACAATTTCTATTTTTTTTGTAGAGTTTTAAAATTTCAAAATTTTCTAGAACGTTTAATTTAATACCCTTGTTTTCCAAATGTAAGATTTTAAAGTTGATATCTGGGTCGAAAGAGTGGTTATTTTGGATGAGATGGTTGGAGAAAGTGGAGAAATCTTGTTTGAGTCTCCAAGATCTTAGATGTTCTTTTAATCTACAGGTAAACATTCTACCTGTTTGTCCTATGTATGCTGAATTACAGCTTTTACACTGTAACAAATAAACTCCACTTGAGTGTAACAGCTGTAATTCAGCATAAGACTGGCAGATAGTTTTCGGGCATCGAAGGTTCTCCCCGCTTATTCAGCAGTTATTGTTTTCCTTCCGTTAGAAAAATAGGTATTTTTCGGGATAGGATAGTGCTTCGGACTAAGATCATGCTATAACTCCCTGTGCGGACACTAGTTGTTTCAGCCAAAAAATTTGGATTTTATCGGCACCTAGCGCCTTACAGTAACTACTCTTCTTTAGCACACTTGCAATATGTTCAGTCGTACATTTCATTTTAATTGGCATTATTACTGTCTGCTTTTTTGAATTTTCTCAATCCAGTTTGCATCTTGTTGGTAGCGTCCTGGTTCCGTCCACAACAAATTTCCAAAATTTACTGACCTCTTTACATTTACAGTGAAGTTTTTCTCTATAATTCCACTCTCTGAATCCAGTTCAAAGTTCTAAAGAACTTTTTTCTGTTGTTTTGTGGAAATCCAAATATTTCTGTTTTCACTTGCTTATTTTATTCTATATTCGGGGCTCTGATATGTAGCTTTAAACTTCTGCCTTCATGTATCTCTGAAGCTAAGAAGAAGATTAACACTCTCTGAGTCCATTTTATTTGATTGCCTATCCTTCCTCTAAGGGCAGTCTTCTCAGGCCTCTGAGCGGACGAGCAAGTAATTGGAGAGGCACTACATGTGCTGGCGTCTTCATAATCCACGTTCGGTTGTTCTGGTTAAAGTTGGGCTCTATCAAATAGAGTGACAGTGGCACATCTCATCAACTCTCTCCCATTGGCGCTGGCATTCCATCTTGTGCGTCGCCGGCCAATCACACGTTCCGGCACTCCTCACGCAGCGGCTCATTCCGAGCCTAACGACCTTTTGAACTTGTCCTCCATAATTCGATGGGTCATTGTCCGTGTTTACCGTTTTCAATCCACACAGCCTGTAACCCACGTGGTTTGAAATGACGTGCGCTCTGACGAAAAGAAAGACTGTGGGAGACAAGGGTGAATATGAGGAAAAGAAAAATTGGAAATATTCCCGGGTGGAAAATAGCTGGAGTTAACGCAACGGAAGAAAGTAGGCTACACGATCCACCCACTTACTCCCGCTGAAGCGGGAGAGCGAAATACGAAAGGAAGGATGTCTAGGGTAGGACAACGATCAGCGCCTCATCGTAAGTAGTAAAAACCGGGCTGAGTGTGCAGCCTCTACCACCCAGCAGAGCATGGTGGTTGTTCTTGTTTTTATTACTAGTATTAATATTATTGTTATTATAATTAATATTGTTATTATAATTAATATTATAATTATAATTAATATTATTGTCATTATTATTAGTATTATTCTACTATATCACGACAAACTGACCGCAACAAAACAACCAGATTACATGACACCAAACCTGAGAGACTATCACTTAATCAGTGGGATCTGTCAAATTGGGTGTAGGACATATTATATATATATATATATATATATATATATATATATATATATCATATATAAACTCTTAGATAACCTATCAAACCACAATTCAGACATTCTTCCTGATTAACCGTCAGAATACGTATCTCAATACCCCTTTGCCTACATAACAATACCTATCACACTATGTGTCGGCCTACCTGTCATAATGTCAGACTATTTCACAAAAAAACAGTCAGCGTACAACTCAGGCTATCAGACTGACACACAGACAACCTCTCAAACAACGTGGCACACAACCAGTAAGACAACCTGATACAATATATCAGATTACCGCTCAGTCTACCACGTAGACAAACAGTGATAACTCAAAAAAACAGTCCCAACCTCTTTTAACTTTTCAGACAACATTTGATTGAATTTACGTTTACTTGTCAGAATACCTATCAAACAACCTACGGCACTGGTTGACGGCTAGTTGTCCGACTAAATGCCAAACTACCAGTCCGACTATCTGTCAGACTTCCAATCAGGAAACCAGTCAGTATTGCCCGACAACCTGTCAGATTATCTCCAACACAAACACTAACACAATCTCTCAGACTACCTGTCACAACAACCTGCCAGACTATCAATAAGACAATCAGTGGGATCTTTCACACTACGTGCAAGAAATTCCCTCAATCAATAATTTTGACCAACTTTCATTTTATCTGTCAGCCTCAGTCTCTCATTACTTCATAGCCTATGTGACAGACTACCTAGCAGAATATGTGTCAACCTACCTTTCAAACTATGAGACACACAACCTCTCAAGGTACCAGCTAGCTTACAAGTCAAGCTACCAGACAAACCACCAATCAGAGTGATTTACAGACGAACTATCAAACTAAATACTAGTATATCAGTGATACTACCTCTCAGAATACCGCTTAGATCAATCGTTATACCTCAAAAAACAAGTTATAATCACCTCATTAATCTCTCAGGAAACATATGAGAAAATTTAAGATTACATGTCAGACTACCTAACAAACTACCTCACGGACTAGCTGTCGGGCTACCTATCGGGCTACCTGTCAGACTACCAGTCCGACTATATGTCAGACCTACCGTCAGGTAACCAGTCAGTCGGGACCGTCAACCTGTCAGACTATAACACAAACTGTCAGACTACCTCTCAGACTACCACTTAGACAGTCCTACTTCAAAAAACTAGTTACAACCTCTTCAGTTCACCTCCCAGACAACACTTGAGAAAATTTTTGATTATATGGCAGACTACCTATCAAACTTCCTCTCGGACTAGCTGTCGGGCTACCTGTCAGACTACATGCCAGACTACCTGTCCGACATTCTGCCACTCTTACCGTCTGGTAACCAGTCAGTCTTGCCCGTCAGCCTGTCAGACTATCTCTAACACAAACTGTCAGACTACCTCTCAGACTACCACTTAGACAGTCCTACTTCGAAAAACTAAGTTACAATCTCTTCAGTTCACCTCGCATACAACACTTGAGAAAATGTATGATTACTTGTCAGACTACCTATCAAACTTCCTCTCGGACTAGCTGTCGGGCTATCTGTCAACAATATGCCAGACTATCTGTCCGACTATTTGTCAGACGTATCGTCAGGCAACCAGTCAGTCGTGCCCGTCAGCCCGTCAGACTATCTCTAACATAAACTCTAACACAATCTGTCAGACTACCTGTCACAACAACCTTCCATACTTTCACTGAGATAATCAGTTGGATCTGTCACTCTACGTGCAACACATTCCCCGAGATAATCTTAAAGACAACAATTTAGAACATCTTTCAGTTTGTCTGTCAGTCTATGTCTCTCACTACTTCTTTGCCTGTATGACAGACTACGTAGCAGAATATGTGTCAACCTACCTTTCAAACTATGAGACAGACTACCTCTCAAGGTACCAGCTAGCTTATAAGTCAAGCTACCACAACTAAACAGACCACCGGCCACACTGACACAAGACAAACTATCAGACTAAATGCCAGTATATCTGTCAGACTACCTCTCAGCCTACCACTTAGACAAACAGTTATACCTGTGAACACAAGTCACAATCCTTAATTCACCTCTCAGTCAACATTGGAGATAATTTAAGATTACTTGTCAGAATACCTATCAAACTTTTTCTCTGTCTAGGTGTCGGGCTACCTGTGAGACTACATGCCAGACTACCTGTCCGACTATCTGTCAGACTTACCGCCAGGAAACCAGTCAGTCTTGCCTGTCAGACTATCCCAAACACAAACTCTAACACAATCTCTCAGACTACCTTTCACACAACCTGCCAGACTCTTACTGAGACAATTAGTGAGATCTGTCAGACAATTAGTGAGATCTGTAAGACATCTTCTCAGTAAGCAATCAAACAACTGTTCTGACAATCTTTATGTTATCTGCCAAACTACGTCTCTCACTACCTCTTTGCCTACATGACATACTACACAGCAGACTATGTATCAGCCAATATGTCAGCATACGTCTAAAGGTACCTATTAGCTTACCCGACAGACTGTCATACTATCTCTTACACAAAATACCTATCTCAGACTGCCTGTCACTCATTCTGCAAGACTATCTCTGAGACAATCAGTAGAAACTGGCACAGTACTTATGAGATATCGTCTCAGATAAGCTCTCAGACCACCTTTCGGATTACCTGTCGGACTAAGTCTGTCATTACCTGTTAGTCTACATGACAGACCATCTGTGTCTGCAGACTGCCTTCATCAGGGTACGTTTCAGCTTACCTGCCAGGTTTCTTTTCAAAATATGAGACAAGCTCCTCTCAGGCAATGCGTCAAACCTCTCAATTTACCAGGCAACCTCTCAGACAAACTCACAAACAACCTTTGAGACAACCTGTTAGATGAACAATCAAACTATCAATCAGAGAATCATGAGACTTCTTAGACAACCTGATGGACGTTTTCTCAGCTAATCTCTCAGACATCCTTTCAGACAACCAGTCAGGCAATCTTCTCACATTATCCGTCAAAATACATGTTCGACCTGTTAGACATCTTGTCAGCCAACTTCTCAGACATCCTCTAAGTCAAGTTTTCTATCTCTCAGTCTATTACTCAGACTACCTACAGACTATCCGACAGATTACATCTCAGAATACCAGTCAGACAAGCAGAGATTGTCAGACCTTACAGATATCTCTGAGACAATCTATTAGTGATTAACCCTGACTCTTCGTCGGATTGCTAATCTGACTTAACTCTCGGACTACTGAGCAGACTATCAAACTGTCTCTCAGGCTACCAATACGCATACAAGTTTGGCTACCAGACGTATAACGAGGCAGACTAACACCCAAAAATCCTCTTAAACATCTCACACGACCTGTCAGACTATCTTTTGGCCTACCGCTCTGACTAAAACTTGGCAAACAGTGAGACCTATCAACATTTACCGGCTTCTTAGTTAACTTCTCAGACAACACTTGAGAAAATATTACCTCTCAGACTTCCAATCAAACTACCTCTGAGACTATCTGTCGAGATACTTGCCAGACTACATGTCACACCACCAGTCGGACTATCAGTCTGATTTCCAGTTGTATAACTTCTCAGTCCTGCCAGACGGCCTATCGACAACCTCTAACACAACCTCTGAGACAACCAGTCAGACTATCACTCAGACCAGTATTGGGATCTTTCAGACTACATGTAAGAGATCCTCTCAGAAAACCCATCAGAAAACCATTCAGACAGCCTTTCTCATTAATTGTCAGATTCCTCTTAGAATACCTCTTAACGTACATGACAGACTACCTATCAGATTGTCTTAGTCAAGCTTTCAGAGTACCTGTCTGAATACCAATAAGACTACCAGTAAGATTTCTCAGACAATCTTCAAGACAACCTACATGGAAAACACACAGCTAACTTCTCAGACAAACTGTCAGTGTACCTGCCTACCGGTTTGACTACTTTTCAGATTACCTATCAGACTACCTCTTGGACTACCTGACGGACATGCTGTCGGGCTATTTGACAGACTACGTGTCAGACTACCAGTCCGACTATCAGACTTATATTCAGACATCCAATCAGACC
Organism: Acheta domesticus; assembly: GCA_031308135.1. Classification (NCBI taxonomy): domain Eukaryota; kingdom Metazoa; phylum Arthropoda; class Insecta; order Orthoptera; family Gryllidae; genus Acheta; species Acheta domesticus. The sequence goes on along the minus strand of JAHLJT010002406.1, from coordinate 70,977,146 downwards.
TGCTCGACAACGTTTAACCCGACCTCTGAGACAATCTGTCCGACTACCGGTCCCAGAAACTGTCAGACTATCACTCAGACCATCAGTTAGATTTGTCAGGGTACGTGTAAGATATTCTCTCAGAAAACCTACCAGGATTCTTTTACATTACTTGTCAGTATTCCTCTTACTTTACCAGACAGTTTTCAGACGTGTCGGACAACCTGCTGGACAACCTACCAGAAAAACCCACGAGCAACGTCTCAGACAACCTTGTCAGACTAACGCTTAGACTATTAGTCAGACGATGAGTGAGACCTTTCAAGGACAGTCCTCTCAGATACCTGAAGGAAGTCCTCTCAGATAACCTCTCAGAAATCCTGTCACACAACCTTCTCAAACTACCTGACAAAATACAAGTTAGACCTGCCAGACAACCTGTCAGCCAGCTTTTCAGACAACCTCTTTGACAACTTCTCTGCAAACCTGTCAGCCTGTCAGTCAGACTACCTCTCAAACTACCAGTCAAACAATCAGTGAGACTTGTCAAACCTGACAGACAACCTCTCATATAAACTCTTAGACATCCACCCCAACTATCCGTGAGACTGCATGTCAAACTGACTTTCAGACTTCCTGACAGTCTATCCGACTACCTCTGAGGCTTTCAATCAGCCTACAAGTCAGGCTACCAGCCTGACAGTCACCCCTGCGAGACAATATCTAAGACAATCTTTAAACCTATCAGACTACCTGCCATAAAGCCTGTTAGAGCATACACTCAGACAATCGGTAAGAACTGTCAGAGGTGTAAGACATCCTCTCAGATAACAAATCAGACATATTCAAAAACCCTGTCAGATTCCCTCTCATACCTGCTAATTACCTCTGAATTTTTTCAGCCCTGTCAGACTATCTTCATAACAATCTACCAGAAAATCTCACAGACATCTTCTCAGACAACCTATAAGTTCACCTGCCACACTACCAGAAAAGCTCACAGACATTCTCTCAGATAACTTCTCTGACTATGTTTCAGCATATCAACTCTACTACCTGTCATACTGTCTGACAGACTATCTTTTAGACTACTAGTCAATCCGAGAGACTAGTCTGACTTGACAGGTAACCTCTCAGATAAACTCCAACCAGACTACCCGTCAGACTGCATGTCTGACTCTCAGACCACTTGGCAGTACTATCAGACTACCTATCAGACCACCAAACAGGCAACCAGTCAGACCTATCAGACAACCTGTGAGACTAACACCCAGACAACGCCTCAGACAACTTCTCAGACAACCTGTCAGGCTACTTACCAGACTGTCAGACTACCTCTCAGAGTATATATCAGACTACTCATCAGTGTCAGAGTACATTTCAGACCTCCAGTGCGACTATATAGTCTGATTTTGTCAAACAACAAGACAGACCTACCAGACAACCAGTCAGACTTCCTGTTGAAGTACATGTGAGACTGACTCCCAGACTAGTCAGTCTACATAGCAGACTTCCAGTCAGTCTAGCAGTTAGACAAACAGTGGGTCTTGTAAGAAAATCAGTCAACAACCTAGAGAACCCTGCAGAAAATGTCGCATTACATATCAGACTATCTTTCAGACCATCACTCAAACCGCTCAGACAACCTGTCAGACAACCTCTCACACAATCCTTCTCAGAGAACACAGAACCTCTTTCACTCAACCTTTCAGGGAACCTGTTAGACCAGTCAGACTACCTCCAAGACAATCTTGCAGACTTCCTTTTAAACTACCTTCCAGAGTAGCTACCTTGCTACCAGTGATTTTTTTCTAATAAGTATTTTTTTCTTTCTCATCCGAAATGTTTTTTCTCGTCTTCAAAATGTATGTAGTGCAGTTTATATAAATTATTTTTATTATTTTTTTCAGTTTTATCTTAGAAGATCTTTTGGAGGATTTTCCAGAAATACGGGGGTTGAGGCAAAATTCATGACTATTTTTTCTTGAAGATACCAGTCCGGTTGGAAAATGTGACGTATACAGAATGGACAATGTGCTAACATCACATGTGAACACTGAATAACACTGAAAGTTCGTAACACTAATTTATTACGGTAGTATACACTGCAATATGGCCTTCCCGGTGCAAAAGAATGACAACACAGTAAAGCTGACATGACAAACCTGGGCCTAAAGATCCTTCAAAGTAGTCTCCTGCTACTGTCATCACACGCTGCCAACGTGTGGGAGGCGTTGAATACCATCAGCCTCAGCACTTGCCGCACCATGTGTGAATCGGGTCACCTGTTGGCGCACAGCATTAGCAATGTCCTCCCGTGTTGCAAACCGCCTACCACGTAGTGGTTCCTTAATCTTGCGAATGATATCAAAGTCACAGGGCGAAACGCTGGGGGAGTACGATGGGTGCTCCATTTCTTCCCATTCCCAACGTCGAAGTACGAGTAGCTGCCCTACTCACTCAGCTTGGTGTGGGTTTGCACTGTCATAAAGGATTATTGCACTGACCGCAAAATCCGGACGTTTTTCCTGAACGCCACGTCGTACCTGTCGCACTAGGAAGTCCGTGTAGTACTGTGCGAACACTATTCTGCCATGAGGAACACGTGGCAAACAATGACGTCCCTGACGTCATACGCGACAATCAGCATCTGAGGAAGGATTCTGACGGAACTTCTGCCTCCTTGGTGATCCAGCATGTCGCCACTCCGCGGACTGGCGTTTAAGTTCTGGTTCGTATGCCCTGGCCCAAAATTCATCGATGGCAATTATCCATGACAAGAATTGATCGCCGTCCTGTTGCCATTGTGCAAGGTGGTCGGAACATATTGCATAGCGCACCCACCTTTTAACTTCCGTCAGTGCATGCGGCACCCACCGCGATGCGATTTTGCGTACATGCAGCTCATTACGAAATATACTGTGGACGGTGCGTTTCTAGATGCCACTTGCCTTCTCTAACTCCAGTAGCGTCCATCGTCTGTCTTCATCCAGAAGCTGCTCGATGACGGCACGTGCCACGTCATTCCACACACTGACAGGTCGTCGTGAAAGTTGTTCATCACTCGGTGTCACATGTCCTAGCTGAAACTTTTCTACCCACCGTGCTACTGTATGGTATGGTAGGCCATTATTCCCAAGGACTTCCATTAATTCACTGCGACATTTCATTGCATTTCTCCCGGCTATTTTGAAGTAAGCGCGTTTTTCAACACAGGTTACTTCAATCTGGAAGAACACTCACCAATTGACTGATTTCACGGCCCTCGCTGCGCTACTACCAGCTATCACAGAGCCATCTCTTGTTCTGCATACACACTGTGCCTGCAGAACTTCCACACGACACCTATACGTTTGTTATCCGTTCACACATTACAAGAAAAAAATAGTGTCCATTACTTATGCCCCAACCCTCGTATAATTGGTTCTTCTGCTGTTTTCAGTTATCTTTTTTATTTTCAGGCAATGCGTCCGATGTTACATTTGAATTTTTATATTCAGAGCCATAGGCCTACTGGGGAAGGAGGGCTCTCGAAATATACTCCTAACGAGTGTTTTGCCGAACCGCAAGGTCACATGGCAGACGGCATACTACTATTCTTACAGAATAAGTGTTGCAACAACTATTAACGTTTGAGCAGCAACATTCTGCACACTGGAACTGCTGAAGTTGGAATGAACCGTGGAGGAACTACTCGAGGTGTTGGGACAGTTATTTATGCAGTCACATATTTCGTTGCTGCAGCTGTCAACAAGATCAGGAGTTCTGAAATTCCTATTATGCAATTAGTACTGGAATGCCATACTGGATAATTTTAAAAATAAAAGAGGTAAGTTTTTCATACATGTACGGGTTGACATATGAATTTTAAGGATATTATTTACACTTTATTGAATGCATTTTTTGTACCTGTATACACAGGAAGTGGGATTTTTAAGACAACAATTGTTTCTTGGATATATACAACACACATTAATTGGAGACAGTTGTTTTCGAGATGAGTACAATACGAAACCTCGACACACAAAATACTATAAATAAGTACTTCAAGAGTACTCGCTGGTTTAAATTAACAAGTCTTTTGCGGATGTCGCGGCGATTATGGGCGACCTCTCTCTGACTCTTCCGAGAGGGAAGAAAGAGTAGAGAAGGTCAGTTCGTTATACAGTTACAGACGCAGTTGTTCGAGTTGTCAGCTAGAACACAAATACTGACATTCCTATTAAGCAATTAGTACTCGAATGCCATACTAGATCATTTTCAAAATAAAAGAGGGGGGAGAAAGAGTAAATGTGTAGATGTGCTATGTCGAATTTGGCACCCTCAGCACTTGTATCAGGGGACCGAAGTCCCAGGGAGGGCTCCTAGGCGCTAGCCTCTATCCTCACCCTCATTAGGTGTACTAGTACACCTTTCGACCAACATCCGGATCTCGCCGGAACGCAGTTTGCCCTCGCGGCAACCTCCCCATACAATGCCTGGTCTAGGGCGGCCCTGCTAGCTCAGAGCTACTAGCTATCCGGGCTAGTACCGGAGTCAATGTTGCCTGTATGACAATGCGCCAATCACATGCGCCGGGACACCAAGTCCCTTCTTTGTAATAACAATAATAATAATAATAATAATAATAATAATAATAATATTATAAGTATAATAATAATAATAATGTCTTTATTAATGTTGCTTATTAATGTCTTTATTAATGTCAATCTACATTAATCCAGAGTAAGAGTAATATTTAATATTAAGTAATATTTTAAGAGGGGGAGGGCCAGCTGTAAATTTACATCTGGGACAGCAAAACTAGGGACCACCCCGGCATATGCCTTAAGCAATTGAGTAAATCCAGAAAACCTCAATCAGGATGGCGGCTAAAGGCCGAACATTTTAAAAACAAAGAGAGAAGTGAAAGAGAGGGTAAACACAGATGGAAATGAAGAAGGCCGGAAGAGAAAGAAGAAAGGAGAGAGACTAAAAGGGGAGACAACTGTACATTTATGACTGGGAGTGCGAGACAAAGGACCATCCCAGCGTACGCCTTAAGCGATTGAGTAAACCCCGAAAAATCTCAATCAGGATGGCGGCTTAGGGCCGAAGACTTAGAGCAGAATATATACACAGTAGATTATTCCACAGTAGTTTATTCCAAGCTCGGATAGCTGTAATGGTGAATGATGTACTGAACGAAGAAGTGTTATGACGTGGTACACAAAGCAGTGCTGAATCACGAGCTCGATTTAATTTCAGAGGATTGAAGTTACTTATAAGGCGTGTTACATGTGTAACATTTAAAATTTTATAAAGAAGAAGAAGAAAATTAAATAACCGCCTTTTGTCCAGAGTAAGCATTTGAAGTTTGTCGAAAAAATCTGATACATGGTCGTATTTCCTTAAATCAAAAATAAACCGTACGCATGCGTTCTGGGTTACTTAAAGTTTACGTTGTAATTTAAATGTCATGTTGGTCAGAAGAAAGTCACAATAGTCGAAATGTGGCATAATAAGAGATTTGATGAGAGTCTCACGTGTGCTAATTGGTAAAAGTGTTCGTTGGCGTTTCAGGGAATGCATTGAGGCAAAAACTTTACGGCAGGTTGAATCTATATGCGAGTTTCAGCTGAGGGTGTTGTCGATAATGTAATGATTTCATGTCTGGCATATTCCCCAAAAACAATTGTGAAGGAAAGATAAACATTTATTAGACTGTAATTAAAAAAACAACGTGTACGTGAATCGATAGTAACAAGACAGGAGAACAGCGCGCCGCGGAAAGTCATATTTCGACTATTTTCTAAATACATTGGATTAGTAATTTTGAAATAAAATCTGACAGTACAGTTAATTGGAAATTAAATAAATAAACATTGTAGTTTTTGTTTGAACACGATCGGACGACGGGTTCATTTAAACTTGGAAAGTGAAGATTTGGAGAAAAGTCCCAGTGACGTGTCAGATGCAATAACATAAATAGCAAAATTTTATGAAGAAACCTTAATTAGGTGACGATAGGCGTTGTAGATCGTCGTTATCTGAATTTAATAAAATTATAGCAGATCTAAAAGACTTATAGCACGTTGAATTTATGAGTTGAAGAAATATTACATGTTAATAATATCAGAAACAAGTGACGAAGCGGTGTATGATTTCGACGGAGAAATTTAGAATTTTCGACACATTAAATATCAAAAATATATGTTTTGGCCAAGAAACTCTAACATTGAGAGAGAGCGCTAATAAATAGACGCATAGTCCATTTTTCTGAACAGTATCTAAAAAAATCACTTTTAAATTATCAGCAATCAGGTTTCCGTTCCGGCAGCAGTACTGGAACCGCGCTACTTAACGTTATTGAAGGCGTCAGAAAAGCAATAGAAAAGAGTAATATAAATATTTTGATACTTCTTGATTTCAGCAAAGCGTTCGATTCCGTAGATCACAACATGCTCGCAAAACTAAAAATCGTGGGATTTGCACAGCAGACACATTCATGGTTTCTCAATTACTTAACTTCAAGAACCCAAAGAGTGGTATCCGGTAGCCGCAGCTCAAATGACTTGGTACTTAATCGCGGAGTTGCTCAAGGCACTGTGTTAGGACCGCTGGCCTTCTTAATCTATGTAAATGACGTAGGTAACGCACTTGTATGCGGATGATCTTCAGATATACCTAAAAATAGTATAAAAGATAATAGTGGAAACTCCTCGAATATTTTGGTGACAGTAAAGCAGCGCTCTCCAGCGGTTCGAGGTGTAAACTACAGCGCAAGAATTTGTGTGTGCCAACTTACAAGGTGTGAAAGTCAAGTTTGTTCGTAGTTTTCTGAGAGATAATTTGGTTGAAGAATATCTGTGGAGATATTGTTATTTGATGCTCTGCCGCAAGTACTTTTATGTATACACTAAAACCAATGATAATGAAAAATGACAGAACAAAACTGTGAAATCAAATAATGTTTAAAAAATAGAGGTACTACCGCAGCACTTAACCTAAAAATTAAAATATTGAAATTGATGTAAATTCTTCCTGTTGATACGAATAAATATATGTATTTGACCATATAGGATCAATCAAAATTGATTTCAGGAATTACACTTTTTTTAAAAAACATTTATTATTGGCTCAACGTTTCGCACGCTTTGTACATGCCTTTTCAAGAGCAATTATGGCAACGGTTAACAATGTTAAATAAATTAATATAAAACAATAGAATTTACAATTTTTAAGTTAAATATTTACAATGCTGTTACATCTACAAAACCCTGAAGGCTTGTCAAAACAAATAGTTACATTATGCAATTTATGAGAGCAGCACATTTAGATATGTTAAGGAATAAACATTTCAAACATGTGGGATTGGCAAAAAAAATAGCACAATTATGGAAGTTGGTGTAGCATTAACATTTTATAAATTTGGTTCAGCTTCTGTATGTCACTTTTTGTGTTCATCGTATCATTCATTATTATATACAACATTTCGGCAATTAGCCTTTTTGATGTTTTTTTTCATAATGTTAAATTTTGACTTTGTCAAATGCAATGGAATGGTTAAGTTCCGTCCTATGCTTGGTTAAAGAGGTATGCAAATCCGCGTCTTTGTTAATGTCATATTTATGCTGGTATATCCGTCTGCTAATATATTGCTTAGTCTCCCCAATGTACACCTGCTGACAATCATTGCAAGGAATGGAGTATACAACATTCGATTTATCTCCTAGTCTAGGTTTATCCTTCTGCTTGTCATAAAGATGGCTAGTTTTATTTAGATTGTAAAATACAATGTCTAAATTGTATTTTCTGAAATAGGCTTTTATTTTATCATTGACAGGTTCATAAAATGGTAAGGGTATTCGTAAATTTTTATTGCTGGTAATTGTTTTGGATGTGTGTGTTAATCTTTTTTGAATATATTTATTAATAAAGAATGATGGGTAAAGATTGTTTTTCAGGATATTTTCGACTATCTTTAGATTTTTGTTGTGAAATTCAGGATTAGCTAAATTTAGAGCGGAATCTACAAGATTGTAAACCATGGCTATTTTTTGATTCTTAGAATGCTTGGATAGATAATTTAAAACTCTTCCTGAAAAGGTTGGCTTTTGATATCAGTCTGTTATAATTTTATTTTGTTTAACAATTAATTTAAGATTTAAAAAACTAATTTCTCTTTTTTCGTTCTCAAATTCTGTGGTAAAGATTAACCTGGGGTGGAATTTGTTATGTATATCGACCAAAGTGTCGACATTGGATTGATGTAAACAAGTAATCAAGTCATCCATGTACCTGTAATAAAATAAGACATGGAATTGAATTAGGGAGAAGCAGAAGACCTCTATTTGTTCCATGATTAGATTGGCAAGTACCGAGGAAACAGGAGACCCCATTGCTAATCCAAAGGTTTGAAGGTAATTTTTTTTGTTGAAAGAAAATGCGTTGTTATTTAAAATGGCTCTTAAACCTATTAAGAATTGATCTAAGGAGATGGGGGTGTATTTACTAATGTCAGATCAATGTTCTTTAATAATATTATCAAATAATTCAATTGGGATGTTGGTATATAAAGACTTAACATCCAAAGAGCAGAGAATATATCCAGGTGGAATGGATATAGAATCAATGCATTTTTTAAATTGCAGAGCATTACTAACATGACTCGACTTTTTTCCTGTAATGTGGCTTAAAATTTGATGGTAGAATTTGGCTAATCTGTAAGTAGGGCTATTAATTCCTGCTACAATAGGTCTCATAGATAAAGGTTGCTTATGGATCTTAGGTAAAGTATATAATTTTGGGATGACACCATTGTGACATATCAGAGAATTTTTTTCATTTATAGAGATGTATTGTTTTTTGTGCCAATCATTAATTAAGGAATTAATGCTGTTCTGTAAAGATTTGGTATTATCTTTAGGGATATTTTTATAGTTGTTAGTATCATCCAACGTTTTTTAAAAAAAGTTTAATTCCTGAAATCAATTTTGATTGATCCTATATGGTCAAATACATATATTTATTCGTACCATCAACACCTCCAAAAATTAAAATATACATACATTTGAAACTCCCAAAGCCTCGGGTTCATTCAGATTGATTAGGGAATAGCAGTTTTGAAGAAACGAACGGTTTAGGCAAACGGACGTTTTGTACAGACGGGCAGACAGACTTTTGCCGTCAATCGATCTTTCGGTATCAATGACCTTTAAATCATGGATTCTGGCTACACCATGTTTTAGAGGAATATTTTCTTCATTTAGAAACGGGATTTATCCACTTTTTCGTTACCACGGGCCGTCAATAAGAGTTTCTCTGCAGAGCATACTATTATTTTTCTCCCATTCTTATAAAATGTATCTTTTTTCTCCCGCATTCTAGCCTCTGCCCTTCATGTTAACAAAAGTCATAAGGATATTGATTACAGATTTTTAGAAGTATCTAAAGATGTGCATTTTATGATAAAATAATATTGATAAGCAGAGAAAAGGATAAAATATCTCCATTCTCTACCTTACAAAGTAATGTCAAAAAATGGTACACACGGTTGTATTCTATTGGCAACATTTACGCCTGTCTTGTAGTGTACACCTCAGGCCGCTAGGGGCAGCACAATCACTTATTGCTTTATTAAGTTAGTTTAGAATTTTGTTGCTAATTTAGTTACTCAAGTTTTCAGTGGTGCAATAGAACGTTCCTAATGTTTATTACTAAGGAACCAGGGAACTTTTAATGTCCATCAGAAAAAAAAATATTTGAATGACTTGTGTTTTTTTTAAATTGGTAAGAGCTATATTTGACAAGCATATGTAAGAGCGGATGATGTATTGGAAGATGGATAATGATGTTTCTATGTTACTTTTAGAATTTTCGTTAATCCGAGGATATAAGTTTAGCATTTAAAAAATGTATTGCTTGTTATTTTTGTAACATGAAATTGCATGATAATTTTTTAGCAATAAGTAATCCTAAAACCTAAATTTGGCTGGGGTTGTAGATAAAAGCCATTGCATTGCTTTATTGCTTAAAATTAAAAGGTACATTTGTTTCAATATTTTAGTGAAAATTCTTCTGCTTGAAATTTATTAAAATTAATAGTTGTTGTTTTTTTCATTTTTCAAACCAATTAGAAAGTATGATTAAGTCAACTTGTAATTTGTCGCGACCTTTTGGTAGGTTTTTATGTGAAGTAAAAGCTGCGGTATCATACTGATATACTAGTTGAATGTGGCGTCGCTGACGCTGTAAACTGTTTTAAAATTATATTCTTGTGTTGAAAATTTCTTTCATGTGTAGCTTTGTGCAAATATATTCTTAGAGTATCTGGCATTGCACTTATCAATGAATAGTGGTAGCTGTTAATGTTATACTCCCGTTCACAAATTCCCAACACTCAATGGCCTTGTATATTAACTCCGAACGGGATATGAACTGGTAATACTACAATTTCAAAATTATAATCACTGTAAGTACAGGTATATGCATGATGCGACACCACAGCTATATTTTTTACGTTTTGTTCTTTAATGTGAACATAAATCACCTGTAAGTTGTTGTTCTGCGTTATTCTCTAATGCTAATACAAGATCATTCTCAATTAGTTCGGAAAATTCTGACGCAAAAACTTCTACAACTATATTTGATGCCCCTGAATTACCACTTCCAAACTTTTGGCCCCTATTTTAATATTTTAAAACTCCACAAACTCAGTCTATCAAAGTAGATATAGATAATTTCATAAGGATCTACAGTACAAGTATTTTATTAGTGTGCCGCGATCGTGAAAAATTCTACTCGGTCGCCAGGGAACGATGTGGTGAACCCACGACAACTCCCTACACGAAAGAATCAAGTATAGCGTCACTTTGGCTGCCCTGCGTGCGAGGAGAAGGCGGAAGTCTCACATATCCGCGAGTTGGGAAGCGAGGAGCCACGGCGTTGGGGGTTGCAGATATCAGGTTTACAATCAGGTGGTCGGCTTGGCTTGTCCTGCAACTACTCGTCACATGGTAAAATGCAACCCCCTCCCATGCTCAACGGTGGTCACGTGGGAGTCAGCCAGCGGAGGTCACATGGGAGTCAGTCACGTGGGAGTCAGTCACGTGGGAGTCAGTCACGTGGGAGTCAGTCATGTGGGAGTATAAATTGGGCTGACTCACTCTCGTCGGCGGGTTGTGTTCTTAAAGACCTCGCGCTTTGCGCAAAATTCACTCCCAGTCTGGAGCGTTCCGTGCGTTGCATGGGTGACGAAAGTCACGAGAGTGGCGTGGTAGGAACGTGGAATCGAGGCGGGGCCTCTCGATTAAATGTGGTGTACCCACAGACCTACAGAGTACGATCACAGAGTACGATCGCGGCGGGCGGTCGAAAAATACCGGAAAGTGTGTACGGAGTAGCAATTCATTATTTGTACATTTTGTAAATTAAACTTGTATCTATTTTTTTATGAATGTGCGCTTGCTTTCACGACTCTACATATGGCACAAAATACAGGAACAGATCTTTTCAATTCCACAAAACTTTCTTTACCAAATTAACCACAACTTGTGTAAATGTCAAGAATGCATCATAACCATTGGGGATTAGTTCCAGCACCTTCTATAACGTGAATACAATTGAAAATTTCCGATAGCGGGTAGCCACTTTCCCTCTTCGACAATTTTAACGGCTGCCTCGTTTCGATTTGCGAGGTACCCGTGACCTCGTTCATCCAGGCCAAATCCCCGCGCTACCGGCACGTTTATAAAATGGTTGCAATGGAGTTTATAAAATGGTTGCAATATAGTTTGTAAGATAGGCCGTAAGTGTACTAAGTAAATATTATTTAAGAATAAATATGAAACTCCCTTGGAGTTTATTGTATATTTTCCACCTGCCCTTGCATGTCCCTCCGCATGTGCCCTTCAGATAACCTACATGTTTTGGCATATATTCATCGCATGTTCCCCTGCATGAGTTTATGTAGTGTTTATAAGTATGTCTAAAATATAAATCAAGAGAGGAACAAGAGTTTCGAATATTCAAACTGTGAAGTTTAAATTATTTACATTTCCTGGTAAGTGAATTTTCAAATAATTAGAATGTAATTAATATATGTAATGGAAGAAAATGTAAATAATTACTACAAGTTAGGACGTAAGGCAAAGTATTACATTACATAATTACTAAGTTGGGACGTATGACGATTGTTTATATTTAATTTGTAAGCTAGACTTTAAATGTTTGATGTATACAGCATTTAAGAATAAATATGAAAACTACTCCCCAGAATGTTCCTGGTATGTTCCCTCACATGCTTCTCACATGTTGAACGCATGTTCCCGCACATTTTAACCTGGAATTTTACTGTGGATTCGGTTTGAGTATTTCTGCACTTTTCTGAAACATGTGTAGTCATTTCATATTATGAAATCCTATCTACTCTCGTCCCCATCATTAGCAAACAGGAACTGATTGGCAAGAAATGTATAAAAATCATTACACATGGGTAATTATCCGTAATTTGTTTCTTAAATTTATAAGTAATTTATTTATAGATTCATACACCAGCTACATTTTTTCTATAAAAGATTAAATTCATAACTGCTTCAAGTTATGTGAGGACTTTTTTCTTAAGAACACTTACAAAAGAGAGAAATTATTGTATTCCATGAATGCAATGAATTCTTATTTTACATAAATTTAACAAACAGTGACCAAAATTTACTGTGAAAAGTCGTGTTGCATTGCTCGGAATTATGAACACGTACGTTGTGTAAATAGTAATTTCTTTCCGGACGTTTCAAATATTAATTCAAGTTGAATGTTTAATAATTTCCATTCCCCGAGCGCGCCGAAGAACTGCAGACAAAGTCATGACCCTCCCCCTCCATCAACGAGCGAGCGCCTTTCCACATGTTGATCACGCGCGGAAGGGGTGGGGGAGGGCCCCCAGAGAAAAGCGAGAAACTTGGAGAGGGCGGTAACATCTGGATGCAAAGTTGCAGCATTACTTGCCAACACTTTATATAACATTTATATTAATTTACATGGAAGATTCATAAATATCTTGCAACTCCTGCGCGACAAATAGAAGGCGTAAGTTGATGCCGCTTTGTGCAAACTTGGAGACGATGACGCGTCGGCAGAGAGCGCCGCGTGCGCGGCCGGAGCGACGGTGGCGCTGCTCTTGCTTCGTGGCGAGCGCAAGAACGACGAGTGGAGACGAAAACCTGCGGTTCCATTAGCTTACCTGCGCGTATGAATAAGCTTACTGATAAGTTCGTTACGTTTTTCGAGAATTGTTTACTTTTAAAAGAGCTTAATTTTAGAAGTACACTACGTTTTCCAATCGTTTTTACGAATCCTCACACATTCATTCTTCACACAAACATTAATGGGAAAAACTTTAGGAATGCTTTGGATTATCAAATCGTTCGAAGTTTTTCTCTGGCACAATCCTGAATTGTTAACATAGTTATCACACACCTCTCTTCTTGGCATGCTCCACAGCTTTATTTATAACCCTTATATGTCTGAATTGCTTTCTTAAATGTACACTACACCATCATGTATTTAAAAAAAATGTTTTCCCAAAAATTTTGAAATGCACACAGCGACACCTTTTACAATGTTACGCAAAATAACATGAAGTTCAAATTGCATTACTGCAACACATCAAAGTGAAAGTTTGAACTATCTACAGATTCGTACAGCGTGTCCATTCGGGCATGCCAAGCAGATAAGGGCCACCGCCTACTAGAGATATGGTTCTAATTAACCCTCCCCAGACAATGGACAGTATCTTAATCTCCCTTGCAATTTCTTAGGTAATTTACAGCACCTTTCTGAATTTAATGAGACCCAACAAAACAAGTCTTGATGCAAGTACTACATTCACAGGCACACATTAATGCACCAGATATCACCCAACATTCTCTATTTGTAACTTTTAACTGGTCTTTGTTCCCGTTATTGTTTTCAAAACTCTCGACACAATTGTCCTCACTATCGTAGTACTTACTCTTCTACTCCATTTACTTTCTCAATTCTGAATGAAAGTGATTATCCTTGTGACTCATTATACGAGTATACTGGATATTTACATTGAGTAGCTCATCTGTCACATTAACCGTGTATCCTCAATTGTAATCCCCCTCCCAATTTTCCAAAAAACGCAACAACAAATGGATAGTGGAATTGGTAGATCGATAAGTATTATTTCTGCTGATAGGTTTATGCATCCTGATGGCAGAACATTACAATTTACAAGCATTACAATTAAGATTATTAATTGAATGTAACATTAAATAATTTTATAATAATAATAATAGTAAAATACTATCAATAACGATATCAATTACAATATTTATAACAATCGAAAAACCATAAAGCGTCCGAAAAATCATCCAAAAAACAAAGGAGTCTTATACGCGAGGGAGTCTAAATTCAAGGACATAGATACCACTTCTTCCAGTTTCATCAACGTCACGAAGTCAATCCGACTTGTCTTGAACAATACTTATATCTTAGTTTCGTATCCGCACAGACAAAAAATCGCCCTTCTTTTCTCGCAACCATTGAAGTACCACCAGGACAAACTCTTCGCTGTCTCTTCCAATCTCCTTCACCCATCTCCCCTCCCATCATCACCATTTCCACCATCCGCGTGCCCAGCACTCTGCCCGCCCATCAGGTGAAGTTTGAACTGTTTCAAGTGTTATTATTGCTTCTTCAGTGGCTACACTCAGGCTTGGTCGTAATGAAATATTCGACGTCATCATTAACATTTAGATTAAAGCGTCCCTCCTCCGCCCCCCTCCCCTCCTCCACTGCCGCCGCCGCCGCCACCGACGTCGTCGTCGAGAGCTCCGCGCTAAAACAAACGCCGAGCGGCAGTCGCCGCTTCGCCTCCCCCCCCCCTCCCGTTGCTATCCACTCCGCGCCGCTCTCGCTCGGCACTCTCCCCCTCTTGCCGTCACTTCTCAATGATATTTCTCTGCGTATTTTCTCCCGAGTTGTGCCATCAATGCTTTTATTTTAGCGTTTTAAATATAGTTTTTTTGTTGCGCAGAAAGTTCCATTTTTTCCGAACCGTTCGATTGAATTAATTTGCATGGGCAAAATTTCCAAGGCTAGCGGATAGAGTAAACGGAAAATAACTCGATGGAATAACTGCAATTTTCAAATGGAAAAGGAAGCTTCTTTTATTTCTCTGGAGTTTTAGATGGTAGGAGTAAAGAATATATTAAGGAAATACCTCTTGTATAATAAGGTAAGATGATGGTAAAAGTAAGATCATAATAGACTGACGAATTTGTTTTGCATGTATTTCCGATATTTTATCGCTGCAGAATGTTACAATCACGAATATCGATGTAATTGTGAAAAGCAATCAGTATTAACTTCTAACGAAACTTCTCCATAATCCTGATAAATTCTGAATTAAAATTACGTCTGTCGTATTTGAAACTGTATTAGAAAACTGTTTAACCCTATGTTATGTATTTGATTTATATCCCACATACTGAATGTTGAAATTTTTGTGCTGGTGTAGCTTCACAGAATCGACGTTTTATGGTCTCTCTATAGCAAAGAATGGTTCACTTATAAATTTGGCGTAATAGACACGATTTTCATGATTGCTACCATTGAAATTTCGAAATTTTAAAACCTTTGACTCTCCTTCGTACAACCACATTAGTGAAGATTGAGTTTATTTCTTCAAATTGGATTTGTCCTTTAGAACTAGTTTTTTTTAAGAAATGACGTGTACATTTTTCGAAAATTATAATAGTTTAGTAATTTATAATAACATTTGGGCATTATTAAACTAGTGGTGCCACAAAAGAACATATTTTTATCTCAATATTTGTAGCTGCTTCTTTAAATAAACTTTCAAAAGTGTTTTCAACAGCAAAAAGTTTCGCTCCGAGACACGAACACAGATCTTCACAGTTAACTTGCCGACATCCGTACCTCTACACTACAGAAGTTCCGCATGGCAAGAACCTTCTTAACAGCGAGAAATAATATTTGGAACCGTTAGGAATATCACGGTAAAAGAAAAGAAACTAAGTTTTCCCATGGGTAGGGCCCATAATATTTAAATTTCATGTTGATATATTAAATAGTAAATAGTTAAATCGGTTCATACAGATGGATGTACAGACAAAAATTGATTTGACGTGACATACATTTTAGAAATTGAATTAGATAGTTGAAAAGATGTTCAAACGTTGCAAATTCGAAAATCACATGTAGATACTTCCGGGTTATTTATCTCTATTGATTGCATTTCTGAGTAGAAAAAATTTCAACTCATTTTCAAGAAAGTTTCTTGAATTCTCAATAGTTTTCCATAGCAAATCCACATTTATGACAACATTGTAACAAGTTAAAATCACTGCGCGGGATTCGAACCGGCGACCTTTTGGTCCAAAGCGCTGAATTCGTACACGCTATTTAACCACCTCGGCCATCCAGTTCGGACACTTCCTTACTAGTCTTCAAGATAAGATCGCTTCAGTTTTAGAATTAGGGCGTAGAAACATTGTGAAAAAGTGAAAATATGTAATTTTTAATTTAATTTAAAAATTTACAATTTTCAAAACATCAGGGTTTTCAATCAACGTGAGACACACTATTTTCTTACACGTTCCTTAGACTATATAACAATTTAATCAAAAACGTTAGAACCATTTTTTGAAAATGTTGATAATGTCCCAGGGGCGTCATGTAAAATACCCCCGAACAATTAAAATACCGGTTTCAAATTCAAGGGGCAACGACATTATCCTGAGATCGATTGGGGAATATCTATTTTGGAGAAATCGACTGGACGGTTTAGCCGCTAGCGTTGTACACGGACGGGACGGACGGGACGGACGGGACGGACGGGACGGACGGGACGGACGGGACGGACGGATCGACCTTTTGCTGTCAATTGATTTTTTCGGTATGTAGAACTACGGTCAGAGTGGATATGTATTCGGCCGAATTTGCGTTCGTTTCAACACGGCCATTTGTTTTACGTTCACCATGATTTTTCTTTAAATCTTTTTATGGGTAGTGCTCTATACACTGAATAATATGACATAAACGTTATTTAGATGTATCCTTTTGTTTTTCCAAAAATTACGCATGTTTTTGAAACACTTGTCACATCGTTAATATACATTATAATACTAGCGTTTTTATACATTATTGTATTTGCTAGTACAAGTGCTTAAAATGCTTTCTAATTACGTTTTTCCTAAACTCAAACTTTTCTGTGAAAATTAGCTCAAAACTCAGAAATGCTCAAGCAATATTTTCTCCGCCACGGCTCCACAAAATTTGCAAATAGGTCCAGGTTTCACTCTTCTATAATATTCATAAAATTCTATTTCAGATCTACCAATATAAACCGAAAATTGAGAAAATGTAAAGAATTGACATTTGGGTGCAAATAGATGTAGCTAGAAGATGGTGGATACAAAACTGAAAACTAGCCCAAGTGATAAGGAAAATAACTAGAAGCCTGTCCTATTCTTTGGACCATTTCGTTTTCGTTTCAATACATATTTACAGAGTAATATACGAAGTATAGAGAAAGTTATGTAAAGCTACGGAAAATCGATTTCGAGTTTTCAACGGAAATACAGTTTTTGGGATCCTCTGATACCGATTTTCTTTAAGGTCCGTCTGATTCTTTGTCCATTCGTCTGTCCGACCGTACGACTGCCCGTCTGTGGAAAATACTTGCGCCAAACTTCATGGGGGGTTTTCCAAATTAGATATTCTCCAATCGATCTGAATGGAAACCCCATAATTTTGAAAAAAAAGTTTTTTGCTAAATACTTTACGTGAAACTCGTAAAAACTTCATATTTCTCTCAAATATGGGTTTTCCCAAATTAGATATTCTCCAATCGATCTGAATGGAAACCCCATAATTTTGAAAAAAAAGTTTTTTGCTAAATACTTTACGTGAAACTCGTAAAAACTTCATATTTCTTTCAAATATGGCTACAAATTTGTTCTTTAAATGTGTTACAATCACAAGTGTAATACTTAAGTTATAATAATGGCATTTTTCTATTCACTCTGAGTTTTGAAATATTGGAAAAATTTGGAATTTTTCCATTACCTTGCACAACCATATTAATCAAGATTTTTTCATGAAATGAGATTTGTTCTCTTCAATTCTTCATTTATGTAATGATAATTTATATAATACTTTTCATTTTATTATAAATTATTTTTTGATAATAATTTTACCACAAAATTTTGAGTGAAATGTGGGTAACATTATAAATAAGTTTTTTCTCACAAATGGCTTCATTTTTTTTTTGAAACTTCAGCACTTAATGACGCTACACCAAAGACAATACGACGCATTATTTTGATTAAAAAGCAAAAGATTTTTTAAAAATATAGTTTATGTCGTTTATATTTACACTACAGGTGTTTTTTGTAGTACATGTGCTTCAAATAATTTTTATGTGGTTTTACAAATTTCAAATGTTTTCTGCGAAAATTATCTCAAAACTATACATTTTCGAAATCACTCAAACGTCATTTTCTAAAAAAACATTTTCAATAAACATTTACATATAGGAAAGAGTTCTTTTCTTTTTGAATACTGTTGAAGTACTACTTCATTTCTAGCGTGAGGAGATCTAAAAATAGAGAAAATGTAAAAAATTGTCTTACTTTTACTGATTCATTATTGCTTGTTATTGCCTTCGATATAAAGATCGATATTCACTGCATAACTTCCCTGGAACGTGAGGATCGTGGAGGTTACGTGGGAAATATGAAAACAGTTTTGAATGTTGCCACATGTTCTCTTAAGGAAGAAGTTATAAGACGGAATTATCAATGGGAATTATGGAGGGGAAATATGAATTGACAAACCTATACGGGATAAAAATGCCCTCAGGGTTTTTGTTGCCGCTCGGTCATTAAAATCCTTAAATCCCCTGGTTGCATAAATATCTATTATACACCTGAAGTTGGTGAGGTAAGTTCAAAAAATTAGCTCAGAATAAAGCAAATAGGAAACTAATATGAGAAAACCTGTACCATTCTGAAGCGTCACTAGTTTTCAATGTATGACGAATTGTATTGTTGTATTTTATAACTCGTTATATTATGTTAATATCGCATTTTAATAAATTATCGCATTTTAATAACATTAGTTATTGATGAGTTATGCAAAAAAAATAATTAATTGAATAATGTGAAGTATCGAAAACCTTTAGGTTATCATTTCAGGGAAAAAAAATGCTTATACTTATTAGTTATAACGAAAAATCTACATGTTCAAACAAATTTACATAATTAGAAAATGAAAGATTTAGGATATATTTAATCTTCAGAATAAATGGACACTTGTTTATGAATAAAGCGCGTTCCTTGGTTGGTAATAAATTAGATGATGCAGAAAAAAGGATTGAAAAGAAAAACTGTGAACCAGAATGTTTGCTGATAAATGAATTCTTGTAATTAGTTTACTCTAGTAAGCACCCTATTTAATACAATTTTTCTGTTTGTTGTAGAATTTTGTAACACTTGTTAAATAATTGGCTTCATCACTTAACAAAAGATACTTTTCCCTTGATAATATATCTTACTGCTTCCTAGAGAACGCGATATAAGTGTGCATAAGTCGTCACGTACAACAATATCTTTAGAAATGTAGCATTTCATAAGCACACACTCATAAATGTCTTCCGTTCAACGACTAAAAGCAAAAGAGTTGTATTTCTAAAAGCAAAAGAAAAAATATTGTATTTCTAAAAGCAGAAATACTAGAGTTGAATCGTGGGCATTAATCTAACATTGGCAGTACGCAATCGACAAAAAAAAATACGAAAATTGAAAGAACACATGGAAGAATAATGTCCTAACCCAGAATTTAAAAAAAAACCTTTTTGAACGCACCGAAACAAATAAACATTTGAAACCTAAAATTATTGCCTTTTACTTTCGTCGCTTCAGCTTCCGTTTCCTTATCGCACTTACTACAATGCTTCACCGTCAGATTCCTACAATCAACATATTAGATCAAACTCTTGATCTTAGGTTTCATTAAATACCTCACCAGTGAATAATTGAATTGCTTAAAGGAAAACATCCAACACTACAGGCGCAGAAATCATTTTCATTCTGCTATTTTGCAGACCGGCCTTCTTGACGTTCTGCATTCATAACGTCTTGTTCTCGGGTGCATTGGCGTAAGTGGCATGTACCCGCGCTCGGGCCCTTTCGCTCACTCACTCAATTTCTCCTGGGCCACCGCCGCCGCCGCATCCCTTTGTCCTCGAGCGTCGGCGCCGAATCACTGCCCGAGGACTGCGCCGCCACCGCCGCCACCGCCTCCGCCTCCGCCGCCACCGCCTCCGCCGCCACCGCCTCCGCCTCCGCCGCCGCCGCCGCCGCCGCCGCCGCCGCCGCCGCCGCGCCGATTCCTCGGAATCCACCCCCACATTAATCCGGTATCGTTTTTGCGCGGCTCTATCAATGGTATTATCACACTGATTACATGGCAATCACGTTTGTTAGGCGGCAGGCGCCTGGGAGCCTCGGGGCCCCGCCCGCTGCCTCAGCCCCCCGTCCTCGTCCTCAGCCCCCGTCCTCGTCGTCGGGCTCGTCTCAGGCGCTCTGCCGCCGCCGCCGCCGCGTTTGGGCCGGGGCGAGGCACTACTTAATGAACTCCGACGAGCAATAAAACGAATTTGCATGCGAATGGAGGATTAAAACCAGGGGTCTAGTAGTGGGGCGTAGACAAGTGTATGAGCGCCAGAGGAAGCGGCGGAGAGAAGCCCGGGATGGAAACCCGCCCCTCTTCATCCGGTCCTTGTGTCGCCCTCCTGGCGGCGCGGCGCGGCGGCGCGCGCTGCGAAGAGCCCTGGCTGCTACCGCCACGCACCCTGCCTGCGCCTTGCGCCCGCAGCCGCTGCTTGGGGTGCGCTCCGCTCAAGACCACGTGAAAAGTCCATTCATAAGATCGCTACATTTGGTTTCTTTCTAACTTGGCCGATGACATTAGGTCATCATTTTTACGCCTTCCTGCCTTATAAAATGAATATTTTTAACAATGATAAGCATATTTCAGAGGCCACGAGCCCCGTTGAAAAGGACGTTCGCGAATTAATTAAAAAGATCCATTTTATGAGGCAAGCGGTGTAATAATGTCCTAATGTCATCGGCCACGTTAAGAAAAACGAAGTATACGTCAACACCCTAGCACTATACATTATCTCGCAGTGTTGTTTCTATTTTCTCGCATACTAATACTACGCACGTAATATAGAGAAAGACTTGTAATTCTGGAGCGATAAACGCTTTTTCTGTAGAAAATTCGCATTGTACAACCAGTGATATCCAAAAAAATGGATAATTATTGTTTCTATGTACAGTAAATTACTTCCTCTGATACGTTGGGTAGTCAGAATCTACGTGATGTTTACCCTTAATAATAAAAAATGGTTTACGGTTAAATATCTCTCCGCTTGTCCGTCTATGAAAAGGGGTTCAAAATTGCGCATGTTTGGAAATGCCCAGATGACATTTTCTATGAAAGACTCAAAATTGTTCAATGAAGGAATTGATACAGGATTATTTTACTCTTATACAGCATCCTTAAAGACATACTTCAATTCTACAATTACAGGACCCACATTTTTTTAAGCGTGAAAAGGAGCTGGCGACGATGATATTAGTGGGACAATACCGAAAGCCAGCCAGACACAAGAGAAGAAAACTAAAAATATAGTGCGCGAAAGTCTGTGCCCTTTTGTAGCACCAGAAGATTTTTTGGAGATTACATTTTTAACGAAAATTGGTCCTTCTATTATATTTCCCAGGATTTCCTCCGCTTAGGGTACTCTACTCATTAAGAACATCTTATTTTATCGAATATTGAGTGCAATTTCCCGAAGAACACGTGCAGGAACATACGAAGAATAAATAATGGAACACGCAATTAAACACGTCGGGGAACACGTGGGAGTGCAGAATACATGGAGAGGAATGTGTAAAAAGAGAACATGCGGAAAAATGTGCAATTGGACATGCGGCGAATGTATAAGGAATCGTAAGTGAAGTGGGAAACAAGGAAAACATGTACGATATACGATGTGACGAAGCGTATGTGCGGAAGCGTGCAGAGATATTTGCCAGGGTTTCTGAGGGGAATGTAAGGTGAACATGTGGGGAACTATGCGGGACTTGGTGCAGAGGTCATGCGAGGCAACATGCACAGAACGCGAGGTGAATGTGTAGATGAACATGTAGGGAAGCTTATGAGAGTCTGGGGGAGAGTTCATCCGTCCGTGGTCATCTCTAGCATCTAAACGATTCAGACGATTTTCTTTAAAATTGACATTTCCCGTTAGATCAGAACAAACTCGAGAGCTTAAGAATTTGGAATCGATATTTTGATTTTTAGGGGTACTTCACATAAAGCCTCAACAACTTCATTGACGCTTATTTTCAATTTTTTCTCATTCGCAAAATCCCTCATATTTTTTCGTTTGAAATGTGTTTTAGAATACCGAAAAGAACCGGAAAAAATAGCATAGGTCTCATTTTCATTGAAATCGCTGAATTTTCAAAAATTGAAAAAGTTCAAAACATTTTCGGTGTTGTCTTATATCTGCATTTAAGGAAAGATATGGTTCTTAACCAAATTTGTTGTTCAAAGACAGATTTCGAGGTAATATCTTGTAGAATGATTCAAAAATAAAGTTACACAATTTTGCGTTAAATATGGGCATTTTTTAAACACACATTTTCTCAAAAACGACTTAATTTTCATTTTTTCCTTGCTTCTATCAAATATTGGTAAAAAACGTTGTTGCTGATCCCATTTTCGGGCAACTCTTTGTATTTCAGAAAATTGCAAAGGTATAGCATTAATGATAAATGTTATTTCTTAAAATATGTTTTTAAGAATAATATGTTTAAATACGGTTATGTAATATTTTTGGAAAAAATTAGTGTAATTTCTTAAGTTAATGAATTTTTGAAGTTCATGCAATAAATAAAAAATATTCTCGAAAACGACTCCAAAATTTAACTTCTGGTCTAATTCTTTCACAGTTTAGAGAAAGTATTGTAATGCTGCGGCAAAAATCGGAAATGTTTCGACAGAAAAACTGTTATTCTCGGGCTCTGGTAATGAAAAATTGGATAAATCGTCAACCTGTATGTAGTAAATTACTTCCTTCAATACAGTGTAGTAGAGTTCGCGTTTGGTTGGCCGCTTATACCAAGAATTAAATTACGGTAAAACCTCTGTCCGCCTGACCGTCTGTATGTAAACAAGCTAGCGATCAAACCATAAGTAGGATTTTCACCAAACCTACCCGATCGCTCTAACTGATGTCGATGCTTCCTGAATTCGAAATGGATATTTTATTTTAGAGATAATATACCCGGAGCCTCGACATTTTCAAAATTGTCTCAAAAATAGTTATACATTTTTTTCTTTAATTTTTCACTCTCATACAATTGAAGAAATGACGTAGGTCGCATTTTCGTTGCACTCCCTGCATTGTTGAAAATCGCAAAAGTCATATTTTTCGGCATCTTCCTGGAGCCAAATTGAAGCCTAGAGCCTATTGAAGATTAAAAAAAAATTAGATTACGAAATCAGATTTTGAAATAAGAGCATGTTTAGTTTTTTCAAAAATATAAGTAGTGTTTGGAGAATTTTGCGTGAAAAATACGCAATTTTTATACTTCAATTTAAACAATTATTTTTCTAAAAAAGACAGACCGACGGACCGACAGATCGACACATACAAAATAAACAACGTAATGAAGCATAACTCGCCAACATTTATTTGCAAAAAATTTCTTAATGTAAAGGAGATGAGGTTATGTTGTAAACCAACTATGATTTGCAGTAGGTTTGGCTACGACAGAGAAAAATTTGTTTTAATAGGATTTGGCAGTTGCTGCTATTCTGAACAGCTCCTGCAGCAATTGCTCGCCATGTCAACGTTGTGCGTCCGCAACATTTGCTCAACACTACGTTCCCTCCTCCAGCGCCAACTTCGGTGATTCGCCGGGGGATAGGCACGCAGTGTCCGCCCCCACCCACCCACCCCGCCCCCGCTCCCCGCTTGTAGGTGCGCAGCGGCGGAGCGACGGCGACGCAGCCCGGGGCGGTGGCGCTCGCCCGCGTCGGCCGACGAGCGTTTGTTTCCGCCGAGCGAATTGGGAGGCGCCGCGCCGCGCCGCGCCGCGCCGCAGCCGGTTGCGCGGCGGCGGCGGCAGTTGGCAACTCTGGCGCGGGATTCCCCTTCTTTGGGCGTTCGTTGGAAGTGCGAGCGAACTCCGCTTCGGGACAATGCAGCCGCCTGCGCGAACGCGGCCGCGCGCGTCCCCCGGCTGGGCCTCCCCCCCCCGTGCACAGCGCCCGGGGCGGCGAACTGGGTGCCATCGGAGAGGGGCGCTGCTTGAGCTGTAATTTGGGTTCCATTCCAATTGTTCAATGCCAACTCTGTTAGTTTCTTTTGTTATTTCTCCAGCATATATTTCTTGAAGAACCGCATTAATGAGTTGTTCAAACATTTTTTTTGAAAATAAAATAAGAAAATAATAGAAAATACGATGAAACTACTGCGAAAAATACTATGAAAAACGAGAAAAACGAAGTGGTATCCACAGAGATCCATTTTATTGAATTTTACGATTCTTTCTTTTACATACATCAATGAAATCACTCATTACCATCTAGTATACTCGAGGAAAACATTTTCTTTGGCAAAACAAGTCTTCTGCATCAACCCTCAATTGTCGAAAATGTGACAAGAATTACACTGATGCGAAGATTTCAAAATAATACCCAACACAACAAAGTGACATTAATCATATTGCCTAATCCTGAGTTAAGTACTGTTCACAAAAGTAAATGATGATACACATTTAAAAAAAATGCATCCAAGTGAAGTTCTATATACACATTGTAACAAAAGACACATGACAATTTAAAGTTGAAGTGAAAATTATGACATACTGTCATCTTGTTCTCAGACCTCAAATGATAAGTGAATGTCTTAATTTCTGGTTTTCAAATCTCAATTTTATATTTTGTGAATTATTTAGCAAAGAATTATAATACTTAAAATTCAATCTAGTTACCAGTAGCCTTCGATAATTATCATTTAAATCAATATTCGCGACATGTTTTGATACGTAAGACTAGCTGAATATGGCGCAGCTCTTATTACGGAACATACGGTTATATTCTTATGGATTTCTCTACGAATACAGTTTGTGGTTGAAATTATCCTATAAAAGGGATTTTCATTATCATTATCATGCACTTTACACAAAACGTTTTTGTAAACGCTTTGTTGACGTTGAAGAGGTTGGTGTCGAAAAAAGTATTATGACTGTCAAACGGCACATGTTTCAACGTCATAAACGTTTGAAAACCTCAACGTCTTACGCTAGTACAAAGTCTAAGCAATGAAACAATGTTTCGACAAATCAAACTCCGAGCATTTTCAGAAATCGAATGGGAAATGTATGACAAAAGAATGCAACAAAAAAATCGGAATGCTCCAAGAAATGACCGAGGGAGGGGAGAAATTGTTCTCGTACCCAAGAGAAATGCAGTAAGTTATTGTAAGAACTCAAGCTATTAGGTGAAAAAGTTCATGTTTGAAAAACTGTGCATAAGAAATGCCAAGTATTTCAATTTTTTCAAGTCAGTTATGAAGCATCTTCCGACTACACGCGAATATCTCTGCTAAACGCTTTATGGATGGGGAAATTAGCAAATGCGCAGGTTATTCTCAGACCATTTTTACAAGTGAGAAACTACCCTAGTTAGTAACTCAGTGAATACTAAAAAGACGAGGCTGTTTTACCATGGTGTTGTACTGCTTGAAAACCATTAAAGTTCATGCAGAAAGTTAGCAACATTGATCTGATGGCTGATGTAAAACTAAAATACGTGAGCCGTGTGATTTTGTGACACCAAGAAGAGTGAGAAGTTAACGAGTACTCGTGTTGCTTGGTGTTGGCAAAGATACTAAAAGAGATCTGCGTGGAATATATTACGCCAATGTCAGAATAGTGGAGGAGGAGAAATTTCTATGTCGCGAATTCCAGCGCGTACAAACATCAACATCGCTACACGGATGTTTGGCTCCAGGCATCCGGCTGCAGCATTGTTGACTGCTCATTGCTTCCGGATTGCACTTTCCGGCAACGGGAAAGAGGTACACGTGAGATGAACAATAGCCGACGGTATGCTGGATTTTGTTGAGGCTAGCAGCGAGCCATTTTGGTAATTCAACAGGAAAGGTCCTGCTAATGCGTACAAGAGAATACGTCCACAGAGGTGGAAAGATAAAAAGTGATCCATACTTTTTCTGTAGGTGGAAAGGTACTGAATTAAAAATTAAATTCTTGTTCTGTTAAGAGAATTATAACTTGAGCTGTATTAGAACAAATGGTATACGTCATTTACGAATAGATAAGAATAATTTAATGCATTTGTGTCTTAATTACTTTATTTAAAATGTTTTTTTAAACACTTGTAACATTCAAGCGAGTTAAAAATCCTGTCAATACGTTTGTATTAACCTAGTTCGATGAATCTATTGCCAAGTGCAAAGTAGTGGGAATTGTTGATAATGACAATGTAACTAAAGTAAATTAAAAGTGTATAAACAAATTGAAATCATCAGTAAATGAGTTACTTACGATCGAATCGTTACAATTCATAATTTTAGAAGTAAGCGAGCATGTTTTAATGTAAGTAATCGTTTTGTTTTCTTTCCAATAATTTATTGTTTATAACTTCAAGATCAATATATTTTTTATTTGTGTTTTTCGGAGGATTACTGGTGTATATAATCATGCATGTCAACCTTTTAGCCATCGAGTTTTTTTTTTCCTTCTGCACTTCTTGCGGTACCGACTTTTTTAAATAGATGAATTTGCTTGACCCCAGTAGAGGTTTAACTGCGGTGAGTGATGACAGCTACCCCCAAGTGTTGAAAGTCCTTGTTGATAGAGAGATAAAGGGATTAACTGAGAAGACAGTATCCACTTTTCCTCTGCAAAATTAAGTAATATTATTTTGAGCAATGATCTTATTAATTTTTTCTACTAATTTTCATTCTTACTCCACCCACCCAGACTGCGCAACGAAGTTTTCCGCATTTGATGTTTAAAATGCATTTATATTAAGTATGTTTCAAAATTTAAAAAATATTTCCCACTTGCAAAGAGGTAACTTACATAATATTTTATGAAAATTAATTACAAAGTTGGAATGTGAACTTTCATACTTTCGAAAAAAATATTTTCAAAATATTTAAAGTAGCTTTTTAGGATATTGAATCTATATAAAACTATGAAAAGTATGATTTTTTCAAATTTTTCAAAGTGGTTTGGGAAAGTAAAAATATAAAAATCGTTTCTAAAAATTAAAAAGTATTTAATTTTCCTTAATTTTATTTTAAATGCGTAAGAAATGTATTTCGTACAGCGTGGATAAAGCTAAATCGTAGTGATTTAGTATCTTGAACGGAATCAATGCACGAAGATGGACAACTTGATCGGAGCTGAAAATATTTAATTATATTAGCTTGGATCATCTTCCAGACTGTACACAGATGCACAATCACTGTCACTGTCCAAAATTAATTCAATTTTGCGAGTTGTTAGCGACTTTTCTCGACTACTAAGCCATTTTTACTTCAAAAAGCACACGACCCAAGCGCAAGCAGCAACTATTAGCAGAATAGGACTGCGATCGCCCGTGAGAAGCGTGGGCCGAGACGTGTTTGTTATGACTGGGGTGTGTGACAGAAGATAGTAGACAGTGAAGCGCTATATATAAATACAAGGGCCTAAAGAAGAAGGCGCCCTAACAAAAGAAAAGCTTTGATAAGCTGAAGAGATATTTATATGGAACGGACGTCAAGGGTTTCATTAAATATTAAGAATAAAATAAAATATTAAGACATTGCAGATAATACAATACAATACATAACAAAATATGAAAACAATATATTTATTGCACTGATATAAACTTTATTTTACCCTATTGTTATCTACTACTGTAGAAAAAATATCTCTCTAGCACAATTTAATTATTACATATGAAGTTAAAAGAATATATTTTGGAACAAATTTGTGAAAGTTATATGCACATGCCATACGAAACCCAAATTCCGCAATAAATTGCAAACAAATCATCTCTTCTGTTCTTACTGTGGTATGTGATCTTCTTATTATGATTTTATTGCCGTTAGAGCGGCGTCTCCAGGCCAATGTTGACTGGCGATCAACATTCTCCTATGTTTCTCAAACTGTGGCGCACTGTAGATGCGTGGAAAGTCAGAAAAGCCTGCGCTCCCTTTCGCGCCTCAAGACCGTTCTGTCAACACATCCCTGCCGGATGTCGTAGGCCGGAGCGCCGAACGTGAGAATCGCCGTGCCGCTGCTTGTCACCCGTCCTGCAAGCGATAGATAAGAGCCGTCGCACGCCTCTGGAGGTCAAGCGAAAATGATCCCATTGGTACTGCTGGGTTGAACTGCTCTGGGAAACCTGTTTCCCATTAGTCTCTAAAAGGTTAATAGTAATTTATATGTAAGTTATATAAAATAAAGCAAAATGTTCATTCCTATCACTCAATAACTGAATCCTACTGTGAAAATGAAAATCCTGAGACTGAGAAGAGGGTAGGTATCTATTCTTCTTTTGCCGTGAAAAGGCAAAACACACTCGCACTCTAATCAAAGCCGCATTGCAACAATCGACGCAGCGCTGGGCAGGAGGTCGATTCATTGATCGATTTATTATAGTTTCCGAGCGCGTCAAATGATAAGGAAGCGTCAAATGATAAGAACGCGTCTTCCAAGTTTAGTGCAAGTTTTCTTACCGCGGAAGGCGGCAGTAATCTTCCCCTGCCGGATGGAGGGATCCGGCGCCAACATCATCGGCTTGCGGGGATTTTCTCCAACCAAGTACCTCCCACCAGCGGGGCACCGCCCCAGCAGGGACAAGCTACGAGGGTTGTACCAAAAGTAAGGTTCCCAATGAGCTACAGCCTCGAGGGAACGTGCTAGGCTAAATACGACAACAGTGCCATGCTCAGTGGTTCCCCCACTATAAAGCCCGCCCGTCCGCGATTCGCTACGTCGCTCAGTGTTTGCTAGGCAGCCGTCAGAGATGGAAGTGTCGAACGCCGCTCCCACCAAGTGCGAGGTCCGCAGTAATCAGGCAGTAATCAGGCTTCTCCACGCAAGGAAGTTACCGCAATCCAGAAGGAGCAATCCACAATCACCGGAGAGGACGACTGACGCAGGGAGTAGTGCTTCTTCACGACAACGCTCGACCCCACGTCGCTCGTCCAACACACGAGCTTTTGAAGAAATTTGGGTGGGCCGTTATGCCCCATCCCCCGTACAGGCCGGACTTAGCCCCCGGCGATTATCCTCAAGCTAAAGGAACGCTTAGGTGGCAAACGCTTCAAGAGCGACGATGAAGTCCGAGCAGAGGTCACACGCTTCCTCAACGGATTGGCGAGAGACTTCTTCGACTTTTGAATACAAAAGCTGGAGCACCGTTTTCAAAAGTGTGTCGGAAAAAAATGGAGACTATGTTGAAATATAGACAACAGTGTAAGCTTTTCAACGATGTATAAATTAATAACAATAAATACTGTTTTCTATTTGTAAAAAATATGGAAACCTTACTTGTGGTACAACTCTCGTAGAAGTTCCCAACTAGTCTCCCGACATGTGTGGTAGTGTAGTGTTTGGTGTGAGTGAATAATGGGTGAGGATAGGACAAGGCAGAGGAAGAAAAAATCGCGAGCGATCCGTTTCCCGTTAGTTACGGTTCTGCCCCGGTATTTGCACGATGTTGATCGGAGACACCGCGGAACCTTACAGATCAGAGCAGCCGGCGCTAGATTTCACATTGAGTCTGTGATTTCATTTGATCGTGTGAAAAATCCTGAGAGCGAGGTCAAAATATGAATAATTGTAGACTGTCTGGTACCAATATAATCCAAAAAGATTCACATTTTAATCTCTACACATAAACTACTATTATCGTAATTTATTATTACACTCAAGTTCCATTTCTAAAAATTAACATAATTTTGAAATGAAGACATTGGGGCAATAACATGTTATGCCACATTTCTAAAGAAATTGAGATATTATTGTTTTTCGATGCCTCATAGGTGTATCTAGATACTGGGTTCTTAATTTAAAGATTCGCCGGAAGATGGTAGGGTCATTCGTAAATTAATGTTCTCTACTGCAATGTCTAGAATGCAATGTCTAAACCGTTTACTCTCCTTCTTCTCAGAACTTATGTATTGCGCCATAGCATGTTTTTGCCCCGAGGTCTTCAACTTAGCTTTAGATACATTGTTTAAAAACAATTTTGAAGATGATGTTGATTAAATTATCTAACATTGCAGAATTATTTAAATGATGAGCAGTTAAAATTATGTAGAATTTTTATTCTGAACATAATTCTTATATCAGGGGATTATCTGAATGAAATGAAATAAATAACGGGCTA
This sequence comes from Acheta domesticus, assembly GCA_031308135.1. Classification (NCBI taxonomy): domain Eukaryota; kingdom Metazoa; phylum Arthropoda; class Insecta; order Orthoptera; family Gryllidae; genus Acheta; species Acheta domesticus. Next base: position 70,946,639 of record JAHLJT010002406.1, on the reverse strand, counting down.
CCATTTTGTTGTTAGGCGATGAATGCATTTTTTTGCATTCACCAATTTTTTATTTAATAATTATATTTGAAATTTACTCTCCTTATTTCCCAATACCAGTATGTTGATTTTATCAGAAACGTAAGTGTATTTTTGAATGGCGCGAACACGGAACTCTAAGGGCCAGTTAAAACTCACGAAGGCGCCGCATGAGCGCGCCACCGAGCACGCCGGCCAGTGAAGAAGAGAAGCGGAAGTGAAGAAGTCCGATTCTTCAAGCACCTCGACCTCCACGGTGCGGTTTGCTTCGAGGGTTTCTACCGTGACGTCATACGATAACAGTGCTGGTAAAGTAGAAGCCAAAGAATTACTGTTCTTCTTTCAGTATGAAAGTCGTCCTTATCGCGCTACTTTCATGGTGATGTGGCGTTTCAAATATGAATCCTGGGTAAGAAAGTGTGTATTTTTTTAGAAATGCCATTTTCACGTTTGAAAGACTAAGGTAAGTAAGTTCTAAGTTGTGGGAGACCTACTGATTAACTCAAACAAAACATTAGGTAAACATTCAAGAAATAACTGCAAACTCAGTTAGAAACAGTTAAACTCGTAAGTTAAGGATTCCTGTGGTTGTGTTCGTTTCCAACTCTACAGAAATTGTTGTGTTGGACATCCTTGATTTTTAGCAATAAAAGCAATGCTTGGAACAGAAAGAGTTTGATTCTGTTGGATATATCTCCATTGTTGCATATTTATTCAGATTTAGTAGAGCTTATACAGTGCCAGGGTAATTTGAAAATGATTTACAGAAACAAAAATACAATTTTATGTCCTGCCGGACTATATTGTAAATGAAATAATACGTAAAAAAAATACAATCACATCATCTCGATACCTTGTAGAGAATGTTATTTTAAAGTATAATGAAAGAGAAACGAGTAATCCGGAAAAGTTGCCAATCTCTTCAACAAACACTTTTCTATAATTGCGTCTGATCTCACGAAGGAACTAACAAAAAATTCAACATATTACAGTTCCCAAAAAATTTCCGATACGATGTTTCCGAAACTTCTCCCAGCAAAATCCTCAGAATAGTCAGTAAACTAAAAAATAAATATTCATCTGGTTTAGATGAATTTCCGGATTGTTTATGAAAAACTTGTGCGCCTGCCTTTATACATCCGTTAACTCAAATTTTCAATGCTTCTTTATGTACAGGAATATTTCTAGATATTTTCAAAACAGCAAAAATTAAGCCACTTTTTAAAAAAGGGAACAAAAATGATATTCAAAATTACCGGCCAATTTCTCTTTTGTCAGTTTTCTCAAAAATATTAGAGAGGCTTTTCTACTTACGAATGTAGACTTTTCTCAGGAAAAACAAAGCGTTTCCAAACTCACAACACGGTTTGAGAAAATCAAAATCTACGGAAACTGCCATTTTTTCTTTTCTCAAAGATGTTGCTTCATCAATAGACCAAAATGAAGTACCCATTGGAATATTCTCAGATCTTTCGAAAGCTTTTGACGTTATTGACCATAACATATTGCTCTCAAAATGACCTTCGTATGAAATTCGTGGTATTGCCCTCGATTGGATAACTTCGTACTTTAAACATCGGACTCAAAGAGTAGAAATACCATAATGGCACGAAAGGAGATTACATACTTATATTTCCAATTCTTTGCCAACTGAGCATGGGGTTCCGCAAGGTTCGATCTTAGGTCCTATTCTGTTATATGTAAACGATATGCCCTCGTCTATTAAAAATGGAAGAACGGTTCTGTTTGCTGATGACACGAATGTTATTTGCAAAAAAGAAGCATAGTACAATTTCAGAAGTTTCAAATTGGTTTAATAATAACAAATTAATTGTTAACGAAAGAAAAACTGCTTCAATTCATTTTTGCATCTCAAATCGGAAATTGCATGTTCCATTGAAAATGAACAATATGCAATTAGCTGATGTTGAGGCAACAAAATTGTTAGGTCTTTCAATTCAATCAAACCTCAAATGGAATGTACATATAACAGAATTAAACACTAAATTAAGTTCATTATGCTACGCATTCAGAATTCTTTCAAATTCTGTCAGCCTTCATGCAGCTTGTTGCGTTTATTTTACAAATGTACATTCCCGCCTGAGATATGGCATAATATTCTGGGGAAGCTCATCCTGTAGTATTCAGACCTTCAGATTGCAAAAGAAAATTATTCGAATAATGAAAATATGCCTTCCACGGGATCCCTGCAAGCCTCTTTTCATTGACCTGGAATCTTACATTGCCTTGTCTATTTATTTACGAATCCGCAATATTTCTCAAAAATGACCTACTTAACGGAGGGAACATATTTTCATGCAATATTGATATTTATAATTACAACACACACCGTAGAAATCACGTGCATCAAGTGTCAGTATCAATAGCTCAGTACAAGAAACCAACATACTATACATGTATGTTACTTTACAACGCATTGCCAGATGACATAAAACAATTAAAGTCGGTACAAGTTAAAAGTAAAATCTTTCTGCTGCAAAACTGTTTCTATACAATTAGAGACTATACTGATCGTGAAAAAGAAAAATAATGTTTATTGTAACAAAACAAAGATATATAATGAATTAGTTTACGTTTGCATTGTATAAATTTTGTAAAAAAATATTTAATACGCCTGTAACAAGTAATGTACTTCAGCTTCCGGATCAATGACGCCCATCTCGATCAGGTTTTTATCCAGTTTCCCTGATCCATTGAGCAAATGCTGAGAGGGCCCCTTGTTTTGCTTCTAGACGTAAATGTAGCTTCACTGTGCGCACTTTTTGTTGAGCACACCTTTTGCTTGTAGTTCATTTACCGTTGAAATTGATTTTCTATAACTCGGGAACAAACATTTTTCAAATATTTTTATTTTTCTAAAATAATTATTTTCTAAATTCATTTTTTCGTTTGTTTTTTATTCTGGCCCTCAAGAAAATGTGCGCAGATAAATCTCTTTCCCCACACGTCGTATACAGTTTTTACTGTTTTGTGACAAATAAATAAATAAATGACATGAACGTTTAAACAGACTTTTGCTACAATTAGAGAATGACCTACGTACTCTACTTAAATACCAACAACTAGCATTTTGCAGTCTTGTTCTGTTCAGTCTGTCAGTTCTGCAGTAATTTCTGTGTTATGAAGAGAACAAAAACAACTAATTGACAGAAATCTGTGCCTGATTACACGGACAAAATCTAAATTCACTTTTGGTTCCACTTCATCAAAAAATTAAGGTAGCGCCACATACTTGACGAAATTTTTTCTTCACAGCATAATCAAGTACTATACGATAATGATGATACTCTTGGTTTTTACATTTCATTTATCTACTTGGACATTTCTTATATATTTACGCGGTACAAGTCACAAAGCATCATTGTATAGTATCAGACGCCACCCGTAAAATAGCTAAATAGGTGACTTTTTTTGAAAAAGTGTTCCCCATGTTTAGAAATTAATATTCCCACAGCACAAATACATCGGAGTACACCCTAACTAAACTCAGATCTCATTAATATTCATTCCTACCGTGATTACAATCCATAGGCACACAAAAAAGAAGTAATACACAAACAGCATATTATACGCAATTACGCATACATTAAGCCAATAAATAATTTTTATTACTGCCTATTTGAGTACATTTCTCGTATCTCGCTCTCGTAATGGAGTAAATGTCTACTACAATGGGGTGGGTTTGTTTAATTGTCGCATATCAGATCAGGTCAACGATACTCTCACAATAGGGCGATAGTTCTATCACTGTCTCGTACATTGTCATCCGATGTTTCCTCCCTGCCTAGCAAGCTGTCTCTGTTCTGGGATGAATTGTTCCCACTTGCGTTGTACGTATCGCATTTTAACATGAACTTCACTACAAAAATTATTACTGTGGCGCAATGCAGCAATTTAATTCCCTCACATTAGCTCTGTTGCGGCGGACCCGCGTTACAGTTGCTCTCTAGAGTGCGGTGGCTTTTATTTCGTTTACTTGAACCGTTTCAGTTTTACCACGATTTCTTTCTTTGAGGTCATAAACACATCAAAAATTATCACTTACAAGCATCAAAAACAAAATGAACGTCGAGAAACGTTCTTATTTAAATATTTTGCTTTAACATGTAAAATACGTATTTTTAACATTAGGTTTCTAAGAACATATTAAGGTACTTTATGATAAACTAGGCGTAAAACACTAAATACGTATCTTTTTAGACAAAAACCTCCATTAACGTACAAGAAATGAACGCAATTGTACCTTGAACGAAGATTCTGTATTATTAAAATTAATATGGAGAATGAACAATGTTATTTAAAAATCGCTTAATAAAATAATTAAAAAAATACTTAACTTAATTACATGAACATTTGGGCTATTTACCTAACATAAAACGATCCGAAACATCTCCTGGAAAAGGCAGTCCTGTAATTGAAGAACTTCGTGTTTTAGATGACAGGGTGCATCCAATATGAATTTGTTGCGTCAAAAATTGTCCAGTCGATGATAGTAAAAACATATTTTTGCATTGAATATTTCGTAAATATCTGTTTTTTTCATGAGTAGACTTGTGGATCCTGATCAGTGAAGCCACGTTAATGTTCCCAAATTCCCATTTATCTAATTCCTGTATTGCTTTCTACGTAATGCGTACTAAAAGTAAAAAAGAAGACAAATTATGGGGAGCATGCTTTTACCCCTCAGATTACTATGTACTCCATACAAATTAATTAATTTGATTAGCTGTATAATTGCTTTAAATAAAGAAATTGACGTACAGAACAAACATATAACCTGACAATTTTCTGTGTAAACAAAATTTTTATTTTACATCGCAATTTCTCAATAGATAACCAGAATTTCTAGTCTACCTATAATTCCAATCCCATCGCAAGAGCAAGCTATCCCTTTAGAACACACTTAGTCTATTATAATTATGCACAAACGATATACTGAAAACTAACAAACTGACATTTCTTCAGAATAACAGTCTGTTATTGATTTTTCATTCCAGCAGAATAATAATTTAGTTGCCACTATACAGACAACAGGACTTACCACTGTTTTCAAAAGTTCTTTTGAGTTCCCGCAGTTATTGATAATTTATTCATAATTTTTACGAAAAAGTAAGTATTTTTTACCAAGTGAAGTGCCTTAAAGCCTGAGATGTGAAGTGTAACAGAAAATCTGAAGACGCCCCGCCAGGAGAAGAACACAAAGAGGAGACAATTACCTGACCCGGGCATCACGGTTCTTTCAATAAGAGATGCGACATTGCCAATAACATGTTGAAGTTTCGAAACATCGCTGCTCAAAATTAAAACATCAGTGTTAATAATTTGAATTGAATGAATTTGAATATTTATTTATTGGCTTTAACCTTATTATACGCAAGTATACAATTATGAAATCATTAACCAATTAAATAGTCAATTCAATAGAGTTACTCAAAAACAGAAAAATTACAAAACATCAATTACAAAAACACAAAAACCCATTAATTACAAAAAAACTTAAAGTTAACATAATTTTTAATATATTTACATTACACTCTTTTAAAAAAACATTCACAGGTCATGCGTTACAGGAAGTTTTCAAAAACCATGACTTTTAATAGCATTCTATCATGAAATACTACCAAAAAATATTCACATACGTACGTAAGATGTTTCGCATCTTCCACTAATGTTTCTAAGTTAAATTTTAATTTATTATTGTTAATTAATTATTATTTATTATTTATCAATGTTAATAAAGCATCGCCAAAAAACTATTGATGTTTTAAACATTGATTTTTTTGAAACTCGATTAGAAATCAACACTTCTCGCGACGGGTATTTAATTGGAAAGTTATTTAGTAATTAATTTTCAGTGGCATTTAACTGACAAAAGAAAATAAAAAAATCGCCAGGTCACTTAACGAAAGTTGATTATCTGAATTTATCACTCAAAAGTAAAATAGGCTTATTTATTGAAGGAAAATAATATTATTTATTTTTCACCCTTGGTCACATTGACTTGAAGAATAATTTAATTTGTGAATGTCTAAAAATTTTAATAGGATTTTATTATGGTTGTCGTTTTATATTTATGAAATATCAGCTATGTAAAACATTAAACATCGATATTGTAAAAACCAATCGACGCAATCTACCATCTAAGTAATTCACACTTACTTTCCATTCAACTCTCAAATATACCATATTAATTTTTATATATTTCTGGAAATTTTACTGGAAACAAACTATCTGTAGCTTTGTTAGCTTTTCGAGAATTTCCGCAGTAACATTAAAATATTTTTTCTTTTGTCCGAACAAATCAATCCAACATTCATTCGATTGGGCAATACATCTAGTAAATAGGTATGCACACTATTATGTTTTTCTAACATCATACTGACAACTGACGAATACACTGGGCTTTTAAAATATTCCGAATTCTCGATTGGTTTAGCAACAACTAGTAAACCGATGTTTTTATGCAAAAGGGGAATTACTTTATATTATTATGCCGAGACAACTTCCAACCCCTCTGATCAGAGACCCGCGGGATTGGAAATCGTCCTCGGGGCAAAAATATTTATTAATGCCATAGATCATTGGTGTCACTGTTTCCCAATGAACGCAATGGCGCGCTTCGCGGCACCGTGCCAGGTCACGAGCTTCTCTGTGCCACTAGCGTCGAGAGAGAACACTATTGGTAACCTCGCCGTTTTACAGCAGTAATGGCGTTGTCTCTTGTGGCGAGGTGATGATCTGCATGGAGGAGCGATTTCGCCGTGACACTCATGCCACGGACTCTCGCTCATGGCATCGACCTTTACAACACTGCCAGTATTTTGAAATATGTCCTTTTTGTCTGAATTTTGTGAGCACTGCATCTGCTTAATTTATGGTGGAGTATTTTATATCAACCTTAAGCTGCTCTCCACACCAATTAGTGTTTACTCAATCGCATCAGGGGCGTGGCGGAATGGTTTTTTTGCCTGCAGTACTAGAAGTAAATACAGTATAAATTGTTGGCTTAAGGGTGAGACATTTTGGATCAAGTTTTCAAGTTTTGGGAATAATTTGAATGTATAAATTTGATATTTTGTAACTTTGAAAATAGTATACATTATTACATTAACAGTATTTAAATTGTTATTATTAGTACAACTGGATAGCCAGTGATTTAATCGCACGGGAATTTTAAAGCCAAATCGTTTCCTTTATTCCGATATTTATTTGTAATTTTCATCTATTCAGTTAGGTCTGCTCTGTCTTGCTCTGCTCTGCTCTGCCTGAACGCCAAACTGCCCAAACCCACCCTTCTCTCTTCCATGGTCGTAACCCTGCCTTGCCTGATCCCAATACTACCCGCCTTACCGCCAGGTTGTGCGTGATGACATTTGAAGGACAGTAGAGTGCTTTCGAAATTTTTCACATTTTTCAATCCAAGCAAAAATGTGGAACTCTTCTCAACGATCCAATCAATTTCCCTGTGTCCCCTCTGCCAATTATTTTACATAACACTCCCCCACAACCCCTCACCTACTGAGACATTTTCAAGAAGATACTAACCATAACTCCTCCGACCTTCACTTCACCTTCGTCTTTTAACCCCGTTTCAAATTTCCCTCCGCGCAGTCTCCCGAGATTCGCCACATTTGGTGAGATAAAGAGCTCAACGTGTTATTTTGATTTTTGAAATTTCACTTTATATTTTTTAGATGTATCGATTTTCATTTCATTTTGTGTTATATTTCCCTTTCTTTTTGAAAAATTATTTTTAAACGTACTTATGCTAATTTAATTATTTGCATTATTTGCTTTATCTTACTGGTTATTTATTTTTTACGATTTTTTTATATTGTATGTTTCTAGACTGAAGAGGACGGCAAAGCCGTCGAAAACAAGGTTTCTTAATAAACTTAAGTTGACAAAGATGACTTTATTTTATCCTTTAATAATGGCAACAACACCTCATCAGCATTCTCATAATTCCTTAAAATCAGAGTAGTTGAGACTTTTAATAGAATAGACACTTTATTTTAAAATGTTTAAATTTTTTAGATAAGAATAATTTTGGATTCAGAGAAGTTGTATTATTTTATAAGTTAATGCAAAATAATGACATTGTTTTTCAAACTTTCCGCTAGTTACCTTAAAACGCCCATTTTACTTTGAGAAATGGAGTATTTTTGAAACATTCAAAAATTGTATTATAATTTCAAAATTGTTTTGAATTACGAAAAAGAGAACTCTCAAACTACCATGATTCTTTCTTCTCCAGAGCAGTTATTGTTACAATACAAATGTTCGGTTTCCAGAGGACGATTGGAATCTACCAAGAGCAGCCCAAAGCAACACCTCTTGCTCCCCACCCCGATTCTCTCCCCTCCCGCCTCCTCCAGCCCCATCCACTTCGGGCTGCCCGGCTCGCCCCTTCCTTCCGCCCCGCGCCGCCCCTCCCCTTCCCAGCCTTCACATTCCGCACTGCCCGTCCAGCCCGTCTCGCCGTCCCGTCTCGTTCCACGCCACCTCTCTCCTCACCGGCCTGCCCACCATCCCCTTCGCTCCCCGCCCACGCCCCCTCCCCGCCACGCCTCCGGAATCACGCTACTCTTCCCCTCCCCTCCCTCGCTTCCCTCCCGCCGAGGTCGTTCGCTGTCTGGAGGAGAATTCTAGCGGCCGGCTGCTCTGATCGGTAGTTTTTCGTGGTTTCTCCGATCAACACCAGGCGAATGCCGGAGCAGTACCCTAACAAACGGGACACGGACCGCGCTGCGATCTTTCCTACCTCTTCCTTGTCCTATCTTCTCCACTTACACACACTTACGCTAACATGCTCTACACTACCACACATGCCGGGAGACCGGTGGGAAGATTAGAGCTTGTCACGCTGGTGAGAGATACCTGTTTCGGGAAAAGCCCGCTGGCCGACGATAGGTCGGCGCCGAATCTCGCTATCTAGTGGGGAAGACCATTGCCACCTCCCGAACAAAAAACATATGTTATCACAACGAGCCTAGTAGTTGACGCGCCCGGAATCACTAACAATCAATCATTCCACTGTCTCCCCGTCCCTCCCCCGACCGCCTCCCCCCCTACGCTTCGCCCCTGCCCCTCTTCCTAGCCCTGATCCGCCCCACCCCGTGCCGAGCGCTCTGATTAATGAGGCGATGGGTCGCGGCGTCGAGCCCCCGCGCGGCTGCGGCCGCTCCCATTGACACTGAGCGGCGCGCGCAGGCGCAGGCGCTGGGCGAGCGAAGGGCGAGCGAAGGGCAGCGCGCGGCGCTCAAAGGGCCACAACGGACCGCGAGGCCCCCGCGCACTCCCTTTGTGCGGCACGCGGACGCGGAATAGCAGCGGGGGGCGAGTCAAAGGGACGTTCTACTAGCTTGTTTCAACCCATTCCCTCTTGTATCGCTAAGAAACTGAATGACGGGAATAGGTGTGGCCATGGAAGGAGAAAGATAACGGCACGTTGTGGATACGGTCCCCGATGCTGAATGTGAAAATGGGACGAAAGGATTTGAATGGCATGAGGGTAGGGGGGTTACCTCATTAGCGTGTGCGGTCTTGGTAAGAGATTGAGTGAATCGCTGATTGGAAAATGGAAGAAAGTCCATTGCACCATGCACCTATGTTTCGAAAACTACTAACAAAAACATTCTGACGCTTACAATTTTGTTGCTACTGTTTTGTGATGCATTACATACTTGTAGCAGACAAATCACTCCTACTAAATGGTTTTAATACACTTGCTATACATATTGGAATCTATCTTCATTTGAAGTTGAAGGACATTCTTCCTTTTTTAAAAGCATGAACCTTTCCTTGGGTAATTTACAAAGAAATTGTAATAAACACAGGTTTATTTGCATTTTTACTCCAATTTTCATTGATTTATTTACATTTAACAATGGAAAAGAAGTACCTTATACTCCAAACAATACAACATACAATTCGAAAGTTTCGATAAATTACAAAAAGCTGAAAGGTATTAGAAAAATAATGAACTATATCCCATAAAAATATGAGGAGTTTTATAATAACATACTTCAAAGGCCCTCAAAGAATGTTGGCCTATCTGATGAAGATTCCAACAGTGTCAAGAAAATACGCAGACGAGATAACCATTCTGGGCCAAGGCAAGAACCTATCGTCTACTCAAAAAATATTACAAACTGCACTTAACAAGGTACATAACTGGTCCTTGAAGACAGGTTTCAAATTCTCTCCCCGAAAAAGTAAATGTATTCTCTTCACAAAAAAGAAAAGAAATTGAACCACCAATCTTAAAGCTTGGCAATGAAGCCCTGAGTTTTGTCACCAATATCAAAATTCTAGGAATGTTTTTTGACAACAAACTGTCCTGGAATCCTCACATACAAAACCTATCGGATGAATGCAAAAAGAGAATTAACATCCTAAAACATTTAAACCATAACAACTGGGGGTCAGATAAAAACCTACTGCTTCTTACGTACAAGGCTATAATTCGATCCAAATTAGAATACGGATCAATTCTGTATTAGTCTGCCAGCAAAACAGCACTGAATAAATTAGACTCCATCCATCGTATGTGTCTACGAATTTGCACTGGATGTTTTTTCACTAGTCCAATAGGCAGCATATTAGTTGAAGCCAAAGAACCTCAATTATCATATCGCAGAGAAGTAACAATCATTAAGTACGCCATCAGAGCCTGCTTCTTTCCCAAACTTCATCATCTACAACATTTTTCCATCTCAGAGTATTATCAAGAATACTAATCCCAGATATAAGCCTCTACATTACAGAACAAGAGAACTTCTCTCAAACCTCGAGGTGAACATTCCTAGAATGGAAAAGCACAGAAATTTAATTCCGCCGTGGATTATACCACCGCTTATTTCTGATTTGTCCCTCTTAGAATTACAAACAGTAACCTCACTCAGATTAACGCACAGATGAACACCAACTCATCCAAAGAAGAATGGAATAAGCAACTTAAAGAAATAACCCTCAAATGGGTCCATATTCCATGTCAAATCGGCCAAAATTCCCCGCCCAGCTTCCGATTCGACTGAAACTTTTTAAATCGTTTTAGAATGACGAAACAACACTGGATATTGTATTTTTGGCATTAAATATTACTTCCTTTGGAAAGTTTTGAAATGTGATATTTTGCATGAATTTCAGAGGGTATTTTCTAAAAACTAGTAAAATATCTTCAAATTTGATTTTACTTTGCAACTTGCTTTATATTTCTAATGAGTACATCCCACGCTAAAGCTTTGATATGACAAACCTAATTTTAACGTCATTAATAAGGCCGAATTACGGCCAAAGTAAATAATTACGAATTTTTTTCAAAATTAATTTTCTAAAATACTCCATTTCGGATTTTCTTCTTTTTGTCGTCAGATTGAAGCGAGGACATTGAAGTTTATAGTAGTTGAAGAATCTCGAAGGTAAATTGGAATTTACCAAAGTTATTAGCACTTAAAGTTACATTTTCATTTTTACTTTTTATGGACTTAGGAGATCTACACATATACAAACGCTTATCATTTGTAAATCTTTTTTTCGTTATTTAGTTATTAATTCTCATACATTTTAAATGTACGTGAGGTATATCTTTGAAGGCAGAAACTTCTATTTATACCGGGTGACCCACCAATTGTAAGCCACCGTCATATCTTCTTAATGGTTCACAACATCGAAAAGCAGCACAAATGCACAAATCTAAAAATATTACAAACAATATCTCTAAAGCATATCACTTGTCCCATGATTCCGCATGGATGAGCGAAAACTGCTTTTGCACAGTTTAACTCCGTGTTGCTAGTAAATAGAGATTGTATTGTTTCAGAATTTGTTAACCTCCTTCAATTACTTAGTCTCAGAGAATAAGTACTGAATATCACGAAACAATATTTTGGATAGGGTTTCCATTTTCGGTATAATGCATATGTTGTGTATTTCTGTTGTAACTTTTCTACAGTTCTCCGTACTATGCAATGTAATTTTCGAGGTTCAGCGAGTAAGTATTAATGTGCTCAGTGAATATTTACAAAACAAATGTTTATAAAACCCACTTGATATTTTCTCTTCTGACGCTGTAAACAGAATGTTACGGCCGAAAATTGTAGATGGTGTTATTGAGATGATTCTAATACGAGGAAAAATAAAAACAACATGTCCGCGCTATTTAAAGCAGAATTTAAGAGCGCGCTCTTTCAGTTTTTTGTAAATACCACAAGAAAATGAAGGAGATCTTGAAAAGTGGATCAGAATTTTAAAAACGCCAAAAACGTTTTGTAATAAATGAATTTTGATTAATTCCGGTGGTGAATTTCTGCTACACGCTATTGAATGTCAAAATTAGTTGCGATGTAGGAGTCAAGGAGGGAATGGTGGGCGAATCAAGGCAAAGCGTGTTGGCGAGAAGCGCTGGGTGCGGGAATATTAAAAGATATTGGTCTGAGAAGCAAAGATTGCTCGCGATCGCTGAACCCCGCGCGACAGACTTCTGACGTAATTTGCTACCCAATATCGTCATTGTACAAACTATAGTTTTGTTTGTAACAAAATACGAGAACCATTTCATAAATAATGCACAGAATTTAATATTTTCTTACATGTTTATTTTTTGAGAAAATCTCTTTACGATCCTTCAATGTAGTCTTCATTCTTCTCAATTACCAAGTTTCTACGACTGAGAAGCTTTAGAATTCAATCAAATACCCCTTCTTTGTTCATCGGACAAATGGTTCGAGTAACGGCTGCATAAAGCTCAACAAGGGATGAAAAGGAAGTTCTAGGAAAAGGTTTTTCAATTCTGAGAAAAGTCGAAGACTGGTGGAGCCATGTCAGGTTTATTGGGTGCATCTTGTAACACTTTCCAACCACATTCTTGAACTTTGCTGTTCAGACTTTGGCCGTACGTGGGAAAGCGTTGTCGTGGAGAAATGAGTATACCAAAATTGTCGAGCAACTGATGTCGTGTTTTGTACATTTTCAGTATCAATCTTGTGACAGAATTCGAAATATGGACGGTATTGAAATTCCTGGGGCTTCGGAAAGGTTTCACATCTCGCTCGACAATCTTTTTCAATAAAATCTACCACAAATTTCACACTCCATTCATCCGTCCATGTTCTGGGTCTTCCCGGTGTTGCGTCTTGTTTCTTTCTCATTCGATTGTCACGAAATCAACTACACCAATGGGAAACTGTTCTGCGGACCATTGTAAGCTCGCCTCACGCTTCGCTTAAAACTTTGTGGATTTCAAATGGACTTTTTACGCCGTAAAGGTTCGATCTGAACATGCGACCTTTGATTCTCAGACCGCACCCGAGATCGATTGCACCCGAGACCTGGTCAAACTCCATTTCTAAGACCCGTTATTAAATAAAAAAATAAGTTATTGATGAAACCGAGACACATGCTTCATCCTAAAACTTTGAAACACAAGAGATGCAAAAATCAGTTCCGTTCCGTTCTTCAGTTGGCGATGTTGTCAAACTGCATTATTTGTGAAATGACCTCCGTAGTTTATTTTCTTCGGTAATCATCAGTGCTTCGACTCACAATAAGTAGAATCTTCTGGAGGGTGTAGACCTGATAGGACTGACATGAATATACAATATATTTTCTATAGCGCGAGCTATTAAAGCGACGCTATAAATGTCAAGTATTGCTGAAAACAAAGCCATACGTTCAGTTAACATTGCATTAGGGTAAGCTAGTCGTTATGACGCTTTTCCGTTACTCTATTGCATTCGTCGTTGGTTGCATTGCCCGGAGACTAAATGCCCATCCTCGGAGAGCTATGAATAGCATGCGCTACGATTGCGGAGCATTTCCGTATTTCATACGTAGATAATGACTTTCTGGCTAAATACTTAATAATACACTGGGGTTGGTCAGCTGCGTTTCCCAGCGCTCCTCACGGAAGAGTTATTACAAAGCAAGCCCGCCCATAAAACATTCGATTTTGAGAGGAATATATTTTTCCTGTAGCGACTCCGTTATTTGTCAATTGAAACATTCATAAATTCATGCATGAAACCTGTTTTGTTGCGATGAACTGGTGAGAATGGAAAAGTGGGCGGGGCAGTCCGAAGGGTGAAATACCAGAAGGGTCATTAGCAGAAACTGTAAATCAATGCCTTGTTAGTGACGAATGGATGTTTTATTTGAAAGTGCAGGAATGCGGCGGGCGCGGCCGGGAGAAGGGGGACTCATTTTCCTGACAAAAGTGCGAAATAAAACAAGATGCATGACAAGCGGCGGGCCGCCCCCCGTCCTCGCGCTAGCAGGACGTGTTACCGCCCCCGCCCCGTCCCCGTCCATCCCCCCGCCTTGCCCCACTCCACCATGAGCATGCAACCCTCCCCGCCCCCGTCTCCACTTTGCCCGCCTCGCCCCCGCCCCGCCCCCGCCTCGCCCCCGCCTCGCCCAGCCCTCCAGTTCGCCCCCCGTTCCAGCCACCCTGTCGCCTCACCCCCGCCCCGCCCACCGTCCCTACCCCACCACGCCCCCGCTTCGACATGGTATTGCCACTCTCCCCACCCTGCCCCCACTTCGCCCCACCTCTCTCCGCACCGCCCCTTCCTCGTCCCGTCCCTTCCCCGCCTCGCCAACGCTCCGTCATGGTCTTCCCATCCGCACCGCTCCTCCCCCACTACTCCTCGCGTCACCTCATCCCCGCCCCAACTCCGCTCCGTTCCCGCCAGCCTCCGCCACCACAATCACCCCCGCTACTACCACTCGCCGCCCCGCCGCCTAAACGCGCCGCCTGCCGCTGCCAACGGTCGTCCACCGACGCGATGCGACGGGATGCTCGCGCGGCTGACGTGGCAACACGCGCTCCGCACGTCAGCCTTCGAACTGAGTTCGCAGATCACCCCACTAATTGAACTCAGTAGAAAAGCGGCTGTCCCATAGATTTAGGGGAAATTGAGTTATTAGCGATTAATAAAACTTCTAATATTATTTTTTTAATGTAATATGTTATTTATATCCTGTACTGAAATTATATGCAAGTGTACGTCTTTAAAAATGTTATAATGTATGTTATAGTGCACCAGGTTGTATTATGAAAGATTCTAGTAAAACACTCAGTACCTCAGAACGAGGCCAATGTCATGTCCCTTGTTATACCGAGATCTTGTTATGGTCCATGTTTCGAGTCATTACCGCTCTGAGCGAGTAAAAATTACAATGATTTCCGCAAAAAATACCAATATGATTCTAATGAAATACCTTTAAAAGTATTTGTTCTAGTATGTACGTCAGATGAAGGTAAAATATCTTTAAAATTACCAGTATTTGATGGCAGTACACCGATATTTTTAAAGGTATTTCGAATAGAGATATAATATAGGATATTAAGTGAAATACCCATTGATCATTATAATGATAAATATACTAATTCGTCAACTAGAACAAATGAATAATATTCCCCTATTAATATCTGATTAAATGAATATGACTACTTTTGCTGATATTATAATTTTCCTGCTTGAGAACGCTATGGAAATTTACACTAATATTGATCCTATAAATATGTATGATCATTTATTTGCCCTGCTTAACCATAAATTCACTCTATTCTGAAATATTATCTTTTGTTTCTATTTCTATTTGCTTATGCGTTTCGAGATACATGGTTACTTCCTATCTGCCGTACGTGAATGTACAAATCTACTGATTTGCGATCTTTGGAATTTCTGTTAATTAAAACTTGTTAATTTGAATTGATGACAACTTGCTACAAATTATCAGCCTTTTCTCCAAATAAATAACTTAACAATTTTGGTTACACCTTATAAATGAGCTCATGAATTGATCTAATCTAATTTTTGCTCGTATACAATTATTATGATTCCATACGAGTCAAGAATTAACGTTCATGGATTACATTCTTTATGTACTACAGGAGGCTCTGCTTCCCTTCACACAATAAAAAGCTTCATGCTCGTAACCATCGAACATACGAGTAGTTTCTATTTACCAGTCGTCCTGACGTTTATTCTTTGACTATTCGTATTATTAGAATGTTTGTATCCAAAATTCGCCCTTTCCCGTACATGACTACAATAATTCTTCTTCTTACAAAGTAAAGAGTGAAAGGAAAAATAGTATGAATTAGAATACAATATTTTTTATTGAAATCGTAAGCGCAAATGGACAGGCATCTAAAGACAAAATTGATACGATATAGCAGTATTGTTTGGAGGGAGGGCAGAATTTACGAAGAATATGGAATTTTTATTTATGAAATGGGCCGGATTTTACAATAAGACTATGGATTGTATGGAAATGAGGTTTGCGTAAGAAGAGTTGGGAAGATCATGTCACAGTGGTCAGTCAAAATCTGATAAATTGTAAAAAACTGTATGGTGGTGAACAAAATATTTAATTTGAAACTGGATGGAAATTTCTGTGATTTTCATCCAGAGTATTTAATATTTATTAATAATTTGAAGATGAGTAGGAAGGGAATAAATTATGGAGCAGAATAGCAATTTAAAAGGATTCGTTCACAATGTGAACGAGGGGATGATACTGTGATGTGCTGGATTTTGTTAATGAAAGTGGCACGACTGGTACGATAAATTGATGAAGTGACTAACATTGTGATGAAAATCGCCCTTGTGGAGGTGAGAATGCTAGAAACACAAATAAAGAGAATTCGTTTCTAAACATTGAAAATTACAAAATTTTTCATTAGGAATATTCAGCGAGCGTTAATATATTTTTGGATACGTAAAAATGTGAGTTTTCCTTACAAAGAAGATTTTACAAGGTATTCAAAATAGATATGGTGTGCTGTGTTACAAGCAGTTTGAGAACAAGAGATTCCCCCGTCTTAGATGAAATATTAGAAGTCCATTATTTCCTGTTTTATATAATCATGACAAATAGTACAATAATGTTTTTTCTGCGTTGTAGTACCACTAGATTATGCATAAAAATTCCTATATGAATACTAACTCGGGTCTATTACAATTCTACGAATGCATATTGTATGAAGATAGAATAATGGTAAATCGGTGTTCACTGGGGGAACTCGGAAAAAATCCTATTACGAACAGCTTAAACGAACGCGAATTCTACTTGGAAAGAGAGGTTTTGCAACCGCCGCGCCGCGCCGCGCCGCGCCGCGCCGGATTCGAGGTGAAAGGTCAACTTCGCAGCGAGCGGCGCTTCCGGGAATTCCTCCTTTCCGCTAACTCGCCACCACCGCCATCACGCCGCTCTGCCACCCCAGCCAGCCCCATCCCACCCTAGCCGCACCCCCGCGCCGGCATCGCGTGCCGCATCGGCGCCGAGTGACGTGTTGCAGCAGTAAACACGGCGATCCCCTCCCCTTCCATCCGCCGCCGAGTTTCTCCAGCGCGCGCCTCGCTCAGCAGCAGGGGCGGGGGCGGGGGGGGCGGCGGAAGTTTGATATATCCCCGTCGGCTCGCAGCCATTAGGAGTCGGAGAGACGGTTAAGTGCCTTCATCTGCTTACGCGCGATGCATCACGGCTGGGTGCGCCGTGAAGGATCGCGGGCGCCTCACCGCCAGCTCAGCTCCGAGGAAGGCGGCCCCGCCCCCCTCGCCCCGCCCACATCCCCTCCCTCATCCCTGTCCCCGCCCTCACCCCAGGCTCCACCGCCATCCCCCCCGCCTTCACCCCGCCCCCGCCTCCGCCCACTCCCCGCCCCGCCCACTCTCCGCCACCGCTTCCACCTCGGGGCGATTGATGGCGGTGGACCCCCCCTTTGCCCTCCGAGGCCACGACGCCGCACGCGCCACCGAGGTGTTGAACCTCAAGGAGCAACTTCCTGCAGGAGACTCGTGACAGACGTGGCCACGCCACTTCCCCGCCCTCACGTCTACCTTAAGACACCAGTGTTCGCAATGTTTCGTTCTTTTACACTTGAAATTGTTGCGTTTCAACTGATTCGATACCTTTTAATAATTATACTCGCAATACTAATTGATCATCCGCCGAAGTATGTTGTGGCTTGATATTACTTGCTAGGCCCCGCATTCACTCGCCAAGAGGAGGAGGCTGCCAGGGACTCTCAAGTACTAGTATTAAGTAAGTTGGGATTCTTGGAATCTGAATCCCTCACGAGACTGCAGGATGGTTGATCAGCTCAGTGAAAATATTAAAAAAATGTTTACTCGCAGTGCTTAAAACAAAAGTCCTTTTCTAAAGATGAAAAAGTTAAAAATTAGAGAATCAGAAACCTCCGTCCAAGTGAATGGTATTTCGGAGAGTTCCCCGGAGCGGGGCCTACAAAGGTGTTTTGTAACCCATGGGGTCCGAAGCTTGATACGTCGGTGTGGGCGGCATGTGCCCTCGTCCCTCTGCAGACTGACCATTGAACACACTCTGCCTGCACCTATCTGCCCGGGTGCCCTTGCTCACTGAATGGTCTGTACATGCCGGACGCAAGCCAATGCAAGAAAGAACATGCTGTTGTAGCACCACGAATTAATGTAGTCCAAGATTCTGTGTACGAATTACGAAGAGTGGCAAAATGACTGACCACTTTACTTTCTTGTATATCACTTACGGATTATAGAGAAAATATCGTTATGCTGCGGCCAAAAACGAGGATTTTTCGATGGAAAACAAACTAGAGGCCCTGATAGCTGCGGCTGGTGTCCAACAAACTGGAGATTTCCCATCCATCGAATGATGGGAATGTAATTTCCAAAATTCGACACACTAGTGTATATTAAGTGTAAACTATTTATACCATGAACATAATTTTAAGGGGTGTATCTACGATAGGCATTCTAAATCTCCCGCACACATAGTTGTGGTTTTGACTTCCAGGGCACACGAATTTTCGCATTAGTACTGCTTTTAAACAATAGTCGGTAATAAAAATCAAAACAAAAACGAACTATGATTCGAAAATACGATCATCGGAACCTCGCAGTTAGTAACAAGCACAATTGTTTAGACGCGACTAGATCATTTAATTTTTTGCTGACCTTATTGCTCCTTCTTGTGGTGATAACAAAATAAAATTAGTATTTATTTCCAAAATTTCACTAACCCGATGAATATTGCAATAATGAAAGACAGGTAATTTTTCGGGAATGTATTCTCTCTTAATGTGAAATACATAATCATATGCTATATATTGACATTTTCCTTCTTTCAAACAATTTGGTGCGAAGAAAGTCCAGGCAACGTCGGGTATTTTTCTAGAAGATAAAGGAAAAATTTTGTTGCATCCCACCACGGACACTACCTCCTTTGGAACTTCATATAATCAATGGAAACAAACTAGTTGTGCTATAACATCACATACTTTCTCACATTATTTCCAAGTCCTCCGCTATATCCTACTACTACATTAATATGCAAAGGAGTTTTCAGCTGGCAAAATCTATTTTCCACGACGCGAGTCTACCTCACGTCCTTCGAGTTAACTCACCGTCTGCCATACCACCACGCTGCAGGACAGTAAGGTTTGAACTCATCACGCTTGAAAATGTCATTGTCTCAGTATTTTCAATACTCAATTTTTGCAATTTTCAAAAGTACTGAGTGTTTGCTAAAATGGGATTAGCACCATATTTTTTACCATCCGCTGTTACGGAATCCAAAAGCAGAAATCGTTTATTGAAAAAAATTGATACGGTCTTTTTATAAAACTTCTTTTTAGAAATTGCATAAATTTCAGACTCAAATTACAGGAAATATACATTTTCCAAAAAACTTTACTTTTTTTTAAAGAGCTGATTTCTAACAACAGGCTGTCAAAGGCAAAAATCGCTATCTGAAAACAGGGAAAGTTCGCCGAAAATACGAAAAACGCCATATTTTTTACCGGCCCTTGATATATATATATATATATATATATATATATATATATATATATATATATATATATATATCAAGTGTGTGTGTGTGTATATATATGTGTGTGTGTGAGGAAAGATTGAAGAGAAACATTGCACTGGTTATTGAGAATTTTTGTTAGAAATTACATAAATTTCAAACATAAATTACTCAAAATCCACTCGTTTCTTTCGAAAAATTGTATCTGATCTTTTGCAAAGAGTTGATTTTTTACAAAAGACTTTGTAAAAAGAAAAGGAAAATTATCTTCAATTTTGTACTTTTGAATTGACGACTTGCAATTTTCGAAAAAACTGAGCGTTTGCTGAAAAAGGGTCAAGCATCATGTTTTTAGCTTCCCTTTTACTATATTTAAATTTCAAAATAGAGAAAACTTAAAGAAAAATGGAGCAGTTTTTGAGAAACAATTGTTTAAAATGTTTAAAATACCTTTATTTCGAATAATATACGCTTATATTTTCGAAGACTTGAAAATGAAAATATTTGAAGATCTGTTTTTAAGAAACAGATTTAACAAAGAATAAGGAATTTCGAACGTGAGTTCTACACCATTCTCTCTAAATGTCCTTTACGTCATCAGAGGACAACGTTTAATAAAAAATTGGGAGCCACTTTTGACAAAATTTTCAAAATGTTGTTGAGGTTTTATGTAAAGTACCCTCAAAAATCAAAGTATCTTTGAAACTCCTGAGCCTCAAGTTCATTCAGTTCGATCGACGTAGTTTAGTTTTGCGGTAAATGGGCTGAAAGTTTTAGACGCTAGCAGTGACCACAGACGGACATATAGACGTTTTGCCGTCAACTGACTTTTCGGTATTAAGGACCCACAAAACGTGGTCTCTAGCTACATCATGTGGGAAGTAATTTACTATATTTTGCATCGAAAATTCGCCGATTAAAGAACTGTTTCTTCTTAGGCAGAACCTTCGAAAAGACGAGAAAATAAAACGTATATTAAGTATGTATGGGGTAAAAAACATGGGAAAACGTGCATCAAATGTAGCGTTTACAATCACACTTACACTGATGGAGCGAAGTATGAGAACGGAGGCGGTGGTCTAATTTACTCTTCAGATAGCAATCTAAGTCAAGCCTTCAATCCACAAATCTCGGTGAAGGCATTTCAGTCGTACGCCATACTAAATGCAATGAGACAAATAACGAACTCTAGAAGAATGAAGCATATTATATTTACTAACTCACTATCTGCTTTGCAAGACTCAATTAAAGTCAGAACAACTTCTGAAATATTAAATCATTTGCAGAAGTTTACATTAACGCAACAAAATCAAGAATGAAAATCGTAGTTCTATGGCTAGCACTACATCATAAAATCTTCCGAAATGAGATTGAAGTTAAAAGAGCAACTGTGGAAGTATTCCAAAGTTACCCACGGAGACCAACATCTTTGAAGATATTTGGAAGTACGTGAACGATAAATTGACTCATAAATGGCGTTTTCTATGGTGGGGCTGCAAATCTAGTCAATTCTACAATACTATGACGAACTATAGTGAATTCTTACAAGTTCAACATTGAGCCTAAAAGAATAGACATATCGAGGATCACAACAGGACACACACACTAACACAGATATACCTTATAAATAAAATCCTAGAACCTTTATGTAATCATTGAAACACAAATCTAGGCTATTTTTTTAATGATTGTGTAAATTACAACCAACAGGGACAATTTTACCTAGGAGAAAAAAAAATTATACTATTCTAATGTCATAAAGTTTTCAACAGAAAGTCATTCATTTATGTAAAAGTGTTAATATTTTTGCTAATGTAATAAAACTAACTGTGATATTTAACTTTATTTCACAGCTTAACACTGAACTAAACTTAACAGAACATGTATCTATGTAATATCCTCTACTGTCAGTCACTCATGCCCATGTTGTTAATGCGACTTCAAATAAAATTCATTAAAAATATTTATTAAAGAAATTCCTCATTTTTACTTGAAGTTCAAATACCTTTCTTTTCGACGTACGAATTCCTCAATCATTTTATGATCAAAATCAACTTTTATTATAAGATTTTTTTCTATTGATAGTAATGCTGTTATGATTTAAATCATGATTTAGATCAAATTATTTTTTAAATCCATAATTTAAATCAAAATTAATTGTTTGTGATATTTGAAAAGACATTTGCATTTTAAATATTTGTAAAATAAAAATTACTCAGATAAAATTCTTAAATCAATTAGAAAGTTTATGTAAAAAATTTATTTTACTTCACATAACTTAACAACACACGCTAATTTAACAGCAATACTGCCCTAACACATATAATTAGTTTAGAGAAAAACACATTTACAGCTTCAACGGTGTCCATAATTCTAGATTCGTATTAAATGCGTGAAAACGGAATTTTATTAATACTCATTTAAAGAACAAAAATATTATTGTTAAAACTAATGAAAACAGTAGTTGATCTTGATAGCATTAATTATATTAACCTTCTTCTTTATGTGTATATTGATAAAATATCATTTTAAGTCAAAGTTTTTAAGTCATTTTTAAGTCGTTTTAAGTCATTTTTTTTAAGTTTACTCCCCCCCTCTGACTCTGAAAGGGTTAAGGGATAGTACGCAAGTAACAATCATTATATCCCATATTTTTTTATAAGAGGACAATTGTTAGGTGGAATTTAATATATTAAAAACTTAAATTGTTATACGTTTTTGGATAAATTCAGTTGTTTTTCACAATAAGTGCTTTTTTGATTCGAATGGTTTAACACAAAAAATTGGTAAAATGTCTTTGAATGATGAATGCCTTTTTTATTTTCTCGTATACGCACGTATATACGGAGTAATATACGTGTATAAGAAAAGTTATGGGATGCTGCGCGAAAAAATGGCGAATTGTCGACAAAAAAAATCGTATTCTGGCCGTGATAACGAAAAATTAAATAAATCCAGTAGCTAAATTAAGATAAAATCCCCTAATACGTGGTGTAGCCAGAATCCCTGTTTTGTATGTCCCTGTTTTGTCCGTCTGTCTGTCCGTCTGTCTGTCCGTCTGTCCGATGTATGTGGAGAACACTAGCACTTAAACTATGCGTACGATTTTCTCCAAATTGAAGAAATCCCTGTCGATCTGGTCTGAGTGGAAGCTCTGAGATTTTGAAAAACATTCAAATTACTTTACATGAAGCATCACGGAAATTTTACCAGCAACTTTCTCAAAAACGGCTACAATTTTTTTATTTCTTTTATTTCTTCAAGAATTGATTAATATACACTTATTAAGGTGGCATAACTCGATTTTCACGGTTAACTCTTAATTTTCAAAAATTGCAAAAGTTTGAATTTTCTTCGGAGTTTTAGACCAACTACAAAATTGCAGATAGAGCTCTTTCCGCCATATAAAATTTGTTCTTGAAAGTGAGTTCATTCTTTAAGGTTATATATATGTTTGATAACTGTAGTAGTTGTCACGCAATATTGCGTGCAATAGGTACAAAAACAAGATTTTCTCAAAACGGCTCCAAATTTTTGGTACGGATAATGCTAAATGTACTCTATGAGATGACATAAACGCCATATTGCTCTATTCTTTTGTTTTTTTCAAAAATTGCAAAAATATAATATTTTTGATTTGTGTCTCACGTCGTTAATATTTACACTATCGGCACTTTTTTCACAATATTATGTTAATTACTGCACATGGGCTTTAAATAATGTCCAATAAAGTTTCTCGAAAACTCAACAGTCTTCTGTAAAAACTAGCTCAAAATTCCGCATTTTCAGAAACGCTGAAACGCCTTTTCACGCTTAATTTTCACATAATATGGCTCCAAATCTTCCCTCCAAACTTTTGGAACGGATAGTGCTAATTGCACTCTCTAATATCACCTAAATTTTATTTTCGGTTTTGTGTTATTTTTTCAAAAAATTACACAAATGTAATGTTTTTTAAAAGATTTCTCACATCTTTAATATGCACATTACCAGCAATTTGCAAACATTATTATTTTTGTGAGTGTGTTTCAAATGCTTCAAATTAATTTTCTTGAAAGCTGAAAAATATTCTCTGAAAAAAGCTTCAAATTCCGCATGTTTAGTAGCACTTAAACCCCATTTTCTTAAAAACAGCTACAAATTTTTAAATGATAATTGCCATTTATGACGAAGTTTTTGTGTTTTTTAATATTCTAAAATTAATATTTCTGTTCAACTAATAGGGAATCGAAAAATTAAGAAAATGTCAAAAATGTACTTTGGGTGGCGATAGATGGCAGATGGCAAGGATATGTGGCAATTCCAAATAGCTAGCCCAGATCGAAGGAAATAGAAAACTAATACGGGAAAGTCTGTGCCACTCTGTAGCACCATTAGTTTTAAATTATGCTAATAGACGGTGCCTCAAGCTTATTTGGAAAAGTGGACGCAAGTGTTTCAAGAGCACCAAACTATAAGTAAATCAAATTTAAAGATTTTGTGGGTTAGGGTAATTTTGCACCGGACTCCTTAAATATTCAAATATATAGCATCTTAATTTTTTAAAATAAAATTCCAACAATTTAATGGTAAATTTAATAACTGATGTTTAATTAACTTTTTTCTGCTTTTAAAGTAATTGAGGATAAATAAACAACTGAACGATTTTGTTTTAAAGTAAAACATCTAATGTAATTTTCAAAGATCTTGTTTAAATCCAATAAATCTGATTTAAATAAAAAAACTATTTTTTTATTTTTTTAAAAAATCATGATTTTTTTCAGCCCTAATTCATAGAAAGACCAATGCAGACGATCTGTCTTGTGCATTGCTGTTCGTCTTTATGCGTTTGAGGGTGGAAAAAACATTTCTCTGCTTCATAAGGAGTAATTGTAATTTTCTTTACGATTTCTAGTAGTTTGAGAACTTTACTTAATGTTTCTTCTAAATTGCAATCTTTGGAATATTGAAGCAGAGCGTGATAATATTCTGAATTTATGGTTCATTTACGATTCTATAAATGGT
Organism: Acheta domesticus; assembly: GCA_031308135.1. Lineage (NCBI taxonomy): Eukaryota > Metazoa > Arthropoda > Insecta > Orthoptera > Gryllidae > Acheta > Acheta domesticus. Next base: position 70,921,778 of record JAHLJT010002406.1, on the reverse strand, counting down.
TTCAAGGCTACTCGCAAATTTTCGTCAGTTCAAATACTTGTAAGAATTACCGAAACTGAAAAACCGCTTCTTCTGGACCTTAGAAACGTAAACTGGAAATTTTGATGAACATGATCAACGTCAAAAGACGAAAATATCAAATGCCGCATAAAACTAAATCTTCCTTTCATTTGAAAATAATCACAACCCATATTTCTCTTCTTCGCTCACACAATAATTTTAAAACTTCCTTTTCTTTGCAAATGAATGAATGAATTTCAATGCGAATGCCGGAGCAGCACCCTGACAAATGGGCTATGGACAACGCGCAATCATTCTTTCCTCTTCCTTGTCCACAAACTTTCATGTTCTGTACTACCACTCATGTCGGGAGACTAGTTGGGAGCTTAGAGCTTGTCCGGCTGGGTGGTGCCTCGGTGATCGCAGAAATGTAGTTGGAGAAAACTCCGCAAGTCGACGTGTATGTCGGTGCCGGACCTCATCATTCAATGGGGGAAGATCATCGCCCCCTCTCTTGTAAATGATGCACTAATTTTTCGAGACTAATGACCATACCAGTTGACGCACCCAGAAACATACATAAACAATAATTCTGACGTATTGTTAGGCGCTGGATCTCATTACCCATCGGGGAAAATCCTTGATATCTCTAGCGATAAAACAATGACAAAAGCAGTTGACTTACGAGACAGCATCAATTAATAATTTGCATGTTGAAAAATTGTTTCATTGTCACTTCTAAGTTTTATCATATTTTATTGAAAGCTCAGAAGACATTGTGCAGCGACAATGGGATCAGTTTCCATTATTAGAAGTAATCCAAATAATAAATCAATAAGTGGCGTAATTTTCCGAATAAATGAAATCAAAAAATTAATTTCTTACTTTTTAACCCAGTAAGGACCAAGCATTGAAATAATATTTTTAATAATATGATGTATTAACTCTAATATTAAACTAGAAATCATAAAAATATCATTTATAACTTTTTTGAACCAATGGTCAATGTTCAACAAAATGTTGCGTAGACGCAACTTTGGGACCTTAGGGTATATCAATTCCTCGTGACAAGTGGCGACCGAAAACAGTTCGACTGGAGATGAACATTGCACTTTTTACATTTGTAAATTACAGTGCTTTTCCACAATCAGCGCCTCCTTTTGGCTTTGGTTTCTCCCTTTATAATCACGTGCTCTACATCATGAATGATTGATGATTCCGGGCGCGTCAACAGCTGTGTTCATTAGTCTCGTAACTGTAGGGCGTATCTTTTAGCCTGGGAGGTGGCGGTGATTCTCCCGTTTGTTGGCGAGATCCCACGCCGACCTATATGTCGGTTTTCGGTTTTCCTAATTAAGGTATCTCCCACTAGCGGAGCACCGACTCAGCCGGGACCAGCTCTACGTCCCTGATCGGTCTCCCGGCAAGTGTGGTAGTGTGGTGCAAGTGTGAGGTGTGCAAGTAACGGGTGAGGATAGGCCAAGGATGAGGAAGGAATGATCGCGGTCCGTGACACGTTTGTTGGAATACTGCTCCTGCATTTGCATAGTATTGATTGGAAAAAACAAGAAATATCACCCATGAGAGCAATTTACTGCAAGAAAGTTTCTCCGGACGGCCGCTGAACTCGACTTAGCTAGTGTCGAAAATCCTGCCATTGTTAGGACGCGAACACTAGGACCTCACGGTCACAGGCACTGTAACAAATATATGCCCTGAGCCATCCCTGTTGGTATCCTTAAATTATAATAAAGTATTTCTTAACGTTGGGAATTGTTTGTGAGCCGAACAAAATAGGATATTTTAGTCTCCTGTGTATGCATTAACTCATTATTGCATTCACTTTTTAGTACAGACTTCATATTGCATTAGTCATAGCTAAGGAAGAGCAAAAGTTATAGTTGTGACATATTTTCTTCATTATCAATATTATTTATTTGCAATTGACATTTCCACAGTCAATCAATTTATCTTTTTCTACTTCTTTTTCCTCCAGAAAATTTACATTTCCCTTATCTGTCATTTCGTCAATATAAGGAGTAATGTTCACAGCATCAATCATATTTGCAGAAATAAGATCATCTTCCTCCATAAATAAGTGCAGCAGTTGACAGATGTCTTTATCTTCTTCTATCATTCCCGAAATAAGCAGAACTTTTGTAGAAAAATAAATAATTACGCTCGAAGTATTTTTTGTACAATGATGCAACAACTGACACTATCTCCACGATGGGACACATGTCAGGAAAGGAAATATGAAACAGTAGTTACAATGTCTATTACTCCACGTTTACATTCCTACTGCATTTATTGTATCATGTTCGTACCATAATCCCAAAGTTGCGTCAACATCATTGTAAATTATGAATATCAGCTATGTAAGGGCTTGTCTGCATAATAAATATTCTGAAACGATAAAATAAGATTCAAGAAAGTTTGTCTAGCAATTTACAGTAAAAAGTATATAATAATTAAATTAAAAATTGAATATCGGTAGCACAATCCATTGCATTATCTCCAAGCCCCCAAATTCAACAAAGTCAAATTTACGCTCGGGTATGAATGAAAAATGTAAAAGCTAATCCAACAGCATTTCTTCTATTGCGATAGTGATACTGAACAAATTTACATCGAATTATTTATGTGTGTGTGTGTGTGTGGTGGACTTAATGGGTTAAAAGTTTAGAATGACCGGCAATTTGGGAGAGAGTACTATTTTTACGTCATCTGCCTGTAAAACGGTTTTTCATGCTTTCAGTCAGGGTTTCAAGCAAAATGTGAAGAGCAATTAATAATTTGCAGAAATATGATGCTTATTGATAAACTAGTGGTGCATCCAAAGCACATACTTTCTCGCACTGTTTCTGAATGTTTCTAAATGCTATTTCACTGCTACATAAAACAGCAATAGTGTTTTCAACCTACAAATTTGTTTCGTCGCTCCGCGATCCGTCCACAGATCTTCAGAGTCAACGCGCCGGCACTCATACCACTACGACATACAAGCAGCTGAATGGATCGAACTCGGTCAGGCATAAAACGAGCGGAGGAGCTGAACGGTTTAGGTGCTAGCGTTGACCACAAATGGACGGACGGACGGACGTTTAGCCGTCAATCGATTTTGCGGTTTCAACACCACGAGTCAGATTTTTTTTCTAAATTTACAGGATTCTAAACAGGATTTATCCACCTTTTCGTTACCAGGCCCCAGCTATAAGAGTTTTTTGGGCGAAAACTCGACGTTTTCCAGCGCACGTAACATAACTTTCTCTTCATGCGAAGTATTCGTACGGCTAGAAAGTAAAAAGACAATATACTGGAAGATGTGCGTGATAAAATTATTATTAAATAATTGGAAATTGATAGTTTTTTTCACGTACCAAGATGAAAAAGTTTTCTGACGAATGAGGGAAAAAGTACATTTGTGTAGAAATCCTATCCTTAATCATGGTGCAGAAGGTAAACAAAACTTAATCTTTCAACAGGTTTATGATGAACGATGAATCTGAAAACGATTGACATTTAAAATGTATTCGACATATCGCTTCATTCTTCGGCAATACTAGCTAAAAGTTTCTTTCTCTAATTTGCTCTTCAATTATTTCTATTCATAATTACAGTATTTTGTAACTACGTGGCGGTTGTGCATGCGTTCGGCTCTAATTCGAGAAAAGGGTATAAATCTTGTTCCAATATGTTGTAAATTACATCTTCTAACACGTTCTGTAGTCAGAAATTATTTTTCATGGTTTTCATGCCGAAAAATTTGTTTACTGCAAAATGACTATGCGTCTAACAGTCCGTCCGTTTTCCTTCCGTGAACAACACTAGTGGCTAACCCGTAGTTAGAAGTCTTAACAATTACTCAAACGAATATTTTGATTTTGAGTGATACTTTACAGACACCTTCAACATATTCATTTTTTTTAAATCCTCTTTCAAAATCGACGTAGCTGAACAAATAACGAAATTAATATCAAAATAAATTTTTTATTGATGTTAAGCAAGTTAAAGCTTGCCGACTGCGTTTCAGATTCTAATATATCATTTCGTATAAATATATTGTTTTATATAAATTATGTATTTATATAAAAAGGTTATATCTTGTTTCGTATAAATTTCTAGTTTTATGAGTTGTTGACCACAATATTAACATGTACTCAATTATTACATTTATGTAAATATCGCACCAAATTCTATAAATTCTGTACACAGATGTGCAAAATCGCTACTTAGTTTTCTCCCCCAAATCTTTTCCACTGAAACTGTTTCCACGTTGTCTGCACCCCAAACAAAGTGCGAGCGCTTGCTATTAAAAGCGTTTCATTTGGAGGGTCATCATTTCCCATTCCATTGGAAGAAATGAACCCATAGAGCTCGCATTTTCGACGGTCTTTTCCTCGTTTTGCTCAATTCAAAGTAAAGAAGACACGCGCTGAGAATTCTTTCCTCATGAATTTCAATTTCCCCATCTCCTTTTCTTCATTTCGTTCGAGAATATAGATATGAAATGGAAAGATGGCACAGCGGGACCGCGATGTCTGGCTGGTTGGTTTCATTTTCCGAAAGACGGCGGGCGAGCGGGTGGGTGGGTGGGGATGGAGGGGAGTGGGGGGAGTGCGATCCCGGGGGGAAATCAGGGTAATGACTCGCTTCGACAAGTGGCGGCCCGCCCCGCCCTGCCCCGCCCCGCCGCCGGGTTGAATGCGAATTACGCCGCTGAGGAGGGGCCGGGTGGGGCGGGGGGTGGCGGGGGCGGGGGCGAAGGCGCGCGAGGCCCGAAATTTCATTAGCATAAGCCCGCGCGCGTGGCAGGCCGCGGGTCGGGGAGGCGGCCCGTCGCGCCGGATTGGTGGGATGGTTCTTGCATTCAGTGGCATCCGACTGAGCAGCGGGAGTGCAACATGCGCGCGCGAGTGATTTCAACAGCGAATGGGTTGTGTTCAGGTTCGTGGGTGAGGATTGCTCGTGTGAAAACGGGATTTCTTGTAAAAGGTGAGCCAAGGGTTAGGAATATCGCGGCTGTTGGTAAGGCGGAATTAGTCGGTGCGGCGGTGCGGGGGTGAAATTGAGTGCGTGGCGGAGAGGTGACAAAGAATTCCTTGATTAAAGTTCTTTGGCACTCCAAAACTTCACTTCACGGTCCCGATAGTGTAGTGAATGTTTTACCTTACAAATGACGGTATTCCTCCCTAGCTGGATGGGGTGGTCCGCCGCCGACCTTGCCGACCGCTTGCAGAGTATTTTCTTCCCAAGAAATTTCCCTCAGAGCGACTTCTTCCAAGCAGGAACAAGCTCTAAGCCCCAACATTGACGTCAGGATGCAGGGTATTCCCCCATGTTATCTTCACCAGAGGGGCACCGCCAAAGCCGAGACCAGCTCCAAGCACCGACAGAGGTCTTCCGTCATGTGTGGCAGTGTAGTATTTTTAAGTGTACGTGTGTGTAAGCAGGGGGTGAGGATAGAACAAGCAAGAGAAAGGATAGATTTCACGTGGTCCGTGACCCGTTTGTTAGTGTACTGCTCCGGCATTCGCCAGTGGTGATGGGACAACTACCGATCAGAGCCGCCGGTCGCTAGAATTCCCCTCCGGACAGCAGCTGAATTCGAGCTAGGCTGCCTAGCTAGTGTGGAAGATCCCCGCCGCCGCGCCGTCCAGAGTCAAGTCCTGGGGCAGGAGGGCGGGGGCGGGCGTGAACGCCGAGGGGGTGGCTGCAGGCGGGGCGGTGTGAGCGCGGGGAGCGACGGGGATGCGGAATGTGAGCAAAGGGCGCGAGGTCATTGTGAGGGGCGGGGGAGGCGTGATGGCGCGCGAGAGCGCGAGGGGCCAATGGGAGCAGGCTCCCGTGAGGCGCCCCTCCGCCGATGAGGTCGGGCCGGCGATGGAGACGGACGAAAATGGGAAATGGCAAACTCTGCGTAGAATTCCTATGCAGCAAAATGAAGCCTACTCAGATTTAATACAATATTATGGACGTATGAAACAATCAAAAAAATAGACATTTTATAAAACAGTATTTACTTGTTAGAGTACAAAGAATTCAAAGTAATACAAAGAAATTTTGATTAAACAATGTTTCAATGCATTTCTTCATTCCCAATATTCCTATAAATGTGATTTTTGAGAGTACGCTGCAAGAAATATGGTTCGATGTAAATATAGTGCTTCAACACTTACAGAAAAGCTACTCATTACTCTGTTATGAATGTCCTTTTTTATATTTGTTATATTATAACGAGACAAGACGTTTATGCAATCTAGTTTATATTCTCATTCTAAAACCTTCCGTGCATCGATACATGTTTTATTCGTATTTTACATAGAAACGGTGTGCCCTCGACAACCTCACAACAAGTACATAAAGGTTCATTCGCAGCTGCCTCCGAAGCATCCTAATGTCAACAACATCAACAAAACGTAAATATTAAGACATGCGTAAGCAATACAATAACATACTCCTTCCGCAACAATTTCCAATAAACTCCCTACAATTTCCAATAACAAGTTCCTAGCATTTAATCTCTCACATAGCAATACGTAAGTGAAATTTGTAGTTAAAAGTTTGTTATTAGCGAAGGTATTTTCCCTGTTATAAATGGAATAATCGTGTTCCATTTATCAAAAACATAAGCTATATCTTGATTTTATCACATCAATTTACGAAGTAAAACCAAAGTATAAGAACACATCTTGAAGAACATTACAGGAAATTTTATAAAGATGTGAAGAGCTTTACTTTCCTTCCAATGGAAGGCGTACGACGGAATTTTTCGCCCCTAAAATCAAGCAATTACCTTGGGCAAATATGTATAGGACTGAGAAAGTACGAGAAAATGTATGTTGTTCTGAGGACCCCTCTTGTTCATTTCTTCATTGTTTCTTTTTGATGTGTAATAACCTGCCGTAAATTACAATATCAATTTGACCTATTGCGCTAAAAATTACATAACTTTCCATTGAATTGCGCCAGAAAAAATTCGGAATCTGTAACTTAACTACTATAGGTTCCCAAGGTATCTCACACTACGAACGATTAAAATGATGAACGCAAAATGCAGCTTTATCATTTACTCTCAAGCATTCACAATAAGTAATTCCAAACCATTAACCCTGTAGCGATCTCTCTTTACAAATTTGAGTATATGATTTGTGATACATTGCATAACTTCCTTCTTATCCTGGATTAAAACACGAACAACCCCTTTCACATTCATAAAACAACTAGGAAAACCCGACAGATGTTGTTCTGCCCTTCATCTCCCTTTTCCCCTCCCATCTCCGTTTCTCACTGTATCTCCCTCCCCCCTCACCCTATCCCTGTCTGTCTCTGGTGTCTCTGTCTCTGCTGCTCTGTGTCCCTCTCCTTTACATTTACTTGCAGATTCTACACATCTCTGAGCAGGTGAGGTAATATCGGGAAGCGCCGGACCAGCAAAAATGCAGTAGAACGTTCAGGAAGAGTTCATTCTGTAAATTATGGTGTGATAAACGTTTCTTTGAGGCCTTTGGCCTCAAAATTGTAGTTTTTAAGGCCATAGAACGCCTCGTTTGAGAGTAATTTAACGATATAGATTCAAAATGCTGCCGAGTGTGTTGCAGGTTGCATTTGACGTGAATATGTAGTGGGTATTAGTGAATATGTAGCGCCATTTAGTGGAGTTACAAGAGAATTAGCAACACATTAACATTCTCAGTGAACAAACACGTAGAAGTGCCAATTTTCATGGAGATCGGTCCAACGGAGTCGGGGTTTTGCTCATTATATACATACCAATATCCTGTTTATATATATATATATATATATATATATATATAGAGAGAGAGAGAGAGAGAGGAAGAGAGAGAGAGAGAGAGAAAGAGAGAGAGAGATGGATAGAGAGATAGATACTATAAGATTCCAACTAATTCACTTGAAACAGTTACTGCGTAAGAAATGAATCTACGCAACTTTGACTGGTAAAGTTGTCATGTTTGTATACTACATTTGATTTAGAAAAGTCGAAAATACGAATCCATTTCTGCCGTTCGTCAGCCGCGGGAAGCGCAAAAGGTCCCGGAGAAGCCACGTCTGCACCGATGATACTTCTTGCTGTTATTGAGGGTTCTATTGATCTACCCTCTTGTATGGCTTGCAGAACTGTTGGTGTCTTCGTGTGATATTCACGCCATTCTCTAGATCACACTCCGTTTGTAGGGTCATGAAGCAAAGACAATTTCCTCGACCCCTCTCTCACGTTGTTTTCTTTCGGCGGAATACCATGTCCACGGAACACCATTTCCACTCCCCGGATTTAGAAAAAAGTTCACTCCACAGATTTAGTATGTTTTTCCGCTGCCATCCTGAGTTATATATTGAATGAAGCTCAATACTTTACGTTATAATTTATTATGCAACACTAATAGAACTAAGAAATTCACTACTGCATTGAACCAGACGGACTGCCACACATTGTCTCTCCGATGCCCCTGCGCCACTACACAATACAACTGCAGTATTATATGGAAATATATGATTGAGACTTCTAGTGAGAAAGGGAGCTAACCCACAAAGGTATGGATCTGAGATAAACTGAGTTCTGCGTTTGATTTGTTTTATCAAGTATTTGTGAAATAAAGGTGATGTTTTTTCTTGTTTTCTTTAAGCCCCTAAACTTGTTGAGTTAAAAAATTACGATTTATCTATTCTAGTTTATTCACAAATTACACGAAGTCTCGAAAATACCGCTATTGCTCTTCATCAACCATCAGCTCCCTTCTCACTTCTATTTACAACACTGTATAAACCCTCTAACATGCCTCTGAAACAAGCCCATCTTTGCACATTATTCTCCTCGCCGTCCCCACATTAGCATTCTGCGACTTTAATTCAAAATACGAGGGCTGAAGCTATAGACGCTGAGGGTTGGACTGGTGGCACACTTATCACAGCGTCAGATTCGTTTTTTCCACAAATCACCAACGCTTCAGACAGCAATGGGCACGTGAACGTGTTCACTGGTGTGCGGACTGGCAAAATATGGTGTCTTCGGGCGATTCCCGCTTCAATTTGCGGTACAGCGATGGTCGCGTACGTGTTCGACGCTGCCGTGGTGATCGCAGTCTGCCAGCCTGCATTGTTCCGCGCCACCGCGGGACAAATACCAAGTTTGATGGTTTGGTGCGCCGTTGGCTACATTGTGAGATCTTTCCTCATTCCAACTGAGGGCAATCTAAGCTAGCAACCATTCCCTCAGGGAGGTTTCAGAGCCCCAGGAACTACCCTCCTGCAAGAAACCCCACATGCCACATTTCAGAAGAGCAAGCCCGACCGCATGTGACGAGGAATATGCAAGCATTCTGCGAAGAACGACGGGTACCACTGCTTTCCTAGCCTACACGTTCGCCTGACATGACGCCAATCGAACATGTCTGGAATATGATCGGACGGCACGTTTTTGGTTCTGGTCGTCCTGCAGGCACTCTCGATGCTTTGTGGACACGCGTAGAAACCGCACGGCAGAGTGTTCCTCAACAGCAATATCCAGGCTCCCTGAATTCATGCCACGGCGTCTAGAGGCTCTGATGGTAGCGCTTGGCGGTTTCACACCGTACTAAATCAAGATCAAAATGTACGTACAGTTCTGTAATTCTAATTATTTGTGTATCGTAATATTCCTAATCTGCGGTATAAATTTTATTGTAATAGTATGTCTCCTCCTTGGTGTCGCAATTTTCACAAACATCGGTGTAGATAAAAACCAAATAGCGAGCTTCCTAATTTGTGCATACGTACCGCCTTTTCTTATTGCCAACCTATACAAAAATATATTAACTTTATCATCTAACAATTTTAAATAGAGGGGTTTCTTACAAGAACCAAACAAGTCCAAAGTTACATATTTTGAGATATTTCATGAAGTTATTCACTACAACTCGCACTATTTGCTGGGACATTTCTATTCGGGAAGTGTCAAACACTTTGTAAGATATAAGGCAGAGAAAAATAGGCGTTTTTACACGTGTTAATCTAGTCCATCAAATCTCCACCAGGAACAAAATTGATCCAGAACTTTTTGGTTTTGGATGGAAACTCTTCATACCTTTGACTCTCAAGGCCATTCATTCTACCGATTTACTGATGCGACTTACCGAGCTACTGATGCTTTGTTTTTTTAGGCACCAAGGCAACATTTCTCTCAACCTTGAACTGCTCTGTGATCCCTGTCTGGGACCAGCTAAAATTAAAAACCTTCATAATCTTATACAGTACCTTAGACAACCAGATCACCGAAATTTCCATGAAAATGTGCTGAAGAGGATACTCCGTCTCACGGAACTCCTGCTGACAATGAAAAGAATAAAAAAATAGAAAAAAGGAAATCGTGATGCTAGTAGTAATTTTTCAATAAAATTTATTTTGAATATTTCAACAAACACAACTAAACTTTGTAACTGAATATAATAATTTTCGTCATTTGAATATTCCTCTCAATATTTCTTATTTCATTGATGTTTTCTTGTTACCAATTTATTGACAAACACTTTTGTATCAAACACAAAGATTTCAAATAATAATTCCGCAAAACCCAAACAAGTGCGGAATACTTTTCTTATTTACTTGCAAGCCCAGTACCAAATTATCATATTTTGACATAAACACTATTCTCCAACACATGCAGTATCTAAATACAAAAAATAATTAGTTTATCACTGTGCATTTGTATGATATGCAGTTTTTTGCACTTACTGAAAAATCTGGAATTGGAACTAGTTTGATTCTCGTAATGAATGTAGATTACCTACATTAAATCGATTACTGGGCACGTATTATCTTATACATACCCAGTGTGGTTGAATACAGATGCGAGTAAAATAAACACCACAAATAATTCAAAATAAATTATTACTGGAATTCTAAACAATCCATGGTTTATTGCAAATAAGCAAATAGACAAATAATGAAAAAAAAATACAGTGACATTGAATGTTTAAATCAACACGCTCTCATGATATTTCTTCTCATCATTGTTATTCACATCAAGTTTATCCAAATTCAACCTTGACCTTTCATTCAAACTATCCTCCGAAAAAAATTGTACCTTTCCCAAGAATGAAATAAAACCTCCGCAATTTTCTTTTTTTTCATCAAATATAAATTCAGTAGTAAAATGAGTTATCACATTACATTTTATAATGAACTTACAAATTCCTTTGATATTTTCAGAACTATAATTAAGCCAATGCAAAGTAAAGTGATCCCCAATGATGCTGGCTTTTGAACTGCCCCCAAAATGTTATAGTGCAGTTGTTATCGTTTCTGAAGGACAATGTGTGTTGAAAGGAAAGAAAATTAAAGTCGCTTGAACCCGACGCTGTGGCGGAGCGAAATGCGCCCGGGGCGGGGCGAGGAATGACAGGGCGTGGCGTGGTGTGGCGGGGAGTGGCGAGGCGTGGCGAGGAGTGGCGAGGAGTTGCGAGGAATGGCGTGGCGAGGCGTGGCGGGGAGGGGAGTGGCGAGGCGTGGCGAGGAGGGGAGTGGCGAGGTGAGACATGTCAGAGGGTAGCGGGGAGGGGAGTGGCGGGGCGGGGCGGAAGTGGTGAGACGTGGAGTGGCGTGGAGTGAAGTGGCGAGGCAGGGCATGGTAGGGGTGTGACGGGGCGTGGCAGGGCGGGGCGTGGCGGGGAGTGGCGGGGCGTGGCAGGGCGTGGCGGAGAGTGGCGAGGCGGGGCATGGTGAGGCGGGGCATTGTGGGGCGTGGCGGGACGTGGCGTGGCATGGCGGGTAGTGGCGGGGCGGGGCGGGCAGTGACGGGGCGTGGCGGGGCGGGGCGGGGCGTGTTGAGGAGTGACGGGGCGTGACGGGGCGGGGCGGGGCGGAGCTGGACCGCTCGCGCTGGCCGCCTCCGTGGGCATCCACCTCCCGCGCGCCGCTCCGCACCGCGACGCGAGCGACGCGAGCGGCGCGCCGCGAGGCCGCGCGTTGACATTGCATTTGCTTGCTGTTTTTGCAGTCTCCGCGTCGCTGGGCAGCGCCTTGCGTGCGCGCGCTTGTTTACCCGCGCGCTTGTTTGTGCGGCCGATGCGCGCCCCGCACGGCCGCACGCGTCCCTGCGCCGCCCGCGCCGCGCGCATACCAACGAGCGCGCCCACGCCCGCCCCGCCCCCCGCGGCCAGCCCACTCCTCGCCCCTCAAGCACCTCTACGCTCTCTTCGCCTTCATGCCCCTCTCCCCTCCATGGCTTCCCGCGTCCCTCTCCAAGCTCCTATCTCTCCGCTCCTCTCTTCCTCGCATCTCCCCCCCACGCTTCTCAACATCATTCCCTCTCCTCCACGCCCCTCGCCATCCCTCTCCTCTCCTTCACGTCCCTCTCCCTACGTCCCGTTCCACCCCCTCTGCTCCACGGTCCTCTCCCCCACACCTTTCTTCTCACTCTCTTCCGAGCCCCTCCCCTCCACGTCCGTTCCCCGCGCCCATCGCCGCCCCCCCTACCCTCTATGGCCGTGTCCCTCATCCTCTCCTCCCCACGCTATACTACTGCTCTGGTTCTCGAGGAGAAATTGTGTCCCGGCGACGGCTTGGCGCGGCCAGCGCGGTGATGTTTGGCGGACGCCTAATCAACCGCCGCCGATAATTTCGCGACGCCAAAGCAAAAATCAACTCAATTTTGCCCTCCGCGAAAGTCTCGTAAATATGCTCTTCATATTTCGTACGGTATTTTAAAAAAATATACCATAAAAATTATTCTGCATTTCTCCGATTTGTTTCTAAATTAAGTTTAAGGCCCCTCCTACAAAATTGAAGTCTGAAAACACAATCAAATAAAACATGCTGCAATTAAATAAAACAAATCGATGGCTTTGAAAATGACACTTCATTGTACACCTTTAAGCCAATATATCTGTTAAACCTTTGACTCTGTTGGCAGACAAACGGCCAAATTAATTCAAATTTGGCGTCATTCTGCGCTCTAGTCATAAGGGAGGTTTCTGAAAACCACAAGTATTAAGACTGCTAGCGTACCTTGTCATAAGGATCATTAAGTATTGAAGAAATTGCCAATTTTACCTGTGTGTCAGGACGAAAGGAAATAGTTTTCCCTTTCTGATCGTACTTTCATGTTTGGTGAAATTCACACAAACATTTACGCACCAGAACTGTCATGGAGAATCTATCGGCAAGTGCCTTCGGAGTGCGATACCAACTTTACGAGAGTAATTCAGCTTTCAATGCTTTGATACGCGCGTATTACTTAGTTTTTACACTGGCGAGGCGATTTGCCATGCGGCCGCTCGGCTGCAAAATTTTCAAAAAATGTGATTCCGACGCGTACTTATTCCGTCGCGCGAATAGTGTCGGATTCTGAGAAATCGGGACAATGTGCAGCGTTGTCTGCGCTAGTTCTTCTTGGTGTATGGTCTGTGGTGCGCTCTCACGGCTTGTCTTTGAAAGAAGTTCAAATCCCGTTCTAAGAGTTATATGTGAAAAATAAATTCCTTTCTCTCTGTAAGGTATTTGGCTTTTTTGGTGGAAAAGTAAGGCTATGTTGGAAATATGTACCGCGCGACGTTGGAAATATGTACCCTTTGCTGTTAATTCGTCCCAAAGAGAGATTGTAATTGTTTCTCCATTACCTACGTAGACTCTGTTAGAGGTCGGATTTGACTCCACAGGTTTCACCCAATAACTTATCATTATTTCATGCACGGATGCTACTTGAAATTATCAATTTTAAGAAAACTACGTTATTTCCTATGCTATTTATTAACTTAATTTACTTTATTAATTTGCTTTTGTCACTACCGCGCGGGCCCTAGCGCATGCGACGTCGGGGATCGATCGGGCGATCGAGATTCCCCCCTTCTCCCACTCACCTGATTCAGTTGCCGGCTAACTCAGGCGCAGAGACTCTCTATAAGAAATGGGAGCCCATGGACGGACGCTACTTGTTACCAAATAAAATTCATTGAGGTTTTGAGGAACAATTAAAATTTAATTAACTGAAATGATGAAATATACAAAAAAAATCCTATTACTAATACCCTTTCCCTTTTAAACCCAAAGACATCCCCCCCCTTTTTTCCCAGATTCCCTGTTCACTTAAATAGCTTTCTTACTTACTACGAGACAATACAAATGAAAGTACAATTTACCGAGGAAGGAGCAACATACAATTTAGGAAGTTTATCCTCAAAAACAGCCACAGCGCGGCTCGCTTATGACGAGGCACGGGTCTGTGATCCGTGCCATTCACCAAAGTCTAAGGGGACAACAGACCGTGTTTTCAGAAGACTCCGCAGGGTCGATGCCCGACCTTCGGGGTGAGGTCATCAGGGCGCCGTCTTCGGCGGTGAAAGGCCGGCAGTAGGTCACAGCTGGCGGTAGACTTCATGCCGGGGGGCCGAGACGCAGGTACCGGCGCTCGAAGTCGGCGAAGGGAGGTAGGCGGAGACTTCAGCATGAAATACAGCTCTGCAGCGGTCGCGGGCGTAGTGATGCAAGCCGAATTGAATAGTTTTTTGACTCGCGCGCGGCACAAGATCGCACCGCACAATCAGCGATAGTCTTTGTCAGGCGACCGGACGAGATTGCTCTGCGCACTTCGGAGGCGTCCACGCCAGCGGCGTTTGCACCCGAACGACGCACCGCTGAGGTGCTCGCTCCTGCCCGAACCTACTCTCAAGACCGTCTCCTCACTTCTCTTTTTTGTTTCACTTCGTCACATCTCGCGAAGCCTCTGTAACCCCCTCTCCTTACTTGTTTGCCGAAAGTTCTGGAAAGATTTTTGTTTGAATTTTAAAAGGTTCCTCTCTATTGGTAAAAGGCAACTGCGTCTTAATTTTATTTCGGCCAATGTCCGGAAGCGTCTCCTGGCCGAAGTTGGTGGAAAAATTCCACTCAACCCTCTCTCTCTCTAACGTCGGGGGGGGGCGCAGGTCGCCTGGGGATGTGGCGGCGCCAGAGAGGCGACGATCGGGTCATAATTCTCGTGTACCCTAGCCCCCTGCCGGACAGGGGACGCGAGGGGACCTCGCCGCGCACGTGTCCGGCGCAAATTGCTCCGTCCCTCGCGCACACAAAGGGGCGCTGCGTAGACCCGCGACAGGCTACTATGTCGTGTGTTTAAAATCAATTTTTTCTTCTATTAACTATTCAGTATCGTCACACTTTATTAAAAATAGAATAAATTTCCAGAAAACCATTCTAGCATATCCTAATAACTATACGTAGTATCTACTATACCAGCAGAATAATGCCTGATACATAGCTATTAACTTGTACATCCTTTCATTTTAATAAAGCATGTATGATGATTCATTACAGTGTAAATGAAATGTAAACAAAATTACGCATCATTTAATTACAAAATTACGCGTTATACACGTCATCAACAATGGGGAATCTACGGTAATCAGATGGCGATTTTGTAAATAATATAAATTTAAAGGAAGTGTAATGTAATAAATCAACTAGGAAAATATTGAATTTTTTTGTGATTATAAACTCTAATGGACACGTGAGAATATTACGTGGGAATTGAGTAATTACATAAGGAGAACGAAAGAATCGATTAGTTAAAGAAGAACCAGTTTAAGATGCTTAGACACCACTATCCAATCAGAAACGAGAAGGCGTATTAGGGAAGCGAAAATCAGCGCAGGAAAATTAAGTAGGAACGAAAATGTGGGCATAACTGCGCATCTTAGGTAATCAGAGGGATAGCGCGTTTTATGAACAAGAAGATAGAATGTATTCCGAATCGGTGACGATCGAATAGAGGTAGAAGGTGTTCCGAAGTGCTGATGATCGGATTGTATAAGTTAGTTGAAATTGTCAACGGTCCAAATGTTTTAAGTCGGAGAAGTAAAAATCTTGTGTGGAAGCAGAAAATGACAAACATGATGACTAATGATGTAATAGAACTATGATGAAATGGAATTTCGAATGTACGTGGACTTAAACGGTCAAGAAGGCAGTGAATTCTGAACAGGAAAGTGACAAAAGGAGATATTATTAAAATGAGAATTTTAGAAACATCAAGTTTTGTTGTATATTTTTAATTACTTCAATTAGTATAATAAGATGTAAATACCCATGCATCCAAGGGAAGACTAAAAGGGAATATGTTCTTGGGTTACGAAAATAATTTATTATTTTATTATGGAAAAGTGTAATGTACGGTTTTAGGCCGAAGAGAAGCAGATCATCAGGACTTGTTGATTTTAAAAACTAGTATTATTATTTGGGTATTGGAAAAAAAATTCCCGAACACAATAAATAAATAAATAAGATAAATATTTATTATGTAAATTTCCGTCACCGAGACTCCGTATAGACGGTCAACCAACAAAACACATTTCTCACGACGGATAGACCTTAGCGAATAAATATGGTATTGGCTGAATTAAATGAGTAAATAAGATTTTGTAGAATAAGAGTTAGAAGTCGATAGCAAATAAATACCCAGTGTGTACGAGGAAAAATTGTCAGACATGATTTGCACTTCCTTCACGGTAAGTTCACGCATTTCCTTTTCTAAGATCAAAGATTAAGTGAAAAAAATGATGAAGGGTTTGTCGCTGTAAAGCGAGTAATTGCGTGAATACTCACTGCAATTGGCGTTACAATATTATCTAATAACAGGGCTTCTTCTAAGTTTGTAAGAATAACCTCACATTGCTCTACCGTTCAACGTACTCCTCAGCCTAAGAAATAATGTGATACCACTATCTATGTATTTCAAAGCCAAAATTATTCTGTACTGATTGATCTCTGAGAGTAGAAAAACTCTCAGAAATAGAAATTTATGTGCACACCTTTCCGGTTCTTTGCCAATTGCAGGTGGAGTCCCGCAAGGATCGATTTTAGGTCCTATTCTCTTTCTATTATACGTAAACGACATGCCCTTAGCGATTCGAAACGAAAGAACAGTTCTCATTGCGGATGATATAAATATTCTTTGCAATAAAGAAACCGTAAATAGTACAATATCAGATGTTTTAAATTGGTTCCGTAATAACGAATTAATAGAAAATGAAAATAGAACTGTTTCAATGCAGTTTTCCATTTCAAATAAACAATTTAGTACTCCATTGAAAAAGAACGGTGTGCCATTGATGTTAAAGTAACAAAAGTTTTAGGTCTATCAATTCAGTCAAACCTCAAATGGAATGCCCACTTAAATGAATTGAACACAAAATTAAGTTCATTATGCTACGCGTTCAGAATTCTTTCAAATCCGTCAGCCTTCATACTGCTCGTTGTGTATATTTAGCCAATGTTCATTCCCGCCTGAGATATGGCATAATATTCTGGGAAAACACATCTTGTAGCTCCCAGACTTTCAGATTACAAAAAAGAATTGTACGAATAATAAACAAATCCAACCCACGTGATTCTTGTAAGTCTCTCTTTATTAATCTAGAAATTTTACCATTACCTTGTCTCCTGATTTACGAACCAGTAGTTTTTGTCAAAAATGACTTATTTAAGGGCGGAAATATATTTTCAACAAACGCCGATGTCTATAAGTATAACACACGACGTAGTAATCATATTCATTAGGTGGCAGTATCAACAGCTGACTACAAAAAAATCACATACAATTAATGTACATTATTCTACAACACTTTGCCAGATGATATTAAACGATTAAATTCAATAGAAAAGTTAAAGTCCCAAGTAAAATCTTTTCTGCTGCATAACTGTTTCTATACAATTCGAGACTACACTGACCATCAAAAGGAAAGTGACATTAATTTTAACAATAATAGTTAATGTAATAATTTATCATTTGGACTATAATTCTAAAGAACCTGTAACAAGTATTGTACCACAGTTTCTGGGTTGATGGCCCCCATCTCGATCAGGTTTTTCGTCCAGTTTCCCTGATCCTTAGAGCAAATGCTGAGATGGTCCCTTGTTTTGCTTCTGGACATAAATGTAACTTCATTCTTTGTGCACTTCTGAATATGTCTTCTGAATTTCAGTAGGAAATATAGTTATTCAAATTATCGTTTTCCATATTATTGCGGCAAAAAGTATTTTTCTTTCATGAAGAACATGATGAGGGTTAAGGGCAGAAATTTATAGCTAATTTACCTTTGAAAATATATTTTATTATATAGGAGCGAATATTTTGTCAACAAAACGTGAAAAAACGCTCTTTTTCTGTATTCAAAATTCGACTAGAATATGGTTGGAAATAGACATTACAGAATTAGTGCACAAATTACGCTTCTCACCATAGCTCGTCACACACAGATTTTAACTGTTTTTGACGTAAATAAATACAGATTGATTTTCACGGAAGTTTAACTATCAAAGATTACAATATTGAGACTGCGACTATTTTAATGTGAAGTTTGTGTCTAACGTCATGAGGTGTCTGTGTCGTGTTGCAAAACAAAGTGTTTTTTTTTCAGTGTAACATCTGTGTAAGAAACATCTGTGAGCATCACTGATATTCACAGTTTTTAATCACGAATTAATTTAAATTTGTTATAAAACTGCGACAGCCGTGTCGTTCTGAACAATTGCGACAGTCGCACGGCAGGAAACGCCAATTGCGACAGCCGCCGTCGTTCAGTTGGGCGCGGACGACTTGGCTGCCGGTTAGCTCAGTGAGTAGAAAGGCGTGCTGAATATGTTAATGATGGCGGAAGTCGGTGTTCGGTGAAAATGAAAGTCTTGTTATCAGGTTAACAAAATAAGTGGCATTTATTCAATAATGAGGTCATGGAAATACCACTAATATCGGTGAGCACGTTCTCCTTCTCCCCAATTCCAAAATTACACACGCAAATAAAAAATAACACTGATACAAAAATTTGACATCAATTTACGTCGATTCTATCTTGACGACCATTCTCTCTTGACGTCGATTCTCTCTTGCGCGTCCGAGAATCTTAGTTTATCCGTCTGGTCAAAAGGCAATGCTAATTCCTCTTTCCAAAAGTTCGTTCCTTTTGTTCATGGAAGCGCCTGAAGGGCGTAATACAGCAGCAGCGAAGTGACTTACGGAACCAGCCAGCGGGTTGAACGACCTCTTCTGCCAGCTGCCGGGGACTGGGTCCGGCGCGCGCGCTGGGCACTGCCCGGAGGGGAGGGGCAGGCGACAAAAGCGGGCCGGTGCAGGCGGGTCGACCAGGTATCGCTGTGACGGGGTCTCAGGCGCCGACAAAAGCACAACGCCGCTCACTCACAGCTAATAACCAGCAGATAATGTTCACGCGTCTGACACAATGGCTTCTGTGCTTTCAGTCCACGCGTCCCGGAAGTAATCCGCACTCCGCACTTTGAAGATCGCAACAAGTCCGTAAATGATCTAATCACTTCAGTAGAATGCACTCAGGCACGAGTTTCGCATAAATCACTTTCTCTCCGCTATCCTGACTAAAATAGGCGTCTGAAATCCACGTTCCACTGATATTTGGAGGCCGTGCACATATCCCCCCCTAACGAATTCGCTTTCCCTTACAAGTCAAGACTTAAAAAAATTTATCTCGCCGGCGCCGGACGCCGCAGCGAACACCGACCTTCCTCCTTGACTGCCTCGTACGTTCTCTTTTGGCGCTGTGCTCACGATGTCTTTCCAGCCTCTCTTCCCCCACCAAATTCACCCAAAATGTTCTAGAACTTTCCAGAATTCTGTTTAAGCTTTACAGCTATTGGCGAAAGGTTAGTGCGTTGCAAAATACGTCCAATCATCGGAGGTTTTTGAGCCGAGAACTGAGCGAGAAACTTTACACTCGTTCCCTCTCACTTCAATCGTATGTCAAACAGGGGTAGTAATTAATGGTCCGGGGAAGAACCTGAGAATCTCAAGGGAGGAGGTGGGCGAGGGGGCCGCGGAAAAGTACCGTCGGGGACAGATGCGGGCGCGCGCACAGCCTCTAACGTCACAGACATCTGCGCGTGTCTAATGGGGGGTGGCCAGCGGGAGTTCGGACAGAATCCTGGCGCCGCCACCGGTTCTTTTGTCGTGCTTCGTGAAAATATTCTTTTATTTGCAGTTTTAATTAATTCGGTGCCACTACAAAACCACACTAACCTAACCTAACCTAACCAGCAGAAAAACAGAACAAGAAATGGGTGGCCCGCGGCTTGGAATGGGCAGTCCGTAGCGAGACTGTGCACCTTCCACCGCTGGTGCCCCGTTTCGATTCAAGGCCCTTCCAAGTGGAATTTGTTGCGAACAAAGCGAGTTTGCGGTAGGCTTTCTCGGAATATTCCCATGTTCACCTGCCAATAATGCATTCCACTGATATGCTCCATCAACCATTGTCTACTCTATCCTATCATTAACCATCATACCGCTTACCATCATTCAAGGATCCCAGCGGCGTTCAGGAGGTAACCGAGAATCTGAGGAGGGTCACGGCTACCTCAGCGGAATATTTCCAAACATCTGTTATTTTAATTTATCTTAATTTGTGTTAGTTTATTAATTTACAATTAAGATTTAAGAGAAAAAGGTAAACCATCGATATTAACAATACATCGACCAAAAACCATTGACGTTCTTAAAAATTTATTTTTGAAGTTGTTTCAGTGACCTCCAACATTAATTTTGTGCACCACAAAATTTAATTTGGCGATGTCCCTGTTTATTATTCTATAATTAAGATTATAGCAGAAAATGTTTAAAAACGCCTGTTCATGTGCGAAATACGAGGAAAAGGAAAATACGAGGCGCAAAAAATACATTTAGGTTTTATCAATATTTAGGGTGAAGCAATGCAAGGATCTGTGACTGCTTTTTCTCACTGAATCGGGAGAAAATGAATAAAGAACCACATTTGAGATGAAGGTAATTGACGCTTAAGTTTATTACGATTGTTATTGTTACATGTAAATTGACTGTTGGAATTGTAAAATATCAAGGATAAGTGTATATTATATGTGTATATGGTGTAGTGAATATTATATGAAAAAGTGAATTCGGCTTAGTGAATATTATAAAATAATATTTATTGTTTTGTCATTCAGTATAGATTATGATTGTACGTAAAGAGTCATGCAGAAGAAAACATTTTAGCAGATAATTAAACTTAACGATATTTGTGATTTTTAATTGACCCTATTTCGATCATTGAGCAAATGCTGTGAAGATTGTTTTGCTTCTGGACAGCAAATGTAAATCAACTATTTTCCTCTTGAGGTCTTATTTTGCTGATGCGAAAGGAATGAGGGGATTAGTTATTTTCCCTGCAATATCATCAAATCAAATCTGTAGCTTGTTTCATGATGCAAATAGTTTCAATTACACAGGAGCGAACTTTTCTTGTTATCAAATGTTGCCAACAAAGCTCGTGGCTACCTTTAACTAGGTTTAGTAAATGAGAGGGGGGATTTAGGAACTCAAGGAAACGAGCGCAAATAACACACTTCTCCCACTCCCCCAAGTCGCATACAGTTATCGCTGTTTGTTGTTAATCTTTGACGATAAATAAATAAAAAAAATTGTTTAATGACATTTGGTAAGGTGCTATAAAATAACATAATAACATAATAATAGTTCGAAGGTTCAATGTGAATTTTTGTAATGAGCTGCTAATACTCTTACCTCAAAATATGTTCTGGAATATCTATGTTGTGTTTAATGTGAAAATCTATATTTCTTAAAAACCTGTTCCCAAACTTGAGACAGTCTTGTTTTGAGAAACCATCTCGTTCGTGAATAAAAAATGCGTCGGTAGGATTTCGCGCTCAGTAACGAGAAACTTGCAAAAAATAAGCGGATACCTTTCGCGCTTTCGAAGAGCCTGGTACTTTCAATATTTTTTCAGGAATCAATATCCACTTTATTATAGTTTTCTCTATTTCATTGTTCCATTTCATTTCATTATTGTTAGGTCAGGTCTACATTGCGACGCGCAGCAAACTTCGCACAGCTCAAGAAATGCCGAGTGACTTCAAAGGAAATACTATGTAAAGAAGGAAGCTATGGCTGATATAAGTTGTTCGGCCACTGACATTTAATTAGTATTTATTTGTAAAAATAATCTTATATTACAACAGAAATGTCAAAGTGGAACAGGGCATATTTAAAAAAAAATTCTTTTCTTATATAGTAAACCACTTCCTCTAACACATTGTGTAGTCAGAATCCATGTTTTGTGGATACTGACAACTCGTCCGGCCGGCCGTGAGTGCGTGCACCTGTTCGCCTGTCCGCCCAGTATTTGGTCAACCTAAAACCTTCAGCCGATTGCATTTAAAACTGATACTCTCCAAACTATTTAAATAAAATCGGGGCCC
The DNA here is from genome assembly GCA_031308135.1 of Acheta domesticus. Lineage (NCBI taxonomy): Eukaryota > Metazoa > Arthropoda > Insecta > Orthoptera > Gryllidae > Acheta > Acheta domesticus. Next base: position 70,899,536 of record JAHLJT010002406.1, on the reverse strand, counting down.
TCTGAGTTTGAAACGAACATTTTGATTGTGGGAGTATTTCATAGGAGACCTCAAAATTTTCTCAACAAAGGCTCCAAATTTTTAGATTTAATTTTGCCCTCAGATAGAAATGTGTGCACAGCACATTTCAAATTGGCGAGCATGCGGCGGAGCGGCGCGCGTTTCGGAAGCCTGCTGCGAGGTGAGATTTAACCATTCGGAACGGGTGACGTAGGGCCACTCACCGGCGTGACGTCATTCCTACCATTTAAGGCGGCGACGACAGGCGTCGCCAGGTAGTAATACAGCCACATCTAGTCGAGAGAGAGTTCAGCCGCCAGCGAGTGCAGCAGTGCTGGGGAGGCACGTGAGTGAAACCGTGCCAGGCGACTCATGGGACTGGAGGCGTGCCGGGAGACGCACGCGGGTGGAGCCGCGCGGGACTGGAAAAGTGCCGGGAGACGCACGGAGAGGAAACGTGCCGCAGACGCACGTGGGTAGAGTCGCGTCAGGAGACGCGCGGGGACTGGAGCCGTGACAGGCGACGCAGGAGTGGAGTCGTGCCAGGAAGGCACGCTACATCAGGAGGAGGGCAACTCATGTTTGTTTAAAGGTGTTCTACTATTGTTATGGAAGAAAAAATAAATTATTGTTTACAGTGAATGCAAGACTTCTATTTTCTGAACACATCAGAGGGTCTAAATGACTCTTAAAAGAATGGTGCAGGTCTCATTTTGGTTGAAATGCTAGATTTTTCAAAAATTGCACAAGTTCAAATGCTTTTCGGTGTCTTCTTAAAACTAAAATATTAAGGTTAGAGATGATTTGCCTTAACGCAATCTGTTCATTAAAGACATACTTTTAATAAGAACCATTACATTTTTTTAAAAAAAATGAGCGATTTTGTTTGAAATACAAGCAATTTAATATTTTGAAAACGTTGTTTCTCAAAAACGGACTCCAAACTTTTTCTTTAAATTTTCTCTTTGTAACTATCAAAGGACAATAAAAAATTGTCGTAATCCGACGAACCCTGTGTTTTTGAAAATTGCAAAAAGTGAACATAAAAACTACGAAATTGAAGACACTGTTTTATTTAATAAAGTCAATTCCAAAACATCAGCCCTTTAGAAAAGCTCATAAAGATTATTTTAATAAAACGAGTCGGTTTTGCGAAATTTCTGCTTGAAATTAACGCAATTTATAAAAAAAATTGTCTCAAAAAGCATTTGCAAATTGTTTCTTCCATTTTTTCCATAGATGGAGCACGAAACGTTTAAAATAATACGCAGGTCTCATTTTCGTTAATATCTCTTAATTTTCAAAAATTGCAAAGTTTTAAATGATGCGAAACATTGTGTGATGTTGTAGCACCACTGGTTCGTTACCAGTGCCCAGAATCAAAAGTTTTTATGTGGAAAATTTGCTGCCCACAGTTCATGGCGAACAATGACAATTTTTCTTCTTCTAACGAAATAAGAGCGAGAATGTAGAAGGAGATGCGCTCTTGAGAGCCAGGAGGTGAAATATCGATCACATGAAAACTAAATGTACTCAGGTGAGGTAATTTAATTCATATTTCTTAGTTTAGAAAATGCATACAATGTGCCTCTGAATTAATAATGGTCGTTAAACATTCCATTTCCACACTATACTATCGATGCACCTTCTCGGGTGCTCCTTTACAGATTTGCTTGTCCTGAATCCGCAATCTGCATGCCAGAGCAGCCAGAGAAGACCTGGCTTCGCGTTCGGGGGCGCATTTCAATTGCAGAGCCACTCGGCGCGCGCGCGCGCGCTCTCGCGCCGCGCCAGGAAACTTCGAGGCCGCACGAGTGTTGCTCTGCGGTCTTGGCGAGTAATGAACCGCGCACAAACACCGTTTTAATTTCGCAGCACCGGCTTTTTAATAAAGATAAAAATCTTTTGCAGCGCGCGAGCGCGCGGGGCGCCCGCCGCGAGATTTTAATATTTCGGAAACAGAGGAGCGCCGGCGGCGCGCAATCCCCGCCTAGGAGGAGCCCGGCGCCGACGCCGCCCACGCACAATGCGAGTCTTGCTCCTTTTAGAGAGAGCCCCTATTATTGTGCGCGCGGACAATGCTGGGGATGAAGTCGTTAGTGTTTGCTCCAGGTGGACACAAAGGCTTATGAAGTGCCCGCGCCCTCTGCAAGGCCCCTGCGGAGCCCCCGCTCTGCGGACGGCGGAAAGGCCCCGCGCGCTTTGAGCCCGGGCTCTGAAAAGGTGTTTCTGCTAGCTAATGTCAAACTAGTTCTGAAATCGTGTTTTAATCTCGTTCTTCGTTAGAAGCAGAACGTTTCAGATAGTTCTTTTATCAAATTCGTTCAGGTTATTGAAAGAAAGAGGGAGTGGAGTTGGCGAATTTGATGCGCAATTGCACTGCGAGAGGGGAGGGAAGTAATTGAATAGTGTTCATACACAAACATAATTGAAGGCATTTATAAGAAGACTCTAAAAGTGCCAAAAAAAATATCAAAAATGTTTATCCCAGGCTGTACTCGTGATAGCAAATTATAACGTCAGTGCACACAAGGAATCTATGAAATATTCCTAGTTTCCGCGAATTGTCAAAGATTCTTTACTTTTAATTCAAATATTTGCTTTGCTCTTAGTACTTGCCAAAAATACAAGTTTTGCTTAACGACATTCTTTGCAAAACTAGTACTGAACAATAAAATTCAAAGCTAATAACTCAGGATTATTTGAAGTGAAAAGTAAAAGATTTGTGGCAATTATGATGTAGTATTGTTGACGTAATTACATGCAGAAATCAAAGAAGTCATACATCAAAAGACTTCTTTTATTTCTTCAACTAAAAGAACTGCCGAAAAGACGGCAATTATGCTTAGGACGCGACGTTTCCCGACAGCCAAGTAGCTTCTGACCCCGGCCGCGGAACCCCACGCTCTCGGAGTTTTTAATTGTTTATTAGAGGTTAAGCGCCAAATTTAAATAGAATTCGAAAGCAATGTGGTAACAACATGCACTTTCGTGTTGAGAATCACAAGATATACTACAACAATCACGGCTTTACAAAAATTAGCATTCTCATCTATTTTTGTGCTTCGCCTTTCGAATATTGTATTGCGATGTATTAAAACGCTGCGTTTAGAGTTACTTTTCTAATAATCACCTGATTTGGACGTTTTTTGTATAAAATATATTTATTCATATTTTCGTACATCAAAATACATTTTAATTTTATATTTTAGAAGCAATAACAATAAAGTACAGGCGAAACATTGGAAGCATACATGTTTCCAGGAAATGAAAATAACATGTCATTAAAGATTTCTTGACTGTTCGCTCGACTTTTTCTCGAAGTAACAGGGACAGACAAGAGATGAGTAAAGTACTTAATGAATTCAAATACGTCTAGGAAGTATTAAAAATATTCGCATTATTTGACAGGAACGTGCAATGAAATTGCGGTTTCCTAAAGAGTACAGGAAGACATGCTATTCTTATATCTTCATTCACCATTTCCGACTCGTGAGAAATCATAATAATAAATCATAATAATCATAATTTAATTCAGAGGGCAAAACGGTAGTCAATAATACTGCATAAGAATTGTCTTCATTAATAACAGTTCGACGATGGGCGCTATTTCAACCTTGTGGGGCGATGAAGCTCGCCCATTCGAGATCATGAGTTTATAACAAATCAGCGGTAGCAGATTTAATGTAGGAACTAAGAGTATTTTACATTATGATGCAGCAATTCGTTTCTAAAGAAACTTCTTTAATTCAAATATTTCACTTGATTTTCGAAAAACCAAGAATATTACTCTATTTGCATTGAGCATGATACTAATATTATGTCAAATGCAACAAAAATAACTACATTAAAACTTACGTTAACTTCTGGTTTCTTGTTATATTAGCAAAAGAAACATTCCAGTGAAATCGTTTCTACCCAACACAGCCTGCACATTCACAACACTGGTCTTCTCACATAGTTGAGCAAGTTCTCGCGCTTCCCCTCACGAGACCGATTCGCATGAACGTACTACTTGTAAACCTATTACGCAATGTAATTAGAATGTCCCCGGTCCAAGAACATAAGTTAAAACATTTTACAGATTCTGTGACAGCATTCCTCCTCCACCAACTCTTTCCGTCCCTCGCTTTCATTCCTGTCTTCTATGTGAGAAAACTTTCACCCAAATTGCGTACGTATTTCTCATTGAATGACCTCCTTATATTATGCACTAATGTAATAAAATTTTGAAAGTAGTTAGGCGGAAGAGCAGGCTAAATGGCCTGAGCCTCGCCACAAATAAAGATATTTATTTATTTATTTATTTATTATTTATTTATTTATTGTTATTTATTAATTTATTCTTTCGCGGTTTCCAAACCCAGAGCTTTAGTGTCTGCTTACTGCTCCAAAACCCTGACTCACGAGACCGAATCACTTGACCGTTCTATTTGTAAACACGTTATACACGAGGGAATGTGAATGTCCCCAGGTTCCTACCATAAGTTAAGATAATAATGCTTTACGCATGTTTCGAGTCCACTGCCTTCGTGTCTACGTACTTGAACTTACCAAGTCCCTTTATGCAAACGCCGTGGAAAAATGTTGAAGAAAAAATTTGGAATATAAAAAATTTTATTTTAAAAAAATTTTTCTTATAAATTGCATAAATTACATGCACAAATTTCTCAAAAAATTGGTATTCAGAAACTATTTCATAATTTTTTTAAAAAAATCTGCTTCTTTTTTTTAGACTTTAAAGTTCCTATCATCAATTTTGAAATTTTGAAATGTTAAAATTCTTAAATTTTAGAAAGCAGAGGGAGTTTGTCGGTAATGAGACTAGCACCACTTTCTTAGTCTTTTGATACATACGAAGATAAAATATAAAGAAAAAATGTGCCGAATTTTGGAAAAAAAATGTTTTAAAAAATTGAAAATTGTCTGCATTTCACACAAAATTACCGGAAAACTTATCATTTTTTTAAAAAAATTGTGCGTGACATTAACCATTAACCATTAAAGATAAGATTTCATTAAGAAAACAAATCTCAATTTTCAATTTTATTGTTGCAGGTGACACTGAAAAATTTGCTCATTCCAATTTCCGAGAAATCAGGGATTTTAATAAACGTGAGACCCTTTTCATTCTCTCGTGCGTCCTTTACGCTATCCATGCACAGAGCTATTTGTTAGAATGAAAGAGTTTATGGACCTATTTGTTAGAAAACTTTTAAAATGTTGTGACTCTGTGTAAAATACGTCCAAAAATCAAAATATCCGTTTCAAACTCAGATAGGCTTGAATTCATTTAAATCGATCGGGTAAGATCAATTTTGGTGGTATTTTGATTTTTGGAAGTGCTTTACATGAAGTCATAGCATTTTAAGTTTTCTTTTGTCAAAAATGGCTCAAATTTTTCTTATTTATCTTTGTCCTCTGTGAGCTTAAAGGACGACAAAGAGAATGATGAAGGTCTATTTAGTTAGTCCCTCAAGTGATTTATGGTATGTGTTCATTAAGTATTCAACAGAGTATCTCAAAAAATACTGTTGGTGACACCTACTATTTTGTCTCACTGACTCCTCCATTTTCGAAAAAGGATATAAAGTTACAGATGAACAAATGAATGCAAATTGTTCGTGATACGAAATAATTAGTAACGATATTCATTATAATACACAGGAGTATTCATCAATTTTATTCACTTCAATTCGGTTTAAATCAATGATGGCTTATTTTACATGGGTAGACTCCATCAAGCTTGCTCTTTCGTCTGACCACGTTCCTCTCACCAACTGGTGGACAAAGAAGGTGTCACTTGAGCAACAAAACAGGCGATTCGAATTTAGCTCAGATGCTTTTTTACTTTCCCGTATACGTACGTATACACGGAGAGATATACATAGTATAGGGAAAGTTAAGTAATGCTGCGCGAAAAAATGGCCAATTTTCGGCGGAAAAAAATCATTGCCGGGCCGTAAAAAGAAAAAAGTGGATAAAACCAGTTGCTAATCTAAGAAAAAAATCCCCTAACACGTGCTGTAGTCAGAAACCCTGTTTTGTGGATCCTTGATACCGAAAAACGAATTGAAAGGAAAACGTCCGTCTGTCCTGTCCGTCCGTCCGTCCGTCCGTCCGTCCGTCCTCCGTCCGTCCGTCCGTCCGTGAACACTGCTAGCGCCTAAACTATACGTACGATTTCTTCCAAAATGGATATTCCCCAGTCGATCTGGTTTTATTCAAAGCTTTGTGATTTTGAAAAAGATTCTTCAAAATTTTGGGGGTACTTTATATGAAGCCCCCGGGGATTTTCAAAAGCGGCTCCAGATTTTTTCTTTAAATTTTTTGTATGAATAGAGTAAAATACACTTACTAACATGGCATAGGTCCGATTTTCACGAATAACTCTGAATTTTCGAAAATTGTGAAAGTTTGAATTTTTTCCAACTACAAAATTGAAGACAGAGATTTTTCCTTCAAATAAAATGTGTTCTGCATATTGAGTTCTTTCATAAAGGTCATGTAAATGTTTTTCAATATTTTGGTAGTTTCGTGCAATATTACGTGCAATATGTGCAATTTTTAAAAAAATGACAAAAACAAGATTTTCTCAAAAACAACTCCATATATTTTCTTTAAACATTTGGTAGAGATAGTGGAAAATGTACCCTATCAGATGACATAAAAGCCAGTATTGCTCTATGGATTAGTTTTTTTCAAAAATTACAAAAATGTAAATTTATTCACTTGTTTCTCCCGTCGATAATACCGGGTGTTTTTTTATCGTTCGCCGAAGATTCCGGCCGCGTCGCCCGGGCAGTCGAAGGCTCATTCGCCTGGCAAACCGCTGACTCAACTCCCGTGCTATACGAGAACTACCGCTGCGCCGCTTAACGTACCTGCTGAACGTGGTGTCCTTCGGCTCGAATGCATTCTTGGCACCTCCGAAACACATTCTGATTTGCCCTTTGAAGTAAGTCTCGAGGAATTGTTGCGATTTTCTCTTCAATAGAGCTTCACGAACAACCACTTCACGACATAAAGATCGGAGTGTGGTGTGCGTTGGGTTCCACAAGAAATATTTTTCTAGAATTATTCACTATTTTTTTCACCACCACCGTTACTGCTGACGTGTACATACATCAAATATTGGCATTATTCTTCGAACAATTGACACCAGAAGAAAGACACTATGGTTACTTTCAACAGGATTCGGCAACTGCTCACACTGCTGTTCGATCCATGAACTTTTAAATAATGTTTATTGTGACGATCGTATAATTATAATATGACCTCCTAGATCACCTGATCTATCTCCTTGTGATTTTTTCCTGTGGGGGTACTTGAAAGATCAGGTGTATGCAGAAAACCTGCTTTCGGAGGAAGAGCTCCGGCGCTCTAAAGAAGAGAAAATCGCAGCAATTCCTCGAGACTTACTTCAAAGGGCAAATCAGAATGTGTTTCGGAGGTGCCAAGAATGCATTCGGGTCGAAGGACACCACTTTCAGCATCTTCTTAAAAGTACGTTAAGCGGCGCAGCGGTAGTTCTCGGATAGTACGGGAGTTGAGTCAGCGGTTTGCCGGGCGAATGAGCCCTCGACTGCCCGGGCGACGCGGCCGGAATTTTCGGACGAACGATAAAAAAAACACTCTGTATTTACATTCGCGGCAATAGGTTTACACTACTATATTAACAAGTTCATGTGCTCTCAATAATGTCGAAGTAAAGTTTCTCGAAAACACTACCGTTTTTTGTGAAAAGTAGCTCAAACTTTCGCATTTTCAGAAACGCTCAAACGACATTTTTTCATATATGGCTGCAAATTTGTTCTTGAAACTTTTGTAACGGATAGTGCTAATTACACTCTTTAGTATAGCGTAAAGTTTATTTTGAGTTATTTTTTGTTTTTTTCAAAAATTACATAATTGTAATTTTTTTGAAAGATCTCTCACATCTTTAATATGCACATTACCAGCAATTTGTATACATTATTATATTTTTGAGTGTAAGTGCTTCAAATAACTTTAAATAAAGTACTTTGAAAACTGAAACTTTTTCTGTGAAAATTAGCTTCGAATTTCACACTTTTATTTGCGCTAAAACGCCATTTTCTCTTAAACGGCACATAATTTTTAAAAGAAAATTGCCACTTATGACTAGGTTTTTGTGGTCTTTAATATTGTAAAATTAATGTTTCAGTTCTACCAATAGGAAACCGAAAAATTAAGAAAATGAAAAAAAATGTACTTTTGGCGGTGATAGATGACACCTGGCAAGGAAGAGTTTGTGGCAGTTCGAATAGGTAGCAAAGACCCAAGGAAATAGAAGACTAATACCGGAAAGTCTGTGTCATTCTGTAGCACCACTAGTTTAATATGCAGTAAATCTATAACATGCGTTCCGCCGATTTTGCTTCCTCTTCGAAGTACTGGCCTTTTTTCGCCCTTCAACATCCGCGGCTTTGATCGGGTTTCAACCCGGAAAGTTTATTTCAAAACTACAACTAAATTGGGTTAATAAAACTATCCTAGGGTAAAAAGTAAGTGTATTTTAAATAATTTAAAACTCAATTCTTGCACTGCCTATTTACCTCACTGCCTTTCTCACACTTTTCTGCCTTTTATTCCAATAAATGTAAATATTAAGAATTAAAATAGTTGAAAACCTGTTTTTATTTGCCATATTATTAATTCCCATTTGTAAATCGAAGAAAATAAACTATTAATATACGTTGACTCCTTCAAAATTAAATTTCTTGGAACGCTTCGTACATCGCATTATTAATTTCGATCAACGTTTTCGGAAGGGAAGTGGAAGGAGTCCAGTGCCGAAGCGTTCTCCGCCTGGACGCAACCTCGACTTTGGTACACCCACCCGTCTTTGGCGGCGACCAATAAAGAAGGATAAAGAGTACATAAAATAAAGACAAGAGGAAAAGGAACAGCAAGACGGAGTAAATGAAGACGGGGCATTCGAACCAGAAAGCGGCGCGGCCGCCCTCCGTGTGGTGAGCGGAGAAGGCAACCGGAGCGCTGGCCGCCCGAATCTCAACACCCCTCCCCTCCCCCACTCCACCCCGCCCCTTCCCTTTCCCGCCTCGCCCCTCCCCACTCCTCTCCTACCCCGACCTCTTCCATCACCATCCCTCCACTTCCTTGGCCTTCATCGCAGCGCCCTGCGAATCCATCCGTTTCTCTCACGCCTGCCGCCGCCCACCCGCCGCCGCACTAGGGGGGCGTGGGCGGAGCTGAGGCGCTGGAAGAAGTGCATTCCAGCGTAAGGAAGCAAACAGGCTGTTCTCGAAATGAAAAGAGGGCCTTCTCAAGCCACAAATAACAGAGCAATAAAGGGGACCCCCGCAAAGATAAAAGCGGGCGAGCTGGTGGGCTGATGGAGGGGGAGGGGTGGAGGCGGGTAAAGGCGGGCAAGTGGGCGGACGGGCAGGGCGGAGGAGGTCGAAGACGGGCATAGGAGGGTGAAAGGGGGCGGAAGAGGGCGGGCGGTAGTAGGCGATGGTGGGCGGACGCAGGTGGAGGTAGCCTGGGGGGCGGGCAGTGGGGGAGGGGCGAAGGCAGGCGGCGGCGGGTGGAATAGGCGGGTGGAGGAGGCGAGCGGAGGAGGTGGGCGGGGGGCGGGCGGGGGGGCGGGCGGGCGTTGAGGCGGGCGGAGGAGGCGGGCGGAGGAGGCGCGTGGAGGAGGCGGGGTGGGGGGGCGGGCGTTGAGGCGGGCGGAGGTGGCGGGCGGAGGAGGCGGGCGAACGAGGCGGGCGGAGGAGGCGAGCGGAGGAGGCGGGCGTGGGGAGGGCGGGCGTGGGGAGGGCGGGCGTGGGGAGGGCGGGCGTGGGGAGGGCGGGGCGGGGGGAGGGCGGGCGGGGGGCGGGCGGGGAGGCGGGCGTTGAGGCGGGTGGAGGAGGCGGGCGGAGGAGGCGGGCTGAGGCGGGAGGAGGCGGGAGGAGGTGGGTGGAGACGGTCAGAGGAGGGCAGAGGTGGATTGGTGGGCGGTCGGAGGGAGCGGGGGCGGAGGCGGGCGAGCGCCCACTGACGCGCGCGCGCCCAGGAAATCCAAACAACGTGAGTTTTATATGAGAGAAAACGATTCGCCCCTGTCCGCCGCCCTGCGCCGCACGTGGGGTGGACTCCCCGCCACTGCCCCACTAAAGGGAGACGAATGTAATGCCATTTTCCTCACTTCCAGCCATCCTCAAAGTTTGACGTACGATTATTTATTTCCCTATAAGGGTGCGCTTTACTGTCATGTCCTTTCTCTAAAATTGTCAAATAGCATCACTTTCACGCATAACCAGGGCAAAGTAAAATAATTAGCCAATTCTATAGCTTGTATCATTAGGTCATGTATTAAAACATACTGCTGCCTTACTGACACTATAATTTCTCTTTGTGCCACTACAAACAACTTTTAGTGCAACTTTTAGTAAAAATTAAATTATACAGTAACTAAAGCGCACGCACTTATTGTCGGAAAGGAATGAGAAGTCTGATGACTTCTCAATATGAACCTTAAATCAGACGCAGGGTCCAGCATCCAGGACTGTCGTTCTTTGGACCCGTTTTCCTTCCATTTACAAAGATGGGTTTCATTTTGCCTGTATAGAAAATAAAGATTTTCCTTTGCCCACACTAAAAACTATCCTCAGACTTTCAATTCTCTATAAGAATTACCTTTTGGGTTGTTCCGACCTACAAAAGAAATAACTTAGGAATCCGGATGTAGGAGAAGAGGAATCGTCAAGAAATTCCAGTGGAAGAAACGAGGCAAAATTATAAACAATACAGACATTTCTTTATCTAATGAAGCAAAAGACATTGATTCATTTTTGCCATATTTATGACTCGCTGTTCAGGGTGTCTCAGAGCAAATGCTACAACCTTCTATGGCATTTAGTGGTGTCCAAAATATTCATTATTTGCCAGTCAATATAGATGGAAAATTCGTATAACGAAGTTATGCATGTGACGCTTGACTGTGGTTGAAAGGAAGTCCTTATCCACATTGTTCGCTCATAAAAGGAGACGTTTCAATTTCGCCTTATTTTACGTGGTAAGACTCAGAACAAGAGTATCGCTCTTCCTTCTCATCAGCAAACTTCGCCTTCTTTTATTTCTGAGAATCATTTATATGCAGTAAATATACAGCATGGGACAGCTGGCTTCATTTCCTCTCCAAAAGAAAGCTTACGGCGATTTGTTCGCTCATAAAAGTCCACGGATTCGATCGGGTTTGAACCCTTAAACTTGAGCATAAAAGCCCATTACGCTAACTGTTGTACAAAGTTAAATGCCGCCACGTTCTGAAGCAGTAAAAAGCATCTCCTCTGCCGGGTGAATTGTGGTGCCCAGGGAGTGTCCTATCAACCAAAACAAATGACAACTTCGTTATTACATTATATTATCAATCACGATCATTAAAAGTATTAATAATTTGTGCCAGAAAAAAGCTGCTGTTCACAAAGAAGGTTGCTACGCGCAGTATGAAAATAGGTGGAATAAACAATCAGCTAAATGAATTTTCACTCAACATAGAACCAGTTTGAATGTTGTTAGATTCTTTCCGAATTCCTCCGTATCTAATGAAATCACAGACTTCATGGGGCCGAAGGCTATATAATATTCTTTCAATTTCTTTGCCCGTTGGAAATAAGTAATTATAATATATTATAATATAATATAGTATATTAATAATAATAATAATAATAATAATAATAATAATAGTAATATCAGTGTGGGAAACTCAGTATTGTTGATTAGTGATTCCGTGCGCGTCTATTGCTAAGCCGTAGATGTATTGCGTATTTTTTACCGTGGTAGGTGGCTCTGATTTCCCCCGTTGGATAGTGAGATCCAGCGCCGACCTACCCGTCGGCTTGCGAATTTTTTTCTTAACCAGATATCTCCCAACAGAGCGGCACCGCCCTAGCTGGGACAAGGTTTAAGGACCCGTCTGGTCTCCCGGTAGTGGTGTGGAAGAGGGAGGAAAAATGGCGCGCGGTCCGTGGCCCTTTTGTTAGGGTACTGCTCTGGCATTCACCTGATATACATCGGAAAAACCAGGGTAAACTTCCGATCACAAAAGCCGGCTGCTAGATTTCTTCAGACTGCCCCTGAATTCGACCTGGCAAAGTAGCCGAAAATCCTGCCACCGCGGGGACTCGACCCCTACGGCCTCCCGGTTAGGGGCACTGCAGTGACAATTAATTTGATGCCTTGAGCCATTAAAGCCGATATAGGTAATTTGTCTGGGAATTTTAACAGAATAGCGGAAAATGGAAGTGGGAAAGGAATTGAAAGCCCTCTCTTGTAAGAAGCAACTAATTCTCTACCAATAATATAAAATCCTTACCCTCGCACACTTATTCTTCGTTCCCCTCACCCTACCCCAACCCGGAGCCTACGAATGGATTGTGTAACTTAGAGGCCTCTCATACCTATTTAATATACCTTTACCCACTTTTCGCAATCCTAACCCTGAGAGTTCAGAGAAGAGAAAACTCATACGCGGGATATGAAGGTGAAGAACTCAACAACATCTAGGTGGAAGGGCAACTCACCCTACGGGAAGATTTACCATGGTAAAGGAAAGTTGGAAGCTTAGGCCAGATGGCAGCCGTATCACTAACAAAACCCATAGCAATATGTACAGTCTATGAAATTGTCGTAAGGCCTCGGAAAATGGAATCGTTCTTGAAGATCGCTAGGGCGCGGTTGTAGCCAAAGCTGGCCGTAAAAGTTTGCAAGCCACTGCTGGTGTGGTGCTGAATACAGATGGACACATACAGAGATACCCGAAACCATCACAAACAGTGAAAGCAACACTCAAGAATTAGCCGCATCTCACGAGAGTGTTTCTGGGACATCACTCAGGAAAGGTCTGCCACGACGGAGGACACAATGGAGGTCTTGCATTAGTGCGACAACAAAACATCGATGTTCCCAAACATAATGTTCAAAATTAAAACATCGATGTTAATAAAACATCGATGTTAATAAAACATCGCCAAAAATTGACGTTTTTAAACATCGATGTTTTTAAAGCTGGTTTTTGTTATCTCTAACATTAAATTCGTGTGCAACAAAATTTAATTTGACAGTGGCCGTAATATTAATTTTTAATAAAATTTAACTCGATATAAAGCGGTAAAACGCCTCTCCGTGTAAAAAATACGATCAAAGACGAAGGAAATACAAGTTCAGAAGCAATATGTTGGGCGAGGGATAGTGTGCTGTATGAAGGTAATACAAATCAGTTATTATTTCATATTTTAATTTAATCACAATTTGTGATTATGAAAATTCTTCATCTTTTCCCATTAACCTATTTTTCAGTATCAAGGACACACAAAACATGGATTGTGACTACACAGTTTTCTATAAGCTGCATTAAATAGCACACACTTTCCACTTAAAGACGTGGTAATTAAGTAATTCCAATGCATTTTAGAATACCCTGGTTTTCCTAGACTTCCCTAGGGGACTAAGAAGATAATTTTTTGCGTTTATTACCAGCAATGCTGAATTTTCAGTCGTAATTTATAAAGGGGGTGTACAGCTTAATAGAGCTCCTGAAAGCAATTAATGAGATAGTCGGTAGATCGCCTCGAGACGTGATTCCCAACGTCTTTCCAACGGCACTGACTGTGGATCATGGCTACACCTTAGAGTTTCCAACCACTACTGGCAGGATTTTTGCGTGGTGGAGACCATTAGTGGCGCCCTCTCCTGCAGCACCTTATTACAGGAACTAAATCACGTACTGCTACCAACGATACTTCAAATGTGCGTGGCTACTGGGTGGTTTCGCGAGACGCAAGCAGGCGCGTAATGTTATAAAAGCATCGATGTTTTCACTTTCTTCAGCGGTTTGTTAGATGTATATATTAAGAATACTTGAGCATTTAGAAGACACTTTTCGCATTTATCAGATATCAGCCAATTTTTATGTGTGGAAGTTGGGGAGCCTAACCTGGCAGCTGTACCCGGCGACACTAGCGCCTCTTATAGTAGCACCCTCCAGCTTTGTCCCCAGTTTTGATGGAGAGTTGCGAAGTCCTGGGACACTATGATGTTGGGTATCCAGGTGAATGACTGGCATTTTATCACCTTCTCCTCCGCAGCTTTGAGAAGGCTAGACCCATCCTCATGGCGGAAAGTCCCATGGACCACGGAGGCACAATCCCAGCGTTGGAGAAGTCTTTTACTTCATATAGTAACAAGATTTGTTCTCTTTTTCGTTACTAGGACACGTCAGTATGAGGTTTTCCTTCGAAAATTGGCCCCTTTACACGATTGCAAGACTTCCCCTTCTTACAAAGTGAAGTAAGAAAATGTTTCAGGAAGCATTTTTTTTAAAACACTTTTAACGCAATGGCAATATTTTCCTAAAACTTCATATGAAGTGATTACGTGTATTGTCCGTGAAGACTGTCAGAGCTCGCCACCTCACCTCTTCGGTGAAGCAAACTCGTCGTCCGTTTCGAGGACCGGCGACGGGGTGCGATCAATCTCCCAGGGGCGCGGGCGAGCGACGGGCGACGCGCGGCGGGCAACGGGCGATGGGCAGTCACGCAGCGCGGCGCGGCGCGGCACGGCGCGGCGCGCGCCACGCTCCACCAGACGCCCGCGCCCTTGCGACGCCGACGCCGACGCCGCGGCGCGGCGCTAACGTATTTAGCAAATGAACCGGCGGCGGCGGCGGGAGCTGGGAATGGGAGGGGCGGGGCGGGCGGCCGAGCAGCGACCGCGGGGGCGGCGACCCATTCGTTTTAATATGCCCCGGAAGGCGGCGCGGAGGCGGGGGCGGGGGCGGGCAGGACCTTTTTCGGCCGGGTCCCCCGCCCCCGCCGTGGCGTCGGGTTATGGATGCGCCCCCGGAGCCCGCAGGTGCGGCCGTCAAACAGTGATGGACTGCCGCCCGTCCACCGCCGCCGCCGCTGATGCTTTATTCATCCGCGAGGTGCGCAGCGAGCCGCTGCCTGCAGCCGCCGCGCCTCTTGCGCCCCCCGCTGGTGAAGTGATTCGCGGTAATGACGCGCTCAGGCGAGCGCGAGGCTGCGCTACAACAGTACATTCTTTCTAGCATTATTTCTAACTCTTTGCAATTTTCGAAAATTTAGAGATTTCAACAAAAAAGTGTCCTGTGGCATTTGTTAAAGTACCCGTTACACCATCTGAGAACGACGTTTAATAAAAAAATTTGGAGCCATTTTTGGAGAAAATTTTGATAATGTTAAGGGTTTACGTAAAGTAGGGCTCGAAAATCAAAATGTCTATTCCAAACTTTCAGGGCCTTGTGTTCGTGAGATCAATCGAAGTTATCAATATTTGAGGGAATCGACTGAACAGTTTATACGTTAACGTTAAACCTAGTGAATCAGATAAACAGACAGACTAACACTCTGACAGACAGACTAATAGACAGACTGACAGACAGACTGACAGACAAAGACTGACCGAAAGACTTACCGACAGACAGACTGAAAGACTGACTGAAATACTGACTGACAGACAGACTGACAGACTGACTGACAGACTGACTGACAGACTGACTGACAGACTGACTGACTGACAGACTAACTGACAGACTGACTGACAGACTGACTGACCAACTGACAGACTGACTGACAGATATAGACAGACTGACAAACAGACTGACAGATATAGACAGATTGACAACCAGACTGACAGAGATATAGACAGACTGACAGAGGGACAGACGGAAAGTTTGCGGTCAATCGATTTTTCGGTAACAAGACCTACAAATAATGGATTTTACAACAAAAAAGAGAAGACCTAAAATTGTGTATGTTAGAAACAACTTTTTGATTACTTGTTGAAAGTTAAATCTACCTAGTTCATTGTAAAAAATAAGTATGTTTTATTAAATATTTATTTCTATTTCGCAAAAAACTATCACGTAATGAACTTTTTTGAATGTCATTTTTACTTTCCCGTATACGTACGTATACACGGAGTGATACACGTAGTATAGGGAAAGTAATGTAATGCTGCGCGAAAGAATGGCCAATTTTCGGCGGAAAAAAATTAATTGCCGGGCCGTGAAAACGAAAAAGTGGACAAAACCAGTTGCTAAATTAAGAAAAAAAATCCCCTAACACGTGGTGTAGCCAGAAACCCTGTTTCTAGGTTCTTGATACCGAAAACCCAATTAACAAACCCGTCTGTCCGTCCGCCCGTCCGTCCGTCCGTCCGTCCGTCCGTCCGTCCGTCCGTCCGTCCGTCCGTGAACACTGCTAGCGTCTAAACCATACGTACGATTTCTTCCAAATAGATATTCCCGGTCGATCTGAATCTAGTCGAAGCTTTGAGATTTTGAAAAGATTCATCAAAATTTGGGGTTACTTTATATGAAGCCCCCCGGGGATTTTCAAAATTTTCTCAAAAACGGCTCCAAATTTTTTCTTTAAATTTCTTGTAGAATAGAGTAAAATACACTTTTTATCATGGCATAGGTCCGATTTTCACGGATAGCTCTGAATTTTCGAAAATTTTAAAAGTTTGAATTTTTTTCGACGTCCTTCTCGAGCTACAAAATTGAATATAGAGATTTTTTCTTCAAATAAAATTTGTTCTGCATATTGAGTTCTTTCATAAAGGACATGTAAATGTTTCTCAAAATTTTAGTACTTTTCTGGCAGTATTGCGTGCAAGATGTGCAACATTAAAAAATTACAAAAACAAGATTTTCTCAAAAACGGCTCCAAAGTTTTTCTTTAAACTTTTTGGTAGCGATAGTGGTAAATGTACTCTATCAGATGACATAAAATCTATATTGGTCTATCGGTTGGTTTTGTTTCAAAAATTACAAAAATGTAATTTTTTAACTTGTCTCTCACGTCGTTAATATTTACATTATCGGCGGTTTTTTTGCATTATTATATTTACAAGTATATATGCTTTAAATAATGTCAAGTAAAGTTTCTCGAAAACACTGCCGTTTTCTGTGAAAAGTAGCTCAAACTTCGGCATTTTCAGAAATGCTCAAACGCCATTTTCTCATATATGGCTGAAAATTTTTTCTTCAAACTTTTGTAACAGATAGTGATAATTACACTCTTTGATATGACGTAAAGTTTATTTTGAGTTATTTTTTTGTTTTTTTCAAAAACTTATATAAATGTAAATTTTTTGAAAGATCTCTCACATCTTTAATATGCACATTATCCGCAATTTGTAAAAATTGTTATAATTGTGAGTGTAAGTGCTTCAAATAACTTCAAATAAAGTATTTTGAAAACGCAAAAAATTTCTGTGAAAATGAACTTCAAATTTCGCATTTTTAGTAGTGCTAAAACGCCTTTTTCTCTTAAACGGCACATAATTTTTTAGAAGAAAAGGGTCATTTATGGCTAGGTTTTTATGTTCTTTAATATTCTGAAAGTAATATTTTCGTTCTACCAATAGGAAACCGAAAAATTAAGAAAATGACAAAAAAATGTACTTTTGGCGATGATAGATGGTAGCTGGCAAGAAAGAGTATGTGGCAATTCCGAATTGCTAGCGAAGACCCAAGAACATAGAAAACAAATACGGGAAAGTTTGTGTCATTCTGTAGCACCAATAGTTAGAATCTGTGATTTTTAAAACAAATAATGCAGCAAAATTATCCCATGCAGCTGAAAAAAATCGTTTTGCAGACCTGTGTAATTTATTATATATAAAAACAAGATTTTTCCTCTTTCCTGAGGCCCGGCAATAAGAATTTTTCTGTCGAAAATCACAGTTTTTCGCCACAGCGTTACAACATTTTTTCTACACTGCGTAAATAAGATGCGAGACAGTAAAAATAATTGTAATACATTATAAACACTAGAATATTTGAAGGTCGCTAAGAAAAACTCAATTAAAAGTTTCTAAGATTTTGTAATTTAACTCAGCTTTCATAAAATGAATCTCCGACACTGAAAGAGATTTTTTTTGATCTTCTACAACACATTATTAATTCGTATGAAGATAGTTATCGCCAAGGATTGCCATGCAATAAATAAGTAATATGATGAGAGACGACTTCGTTTCTCGGAGATCTCAGCAATTAATTTCTTCGAAAGTGTCCCAAAGGTTATAAATGTGAGAAGTTTTATCTTTTTGTGTCATTCTTCCTTTTACAGCTGGCGATAAAATATTATTGGAAGTGAGGCTGTAAATGGACATTAAAGTAAGTATTAGAAATGGCCTCAGATCAATAACGTTATTGGCGGGCTCTCTAGGCGGAAGTATAGTGGTGAAGTTAACGAGCCACTGGTGCTCAAGTCTCAAGATAGCTCACATGAGATTATATGGAGAAGACATTTACAGACATTTCATGTCCACATTTCTCTTCTTTTTTAAGACATGAAGCCATCTCCTACTAAAATCCTACCACAAACATACACTTTTTTGATCTTGAAGCCACATCGAAATTAATAATGGACAAAATCATGTTTTCCTTTGCAGACTGCAGGGTAAGCTTAACCTGTAAGAGCAGTAATATCATACAAAGATAATGGCTTCCCTGGGTTGGTCAACATCCAGATGTGGCAGAACAGATAATAATGTTTTTGAGAGAACCAAACACCGTCCTGTTAGGAGATAGTAACTTGCTTCTTGTATGAGCAACAACTACCAGCACAGCTGTCTCTGGTCGTATGGGGCATGCCGTAAAACATTATCAAATATATCCAGTACTTTTATTCCAATTTAATTTTTACTTTGACACTTTAAGTATAAACTATTATAAGGATGCAATTTATACAGCGTTACATAGCATTCAGACCGCGAAACGATAACACGATGTGCACCAAACTATTTTGTTGTTCTGCTTTAGATAAAAAGTCAAAAAGGAATGGAAAAAATATTGCGAGTATTCTTTAGAAGTGGCGAACCCCACTTTGCTTCCCACGGCCCCGCACACGCTTCCACCTCCGCGGCCGCCATCATTCGCGAGGCTATCGTATTTTCGTATCGTAAGATTGTTGTATATATTGTAACGTCATATCATTGGGCTCGACCGACAGAACCTCCGTTGTGCAGGGGTAGAGGTTGGTCATCTGGGGTCGGGCTGGAGGAAGCCAGACTTCTGAAGTCATTCCTGTGAGAAGGGTGTCTTTGGTACCGGGTGGCACGGCCGGAGACGGCAGGGGGCAGGCAAGTCGGGGGCGCGTCCCGGAAGGCGGCTGTCAGTGCGCACAAGGGATGATGTGTGACGACAGAATTCGGCCTGCAGAACGCGGCAGTCCCATCCGATCAAAATCTCAGTAATGAGAACATGTGGGCCGCGGGTCGCCTGCGTGGGAGGTCAGTCACGTGACCTTTCACAAAAGAGGCCCGTGAAGGAAACGGCCAGACATTCGAGTCTGAGCCGAATCACGGTATGGATGCACCCAACTTGCGCCAAGGCGGTGCGGAGACGAGCTGGGCTCGTGAGGGCAATCCATGTGTTGGAACACCGGTGTGGAAGTTATTCCACGTGTGACGGAGTGTTACGCTGTGTGCGGGCACTTGTGTAGAGTGAGCAGTGAGAACTATGTACATTGTGTAAATAGCTATACAATAAACTTATTTATTTAGAACCAGTTCAGGTCTGTGATTACCATAATATTCCCACGACGTCACAATATATACTTGGCGCGAAAGCCCGTGAACGGGCCACGTTCCTGCCTTGCGCCCATTTGTTGAGGGGGTACGTGTGGTTAGCACGTAGACATCCCCATACCGTATTCCGGTCTTCTCAATCTAAGAAGTAAATTTTCGCAAGGTCACACAGCAACTTTTACTGAGACAATGCAAGGAAACCTCAAACTATAGTCTTGCCTCGACCAGAAATCGAACCTGCGGTCGCGTAGTGCAAAGCAAGCTTGCTGGTCAAGAGATAGCCACGAGGCGTCTCTAAGATTGTTGTCAGTGTATATTATTGAATTCACAAGTTGCTGCGACATAAATTCACCTTTTTAATCCACCGGGCGAACCGTTACCTTCATAACTAGTGGTACTACAATAGCACATACTTTCTCGCAGCGGTGGTTGGCGCCCCAACAAACCGGGCGTTGGAGCTCCATCGATTGACGGGAATGTAAATTCCAAAATTCAGAACTATAATATATATAATGAAACGTAATCAATTCATGTAATTTAATTAAAACTAAAGTAAATAAAATTTTATATTTAAATTTAAAATAAAATTTAAGTTTAAGGAAACTTAAATTTAATAAAAGTTTATCGACGAGATAACTCGATAACATAGCTACACGATGGCCTATCGTAGGTATCAATTCTTGCACCAATTTTGTTTAATTTTTATATTGCGGTTTACCACTATCTTACAGGAATTTGCATTCACTAATGATCTAGTTATTGGCATCTGACATGATTCCTTAGAAAAATCACAGAAAATACTACTGATCTAAGCACACTTTGGTGCAATTATTGCAAATTTAAACTGGCACCAAACATGAAGAAAGCTGAATGGTCAAGCTTTCATTTGTGTAATAGAGTAGCGAACCATAAGCAACACTCACCATGCTGGATACTCGGATTGACATGAAATTTCACTAGCTGATAGAACACCATACAAAACCTACATACGCAAATTTTGAAGTGCTATGGAGTATTATAAATAGTGTTTTATAGGCATTTTGTATCAGGATCTTTCGTAACCTTCGCGCTTCCCGCAGCGGGCGAACCGTTGCTTCGGCAGCGCTAGGAACGTTACGCGGCGTCTATCATCCGGTGTCAGATTTCCAAGCGCGTTCGTTCCATCTGAACCTGCAAAGTAAACACCCGTTTTTGTCACCCCGCCTGCCCTCCAAGTAACTGACACGCAACACTCACCGTGCTGGATACTCGGATTGTCATGGAATTTTACCAGCTTGTTCAGCACCTTTCAAAACCCCTACCTACAAATTTGTACGTGCTATGGAGCATTGCAAGTAGTGGCTTTGCGACAGTAAGTATTGAGACCTTTCGTGACCTAACCGTCTGTGGAAGAGAGGAAATTGCTGAACGCCGCTGGATCTGCGACCGTTACACGCCGGCCGCCGCTATCTGTCCGCAGGGTCTCAGCTGCCTCAGAGGGCAGGAGGGGTGACAAAAACGAGTGGTTTACATTGCAGGTTCAGAAGGACGAATAGGACTAGAACACATTCAGGAGTAAATAGAGTGTAACTATTAAATGCAAACTAACATTTATACATATGTATGATAGGATTTAAGGATTAAAAAATTAGTCAAGGCTTATTAAATAATAAATACGTAAATAAATAAATGTACAACACATCAGTAAGTAAATAAAAATTAATTAAAAAAGATACAATAAAGAGTGAGTAAATAAAAATAAATTAAAAAAGATATAATAAAGAGTAAGTAAATAAAAATAAATTAAAAAGATACAATAAGAGTAAGTAAATAAAAATAAATAATATTTATATAAAATAATAAGTTCCACTTATGGGTAACGCACAAAATGTACACAATAATGGTATTTAACAAAAAATGTTCGTGCGCTTACTAACACACTACAAAGAATGTGTGTCATCAAACAGCGATGGCCTTTGCCATCGTTCTTGAAAGAACGCTCTTGGAAATCTGACACCGGTTGATAAGACGCCGCGTAACGTTCCTGGCGCTGCCGAAGCAACGGCTCGCCCGCTGCGGAAGCGCGGAGGTCACGAAAGGTGCCTATACAATATTCCTATAAACACTATTTCTAATACTCCATAGCACATAAAAATTTTTATGTAGGGGTTTTGAAAGGTGCTGAACAAGCTGGTAAAATGTCATGACAATCCTAGTATCCAGCATGGTGAGTGTTGGGTGTAAGATCTATTTGAAACACTCCTTTCTTAAGCATAATCCGACACCAACATGTGTGCTAATGCCCAAATGGAGTGACTCTATTTTTCTTGATACGAGATATTTAATGTTTAATTAGTATTGTTATATAAATTAAGTAGCATATTATTTTATATTTCTTTTACCTACGCGTATTTAGAAAGTTTAGTTTTAACTCTTATGAACAATACTGATCAATTTTGTTCAGTTCCAGACGTTGTCTAAGATTTTAAATGGAGTTACATCTCTTGTGATTCGAGAAGGTAAAGGTTTTGATTGACAAAAAAATATGAAATGCAGTTAACACTATTGACATAAGAGGGCGGCCTGGAGCGAAATTATCAAGTTGCACGCTTTCCATCGCTGGCACCCGTACTCGATTACAGGCGGTTCCAAGAGGAATTTGTTGTGGAGAAAGCGGGTTCGCGGAAAGTTGTCTGGGGGTACTCCCGTTTCTCCTGCAAAATATACATGCTCTATCAATCATTACTTAACCCTATTAAATCATTATCCAACTAATAATCCAGGGATCAGAACGGCGACCAGCGATAACCGAGGAATTGAATGAGAAGGGAATCTCAAACCAATTCCAAATAATAATCTGGACTATATCCCGAGTTTCATCATTTTTACTACTCGACAGTTGTCATCAAAGTCAATACTGTCATTTCCATTCGGTGGTCTGATGACTTCAACATCGTCAGAAGTAATAATACACTTAAAGTATTGGTGATGAACGGATATGATAAAGAGAAAGAGGTATCTTATATCTTTTTTTTGTTCAATAGTGAGCCTTATGCCACTGTACAGCTTTCTCTGAAATATATTAGCAAGAGACACTGGGCATCCGTTTTATATCCCGACTTAAAGACAGAGTCAGAGTCTTGTTTAAAAAGGAATTGTGAATTGTTCACTTCTTTTGGTACTGACTAAATATCCACACCGAACTGAGAAAACAAAGCAATTACTGGTAAAATCGACTCTAAACTACACACCTCACCACTGACATGCTCCATTGTCAGCTTACACTGTGTCACACACACCTTATCTTTTGCTACGTAACCTACATTGTTATTAGAATGTCACTGATCACGGTTATTAACCTGACGAGAAGATTCAAAAAATGACACACTATTTTATTAAATTGTATTGTAACATATTTTAAATTGTATAACGTTAAACATATATGTTTGCCAAAAGATACAATAACAAAAGCAAAGAAAATAGAGAGCAAGCAACGCTGTCTCTAGGTGTGAATTTTAAATTCTACAAAATAGCTTCTGTCAAAATGCCAACCCATGCTAGTTTGATCTTGTAGTGCAGTGTGGAAAACGATTATTTATGGAATCCAAGAACGCCGTGTAAACACCCATTCTCGAACGACCAGATTCCGCAGTGCCCTCGTTGAGCGCAAACGCCTCAACGGGATCCCGAACGAGACCGCTTCCATTGTCCCCTCCTCCTTCCGCTAAACCCGGCGCCCAATGCTTCGGCCAACGGGAGCGACTCCGCGACCAAACAATAACACGGGGCCGCCCAAGGCCGTGTTATCGCTGGAGATTAAAGCGGGGGCGGCGCGGGGGCGGCGCGGGGGCGGCGCGGGGGCGGCGCGGGGGCGGCGCGGGGGCGGCGCGGGGGCGGCGCGGGGGCGGCGCGGGGGCGGCGCGGGGGCGGCGCGGGGGCGGCGCGGGGGCGGCGCGGGGGCGGCGCGGGGGCGGCGCGGGGACGGTGCGGGGCGGGGCGGGGGAGGCGTCGCTCGTCTGCCTCCCACGCCCACTCTCCGCCACGACGCCGCCGCGCTGCCGTCCGCGCCATCGCCGGACGTGACCCGCGTCAGCGACGAGGCGCCACGGTCGAAACAAAAGGGCGCTGTCAGCCGCAACTCAATTGGCACGGGAGGGGGAGGGGGAGGGCTTGCCGGCGCCGGCGACGGGACGCCAATCTCGGCTCCTCCCGCGCCGCCACGCCACGTCACGCCACGCCATGCCACGCCGCCAGGCAGAGCGCGGCGGCGCCCGCCGACAGCTGGCCCGGTGACAGCTGCGACATAACGCGCGGCGGCGGCGGAGGCGGAGACGGCGACGAAGGCAGAGGTGGCAGAGGCGGCGGAGGCGGCGGAAGCGGCGGAGGCGGTGGAGGCGGCAATGGCGGCGGAGGCGGAGGTGGACGTGGCGGCGGCGGCGGCGGCGGTGGTGGTGGTGGCGGCGGCGGAGGTGAAGGTGCAGGGGGCGGCGGTGGAGGTGGTGGCGACGGCGGCAGCGGCGACGCCGGAGGTGGAGGTGTCGGCGTCGGTGGTGGAGGCGGAGGTGGAGGTGGAGGAGTTGGCGTCGGTGGTGGAGGCGGAGGTGAAGGTGTTGGCGTCGGTGGTGGAGGCGGAGGTGAAGGTGTCGGCGGCGGCGGTCGCGGCGGCGGCGGCGGCGGCGGAGGCGGCGCTCTCAGGTCGAGAGGAAGAGCGCCTGCTCCTCGGACGCGCGTTCGCATCAGTCTCTACTCCAATTTCTTTACGCGAACGGGCTTAGGTGGCTCAGGGCATCAAACCGATGTCACTACAATGTCTCTGAGCGGGAGGTCCTAGAGTTCCGCTCCCCACGGTTGGCAGGGTTTTCGACACTAGCTACATAGCTGTACTGCGATTTATTCAACTCTGCCTCTGGCATGTATCAGCAGTTCACGGTTTCATTCAATCGGGAGCTTGAACGTCGCCATAGTAACTTCCGTGTAGAGACACAAGCTCCCAATTGGATGAAACTATCAACAGCTGATACTCGCCAGGGGCAGAGTTGAATAAATTGCAGTATAAGTCGAATTCAGCTGCTGTCTGGAGGATATTCCTGGCGGTAGGATACAAGAAAAATACCATTAATAGGGGGAAAAGTACTTGTATACCGCGCATTCCCACAATATTTATAATATAAAATAATGTTCAAGCAATAGTCATCTTTTTTATGATAATTTGAAAAACATAGCTATACATTAATTATTGTTTACAAGAATTCAATTTAGTATTTGGCAATAATACACAGGTGTCCGGGGAGCAAACGTCGAAACTTCGCAGATAAGCTCTTAAGACATTTCTAAGCATATTTTGTCTAATAAATTACGTGGATATTGCGAATGGTTGGGCCGCAATAATCACTCAAAAGTTGGTTTGAAAAATTGATTTCTAGGCAAAAATTTGCATTATGGAAGCATAGGAACACTCCAGAAACATATGATTTTTTTATTATTTAGAAAAGATATTAATATATTTGCTCAGACAGAAAAATTAAGCGAGAAATAAAAAAGCAGTCGAATTGTGTAAATTGGGTGCTTTTTTATTTCTCGCTTAATTTTTGTTTCTGAAAAATATATTCATTTATTTTGTAAATAATAAACAACTTATATGTTTCTGGAGTGTTTCTATGCTTCTATAATGCAAATTTTGCTTAGAAATTAATTTTGCAAATCAAATTTTGAGTGCTTATTGCGGCTCAACCATTCGGAATATCCACATAGTTTGTTAGACAAAATATGCTTAAAATTGGCTTTAGAGCTTATTTTCGAAGTTTCGACGTTTCCTCCCCGAACACCATGTATAATTAATTTTTTGTTCATTTCTGAAATAAACGTGGAATTTACAAATGGAGAAGAAGATAACTAGTGAACCGGTAGATTTCTAGCGTCTCGTCTAATACAAAAATCAGTCATCACGCACACTGCGCAAACTTCATTATGAATCCCCGCTGTTGAAAATGGTTTTGAAATTCGTGGAAGTATTTCTGACGTGAAAACAACTTTAAATGGGCTATCACACGGGGTCCCCCCTCAGTTAAAGATAAAACGATTTTGTTGCCCGCTAGTTATTCATTGTGTCTCATGTCCCGAAAGTTAGCGCCAACAAGGGAACATAATTACACTCAATATCGTGGCATCTAATCGTGTGCAAGTTGCATGTTTGTGAGCTCACCTCATCAAAGAGGGTGGATATGAAAACGAAGTTCACCGAGGGCGAATTCACTCGTAAGTCCGCAACAAAAGGGGTATCCGAGCGATTGACGTAGAGCTTGAAGAGATGAGCCAAAACATTTCTAAGAAGGAAAGGGAAAAGTTGCACTGGGAGATAATTTGAAAACCGTTAGAAAATTGCTCTAATCGGGTAATTCCACCCAAGAGAGAAGACAAGCGCTTAAGAGAAACGAAAAAGGAACCGTTCGCTTAGACCTCATGTTATCGTGATAGAAGAACTTCCATCAAGGTTTTCACTAAACGCAGCAAGTCCAAAAAATCAAAATCAGAACACGGAAGGCACATAAGGAATGCGCCTTGTAGACCAGGTCGGTCCGTTGTTGAGCCACCAATTCCCAGTCAGAGAGTATGTCAGCTAATAATCTATCCGGTGTTTCTTTTTAAATTATGCCCAGAGATGCAAATATGTTTTTACGCAAAAAGTTACGGTAATTTAGAGGTTGAACCATCTCAATATTTTTTGTGAAATATTTCTTTTTTTAGTTTATTTTAAGACACATCAACATATATGGTCTTTAGAGATTGTCATTTACATTCTGTTAAAAAGTAGCAATGATCACTTATATTTAGAATATTACAATATTCACAATAACACTGTAATGACACTAAAGGCAATTTTAGCCCCACAAAACATTTGGGTAACAGTAAGTGAGACAAAGTAAGGAATGTTTATGTTCGGGCCCACAGCAAAGCAGAAATAAATACGTTTATTCCAGAATGCAAGGCAGAACAAGTTGTACTGTAATCGGTAAGCGCGCGGAGGTTGGCGGCGGGATGCCTGTCAACATTGAGTGCCGTCTCTAGGAAATACTCTTTGGGCACGCCACCGGATGCCGCCGCCGGCAAGCATGCGCCCAGAAATCCTGCCCTAGCGCACGTGCGCGCTTCGCTATCACCACCCAAAGAGTATTTCACCACCCTGCTCCGCCCGTTGCAGGAGCAACGGACAAAACCGTCGAGAATCTTCCATGTCCAAATCAAATGGCAAATTGTAATTGGCCATCGCCATTCCCACCTATGCCACGCGAGAGAGCCCATTCCTAACGTCTTCTTGCCGCAACCGAAATTCGGCAGTCCACTGAAAGACACCGTTAGAGATGGTCATGTTTGTTCAGGGCTCCGCGCGGTAGTGTGTAAAATAATGTATAATCGTGCAACTTGAGCTCCATACGGCTCGCGCACATTTATTAATTCAATCGTGGCAGTAAGCATCTAAATTGTGTCTGTAGCTCTTGCGTAAGTTTACAGCCGTAATTGTTAATTTAACTGTGTAACTCGCAGCTGCTTCTGGTCGGCACTAAAGTAATTACTGCAGTGTACAATTTCCCTGCAATAATCGTACTTGGACAAGTGTGAATTGACGCGCCAAGTGAAATTTTTTATGTTTATGTGCTGTGTTTCTGTAAGTGACATTTAACAAACCTGCTTATTAAATCTTGTTTGTGCTGGAATTTTACTTGTGTGTGTATCCTGCAACTCCTGCGCCAATCCCAAGAGCTGTCAAAGGGTTTCGGGACAACTGTACCTCATCACCATTAATTATACAGTCCACTTATAAAATAACATAAAATAATTATAAATGATCATAAAGCATTGGAAATGTTTTATGATTAAGTGTATTAAAACATTGTGTTAAAGCATTGGATTTACATTGGAGATGTACAAAGACTGAGTTAAATTTCACTGAAAATTTTTCATTCTGTACGAAATCTGAAGACTTGTTCCTGGCATTGAGGGTATTCCAAAATTGATTCAAATATTTTTTCCTGGAGAAAGGGTTTGTCACTGTAAAAAGAATATTGATTAATATGTAAGCTACATATTAAGTAGAGTCGAGTCTTGTTCAATCTCGATAGATGGGAGGGGACACTAGTTAAATAGATGTGTGTGAATCAATTTGAAGTAGCCAGATCGAATCCTACGTATTACCAGGGGCTCTATTTTATTTATTTTAGCATTTGTATTTAATTGTAAAAAATCGCACTTGTTAATGTAGTGCACTAGTTTTGAGTATGGACCATTTGTTTTTTTCACCTGCCTTTCATTATGATTTCAATATGATTCCAAACATCATTAGATATTATATTAAATAATAAATTAAAATAAAGGAACTACGTGAATGCCACGCAAATAATTTGAAATAACCTCGTTTAGACTCAAAAGCTTTAAACACTTGACTCAAATATGGCGATTTATTTGGTGAGCAGAGATCCCTGGTTGCAACAGAGGATTAAATGATAAACACCAAAAGGCACAAAACATATCCTCAAGCAAACTATAGGTACAAATGTAGAAAATGTCATGTAGCATACTAATGTGATGTGCTGCATGCTGAAAGCATACATAACATCACATTAAGATGAAAATTAATGGCCAACACAGATTACACATGTAGGCACAATCAAGTTGCAAATATTAATCACCAGAAACCAGCAGTGAAATCCAAACTACAACAAATGACATTTCCATATTACAAATAAGTTCCCGACACTGAACTTGAAAATTCATACTAGAAGTGGTACTACGACAGAGAAATTATCACAGATAAAATCATTAATCACAATAAACCCTACATAACTTTCGTAGAACAACCAAAGAAACGCTATCAGATTGACAGCGCGTGCAGAAAAAATAACAAAGTACTCACAAGAGGCAGCGGAAGTAAAGACAGTATGGTATATCCATTAAGTCCATTTTATTCCTCTGGTCACTTCTTGCCAAACAACATTAACCCTTATCCGGGCAACCAGTGTCTGTTGGACATAGTGGGTTATATTTCCTGCCATATAACGTAAACTAAAGTGTTTATGTGATTACGGTTTCGTGACTTTGTCTCTAAGCTATTGGAGCGTCTTTGTGTGAAGTTTCACAAATTTTGTACAATAAACAGATGTGAAAATAATTATTTTGTTTTAAAATAACGTAACCGGGCAAGCAGTGTCCAAAAGACACTGTGTTCTTTCGATAAGAAGCAACGGTTTCTGATATACATTTTGACACAACAGTCGAATAACTTTATTCTTTTGTTTATTGAGTCTGTCGATTTTCATAAATTGGACACTTTGTATTGATAAGCGACAAATATGTTCTTTCGGTAAGAAGGAACCTTTGGCGATTTCTATTTTGTCACAACCGCGAGATCTCTAGGAAGGAGACTCAGCTCCGATGCTGGAGGCATGGTCGAGGTATGTGCGAACAGTATTGTGGAACAGTTTTTATGGTCCACCTGTATAGGGAGCGACAATGTGGCTCACACGTTTGAAGTGATTATTTTTCTACGATTTGATGACAAAACCACGCGGCCCACGAGACGTCGGAATGATAAATGTGTCGCTTTTAGGGACGTGTCAGAAAAATTCAAAGAATATTTGAAAAAGCATTACCATCCTGGAACATACTTTATTGTCAACGAAATGCTAATTCCAATGAGGGACAGATACCCTTTGAAACTGTACATACCGATTAAACCAGACTAGCATAGTGCACCGTGCTCATCAGGGAAGAAAAAGAATGATGCCACTTGCATGGCTACGCTTGAGATCGCACTCAAACAATGTTGCAGCAAACGACACCAGTCAGTCTGCAAGTAGCAGAGTGATGTAACCCATCTTTGCAAGAATTGTAAATAATGAACTACTTTAATCAAAATATCTGAATTTATAGAGAAGAAAAATTTATACTTGTTCAATGTGCGTTATACTCTCAGTATACGAAAAACCTTACACTCCATCACTTCTTGTACGTTTTTGGGATAATAAAGGAATTATTTTCATTAATTATTCATTTTCAATCATTACACTGAAATTCTAAAACTATTAAAACAGTAGGTGTGGAAAAGTTGAAGAAGTGAATCGTGGAAAACATTGATTGCACAACAGTGTCTGATGGACACTGCTTGCCTGGATACGTTACAAAAGTACCTTGCCCGGAGAAGGGTTAATAGAAATTTGGAATTTATTCAAATACCCAAATATATCATCAAAATAATGCAAAAATCTATTATCGTGAATACGTGTAGGGCTGTAAGAAAATTTCTAAATTGTGATAAAATATGAATTGACCTGTGCCTTTTTTATAACCCGACACAAATTCGACTAAAGGCACGGTAATTGCTGACAAAAAATATGTTATAAATAGTATTAACAATAATAAAAAAATATTCTGTTCTGATCCTCCTCCTAACCTCTGAAATATACTACTTAAATTTTTGAAAATACGAGTGAGCATTCTGGCGCATTAATTATAACATTCACGTTTAATAAGAAAAAAGTGACGCTTATAACAGCACAGAGGTTCCCAGATATTTGGTTATTCAGTTACTGCAAAGTAATACACTACTAACAGACCGCTTGAAATATTGATAATCAAACTGAGAGAACGATGTGCGAAAGAAATATATTTACTGAACTTAAAGTCAAAATGTTTAAATGAAAACTGCTTCTCACTACTGAATTCATCGTATTGCGCTCTATTCTTACAAAAAGGTTAAAGAAACTAGTTCTTAAACACGTTTTACCATCACTCAATTTTTCGGTATCAAGAACCCACAAAACATGGATTCTGGCTACAACACGTGATAGAGGATTTTTTTTTCTAAATTTATCAGCTGGATTTATTCACGTTTTCGTTACCAGGGTCTTGTAATAAGAGTTTTCCCGCCGAAAATTCGCCGTTTTTTCACGCATTACATAACTTTCTATCTACTTCATAGCGAGAAAGTAAAAATACCTACTCAGGCTGGGATTCGAACCAGAGAGCAGCGGATGAGCATCACGCGCACTAGTTCTGAACTGTAATCGCGCGGTATATATTACTAATCGATTGTGGAACAATTTCCCTTATACTAACGATTTGTAATCAAGAAATCTAATAAAAATATTAGATGAGCTAGAATTATCGTAATGGTTTTGTCTAATTGCCACAGTACGTACAGTAATATTCGCTCTACATATTATACGTTATACGTATTACAATAAAACAAAATAATTATAAGGGTGGTGAAACTCTTTCGTACAAGATGCAAGAGTCGGAATGTGGCACTCCTTTTCACATTTGGTTCGAGTTGGCAAGAGATTCCCACACGTTAAACAGAATATCCAATAGTTAAATACTGTAGCCATTTTACTAATTTCAGGCATCTTCATGGATTGCCGAGCAATCGCTATAAACAGTTTCACCGAAATTCACTTCAGATTGCGTCAGTTCGCAGTGGTCTCCAATGCAACCTCTCGCAATGAGACAAATGCATTTACGCATCTCTTCCGTATCAGTATCAGCAGTCTCTCTGGCCCACATTTCTCCTCGAAGATTTCTCTTCCTGCCGCCAGGCGCCGTCACACCGCGGTGATCCCAACTTCGGCAGAAGATAAGGAGGGACGGCGCCGGAACGGTGCGAAACGAACGTGAGTCCACGTGGAAGCGGTCGCATCCCACAACAAAATGCAGATTTATGTTAATGGCGCCGAATCGCCCAATCGGAGAGCCCGCGACACCTTCCATTATCGGTTTATTGCGCGAGGCTAAGTTGGCGTGATATGTCATGTCCCGATCAGAAGACTGTTTGCCAATTACAGCAAAGCCGCGACTGATACCCGCCCCCATAAACATCTGTCCGATAAACGCGACCTCCCGCCCTGCGTTCCCGCGCCGCGCCGCGCCGCCTCGCCCCGCCCCGCCCCGCCCCGTCCTGTCCCGCCCCGTCCCGCCCCGCCCCGTCCTGTCCCGCCCCGCCAGGCCCTGGCCCGCTCCGCCCCGCCCCGCCCCGCCCACCTCGTGGTGGTTTAACCATTTAAATTGTAGAGCGTCCAAGCGCTCACGTCCCCAGTGCATTCTTTTAATAGCGCCGGTGCGCGAACAGTTTTTGCCAGCATGGAAAGTCTCTAGGGCAACACTGCGTGTTGCATCTGTTGCGGTCCCGTACTTAATGCTGCCGCTGGCCTGTGAAATGTTGCACTTCTAAAAGGATTTGCGTCATCTGTCAAGAACATATGTTTGAGATACAGATCAACCAAAGTTGTGTAAGTTGTTGTATAAGTCCAGTTTCCTTGATTTTTGATATTTACTTGTCTTTCTTTTTGATATTTACTTACTCAATAGAAGCTTTTTATTTTTGTAGTTGGAGTTGCTATCATCACTCGGACTTTTCATCACACCACACCGACTGCCGACTAACGTTGTCTACAATTTTTCACAAGTGCACTTTTATGGCTATGTCTAAATGTTTATTTAATGTCTTTTTGTAACGTCATTTCTAAACTTACTGTCGCTTCACTGAACCTTCACCAATCAACACTTACCTCCTTTAAATGGTTAATTCAACTAGTAGTGCTACCATGGAATCTACGTTTCCTTATTTCTTGAAGCTAAAATAGCAAATCATAATATTGAAACTTATATCCTACTTTTAACCATTTTGAGAAACAGTCTTTACGGCAAGAGTAACGTCGAAGAATAAAATTAGCAATTTTCTAGAATTTGCAATTTTCTTAAATTTTTGTAAAGCAAATAACTCCATTAATTTTGAAAAAAGGTTCAGTTAAGAATTAAATCCATTATTTGTATTTCAAGTTGTAAATGAAGCTTATGAGGAGCATTTTACGAGTAATGTAAAAATGCACCTTCCGGTTTCCATAATTTCCGTTTAAAGTATATATATCTGCTCAAAAATTCATAAATTTAAGACTACGCATTACTAATTTTGGCGACATGATTGAACTGAATGCCATTAAATTTTAGAATAAATATCTAATTTGAAAAATTAATTCTCACAGTGTTTTGCCATCGCGACCAAGTCACTTTCTGTATAGAAAAATTGTGTGAGGAGTACAGATATCATTTTAGAGGACCCGGAAGGAGAAAAAATTTTACTTTTTAATCAATTGTTAATCTTCAATATTTCCCATTTTCAATGATGTATTCATTTTATCTCTACTTTGTTTCTAAATATTTTTACTTTCCCGTATAAGGAGTAATATACGTAGTATAGGAAAAGTTATGTAACGCTGCGCGAATTTTCGGCAGAAAAATATCGTTGATAACGAAAAAGTGGATAAATCCAGTTGCAAAATTAAGAAAAAAATCCCCTAACACGTGGTGTAGCCAGAATCTCTTTTTGTAAGTCCTTGATATCGAAAAACAAATTGAAAGCAAAACGTACGTCCGTCCGTCCGTCCGTCCGTCCATCTGTCCGTCTGTCTGTCTGTCCGTCCGTCTGTCCGTCTGTCCCTCCGTCCGTCCGTCGGTCCGGTGTATGTGAACAATATTAGCGCCTAAACTATGCATACTGGTCTGAGTCGAAGCTCTGAGATTTTGAGAGACATTCATAATTTTGGGGGGTACTTTACATGAAGCCCCCCGGACATTTTCAAAATTATCTCGAAAATGGCTCCTAATTTTTTCTTTAAATTTCTTGTAAGAGAAGAGTAAAATATCCTTATTAAGGTGGCATACGTCCGATTTTCACGGTTTTCTTTTATAATTTTCGAAAATTGTGAAAGTTTAATTTTATTCGGCGTCTTTCTCCAACTACAAAATTGCAAATAGAGATTTTTCTTTCAAATAAAATTTTCTATGCGTAGTGAGTTCGCTTTGTTTGTTTATTTCAAGTCGCATGACAGCTGGGTTCTTTCTTTAAGGCAGACCTGCAAAACGCCTGCTCCCACCGGCATTCTGCACTTGCAAGCCGGTTGTCTGCCCGTGGCAGCGCCGAAAGTGCAAGTAGTGGGGAGTAGAAAGCTTTGCGGGGAGGGGAGAAGTCTGACGTAGAAAGACGCGGCGCGTAGATTGAATGCCTCAGCGTCTAATGATCCTTGCTTCAAAATTAAATGCCCATTTGTTCAAATGGATTATGTGTAATATTTCAAGTTACCAGGGTCGTAATTCACTGTTTACGTTCTGTGCACTACTGTATATCCACCACTGTATGTATTTTCATTTTCTAATATTTTTAAAGAAAATAACTTGCTCATTGTGACTCTTAAGGAATATTTTAAAGCAATAGCTTGAGATCAATCTCTCACATCAAGAATGACATAAAAAATTTTATATGTGACAATTCCGAGAAGGGTAATGTTTAATAGCACATTTGTGACCATTTCCCCCATTATGAAACTGAATAAAATACATCAACGAGCAAACTTTTGTGACGATATGTTACGGACAATCATAAGATAATAATGGGTATTGGTTAAATAGAACGCAAAGGGCTTTATATTTTTATTAGATCTCGTACACGACTCTACTCTCTTGTCAGAAATTAAAACAGAAAATAATCATGATTTTTTTAAGAACAATATGTTTTTGCTTTGAGAGAACCGTCTTACTCAATTAAAATAGTTAATAAAAAATAGTTTATTGCTGTCATCAAACAAAAACAATTCAGTATCAAAATTTTGTGTTTAGCACAACACTAAATTTGTGATTACATCGTAGCAAAGCGAATTACATTATAAGCCCTACAAGCAATTATAATACTTGGTGTCGAAATCTAATATGTATAAATCGTTGTAGTTTCATATTTCGCCCTATCATATACCGATAACAAACATTTGCAATATAATAAAAAAGACAATATTACTTGAACTGTGTATGACCGTCATGTTCTTGCCGATTGCTCTTTAAATTTACGCGCTATCGAATTGCGTATTCTGATTGGTGGTCCCCACTCCTAGATTGGGTCTCATCCCCATCCTTCATCGATTTTCTCATTTGCACCCGAGTTGCCTACACGCAGCTCCTGAGGTCAGTGAAAGTGCAAAATGCTGTGCAGGTCTGCTTTAAGGTCTACATTAAAATTTTAGTATTTTTCACGCAATATTGCGTGCAACATGTGCAATTTAAAAAAAATACAATCGATATTCAAATATTAATTACATTCCTTGATTATACTGTCGTATTAGAACGCAGATAATTTCTAGTTTCAATCTTTCTACAATGCTAAAACAAACATTCTATAGAATGTCATGGCCATTTTGAAAAGGGTTAATGAAATATAAATTTCATGTTATTTCGCAAGGATACATTCTAGATTTTGAAAGACTTGGTTCTTCCATTTCAATAAACCCAGGGGATATGAAAAGAGATCATAACAAATTGTAATTAATTTGAAAGGGAATTATCAAAACTATTAATAACCTAAATGTACAGATCTGTAAATTGGAATCAGTCACAAATAATAATGCCACTTTGTGAATTCTTTTTTGTGGATAGTGTACATAAGTGAAACTGTTATTGTGTGTATGTAATTTTATTTCAGGAAGTATACTATTTGTTATGATATACATGTGATCGTTTCCTGTATTATTTTAGTAGTATACCTTTCCGTTGCAGCTCTCACACGTAACCAATCTGTATAAATGAGGTCTCTAAAGAAAGAGACTTTCAGGGAGACGTGAAAAATTGCACTTTGACGGTAAGACCAGGGTTTAGGGTGGCGCGGTTCCTTTGGTTCATTGATCCGGTTCACTACGAAGGAATCGACTCAGTGAACCGAATTCTTGTTTACTATTCGCGTTGAACATGGTAACGTAATAAATGTCTTTGAAAACACATTCTATTTAAGAAGCGCGTGCTACTTGAACATTCTTTACTACTTAAGCCACTCATTTTGTGTTACTTATGCCACTCGTCTATTTAGTTAAGCAAATGCTACTTATTACATTGCTCTATAAGCCACAGAATATAAATGGGAAAAGTATAACTCACGTATTTGTTGGAATTTTTATACATTTATTTTAGGTTATGAAAAAAAATATAAAAACAACAACAATAATAATAATAATAATAATAATAATAATAATAACGTAGAATTTTAAGAACCTGAAACAAAAAAAAAGAATTTAAAAAAATAATACAATATAAAATAAAACCGATATCAAATAATATTAATAACTCACTATTAAATAGAATGAAAGATAAAATAACGAAGGAAATTGAATAAAAGCGAAGAAAAATTTGTTAAAACAGCGTAATTTCTATAACAGAAAAACATACTTTTAAAAAGAATACAAACTAAAATTTATAAAAACCAATAGGAAGTAACTTGTTAAAAAATAACTTGTTAAGCTAATAAAATAAATACAAATATTTAAAATCAATTCTATTTCACAAACACATACTACTTACACGTTTATTATTGGGAGACTATCACCTCTCAAATCCTCCATTTTAATACTAAAAACCAATTCGTCTTTTTTTAAAGCAAATACTACATAATATGTTAATCATAAATAAATCCTGCATTTACATCTTCCATCACGGTAGACACACAAAATCTATTAAAAGATGTCTTGAAATACGAAAAAAACACGTAATTCCACTTTTCTCCTGTACATACGTGACACACAGGTCGAGACGCAAGCAATCCCACTTTAACACCACTGAATAGCATTTAAACTTCCCTCTCGGCGCAATTCATAAAAAAAATGCTACGTTCACTCTTTCCATCACGGTAGACGTACAAAATCTATTCAAAGAGGTATTGAAATGCTATGAAACACACAATTCCACTAAGAAAATAACTTTTCGTGCGAACACTTTCTAATCGCATTAAATAGTGCCAGTAAATACATTTGTTTTTGTGGGAACAACTGAAAGTGACATTAATAGAAGGCTTTTTAAAATCTAAAAACATTTCTATACTAATATTTGTGTTCAAACAGCAATGAAATCAGCTTAGAAACAAGTTTAATTCAACAAAAGCAAGTGTAGTGAAGTGTAATTTTCAATGTGAAGTGAAGTTGTTTTAAAAATGTCGTGATGAAGAAGAAATTTT
The DNA here is from genome assembly GCA_031308135.1 of Acheta domesticus. NCBI lineage: Eukaryota > Metazoa > Arthropoda > Insecta > Orthoptera > Gryllidae > Acheta > Acheta domesticus. Next base: position 70,862,938 of record JAHLJT010002406.1, on the reverse strand, counting down.
TCGTAAAATATGAAATTGGTCATTTCGTGTATATTTATGCTTTGACCCATCAAAGCCAATCAACTCGAAGATAATTCACTTATTATTTATCGCCACCTCTGAAGTGAACCGTAAGTGAACCGTGGCGGGCGATTCACGAGAGTAAGTGATTCACAAAAGGAACCAAATGAACCGTGCCACCCTAAACCCTGGTTCAACCCACTTTGACTTTACAAATATGAAGGATTCTTTAAAAAAACGCATCTAAATATTCAAGTAAAATGCAACCCGCAACACTTGTCAAAGGTTTCGTCAAATAACTCCTAAACCAAGCGTTATAAGACCTTAAAAACTAAACCATTGTGGCAAAAGGACTCAAAGAAACGTTTTTCACACCACAATCTATAAGATGAGACATTCCTTGACATTCAATTAAATTTTCGGTTCCGCGCTTGTCAAGGCCACCTCAATATTTCAGGTTTTGAGCTGGTAGCCATTGTTGTGACGACACGCTTAGAAGGCTTAGACTCCTCATAGCTTATATTTACGCTTTCTGTATACACCGTGGTTTATGCAGTCTGATTAGGTTTATTTGCATAATCATTAATGCAAGATTTGCTCTCCAGCAACAACTAGAAGTACTATTATAGTTGCTTGATACCTATACCTATGAAGATTGTTTCTTACGCGTGCAGTGAAACTATTCAATAAACGTTTTGCCATGGTCTGTAAGTGCTGTGTACGTAATTGTGGAGGGATGTAATAGTTCTGTGAAAAATGAAGATTGTGTTTGTGTTTTACTTGTACCAATATTTTCGTTATCATTCGATGAAATTTTCAAGTCATCGGGTCAAGTCAATTTAAAACCACGTAGCTTTCTCAAAAGTAAAAAGCTAATATTTATCACAAAAAGCTAAAACCTCACTGACAAAGAATATCGAATAATTATAACTAATGTCTTTAAGTAAGTGTTGGGAATTGTTGCACGAAAATTCTCCATGATATTGAATAAATATTTATTGAAAATTTATTTTACACATTATTTGCAAGTTTTTTATTTTTATTTGTTATTGTCTTAGTACATTGCAAGTTACCTGTATAGATTTTTAAACAAATAAACACGTTTCGTTAAATACTTTCCCTCTTAGAATGAAAATAGAAGAATAGGGATGAGTGTAAGGTCTATCATGCAAGAATTCTCGCAAGGGTACGCAGAGGTAGTGGGGAAAAACCTGTGCTATGGCACAACACAAAGAACCAACTTTTTACTTTCCCGTATACGTACGTATACACGGAGTGATATACGTAGTATAGGGAAAGTTATGTAATGCTGCGCGAAAAAATGGCCAATTTTCGGCGGAAAAAAATTAATTGCCGGGCCGCGAAAACGAATAAGTGGATAAAACCAGTTGCTAAATTAAGAAAAAAAATCCTCTATCTCGTGGTGTGGTCAAAATCCATGATTTGTTGCTTCTTTATACTTAAAAATCGATTAACGGCATACCGTCCGTCTGTCCGTCTGTGGTCAACGCTAGCGCCTAAACCGTTCGGTCGATTTTCTTCAAAATTGATATTCCCCAGTCGATCTGATTCTAGTCGAAGCTTTGTGATTTTGAAAAAGATTCTTCAAAATTTGGGAGTACTTTATATGAAGCACCCCGGGAATTTTCGACATTTTCTCAAAAACAGCTCCAAATTTTTTCTTTAAATTTCTTGTATGAATAGAGGAAAATACACTTTTTAACATAGCATAGGTCCGATTTTTCACGTACAGCTCTGAATTTTCGAAAATTGTGAAAGTTTCAATATTTTTCGGCGTCTTTCTCCAACTACAAAATTGAAGCTAGAGATTTTTTCTTCCAATAAAATTTGTTCTACATATTGAGTTCTTTAATAAAGATCATGTAAACGTTTTTCACAATTTTGGTAGTTTTCGTGCAATATTGCGTGCAATATGTGCAATTTTAAAAAATTACAAAAACAAAATTTTCTCAAAAACGGCTCCAAAATTTTTCTTTAAACTTTTGGTAGGGATAGTGGTAAATGTACTCTATCTATGGCATAAAAGCCATTTTGGTCTATCGGTTGTTTTTTTCAAAAATTACCAAAATGTAAATTTTTTTTACTTGTCTCTCACGTCGTTAATATTTACATTATCGGCGATTTGTTTACATTATTATATTTACGAGTATATATGCTTTAAATAATGTCAAGTTGAGTTTCTCGAAAACACTACCGTTTTCTGTGAAAAGTAGCTCAAATTTCGGCATTTTCAGAAATGCTCAAACGTCATTTTCGCGTATATGGCTGCAATTTTTTTCTTGAAACTTTTGTAACGGATAGTGTTAATTACACTCATTAGTATAGCGTGAAGTACATTTTCAGTTTTTTTTGTTTTTTTTCAAAAATTATATAAATGTAAATTTTTTGAAAGATCTCTCACATCTTCAATATGCACATTATCCACAATTTGTAAAGATGATTATATTTGTGAGAGTAAGTGCTTCAAATAACTTCAAATAAAGTATTTTGAAAACTCAAAAATTTTCTGTGAAAATGAGATTCAAATTTCGCATTTTTAGTAGTGCTAAAACGCCATTTTCTCTTAAACGGCACATAATTTTTAAAAGAAAATTGCTATTTACGGCTAGGTTTTTGTGTTCTTTAACATTCTAAAAGTAATGTTTCTGTTCTACCAATAGGAAACCGAAAAATTAAGAATATGACAAAAAAATGTACTTTTGGCGATGATAGATGGTAGCTGGGAAGAAAGAGTATGTTGCAATTCCGAATAGCTAGCGAAAACGCAGAAAAATAGAAAACTAATACGGGAAAGTCTGTGCCATTCTGTTTCTGTTTTTTGACAAATAAATAAATAAAATCAATACGGTCATGCTTAATTTTTTCAAAATACGAGTAGTTTTTCTTTAATTTTGTGACAAACGTAATAGGCCGCTGTAAATTTACTGCGCTTCGGACAGCTGGATGCGTCGTAAATTAGAATGTGCAATTTTGTATATTATTTCTTTCTTCGTATCTTACATTCGAACATTGTTACAGACTTACACATTAATATTTTAGAAATTGTTTATTTTGAAATATTTGAAATAAGTAAAAAGAATTAATAGCTCTCAGAATAGCGACAATGCAGGGTCTGCAACAATGGAATTCACTTTGCGCTCGCGAATATTTGTGAATTAGTGTCATTGTTGTGACCTAATGGAGCTGTATGAAAAGGAGTTATAATTATCTAATTTATGTTGATATATGCAGGCAAATATTTAGTTTTGCACCAAATTCTGTACCATTTGTAGTGGGTAGAGAATTTGTTGCATGGTTTTAAAATACTCTTCCCTAATCATGGCCCAATGGAAGGCATTTCTATATTTCCAGGGTATCAGGCTTCTTTTTCCAATACAGGGTTACAAAAGCTTTGCATTCTATTTTTGTGAAGTTGTAGAATTCACATAGTTCTGACAACACTGCAATGGAAATAGTGAGTTCCAAGCGAAGATGTTAGTAGCGCATAAAGTGCAATATTACAGTACTACTTAGCTGTTTCCTCTAATACGGGAAAGTAAGTGGTGTTGTAGCACCACTAGTTAAAGTAGCTAAAGTAAAATAGCTTGAAATAAATGGAAAACAAAATCAAAACGCGCTAGCCTAAATAATACGTGAATTAATTAACTAGTGGTGCTACAGGATGGCACAGACTTTCCCGTATTAGTTTTCTATTTCCTTGGGTCTTCGCTAGCTATTCGTAATTGCCACATACTCTTTCTTCCCAGCTATGATCTTTCACCACCAAATGTACGTTTTTTTGTCATTTTCTTAATTTTTCGGTTTCCTATTGATAGAAGGGAACTATTAATTTTGGAATATTAAAGAACACAAAAACCTAGCCATAAATGGCGATTTTCTTTTAAAAACTATGTGCCGTTTAAGAGAAAAGGGCGTTTGAGCACTACTAAAAATGCGAAATTTGAAGCTCATTTTCACAGACACTTTTTCAGTTTTCAAAATACTTTATTTGAAGAACTTACACTCACAAATATAACATTCTTTACAAATTGTGGATAATGCGCATATTATAGATATGATTGATATTTCAAAAAAATTACATTATATAATTTTTGAAAAAACAAAAGGGGCCTAAGGGGGTGGAAGCGAAAATAAGAGACTCTCGCAAGTAAGTCTCTCTTAGCCTCTCCATCTCAACTCCTCTCTCACCTTCACGTGGTAGGTCCTGTTACGTCGAGTAACCCATTCCAAGGTTGTGGTACTCAATCCCTTCGGAGGCATGGGTCGACAAACAAACGAGAGATGGGGGTTCTAGTAAATTTGCTAGAATGGTGTGTAGCGACCATGCTGGAGCGCCTCACGGATATTTTGAGGTACGGTCCAGCCAGCTACAGCCCATGCCTGGGGTAACAAAGGCAAAGACCCCAACGGCAGAAATGGCGGATGGGGCAACCCTAGCTATTGGGGAAAGTACATAGCTAGGTAGGATGCCAGACCTGAAGATAGCAGCCCTATCAGGCATCGCATTCCACGAGACGCTGGTAACGTTTCTGGAATTAATTTACATACTCGCTTGTTCGATGGGAATATGCCGGATTCAAATATTGATAACGACATGGCCAAGAAAAAAGGTAAACGAAATGGGATTATTGGTAATTTAAATATAATGACTTGGAATGTTCGAGGACTGCATGCAAAAGAAGAAGAAATAATAGAAGTTATGATCAGAAAGAAAATTAATATTGCTGTACTACCTGAGACAAAAAAGAAACTTCGTGGAACGTCAGATATTAGAGATATGGTTATGTTGTGGACTGGGGTAGCCCAGACAAGGCACGCTAGTAGTGGTGTAGCTATTCTTATTGATAAAAAATGGAAAGGATATATCAGAAGCTATAGATTTATCAATGATAGAATAATATTGTTGCGTTTAAAAGTACCACGTGGTTATATAACAATAATTGGAACATATGCTCCGGAAGAAGGTAGAAATGAAGATAGTGAAGCATACTACAAAGATATGCAAAATGTGATAAACACAATTAATAAAAACGATTATGTCATAGTTGCAGGAGATCTCAATGCAAGAGTAGGATCACAACCTGTATCTGGTGTTGTGGGAACCTTTGATGAAACAACAGTTAACAATAATGGAAGAAGGTTAATTGATTTTTGTGTTTATAATGAGCTAAAAATAACGAATACATTCTTCCGGAAGAAAGATATTAATAAATTTACCTGGGCAGCAAGAGGAACACGTAGCCTTATTGATTACATTATTGTAAATAAGAAAACAAAAAATCTGGTAAAAGATGTTCATGTGTTCAGAGGAGAAGATATCAATTCTGACCATTTTATGGTACGAGCAACAGTGAATATCATGGCTCCATGGAAAAGAACGGGTATAAAAGGAAAGATTCAGGAGAAACGATTAACGTGTAAAGTAAACTTATTAAAAGATGAGAGTATATCATATTTATATAAAAATCGTATTAACCATCATTTGACAATGAATTTACCAAGCATTAAGATAGAAGAAGAATGGGCAAATATAAAAAGATCTGTGGAGGCGGCAGCAAAAGAAGCCTTTGGCTATAGGTATAAAAACTATAGAAGAAGAGGCATTAAAATCTGGACAGAGGATCTCGAGGAAGCTGTAAAAGAAAAGAAAAATGCTTACAAGAAAATGCTCCAGATTCCGTCACAAGAAAACAGATTTGATTATAAAAGAAAATGTGCAAAAGCAAAGAAAAAGATTAGAGAAGCTTATCGGAAAAAGCTGGGATTATTATATAAGTTGTATTGAAAATGATGCTCACGGACGGCAAGAATACGCTTACAAAGTGCTGAAACATCTTAATAAAGAAGAGAAAGACACTGCCAATATAAGTGTTATCAAAGAACAAGATTGGTTGCAGTACTACAAAGAACTGTGGTGTGATATAGAGGACAATAGAGACATCCAAGAAAATTACGTACCAGAATATATAGATCCTATAAGTATGAAAGAATTAGAATGTGCATTGAAAATGAATAAAAATAGAAAAGCTGCTGGAATAGACAATATGAATATTGAATTATTGAAATATGGTGGCCCTGCTTTAATATCGAGGACTGTTGTACTTCATTAATCTATGCTGGAAATATTGTCAAATACCAGAAGAATGGAAAGTGGCTATTGTAAAACCCATTTACAAAAGAGGTGATAGATCAGTCTGCGGAAATTATAGAGGAATAAGTTTGCTAACTGCTGGTTATAAAGTATATACTAGAATTCTCTCCGAAAGACTGAAACCAATAGCTGACACCACCATCAGTGAACAACAAAACGGATTTAGAAAAGGACGATCTTCTTTAGATAGCGTATTTACGCTCAAAATACTAATAGAAAAAAGAAGAGAATATAATCTTGAAACACACATAGCCTTTATTGACTATGTGAAAGCTTTTGATAAAGTTAGACGACCACTGCTGTGGGAAATTTTAATAAAGAAGGGGATACCTTACCATCTCATCCAAGTAATTAAAAGCCTGTACGCTGGAACAAGAATATGTATCGACACTGGTTTCAAAATCGGCAAAACATTTCTGAATATAAATCTGGGAGTACGACAGGGTTGTAGCTTATCAGCATCTCTGTTTAATCTGTACATAGATGAGATGCTGAAGGAATGGAACTGCTATGCCTCTTGTGGTATTGAGATTGCAGAAAACTGTTTTTTAAATTCCATCTATATGCAGACGATCAAGTTTTGATTGCTGAAACAGAAGATGAACTTCAGCTCAATATCTACAAGCTCAGCAAAATAGCCAAATATTATAACTGTGAAATATCCACATCAAAAACTCACATTATGGCATTTTGCGGGAAAGATCCAGTGAGATCTAAGATAGTGGTAGAAAACCAGGTTCTGAACCAAGTGAGTAATTTTAACTATCTAGGAAACGATGTATCATACAACTATGACAGAGACGTAGAGAAGAAACTCTCGCGGTTCCAGTTAATGTGTGGAACCATAAGAAGAACCCTTGGTAAGAAAACCCGAAAAGAAACACAGTTAAAATTCTACAAGACAATGGCAATACCAACCCTGCTATACGGTAGCGAATGCTGGGTTTTGAAACAAAGAGAAATGAGCAGAATACAGGCTTCAGAGATGAAGTTTCTGAGGGCAGTAAAAGGTTGTACGAAAGCAGATCACGAAAGAAATCAAGATATTCGAAAAGAGTTAAGAGTTGTATCAGTTCTCGATCAAATCCAAAACTATAAAAGAAATTGGACCCAACATCTACACAGAATGGATAAGCAGCGCCTTCCTCAAAAGGCCTGGAAATATCGACCTCTTGGGAAACGAGATCCCGGGAGACCAAGAAAACGGTGGACCATCGAACCGGAACAGGCCGTTGGGCCTAGACCGTGAAGATGATGATGATGATGATGAAAAAACAAAAAAATAACTTAAAATAAACTTTACGTCATATTAAAGAGTGTAATTATCACTACCTGTTACAAAAGTTTCAAGAAAAAATTTCCACTCATATATGCGAAAATGGCGTTTGAGCATTTCTGAAAATGCCGAAATTTGAGCTACTTTTCACAGACAACGGTGGTGTTTCGAGAAACTTTACTTGACATTATTTAAAGCATATATACTTGTAAATATAATAATGTGAAAAAATCGCCGATAATGTAAATATTAACAACGTGAGTGACAAGTAAAAAATTTACATTTTTGTATTTCCTGAAAAAAACAACCGATACCCCAATATGACTTTATGTCATCTGATAGAGTAAATTTACCACTATTCCTACCAAAAAGTTTAAAGAAAAAATTTTGAGCTGTTTTTGAGAAAATCATGCTTTTGTAAATTTTTAATGTTGCACATATTGCACGCAATAATGCACGAAAACTACTAAATTTTGAGAAACATTTACATGACATTTATGAAAGAACTCAATATGCAGAACAAATTTTATTTGAAGAAAAAAATCTCTATCTTAAATTTTGTAGGTGGAGAAAGACGCCGAAAAAAAATTCAAACTTTCAAAATTTTCGAAAATTCAGTTATCCGTGAAAATCGGACTTATGCCATGTTAATAAGTGTATTTTACTCTATTCATACAAGAAATTTAAAGAAAAAATTTGGAGCCGTTCTTGAGAAAATTTTGAAAATCCCCCGGGGGGCTTCATATAAAGAACCCCTAAATTTTGAAGAATCTTTTTCAAAATCTCAAAGCTTTGGCTAGAATCAGATCGACCAGGGATAATCCATTTCGGAAGAAATCGTACGTATGGTTTAGGCGCTAGCAGTGTTAACAGACGGACAGACGGACGTTCTCCTCAGTATCAAGGACCTAGAAAACAGGGTTTCTGGCTACACCACATGTTAGGGGATTTTTTTTCTTAATTTAGCAACTGGCTTTATCCACTTATTCGTTTTCACGGCCCGACAATTAATTTTTTCCTTCGAAAATTGGCCATTTTTTCGAGCAGCATTACATACCTTTCCCTATACTACGTCTATCACTCCGTGTATACGTACGTATACGGGAAAGTAACTAGTGGTGCTACAGAAAGGCACAGACTTTTCCCGTATTAGTTTTCTACTTCCTTGGGTCTTCGCTAGCTATTCGGAATTGCCACATACTCTTTCTTCCCAGCTACCATCTTTTACCGCCAAAAGTACATTTTTTTGTCCTTTTCTTAATTTTTCGGTTTCTTATTGGTAGAAAGAAAATATTAATTTTAGAATATTAAAGAACACAAAAACCTAGCCGTAAATGGCAATTTTCTTTTAAAAATTATGTGCCGCTAAAGAGAAAAGCGCGTTTTAGCACTACTAAAAATGCGAAAATTGAAGCTCATTTTCATAGACAATTTTTCTGTTTACAAAATACTTTATTTGAAGTTATTTGAAGCACTTACTCTCACAAATATAATCATCTTTACAAATTGTGGATAATGCACATATTATAGATGTGAGAGATCTTTCAAAAAATTTACTTTATATAATTTTTGAAAAAACAAAAAAGTAACTCAAAATAAACTTTATGTCATATTTAAGAGTGTAATTATCACTATCTGTTACAAAAGTTTCAAGAAAAAATTTGCAGCCGTACATGAGGAAATGGCGTTTGAGCATTTCTGAAAATGCCGAAATTTGAGCTACTTTTCACAGAAAACGGTAGTGTTTTCGAGAAACTTTACTGGACATTATTTAAAGCATATATACTTGTAAATATAATAATGTGAAAAAATCGCAGATAATGTAAGTACTAACGACTTGAGAGAGAAGTAAAAAAATTTACATGTAATTTGTAATATTTGAAAAAAAACAACCAACAGACCAATATTGCTCTTATGTCATTTGATAGAGCAAATTTACCACTTTCCCTACCGAAAGTTTAAAGAAAAAATTTAAAGCCGCATACGTACGTATACGGGAAAGTAAAAAACAACTAAATTTAAAATTGAAGAAAGAATAGCGCAAGTCACTCGACAACTGCCAACGATCACAGTCCAAGCGCACGGTCTAAATGTTAGCGCTGTCTGGAAGTATGTACATCAACGCCCAGCTGCGAACTCATATTGTAAATAATTCACCGTTTGATATTAAACTCAAGGTGTCAGTTCGTTAAGATATTCAATATGGAAATATATATATATGTATATATATAGCAACATTCCCATGCACCGAAGTGAAGTCTAAGCCTACTAAACTGTTTCTAATGGCAACAAATGGTATTTAGTACTCAAAGGTGAAAATATTAGTTTGATTATTTTTTGGCTCGGAATTGCTGATGTACGTAAAAATGCAGGAAAATAATCCAATACTTTTTAGTATACAAATAATTTTTCAATTTTCGGTCCCCAGCAAGCTGGCACCCTGATTCTCCAAAACTCCTCAGTTCCTCATAACAAATCAAGGAAAGTTAAATAATAGTGCAAAGATTAGGTCCGTTCTTGCCCGATCCGGTATTTTCGCACTTCTTTACTTGGCTTTCTCAAGAGTAAAATTTTTTCTATTATTTTTGTGACTATCAAGGAAAGCAAGAAGCTAACTCTTAAAGAATATTGAATAATTTCTTCAAATGTTGTTTTTAAAGAAGTATGAATTGTTCCGAGAACATCTCTTTATAATGCTGAATAAACGTTTATTCAAAATTTGTTTCCAACATCAATTGCATTATTATTTTGTTTGATATTCTGTATACATTAGTAGTTCCTCTCCTTCTTTGTGGAAAGGATTGACAAAGATAGGGAAAGGGTGGGGTTTACCATGCGAGATTTCTCGCACGGGTACGCTAGCAGAACTTTTATTGGGGAAAGAGCATGCATTGAACAGTGAAAATACCATATATTGTTAATTTTGCTAAATTCAGTGTAATTTTTGTTTATATAGAATATGTTCTCATAGTTCAACTTATGTTGCACCTAATTTTTCCTATTTTCGGTATCTTAAAAAGAGCCCAACCCTTACATTATTGTAGGAGCAGCCTACCTGCTGTAGGAAAGCAATGGTGACATCCAATGATGCCACATACTTATCGAGTGAAAATAGTTCGCTCGTATCACCTGATCTGATAGGCAATACGCAGGTTGATGATATTTCACAGAGTTAGAACGTAAAATTATGCATAAGGGATTGCCTGACAATCATATGTCATAATACTTGTGTTATCTTATTGTGTGTTAAGTGTGTCGTGTGTAATGAGTACTAATTATGTGTGTATAATGCTTCACTGGCAAAAATTTTATCATTTTCGACCTGTTACATGTCCTAAAAGTTTGGAAAATGTATTCTGAGAGACGCATGCATTTTACGTTGATACTTTTATGACTCTAGTAAAATAATAATAATAATAATAATAATAATAATAATAACTCCACCTAGGGAGTACACGACCTTGGAGTTGGTGGTGGAGCTTGAGTACCCCCATGAGCCTGAGAGCTATGTCAGTGGTAGCCTAGCTACTGGTAGGGCCTCCCTTGCTGAATAGGTTGAAAGTGAGGGGTCAGACGAAGAAGTACTCCATTTTGAGGAGAGTGGGAAGTAAGTAGAGGGGGAAGGGTCATGAACCTTTGGACTTCCTGTTATCGGCCCATGGAGGGTACAGGAGAGAAACTGGGTTGGCACACCAGGCCACTGATTAGAGTGGAGGCCCGAACCTTGCATTAGCCAGCGAAGGAGGCTGCCTTCAGCAGTCAGTGAAAATCCCGTAGGGTTTAGTAATGCCGACTGGCGATCGGAGGGACCCCTTGCTGGGCCCTGCGGGGGGATGCCCCGAGGCCACTGTGGGTCGCAGTAACGGATCGCAGGAAACAACCCAAAGGTTAAATGTGATCTGTGAACTCGAACTTGCTACCTGCGAATCTTCACTTGAAACCAATGAGCAAAATGAATAGAACAAGCAATGTAATGAACCTTAACGTGCCTTGTTCTACCAATGTCCCATACCTGCTCAGAAACCGAGCTAATGTCACCTTGTCGACATCTGGCTATCCCACGGATGTTAGTCCCAGGGACCCAGAGCCGGCAGTAGCTCGAAGCCATCGTCAGAGATGGACCCGGGATGAATTAATGGAGGTGATGTGGTGCTTTTACTATGCAAAAGCGAAAAATGGGGGCTCAGAAATAGAAGTTTTTAAGATATGGAGAGAGCGGAACCCAGATATGAGACCTACCCTAGACTCAAAGAAGCTTGCCAGTCAACGACGATACATACTCAGCAGTGGTAAATTCACATCAGAACAACTTGCAGACATCCAGAGAAACGCAGAGTATGTTCATCGATCAAACCATCCACATGACGAACATTTAGAACCCTCTAATATCCCTGAAAACGATGATCCCCTTCAAGGTTCATCTCTTCCAAATGAAACATTCGTCAGTGGTGAAAATTCATCTGGCCATGAGTCACACGATAAGGACATGATGCGGAACCTCCTCCGACGCGAGATAGAGCGAGTTCGTCTACTTCCATTCGAATCTCGTGCACCGTTGAGGAGAATTTACGAAAATGCTAAAGCTAAGAGAGTGATAGAAACAGCGAATTCTGTCTTAAATGAGGTTGTACAGGCCTCAAGTAGAGATCTAGATATTACTGAAATCAATCACATCGTGTATGCAACTGGATATCTAGTATCTCAGATAATCTTGGGGCCAGCCAAGAACACCGATGGCCGACAGCCAGACAGAGTAAAAAGCTCCGTACCTCCATGGATGAAAAGAATTATGAAACGGATAGCCGACACACGGCGTGAAATATCACTCCTAGCCGAGGCATCTTCTAAGTCAAACCACACGTATAAAGTTCAACAAAAAATACTCCATGTTGAACAAAAATTCCTAATTGACAATGATACAACAAGGCTAATGGTAGCTGAAAAGCTAAAAGAAAAAATCCAAGCATGGGCTCAACGAATAAGGCGGTACAAACGTAGAATCGATTTCCGTGTACAGAACCGGTTGTTTGAAACAGACGCGAAGAGATTCTATCGCAGTCTGACTCAAAAACCGAACGGCAATGCTGCCCCTCCTTCAAAAGATGACGTCGAATCACTTTGGTCAGGAATCTGGGAGGAAACCAGATCGTACAACAAAGACGCATCGTGGCTCCAATCTGAAGTTGATGCTGCCAATGGACTCGTGGAAACAGTGGAACATGTTCAAGAATTCTCGAAAGAGGACCTATGCCAAACAATTAAGAATATGGGAAACTGGAAATCCCCTGGGGTTGATAAGATCCAGATTTATTGGATTAAGAAATTAACAGCACTACATTCTCATCTTGCAAAGGCTGTTAATAACATTTTAGAAAACCCTAACGAACTCCCCGAATGGCTCACTCGCGGCATCACGTATTTGCTACCCAAAGGAGGAGACAGCTCTTTGGCGAAGAACTACAGGCCAATTACTTGCCTGCCAGTAATGTACAAACTTATAACTGCAGCCATTGCTGACAAAATGTATAGGCACCTAGAGAAGAACCATCTGTTGCCAGTTGAACAGAAAGGATGTCGTAAAGGTTCCTATGGCTGTAAGGAAATCTTGCTTCTGAATAAAATAATTTTGAATGATGTAAAGAAACGAAAACGTAATTTAAGCATGGCTTGGATTGACTACCAGAAAGCCTTTGACAGTGTACCACACGATTGGATTTTGAAGACCCTGGAGATCTATCGATTTCATCCTAGACTTGTTGAGTTTTGCAAGGCTAGTATGAAGTCGTGGAGCACCAGGTTACTAATCCACAGCGGAAAGGGAGTAGTAGAAACCAGAAGTATTCAGATTAACAGGGGAATTTTTCAAGGAGATTCACTATCCCCTCTGTTGTTTTGCATTAGTTTGATCCCACTATCTAGACAGCTGTCGCACACTGACTTTGGTTACAAGCTCCATGGTGATGAAAGGCCTGTATCACATTTATTTTACATGGATGATCTTAAAGTGTTTGCTAAGAATGAAGCGATTCTCTCCCAAATGCTGTCTGTCATCAATGAATTTAGCAATGACATCTGCATGAAGTTTGGTCTTGACAAGTGTGCAAAAGTCAACTTAAAAAGAGGCAAAATGACAACGTCACAGAACATTGAAGTTGATAGACACACTGCGATTCAAGATCTTGAGCCAGGTAAAACTTACAAATATCTGGGCATTGAAGAATGTGAGACCATCTCGAACGACACAATGAAAGAGAGAATTCGCAGGGAGTATTATAGACGAGTGAGACTTGTCCTGCAGTCCGCTCTGAACTCCAGGAATAAAATATCAGCAATTGGTAGTTTGGCGGTGCCTGTAGCCGAATACAGTTTCGGACTAGTAGACTGGACTGAACAGGAAATTCGCATCATGGATCGAAAAACCAGAAAACTGCTTACAATGCATCATGTCGCCCACCCCCGAGCTGATGTACATAGACTTTATGTTTCACGTAAGGAAGGAGGAAGAGGCCTGAGACAAATTGAAGCCTCCTGGCACAATGCAATAACCGGGATGGGAAAGTATGTAGTCAGCCATCAAGATGACCCTCTAATGAGGCAGGTCATGAAATCTGACCGAAGAATGGGAAACAGAGGCATTGTAAGTGTAGCAAGAAGCATTGCGAACAAGACTATGCAAGACACCCAGAATGACAGAGACACTGAACTTCTGATGCTACTTAACATGAAATTTGAGACACAGAAAATGTTAAAGAAATCGTGGAGAGACAAACCACTCCACGGACAATACCTAAAAAGAATGGACAAGGTGCAGATCAATAAAGATCAATCATTTATGTGGCTTAAAAGGGGAAGAATGAAGCCAGAATCGGAAGCACTTGTAATAGCTGCCCAAGATCAGGCCTTGAGAACACGACATTACGATAAAGCGGTTCTCAAAATTTCCCAAGATGATAAATGCCGCATTTGTCAGGAACACGTAGAAACCATTGATCATATAGTCTCAGCTTGTCCAATTCTAGCAAAGACCGAATATTTGAAAAGACAAGACAGGGTGTGTAGCTACCTCCACTGGCAGATCTGTACCGCCCTCGAAGTTCCAAACACATGCCCCAAGTGGTACGAACACTCACCGAAACCGGTGACGTCTGTTGGATTGTGTACGGTAATGTACGACCAACAAATTCAAACTGATCGCACGATAGCAGCAAACAAACCGGATATAGTCATCCGGGATATGGAGAAAAAATCATGTTTACTTGTCGATGTTGCTGTACCTTGCGATCAAAACGTCGTTACCAAGGAGGCAGAGAAACGTCTTAAATACAAGAGTTTGGAAATCGAGATCAGCCGAATGTGGGGCGTAAAAGCACAGGTCGTCCCGATAGTTATCGGAGCTCTGGGATTTGTTCCGCAAAATTTGAGTAAGAACTTGTCTAAACTCCCAGGTAATTCAAAGGACTGGGAAGTGCAAGAAATAGCTTTATTTGGAACAGCCCACATTTTGCGCAAAGTACTGTAGAGGCACCGATAGTCCCTAGATCTACTCCTTAGGTAGCTGGTTGCAACCTGGAGTAGATTTTATATTCAGCCGACTTATAACATCTTTAGTCGTGATGTAATGGAAAAATAATAATAATAATAATAGTAATAAGCTAGAATAAATTTTCTTTCCATTTAGAAAGGACTTTCAACTCTCTCAAATTTCAAAATTAACGATTTTAATATTTTTAATGAATGGTAATTTTTTGAGATAAAAGTTCGCCAAAGAGCAAGTGATGGTAAAAATCATATCACGAACTTACATTCCCCCTCAATGGGAGGCACCTCCTCATGTGCTGGAGATAGGTAGGTAGGTAGGTAGGTAGGTAGGAAAACGAATTATCTTTGATTGCATCAGAACGTGACTTGGCGAACACCATTGCATACTACGCTGCTTCTCATTCAGGGGAAAATATCATAGTTATAACTTCGTTACATGAAATTTTCCACTATATGTTCAATGGGAAAAGTGATAATTTTCATTTTGTCTCCCATTGAGTTTTGTAATATTTCTTCAGATAGTCTACATCAGGGGTGACCAACTTGGCAAGGCCTCGAGGGCCACAATTAAATCTTTCATATGGTTGCGTCCATATTTACATTGTTAGAGAGATACACACCCGACTTTCTCGTATTGTTGATCTCAGCAGTTTGCCGGCTGCGCACAAACGGGATGGGGGGAACCATGCGTGGTATCACGCCATACCAAGCATAACGCAGTGAAACACATTGGGATGATAATGTATTTCTGAATTTACTAAGAAAATCTGAAATCTATGCTTATGTAATTTTTACATGAAGAGGACGTCGACCCCGGCAGGACGCGATCGCTTGGTGCGGAATTTTCTCTTCCGATTTGGGAGGACTTCCACTTTTCACTAATAACCCTTTGCGGGACACAATAAATGTCACCGGGAGCCGATACTTGGACAACCCTGGTCTACAGCTTTTCAGCAAATTTCTTCAGCACGTCTTCGGGGAGTCGCAGAATAAATGTCACATTCCCTTGGGTGTCCAGGGGTTGAAAATGCTCACATGTAGCCAAGGAAGATGTGGTGCAGAATTTCATAAAACAAAGTTTCACTCATGACATTTCCATTGATTGATAGACAACCTATAACGCATTGGCTTTTGGCGGGTATACTGCACCACTTTGCGTCGGAACGTGACGTGAATTTTGTTACTACTTTCATAGAAATGTGATCGCATACATTATTAGAGTCCCTGTCTATTGTGTGAAGGTAAGTTGCTTTGCTGTGCCTACTTCTAATCCTCGATATTGCTAAATTTCAATTTTTATGTAACTACAGTTTTAGTTAAAATACCCGTTTTTGGTCGAAACAAATTTTAATTAGTCAAACCATATATTTTTATTTGCATGAAGTTTTTATGACAAACAAAGTTGTGTTAAAATAACATTTTAGTTAAAATATTTTTTGATTTAGCCTAACGCGCTTTTTTGTTCAAATACGATTTTTGTTACAGTAAGCCTTTTTGGTAGTATAAAGTTTTGAGTTGTAATTCGATTTAAAAACGAAATATTTTTTCTTTAAGTCGTTTTATTGAATTTAGTTCTCTGTGTTATCCGACTCCTTACAGTCGTATTTATATTTCAATTTTGTTGAAGTTAATGTCATTTTTCTCAATGTCTCTAATGTCACAATAGCAACAAAGAATATTTAATTCAGTAAACATGACTTGACCTCACAACAATTGGGCACCTAAGGTTCTGAAATTATCTAGTGAAATATAAAACATTTAAATAGTTTGCTGTAAAAGAGAAGAGATAATATTTATAAATTAAACATTAAATAACCTAAAACAAAAGTAGATAAAAGTGCTGGTATATTAATAAAAATACGACTGGATACTTGTAGAATATATAAATATCAAAATGTTTTAAGAATGATCAAATCAATACATTAAATATTATCTGTCATTCCCCTGAAAGCAGCAAAAAGTGTAAGAGGATTTGAAATTAAAAGAAGTCATAAAAGACTCTTTCTCTTCCCAACAAATTTCTCGATCATTGTCAAAATTAGAATTGAATGAGTGCGCCTTAAACCGTCCGAAATCCATTGGGACATTTTGAGTGCTCTAAATCAAAAGAAGAAAAAATACTCCCAAGTTTAGAAAAAAGTCTGATTTATGGTTATATTCAAAATTTTAATTAAAATCTTACCGTAATATTTACACTCCTCTATTTCAGCATTCATCAGTGTGATAATGGGATGAGACATTTTTCATCAAATTCCAATTGCACAATAATCTTCCTGTGTAAAAGCTATTCAACTCTCTTCCCATTTTCCTTGCACGTCCGTCTGGCTGATATCGTCCATTGCCTTTTGGTCTCATATCCCACGCAACTGCTGCAACCCCACTCTAGGACTCCAAAAAAGCAGAGTTCAAAATAACCAGTTTTTAATAAAAAGTATTGTGTTTTCTTTTAAACCAAGTTGTGTGTCTAAAATGTAGGTTAAAAGAAAGATTTAGGTTAAAAGAAGTCGAAAATAAATTAAACTTTATTCGATGAAATAAGGTATTTAGTTTTAATAAGGGTTTGGTTTAAATAGGTTTCTTCTTGAAATACTTGTTAAAATTTTTTTAAAGTAAAATTTTCGTTAAATAAGATATTTTTGTTAAAATCAGGTTTTGAGTTGAAATTAGATTTTAGGATAAAATTATTATGGACGGCTCTATGAACAAACTCCAACAGGGGAATGTAGAAGAGATGGAAGAATCGCTGAAGAAAATTGAGGTCTAGCATTCTGCACAAAAAATTGTAAGTATTTTCTCCTCGAAGACTTTCAAAGACTTTTCTAAAAAGGAACAGATGGTAATATCACGAATAAGAATTGGTTTTTCAATTTTCAGTCACAAGCACTAATCATAGATCCCCCTTCGACCTGTGTGCCCTGCAATACCTCTCTCAACATCCATCATTTGTTGTACCATTGCTCCCTATTTCAGCACAACAGCACATTGTAGATGAGTAAGAGAACTAATCCTGACATCTGAAGACTGTCAAAAAAAGTACTATAATTCCGTAAAACTAGTAATATCCTAAATGAAATATAATCCTATAAAATTTATATCAAAACTGAACATTTGCAATTTTCTATTTAACAATATTATGTTTGTATCCTCTTATGTATTTTTTCTGTACTATTTTGTTTAAGCACTATTTTCAAAACAGACGAAAATGTTGTGTAAAGTCTTTAAGGCAGTCGCTAATAACCGTAATGTTGATGCGACTTAATATAAATTTATAAATAAAATATTACAGAAAACAATGTTTGGCTTACTGAAAACAATACAATTATATATTGGTGCAGAACACACAGTACTAAAAGCTTTTTATTTTTAAGGAGCAAATATCAATCAGCCGTCAAAGGAATTACTCATGAAAGCTAAGTATATCATCAGCGAAAGTGTCACAACACTCTTCAAAAATTTGAAAACTTTGACTAGCGTTTGACAAACTCGGAAAAACGTGTACATTTTGGTGTAATCCTTCTCTCTAAATTTTTTGATAAGGTATGCTCTCCTTAAAATGTGAGAAACATAAACGATATTGGAAAATCATTCTCGTTAAGCACTCTGCAACACAACACATGACATTCTCCAGAAAAGTAGCTGGATAACAGCTTTTCTGACAGTTGAGTGCATAGCGTAAGCCACAAATTCACAGCTTTCCATAAATATCGCAGTTCCATGTTGCTTTTGCAGTTCCCATTACATCGCCGCGCACTGTTTATTTGTCAGAAAGAAACAAAACCGACGCGGCGAGCGTACGGGCTAGGCGCGCGCACACTGTCACCGGCGACCGTAAAGGTATGCTGCGAGAGAGATCAAATGTTGCTACGTCCATTTATTTGTGTATTAATGAAGCGTGTCTGTAATAATTGCCGTGATGAAAATAACCGCTGGGGACGAAAATTGGATTGCACGGGCCGTGCGCACGCGTGTGCGCGCCGTGGGGCGTGCGCGGCCACAGGGCGCGGCCGTGACGTGCCTGCCACATCATTGAAATCATCAGGTATTGATTCCGGTGGAGATTTCCGATTACAGCCGGCCCGCCTGCGGCCGCGCCGCCCGGGGTCCCGGGTTCGGCTCCGCTCCCGCGTGAGGGGCCGCGGTAATTCTGCGCTCGTAATCAGCGCTATCTGGAAGCGCGACACGCGCGGCCGGCCGCCCGATGCGTCTATTAACGAGATCAACCTCACGCTCCGACCAGCAGCGCTCCGCCCCGCCCAGCCTCGCCCATTCCCCGTCCCCGCCCAGCTTAGCCGCACCCAACCTCCCCCCGCAGACGTCCGACCCACTCACACCAAAGCAACCTCCCTCCCCGCTCCCGCTCACCCACGTCCCTTCCCCGCCACCTGCACTCCCCTCTCCTCCCCTCTCCACTCCCGCCCCACCCTTTTCCACGGCATTGTCCCGTCCCCGCAGGCCATCTCCATCGTGCCCGCCTCCAAGTTCTGGTGACAGCGCCTAACCGCGCTGCCATATTGCACTAGAGCGCCGGTGAAGGCATTGTACGGAAATACAGCAACCATAGATTTTCGTTTTAATTTTTACTCATGCTTTTGTTGGTATTGGGAATGTTTCCCAAAATGCGTATTTCTTAACCGATATGACCAGTCTCGAAGTATTGTGAATTTGAAAGGAATATTTAAAATCTTGGAGGCATTTGACTGAATGCTCCTTACACAACAGTTTGCAATAATTGCATCCATCTCCTGCGTTCAGGTTAAGAGTGTTAAAAAATATTCTAATCTGTTAAAAGATCTGTCCGCCTCGAAGAGAGACTTGTTAATTTAAAGTTCATTTATTTCAGACTATTGCTATATGCGTCAAATAATAGAATGATTTAATAAAACAATTCAAAATAAAACCAAGCAAAGAATTCGCAATTCGTGCCCCAACGCAGAATTTAAAAAGAAAATAAATATGAAATCAACTAAAAAGAAGTAACGAATATAAGCATTTTTCAAATCTCGGGTGGTTAATAGAGAACATTACTCACCTGTACATTCGTATCAAGTAACCACCCCTCGCAATATTTCGAGTACGCTTATTACTTAGGATAGAAACGCAGAGGATGCAACGTGGTAAGAAATTTTTCACGTATGGCTGTGAGCACGAGAGTATACCAAGCGGGGGGAGGCGATTTGGAATATTCAAGTTTGATTGTCATCGCGCCAATTCCTGCAAGATGTCCATGATCTGAACCCGCCAGCAAGTGATCCTGGACGATGAACTTGTTAATGAACGTAATGTTTTCGAGGTCACCAGTTCGTCAGAGAAAGCACAAACATCATCTGAACCGAGGTGTTATTACCACGATGTGAGACGAAATTGCCGAAGCAATTCTTTCTTCAAGTAAGTAGACATTTTTGTATACCACAGAAAAGTTTCTCATTAACGCGAAGTATGAAAAACAGATGGGGACATTATCCATGCTCCTGTGTTCCAGAATACACTACATCCATTCACTCTTTTTGCTTATGACCTAATAATTATCCTTTTAAATACATATTTTCATGCATAACTCTCGTGCTTTAGACAGCGCCATCTTCCCACTTTTCGCGCTAGTTCGCGTCGCATAGCCTGGATTTCTACGCTTAGCAGGGAGACCAGGGCTACTGGTGGCAATTTTATTTTATTTAATTTTTGAAGGTTTATGGACCATAACTTAAAAACGTATGGAACAAATAGAATGGCTCTTTAATAATATAAATTTGCATATAACTGTATTTAAAATACATTATTTTATTCTTACTGTGGTATCCGCCTTAAAGCAGCACTGACCGTGCGGGCGAGGAGGTTTGTGTGCTCTTATGAAGCTGAGGGCATACAGGGGTAGCATTGATGATGGGTTGGAGAATCGATCAATGATGCTACTGGTAGGGGCACCCATGCCGTACAGGTCTCAGCGGAGGAGCCAGACGTAGAGCTGTCTCACAACGACCCACCAGTACTATTTCATCACCTCTATCCATAATCCATCATGCCTGGTCCCAGTGTTCTTCCCTCTCCCCCACCAACGGCAACTAGCCGAAATAGGTGGTCCCTTCACTAGTGTGGCATGGCTATTCTTTCTTTGTGCCACACTCTTTTATTCTTTCCTATTAGACCTACCTTAGTCTCTTGTGTTTTTCGACCCCGATGCTATTAGGTGGCGAGGGCTAGGGAGTCATTATTTTTTCTTCTTCTTTCCTTATTCTATACTTTCTTCTTTCTTTCTATCTCTATATGTCCTTCATTTTTCCGGTTTCAACCTGCTGCCTTGCAGGAGGGGGCGGGAGCCCTAAAGGCTAAGGGAAGGAACCCTGAAATAAAACCATGGACAGAGAGGGCTCAAAGGCGTGGAGCCAACCTCTCTAGAGCAGAAAACCCCAAAAAATCCTGGCCTACCTGGTTGGAGATTGGGCTATGGGCCAACACCCCATTCCCGTAAAAAATTTAAACCAGTTAAAAATTCTAAGCAGCCTTTAAACGGACCGAATCGAAGACGACTTAAGCAACGAAACAGGACAATGCAAATGGCAACGTGGAATGTACAGGGTATTAACAAAAAGTATGAAGAAGCATTCAGTCAGTTGGAAATATTAAATATAGACATTTGTTCGCTAACAGAAACTAAGAAGAAAGGAAGAGGAATTGAAGACTACAGTAACTATATCAATATTTATAGTGGTGTAAACAAGGACAATAGGGCTAAATGTGGAGTATCAGTAGCAATCCACAAAAAATATAGAAAGAATATAAGAACCTGGAATGAGATAAATGAGAGACTGCTAACAGTGGAGTTAGATTTATTTGGTCATACTATGGTAATTTTATCAGCATATGCTCCCACTGAAGATGCAACAGAATCTCTAAAAGATTCGTTTGAAGAAGAACTAGTGGCAATTATAGAAAACATTCCTTGAAGCAAGAAAATCTTAATAATGGGCGATTTAAATGCCCGAACGGGAAGTAAACAGAATAATAATATAGTGGGTAGATATGGAGAACAAATATGTAATAAAAATGGAGAGAGATTAATAAATTCATGTAGTCAAATGGATCTTAAAATCATGAATGGTTTCTACAGATACAAAGATATCCACAAGTATACATGGACACAACCTACCAGGAACATTAAATCAATAATTGATTATTTTATTTTAAGACAGAGAACTTATCTAAAATGCCAAGATGTTAGAGTTTTAAGAGGAGCAGAGTGTGGTAGGGACCACTATTTAGTTAAAGCAATTCTTTATTTTTTCCATAAACCAAACTTCCAAAAGATCTTAATATCGGAAACTCACACTCCATGTAACCCAAAAATATATCAGTTGGATAGCCTACAAAATGACTCGACCAGTTTCCTATATAAATGTAGATTGGCAAACAAACTGCAAATAAATGTAGATAGATCAGCAAGTGAACTATATGAGCAAATAAAAACAGTAATTCATGAAGCAGCTTTTGAAGCATTAGATGAAAAGCCCAAGATAAAGGAAAAACATACTGGGGGAATGAAGATTTGAAGCAAATGATTGAAGAGAAGAAAGTGAAATATAAAAAATGGCTAAGCTCAGGAGACCCCAGAGATAGAACAGCATATTGTAATATCAATAGAAAGGTTAAAAGATCAGTAACGAAAGCTAAGGCACAGGCTTGGGAAAGAAAATGCTCTGAAGTAAATAAGTTAATGGGAAGCAACAGGTCTAGAGAAGCATGGAAAACAATAAAAGAACTAAAAACTGATGTGTCATGTAAATCTAGAATGTCACCAATTAATATTAAACAGTGGGAGGTATATTTTCAAGACATTCTGAGGGAAGATAGAGCAGAATACAAATACATCAGCTGTAATGCAGATAATGTATTAATACATGAAGATATACCAAGAATAACTTTAAAAGAATTAAAAAACGCTCTGAGGTGGATGAAAAATAATAGATCTCCAGGCCCAGGAGGGATACCAGTTGAACTGTTAAAACACTCTCCTGACCAAATGAAGGAAATTACTGTAAAGTTATTTAATAAATGTCTCATAGATGAAGAGGAAATTCCTCAAGAATAGATAAAAACTGAAATTATACCAATTTATAAACTAGTGGTGCTACAACAGCACTTACTTTCCCGTATTAGAGGAAACAGCTAAGTAGTACTGTAATATTGCACTTTATGCGCTACTAACATCTTCGCTTGGAACTCACTATTTCCATTGCAGTGTTGTCAGAACTATGTGAATTCTACAACTTCACAAAAATATAATGCAAAAGTTTTGTAACCCTGTATTGGAAAAAGAAGCCTGATACCCTGGAAATATAGAAATGCCTTCCATTGGGCCATGATTAGGGAAGAGTATTATAAAACCATGCAACAAATTCTCTACTCACTACAAATGGTACAGCATTTGGTGCAAAACTAAATATTTGCCTGCAAATATCAACATAAATTAGACAATTATAACTCCTTTTCATACAGCTCCATTAGGTCACAACAATGACACTAATTCACAGATATTCGCGAGCGCAAAGTGAATTCCATTGTTGCAGACACTGCATTGTTGCTATTCTGATAGCTATTAATTCTTTTTACTTATTTCAAATATTTCAAAATAAACAATTTCTAAAATATTAATGTGTAAGTCTATAACAAAGTTCGAATGTAAGAAACGCAGAAAGAAATAATATACAAAATTGCACATTCTAATTTACGACGCATCCAGCTGTCCAAAGCGCAGTAAATTTAGAGCGGCCTATTACGTTTGTCACAAAATTAAAGAAAAACTACTCGTATTTTGAAAAAAATTAAGCATGACCGTATTGATTTTCTTTATTTATTTGTCAATATTCGGAATTGCCACATACTCTTTCTTGCCAGCTACCATCCATCATCCCCAAAAGTACATTTTTTTTGTCATTTTCTTAATTTTTCGGTTTCCTATTGGTAGAACAGAAACATTAATTTTAGAATATTAAAGAACACAAAAACCTAGCCGTAAATGGCAATTTTCTTTTAAAAAGTATGTGCCGTTTAAGAGAAAATGGCGTTTTAGCGCTACTAAAAATGCGAAATTTGAAGCTCATTTTCACAGACAATTTTTGAGTTTTCAAAATACTTTATTTGAAGTTATTTGAAGCACTTATACTCACAAATATAATCATCTTTACAAATTGCGGATAATGTGCATATTAAAGATGTGAGAGATCTTTCAAAAAATTTACATTTATATAATTTTTGAAAAAAACAAAAAAACTCAAAATAAACTTCACGCTATACTAATGAGTGTAATTAGCACTATCCGTTACAAAAGTTTCAAGAAAAAAATTGCAGCCATATACGAGAAAATGACGTTTGAGCATTTCTGAAAATGCCGAAATTTGAGCTACTTTTCACAGAAAACGGTAGTGTTTTCGAGAAACTCAACTTGACATTATTTAAAGCATATATATTCGTAAATATAATAATGTAAACAAATCGCCGATAATGTAAATATTAACGACGTGAGAGACAAGTAAAAAAAATTTACATTTTGGTAATTTTTGAAAAAAACAACCGATAGACCAAAATGGCTTTTATGCCATTGATAGAGTACATTTACCACTCTCCCTACCAAAAGTTTAAAGAAAAAATTTTGGAGCCGTTTTTGAGAAAATATTGTTTTTGTAATTTTTTAAAATTGCACATATTGCACGCAATATTGCACGAAAACTACCAAAATTGTGAAAAACGTTTACATGATCTTTATTAAAGAACTCAATATGTAGAACAAATTTTATTGGAAGAAAAAATCTCTATCTTCAATTTTGTAGTTGGAGAAAGACGCCGAAAAATATTGAAACTTTCACAATTTTCGAAAATTCAGAGCTGTACGTGAAAATCGGACCTATGCTATGTTAAAAAGTGTATTTTCCTCTATTCATACAAGAAATTTAAAGAAAAAATTTGGAGCCGTTTTTGAGAAAATGTTGAAAATCTCCGGGGGGCTTCATATAAAGTACCCCCAAATTTTAAAGAATCTTTTTCAAAATCACAAAGCTTCGACTAGAATCAGATCGACTGGGGAATATCAATTTTGAAGAAAATCGACCGAACAGTTTAGGCGCTAGCGTTGACCACAGACGGACAGACGTACAGACGGACAGACGTACAGACGGACAGACGTACAGACGGACAGACGTACAGACGTACAGACGTACAGACGGACAGACGGACAGACGGACAGACGGACAGACGGACAGACGGACAGACGGACAGACGGACAGACGGACAGACGGACAGACGGACGGACAGACGGACAGACGGACAGACGGACGGACAGACGGACAGACGGACGGACAGACGGACAGACGGACGGACAGACGGACAGACGGACGGAATGCCGTCAATCGATGTTTAAGTATAAAGAAGCAACAAATCGTGGATTTTGACCACACCACGTGTTAGGGGATTTTTTTTCTTAATTTAGCAACTGGTTTTATCCACTTATTCGTTTTCACGGCCCGGCAAATAATTTTTTTCCGTCGAAAATTGGCCATTTTTTCGCGCAGCATTACATAATTTTCCCTTTACTACGTATATCACTCCGTGTATACGTACGTATACGGGAAAGTAAAAAGGCAATTAAGGAAAATGTGAAAAATATAGAGGCATTAGTGTCACCAGTTCAATTAGTAGACTGTGCGGGCGAATTATTAAAGGAAGAATTGAGTCAGAGATAGAAAACCTGGAAGAACAAAGTGGTTTTACGGCTGGTCGTTCATGTGTAGATAACATTTTCTGCATCCAACAAATTTTAGAAAAAAAGAAAGCCTGTGGAAGAGATTTTCATCTATTGTTTGTTGACCTTCAAAAAGCATAAGACAGCATTCCCATTAGCAAACTTTTTAAAATTTTAGAACAAAAATGTAATTTTAAATTAGTTAATACCATTAAGAAAATGTACAAAGAGAGGTGTTGTGAAAGTAAACGGACGAGTATCAGATGATATAATAATTTCTAAATGATTGAGACAGGGGTGCTGTATGTCCCCAACTCTTTTTAACATGTTCATTGCCGAAGCTTTGAGAGAATGGAGGAGGAAATGCAGTGTAATGGGAATGCAACTTGGCGAATCAACACTGGATATTCTACTCTCCGCAGATGATCTAGTCATAATGGCTGAGGATGAGCAAAATATGAACTATATGTTTAGAAAATTAAAACAAGAATTTGATCTCTGAAGATTGCAAATAAATGTGTCCAAAACAAAGTATATGGTTACAGGAGAACATGGAAAAGATCTGTGTATTGGAAATGATAAAATACAATTATGTGATGATTTTAAATATTTAAGCTTTACAGTTTCAAAAGAGAGCACAAGCAACAAAGATATTAATAATAAGATAAATCAAGGGAAACGAGTCATAAATATGCTAAATTCAATTCTGTGGAACTCCCAGTTATCAAAGAAAACAAAGAAAAATAAATACAGTACCATAATTGAGAGCATTGTTCCATATGGCTCAGAAGTATTGGAACTAACCCAAAAAAACAAAAGGAGATTATTGACGATTCAAATGGGCTTTCTGAGACGAAGTTGCAGAATATTTCGTTTACACCACATACGTAATGATGAAATAAAGGATAAAATTGAAATTAAAAAGGATATAATAGATACTGTAGAACGAAAACAGCTTCAATGGTACGGACATCTGCTGAGAATGCCAGAAGAGAGGTAACACAAACAAGTATATAAATGGATACCACCGTATAGAGGGGCAGACCATCAACCCCATGGAAACAAGGAATACTGACTGAGATGGCGACAAGAAATTTGACAGACGAAGATGTAATGGATAGAGAAGGCTGGAAAAGAGGAACCGAGAAACATCGCCAGATGTAAACCACTCGGATATATATATATATATATATATATATATATATATATATATATATATATACTGTGGTATCCTTGACTCTTAACGACAATCAAAAACAATATTTATTTTAGGTTACAATTTTATTAACTTCGAAACGCAACGTTTCCCGATCCAATTGGCCGCATCTTCAGATGCACTACGTTTACAAATAATTCCTTCTCAAATAAAAACCATCACAATAAAGAAGCACACATCTTTCTGAGACTAATAAAGGTGGACCAAAAACAAAATCAAATACATTTCAAAACATTAGGGCACAATAAAACACACAAAAAAATTATAGCTTAAAAAGTACGTTTTTCAATGATATTGGGTAGTTAAACATGCTTCCTATTTATTGTTGCTGAAGTTGACTGGAACAATCCGATAGATTTTTACTTCACTACATGTAAAACACAAAATGTTCGTAAATAAGCAAAGCAAGCAACGGTTCCCGCAGCAACTCAAAGAGCACAATTAGGGAGAGGTTTGAAACGTGCATGTAAACTATCACGAGCTGACCTCCATTACATCGGTCAGTAAACACGGTGTCACAAATTGCTCTTGTCACAACTAGGCCTGGTAATCCCTATACCCCTTTCTGGATTTGATGGGGAATTAAAACCGGAGTCAGGGAAAGTCGTCCGTGCTTGCAGGAGCATCGGGCATCCCAAGCGACCAAGTAGCTCGTGCGTTCGCGGTATGACATGACTGTCGTAGACCCATTCCAGACGAACGTCTTTTTATTCCGGGAATGGAATGAAGGGAATGTACGTAGGAGAATTCAAGGTTATTCACGATGGAAGAGCGTGGAGTGCGGCGTCAATATGCCGAAGCAAATATCGTCTCTCCCGCCCCCAACGAGACGGGATTCAAAACACTTAAATCGCCGCCTTTAATAAAAATTGACCCCCCCCCCCAATGGCCGCTGAAGGGAACGCAGCTTTCATACGTCTAGACTTCGCTCCACAATCTACTAAAAAAGGACTCATTCCCCGTCAGTAGCTGCTTCCTACTTAGCGTTGTGAAATGCCATTATCTGGCTGTCGACAACATGAAGGAAGAAACGTAAATTGTATAAAACAAGTTTATTGGTACGATTTTACTTCCTATTACTTTGCAAAGACTTATTTCAAATGTAAACAACAATGTAAAACTATCAAATTTACTTCCGTTACTTTAACTTTCGATATTCAAACACCGTATGTACTACCTCTACGAACGATTAAATTTTGTGTCGCATCTCACAGAATCACCCTAGCCAAATGCTAAAACTCTTATTGATATTTTAAATCTTACTTCTAGTAGAAATCGATTCCGACACCATGTTTCACTCAGTGAATTTTCTACAAAGCTAGTCCCCCAATGATACTCTGGTAACTTTGTTTTACAGGAAATTGATTTCTTTTATACGAATTACTTTGCATGTCAAAAAAGATTAAATACTTTTCTTCTCTATTTTTTCATATTTGTAAATCGTTTTACTGATTATATTTTCTTTAATAATATTACTTAGGCTCATAAAATACGTGTTTATTTATCTGTACATTCAGGAAACTTATTAAATAAACAACAAATACGTGTATGGTAATGAAGGTGTGTAAGCGCCTACCGCAAATCCGCCCACTAAAGGAAAATTTAATTCACGAGATATGCATCGCCCTTTCATTATTCATCTAAGCAATTCATCGACATGCAAGGTCACGAGAACAGATTGCATGTAAAGGTCGCTAAAATTCAAGAGATTTTGTTCGTGTTGGCGGTAAAAAATGCAAACATAACATTTCCTATTTTAACATTGCTAGAAAAATACTTCCTAAGTACATAAAAGTTGGTACCAAGCTAAGAATGACTTCGATGATTTAGAAATTTAATACAAGTATTTTTTTCAATGTTCTTCAGATAATTTGGACAATTGGATGTAGTGCAACAGTTTACTTTCCTTTTTTCTCAAAAAACATCACAAACTATTATTAATATAATAATGGCCGTTCCGGATAACCGAGACCGCTAAGGCAGTAGTGTCGTTGCAATCTCGGATGGAAGGATCGCCTCGGGCATGAGTATGTTTGTGTATGTATCTGTGTGTCGTCATTCATCTTTCATTTTCATCATCATTCCATCTTCCATCTCCACAGGACTAACAATCCTGGGGGATACGAATCGAATTCAGTCTAATACTAATACCCTGATGAATCATATGCACCTGCCATCGAGATAAAATGTTACTGGGTCCCGGTGAGTGCAAGTGCATGTCTACGTGGTCCGAGACGGCCTATTCGCGAACTAAAAATATATAATAATAATGTTATTTGATTCATTTCATAACTTTATCTCAAGCCACACATATTCCAATCTTTTTAAAAATATTTCATACACATTTGGCAACGTCTCTTTCAAGATTTCAGTATATTTCATTACAAAACTATACATTTCTGATTAATAACGTGCATGTGAATCTGCTTCTTCAAAGAACAAGTAGTGCTACAACAGCAAACACATTCTCAAGTTGCTGGCAATAGTTATGTATAGTATGACATTGCAACTTCTTATCCACTAACATTTAAACCATTACCTAAAAACTAACAACCGATTGGAGCACCAGAGTTTTTTTTCATTATTCCCTTTTAAATAAAAATGTCTTTCTGCCATTGAGTATATTGTTAACCATTCTTATAAAAAGTATAAAGAAATCTAGTGTTGTTATAACGGAAAGTACTTTCTTGACCATTTATAACGTTACATAATATAATAATACTTTAACTTGCCAAACTATTTTCTATTCGCAAAAGACCTCGTTCACGCAGAGATTCGAAACCAGGTACTTCGGTTCATCAAGCGTTTGGCAATCGCGTGTGTCGAGATACGTTTTAAGAATAAATTTTCAATTTTCAATTTTTAAAAATTCAGTTCTACTGAAAATAGGACACGTACAAGTAAAATAATTCAAGAAACGTTTGCGGATTTGAAAAAAAAATCTATCTACTTTTCTATATACGTACGTACAAAAGGAGTAATATAATATGTAGTAGAAAGAAGTTGGAGAAAGTTGTGTAATGCTGCAGCGGAAAGTGCCATTTCCTGTCAGAAAAACTCGTTTCATGGTCCCTGAAACTGTAAAAGTGACTTTTACTTGCTTCTGTGTGTAGCAAATTATTTAGAGATCTCCATGAGAGCGATATATTTTGTAAAATTAGATATGTAAATCAGGACTGAATACCGAAATTATAGCGCTAAAGATATTTATACTGGTATAAAAATAACATTACATCTATTATTACTTTTTACGAAATGCCTGTTAAGAATACTTACATCAGATGTAAAATACCGGTACTTTAGACCTATTTTTATTTTATCGTACGTCTACACCGGTAAAACACTTCAATTTAAAGGTATTATTTTCATGAGAAATTACCGCTATTTCAATACAATCATACCGGTATTTTTCGGGAAAACATTTTCATTTTTACTGCTGAGATGGTTCAGTGGAACATTTTTTTACCGCAAAGTATCTCAACTTCCGTTCTGCGAACCCCCATATCAGTTCCAGCGTTTTAAGAATACCGAGGGCAGTTAAGTAGGCAGCTTCCGGAGGTCCGCGTTTCGACCCACGGGTGTCTGCAGATTGGTCCTAATGATTCGGTGTCACTCAGAGGATAAAGTACTCGTCGTATCCGATGCAATCAACTTCTGTTTGCAGTGTGAAGGATTGAAATGTGAGCGTCGGATGTTTGACCGTTGGCTCCGGCGAATATACTGTCAATTGTGTGTTTGTAGAGAGAGAGAGGGAGTGAGAGAGGGTGAGAGAAAGAGGGAGAGAGAGGGAGGGAGAGAAGGAGAGAGGGAGGGAGGGGTAGAAAGATAGGGAGGGAGAGGGAGAGAGAAAGAGGGTGAGAGGGGCAGGGAAGAGGGATGGAGGAGAGAGGGCGGGAGAGATAGAGGAGGGGACAGGTAAATGGTTGGGCAGGGGGGAGGGAGGTGTAGAGGGAGAGAGAGAGCGCGCGTGTGAGTGGGCGCGCATGCGTGCGTACGGGTTTGCGTGCTTCTGCGTGTGTTAATAAGCCTTTCGCAAACTCGTTAAAGAAAGGAAGTTATTTTCTCTATTTGTATGATAACATTATGTTCTATTTTTCATTCAAATTACCGGGATAACCTTCATGGACGTCCATACCAGTAGAGATGTTCTATAAAAGTATTTTATCAGTATAAAAAATGAAGGTATTTGAAAGAGGTACGAAAAAAATACCGATATTTTACCTACATATTTCAATACATTTTTCGGTCCCAGATTTGAATTATTTCATGAATAATTGTTTTCGAAAGATGAGTAGTTATAGTTATTTTAAGGGAATGGTTTGAAATGTCAGTGTGAACAAAGCTCCGTTCTAATATCGGCAATATATATTCACTTTTCTCAGCATCTTTTCCTCCAGAAGGACAAAGCACGGGGAAGTCGCATGATGTCACCTGTCCAACGCTATTTCAGATGTCTAACAGTGGATTCAACGTCATTAATTTGTGTTGTCTTTCTAATATCTTCATTTCGTATTCTACTTGCCAGGGTAATGTTTACAATGTTTCTTTCCGTTTTTCGGAGGTAAACATTAATAGCATTTGTTTCTTTATGTGTAACTTCCCTTGTTTGCGAACAGTATGAGAGATCCTGAAGAACATTAGAATTTACGATTTCTCTCTTTATTCGCAAGCTACAGCAGGTGCTCAAAAGAATAAATTTTTATCTCCAAAATGTTGACCATGTTGCGGAAATTCGCTTGGTTAATTCTTTTTTTGTGTGCGTGTGTGTGTGTTATTGTTGAAGTACAATGATTGTCTCAGATATACATATTCTTCTACATATTCAATTTCATTGTTAAGCGAATTAAAATTCTCGCTGCATGGGAAAATGTTTCTCACTGTATGAGACGCAGTTTTGGTTAGAGTAATTTACGTTGACGTATTAGCCAACCCGTCGATGCACCGATGAAGAATATTACACTTAAACACTTAAGGGGCCTCTGAGGCCCCCCTCCTAAATTTACAACGTACGACGGAAAAGTGAGGTAATTTTTAGTAGAATTAACGATAATGATATTTTGTTCTTCACGTAGTTTACAACAGTAAGACTTTGATTATGATGTAATTTTTATTTGCAACTATTCCAACTAATAAAATATTTAGTGATCTCCTCACATATTTCTTTCACATTTTGTACATACACACTCTTTCAGACCATTTTGTGCGGTCATAAATAAGAACAAAAAATTATATACAAATAATAATAATAAAAATGTAAAGAAATATTTTGGTTTAATATTTAATTTAAAAAATCTAACCTTTCCCGTTTACTTGCGGAAATTCTATTGCTGGCTCCTATGGATACACTTTTGTGAGTTTCGAAAACATTTAAGCATTTCAATGTTCTTTTCTGTGTTTTGGGATTGTTAATCATTGATTGCGTTTCGTTTTGAAAGTTTTTCGGTAGTTCATTTAGGAAAATCCGTCGCCACTAAGTGACATTTTCGTTCTAGTTTTTGGGCGTCGGTGCTGCAAAATCGTTTCCATTGCGCGAGAGATGCATTGGTCATCGGCATGTTTGAGGTCTTGACGTATACTAGTCATCACCATCTGATCCATCACATCTACTCCAATCTTTGTTTTATTATATAAGATCATTTATGGTTTCATGTTTTCAAGATTAATTAACTGCGGATTGTGATTTATGGACATGTAAATAAATATATTTCCTTTTGCTTTGGAAGACAGAGAAAAATTATTAGTATTAGCAGACACAGTAAAAAATGTATTTTTATGTTTTCAGCTCATTTGGAATCTCTTTTGTGTTTTGACATGAAATTCTTAGCAGTGTAAGTTTTTTTTGTAACAGGAACTCTGCGAGTAAGAACGTAAAAAATATCCACAGAAAAGTTGTATTTTCCTTTCCTCAAGGGTTGGGTCCGTTCTTTCACACTTGCAGCCAAATCTTTTACCAACGGCTCGTCCTTTTGCCTACCAAAATATATACTGCAGTTGAATGCAAACCCGTTCTCCACATCACAACACCAGAATTTTTTATGCCATATTTATCAGGTTTATTTCTCATAGACGTTGTGGAAGATCACTGCCTTTCGTTTCTCATCAAAGAGCATGCACCTTCGAATGTTTTCGAAAATACGAATATTGATTGTTGCTGTGAAAAACGGATCACTTCTTTTACTCAAAAACAAATCACTTCTGTATATAATCAAGCTCTTTTCAATACAATTTTTGACACATATTCACTGAAGTGAGATTAATTTTTGAAAGTCGCTACTTCCCGCACAATTTAGAGAACGTATTGACACTTATGACAGATACAAAACTAAATTTTGTATTGAAGATCTGCTAACTCAAAAACGATAGTGGCGAAAAGTGAAAGTATAAAGGAATTTCACTGTCGTAGTCAATTGTCGATCGTGAAATATTTTTTATAGAAATATTTTCAAGAAGCCACAGAACAGATAGGGGGCCTTTCAGGCCCCTTAAGTGGAAAGTGCGACTACCTACAGAAAAAGCTAGATTTCTAAGAACCGATTAGTTTCCGTCTCTTTTCCTTGTAATATTAGTAACAAAAATGATTGTTTTAAGATGTCAAGAAATATTATTAGCCACAAGCAAAACACAACAGAGTTACAGCGATGAGAAGATGTCAAGGGGCCTCCGAGGCCCCTTAAGTGCATCGACGGGTTAATAGAACAATATGTTTTCGCACCTCATGCGCTTCGATGGGTAATGAGATTTATTACTGATGGATTCGGTGTGTTAGTACGGAAAATTGCAGCATATTATATAACAATTACGTGTAAGAACGTACTGTTGTGGTACAAGAAGTTTTCTTTTCAAATTTTCTGCTAGGAGTGAGTGAAATATATTTAAAATGTTGAGATACATCCAATTTTCATGGTTTACTTTAATTTTTTTGACCACTCGAACTACGTTGTTGACGATAAAAGTGATTTGTTCTAATTAAATTGGTTCTGCACAAGTGTTTTTTAATGAATGTATTGTGCAGTTTTTGGAAAATACTAACAAATTTCGTGAAGGTCTGAGTCAAATGGAAGTAATTTTAAAAACGAGAATTTCTGAAAATTATCTGTGGTGCAAGTTCTTCGTTCAATTCTCTGAGTTTTCAATAATTGCAAAAGTTAGGAATAACGTGAAAAAAGTGTGCTGTCGTATCGCCACTAACTTTTGTATCTCTCACGCCCTTAAAATTTACATTACAGATGTTATAATTCATTATTCCATTGGGGGACACGAGAGTGCTTAAAATGATTCTGAAAGAAATTTCTCGAAAACCCAAAAGTTTTTTGTGAAAATGAAATCAATTTTTTCAGAATTACTCAAACGACAGACGCTCAAGAACGGATTCAAATATTGTAAAGAAAATGTTCTTATAGGATCATGTTTTTCTTTTCCTATGATATACACAAAGTCACATTTAAATTTTCACGCACGGTAGTGATGGTCATCTATTGAACGCTCCAGTATTGGAATATGCCATGCTTTCTGCCGTGGTTACATTGCAGAAGCAACCACGCGGGGGTTTTCTGTGCGATCGCTCGCACGTTACCATTGTCCCCCCATTCTACACTGCAAGCGCATGATGTCATGCACCCTCCGGGCGCCATCAGCCGTCAAGTATCCACATAGTATCACAGTACGAATTTCTTTGTTCAATACGCTATGTTTTCTCTATTTCAGCATTAGTGTGATATGTTGAATTTGTGTTTTCAGTTTTATTTGTTTTACCTGATATGTTAATTGTACTAACTTCAATTAGTCTTAAAAAACTGCATATGCCTTCAACTGTTACAATTACTTAACCATTTTCAAGAAAAAATACAGTTGCATAGATGCAACTAGATGTATTTCTTAGTTAACATTAATTATATGTTATTCTTTCCATTGCGTTTATGTACCCTTAATTCTCCCAAAGTAATAGAGACATTTTCTATAGATATTAACATTTACAGGCAATGCGTCCGCGTCGCATTCTTTAACGTGGTGGTCCTCCGAGTTGACAGCAATGCTATCGAAGGTAAGTGGGAGGAATTGAAGCTAATTCAGCACTCTTCCTCATCAGTCCAAGGCCTCTCAGTCAACCCTCACCATGTATAGTGAAGAAGAAAAACGAAGTTGCATCCACTGTATATACGTCTATCAGACGCTTTAGCCTTTTAGCATTTCATGGAAACAGGATGAGCAATATAGCCACACAATCCTTCCTTCTCATCTGTTTCTCTGTAAGAGATTTAGGGACGCATTTTGCAAAAATGTTCCTCAGCTGTAAATATTGGTGTAGTATTGTGTGAATGCTACGACACAGATTCCAATTTCTTCACATAACTCGACAGTGATAGGAACATTTATTTCCATGAACCACCTCACACGGAGAATTGTTCCCTCGATCACAGCTTTTCGAGGTCCTCGGAGAGGTAGGGCCATACTTCAAGTTCTCCTCATTCTCTAATGATCGAATCGATCTGACAAAGGTGTGTAATGAAAACACTTTGTCCTCATCCACTGCTCTTAAGTCACCATGGATTTTCTTAGCCTTTTCACATAGTTTGTGACGTCTAAAAATTCTGCTTAAATATTCTCCTAACGGACATCCATGTTTTTCCACCAGATACAGTCACAACACTAATTTAACACGCCTCCTTCATCCAAACTGTGCGGGTTTGAACTTGCACTGACATATGAATTTGTAGCTGCAAGTTCACAAAATTCAGCCACAAAAATGAAAACACCATACTCATTGATGTTCAAGAATGTAAGCTTACCTTAAATATAGCGTACATTTTTCCTCGAGAGAAACCTCAATACGTAGCACATCCAAATAAGGTAACGAACTAGTTGCAATACAAAAATAATGTAAATGTTGTGAGTCTCTTAATACTAGAACGCCCAGAGGCGTCATTTCGACTCCTAGCGCTCTTTATATCCTTGTAACTTCTTTGTTACTGAAGATAGAAGTTTGTGATTTCGTGACTTTTCATTAATTTCAGTTATTTACATTATGTTAAAAAATAAATCGTATAATAAACATATTTCGAGACAAAATACCGAATTTACCTAGAACGCCCAGAGGCGTCATTTCGACTCCTAGCGCTCTTTATGTCCTTATAACTTCTTTGTTTTTGAAGATAGAATTTTGTAATTTCTTGACTTTTCATAAATTTCAATTATTTCTAGTATGTTAAAGACTGAACAGTGTAATAAACATATTTCATGAAAAATTATCGAATTTACCTAGAACGCCCGCGATGCTTCATTTCGACTCCTTGGATACTGGCCCGATCTTGTAGGTTCTGTTTAATATATTTCAATGCTGAAAAATGTTTAACATGTCTCCTAGTATTTCAGATACCTTCTTAAGAAATATGCGAGCATTACTTTCCCTTTGTATTGTTTTCAGGACTTCTTGTTCAATACGTATAAAATCTTGAGCCGTAAGTTATTTCCTCATGGTACAGCAAAAAATATCGTTTTAAAATAAAATTGTCACTTGACAGAAAAGGATTGTTATTATATGAAGTTTGAACGACAACATATTTATTATTATTATTATTATTATTATTATTATTAATATTTATATAATGGGAAATGTTCCAAGTTTAGAGGAGATTTTTACTGTACAGGAGGGCAATTTGAACTCTAGTTGGTGATGCTGTGGTCAGATACACTTCATTTTTCATTCACTCGTATGTGATGAATCAAGGTTTTCGAGTTAATAAGAGAGGTTTAAGAAGAAATAAATACTAATTTCACTGATTTTGTCTGAAAAATAATTTTCCTTTAGTTTGAAGTAATACGTTTACAAACTGTAGACTAATTACGTCAGATGAAGAAACTTGATACTCCAGCATTTTCCTTTCATACACAATGTACTCGAATTTACACAGTTTATGGTATACACAAATCTAATACAATTAGCAAACAATAATGACTTGTGGGGATGATCACTAAAAATATGTGTGTCAATTTGTTTTTCATTCACTGGAAATATTGTGGAAGTATTGAAAACCGAGGAGAAACTCTTGGAAAATGTAGCCGTGAACTACGCATCAGAATACATGACAGGTGTTCATCAAACGTGTGGATAATATTCTACCAAACATGCTTTAAAACTGTGGCCTACACAAGACATTAAAAGTTTGAATTATACACCCGGTCGTATTTTTTACTGTAAGCGTAGTAAAGTCAGTGAACTAGAAAGTAAATACAACTCGAACAAGGACTAAGTGCCATTTAGAATATGTAAATGTCATTCCACGTAAAACCGGACAGAAAAAAACCTGAAGTGTTTCAAATTCTCTAATATTTTTTTACACTATCTATTATGAAAAGTAAGAGACACGTATTTTTTTGTTTAGCCGAGAATACATTATTTTTGAAGTTACAATTATTGAAATATATTAATTTTTCTCCAATGTCGAGATGTTTAATAATTTTTAGCTCCAAATGTATTGCTTGTAAAAACTTAAATTTGATCTCAAATTAAAGCTAAAGAAGCAATCTTTCAACAAGTGTTTATAAATAATTGCATATTTATATTGTGTTTTTTAAATTGTTTATAATTTTTAAAACGAGCTTTTTAAGATGATCCCCATCATTTTTTGTTTTAAACTCGACGGCAATAAATACTTTAGACTTTCATCTCCATCTCTGAAAATTTTCAAAATGGTTTCTGTTTTAGAACTCGTAAAAAAATACGTAAAAAAATAATGTTCAACGGAGCGCAGAGTATTTTCTCGATCGCCGCGGCGCGCCGCGGCCATACCGCTTTGTCAATGCTCCCTGTGTCTTCCTCCGCTGGACTTGCGGACTTGCACAACACTGCCCACGCCCCTTTATCGATGTCAGCAGATCGTTAACCACCAAGGCAATGGCAGGAAGTCGACCATGCAACATAAACATTGGGATCAGTTTACATCCAAGAGTGTTTTACACAGTGCAAATAATATCCTCGTTTGTGACGCGTGTGTGAGTGCCCGTGCGCTTCTTTCTTTCTAGGAGAGAGACAAAAAATAATTGAAGATGTCAGGTACAATGAAGATACGCTTTGATTCATGTTTCAATCTTTTCAATCTAGAAAAGTATGGTAGAACTGAATGTAAAAATGTAAGGCGTGTAATACGAAGTATCCTTCACACGTTGGGCACACAATATTTACAAATTACGCCGAACTTGAAAATTTGTAACATATGCAGATGGAGTACTTCAAAATGGTTTATAAAATGAATGAAACTTCTAAAGGTACCATTGAAACATTTTCCAACAAACCTGGTACAAGTCGTCAGAGTAGAAATTTAGAAGAAGGCAATAATTCTTAATTGAACATTGAAATGAGAGATAATGGTGATCTATCTTCTAGTGAAGAATTTTGATATAGAAGAGGTAGAAGAAGAACAAGAAAATGAATACATCATAGAAGAATTGAAAAAAAGATACAAAACTACTGATGATGATAAAAATTAAAATTTTAACGATTTTCGAAGATTGGTCTTTTCCTAAAATAAAAAACATTTCGATGCATCTACTCACATGATAACTGTTTGCAAAACAACTAGCAAGAAAGGAATATTGTCAACTCACATGCGAAATCCAGATGAGCTATCGTCGCTTCTGTACATCAATATGTTGCGGCTTTTTATTGTTCAGATGACGTTAGCCGTATAATGAGTAAATAAAGGAAAAAAATAATTTTATTTCAGTAAGAGAGAATGGGGGATAGATTTACAAACAAATGAGGATTATACTGAGCAACATGAAAGAAACCTACTGACATTTTAAAGAAAAGTCTCCGCATCTAAAGATCAGATTTTGCAAAGTTCGCTGAATTAAGACTGAAACACTGCATTTTACCAGGAACTAACAGTACACATACAGTATGTGTTTGTGTATATCACGAAAACGTACGAGTAAAGTTAATGTTTGACGGAGGAGGTCTCGCAAAGTTAACAGATGATGTTAATGCATTGAAGGATTGTCGGTATTACCTAACAAAAGTTATTTTTGACACTCCAAGAGCTGACTGTTACGTTAAAAAGTGTGACAAATGTCCTGGAATAGAACGACTTAAAATGTTGCAGGAAAAGTTTGAAGAGAGGATGATTGACAGTGACGTATCGGCGATGGATTCACGTTGAACTATTCAAGTACCTCATGATTCGATTACGACTCCCAAGAAGCTCTACGAGTGGTACAAAAACATACAAAACGTAGTGATTTTCTTCTTCACCAATGAAGATCATGAAGAAGAGAGAATTCGCTTAAAAGTCATAGAAATGCAGCAAAATGGCTACGTGGTACACGTTCGTTACATTCCTTTGTTCCTATTTGTGAAGATAAAGAAATAATTAAAACAGGCTCCTTGAAAGAAAGTGCACATCTTGTCCAAGTTATATAAAGAGAAACTTAAAAAGACGTAAATCTGATACAACTTCATATTTTATATTTTTGGAATATTAACAAGAACTTTAAAACTCATTGCTCAGTGAACATTTACACTTATCTTCCTGTTGTGAAGCTTGTTCCCCCCAGCGTTTCATTCGATAGCGGCACATACAACGACGGGCGCATGAGTTTCTCGCGACGCTGTGAACGAGGAAAGATTTAAAAAATTCTCAAAAAGTTATTTTAACAGAAGCCATTTTGAAACTTCTCAGTCCTTTAGAAGAAAGTATGAACTTTCTTTTCGTTTTTTTCAGATTTTTAATTCGTGGTAAAATTAATAATTTTATAAATAAACATTTATTAACAAAAAATTAGCATTAAAAAATAAAATTTTATAAACAATAAGATAAATTTCATGAAAGGTACAGATATAATCTTTGACTTAAGAGGAACTCAAAACCGAAATTTTAAAATGATTTTGAGATACAAAATTTTATACTCGTCAGTGCATATGAAGTTACGGAAAATTTAAAAAATCAAAATGACGAAAATTTAAATATTTGAGCAAAACTAAAAAACACGTGTTGTATAGTTTGTTTTCATGAACCTGTAAAAAATAATCAGAAAGATATCAGACATCGAGGTCAATTTTCCTTCAAATTCATCCGATTTTGCGTGGAATGAGCCATATGCGATTAAATTTCTTTGAAAACTCCGTCATGAAACAGGCATAAAGTTTCTATCAGTATGAAGGATACACAAATTTGTACCACATATATTTGTTGATAATAAATAGTATTTAAATAAAATAATTAATATAATAAATTTGACATATTGCAAGAGAGTATCGTAAGTGCAATAAAAAGGAAATCCATTTTTCTATATATGTGAGCATTACTTTGTATGTAAAACTGTATACTGTATGTATGTAAAAATCGTATTACGGTTAAAAGTTGATAACATGTTTATTGTTATTGTTTCAAAAATATTATTAATAGATAAACATTTACTTTTCAACATATAATTTTGTCCGTTTACTTTCTCATTCCGTCCAAGATGTTTCTTTAACTTCCATTCAGCGCAATAGAATTGGGAAGAATTGTTGAAAATATATTCAACTTGTGGCGTAAAAAATCCATTATATACTAAATAATTAACTTTAATATTGTTATACAAACATAGATATATATTTTAGCAATATTTCCTTTTAAGAAGTAGCGTCGAAGGCTCGGAGTAGAAACGACTCCGCTGGGCGTTCTAGGGGGTGCAGCAAAGCCACCCGAACGTTCTAGTGTTAAAACGAACCGGACGTTCTAGTGTTAAAACAAAGTCATACAACAAATAGTCTCAAAATGCTTACAAATAATAAAATTCACAATGAAATTCATTTACAGTTTGCTTGCTGCGGGAGGTGTCGGAATGAAGGTCCCGCAAAAGACTCTGCGGCAGATTACTGGAAACTTCCGCCGGGGTGCCAACTTTCACAGTGTCTCTTTGGATTTTCTCAATAAAAGATCAATTGACCAATTTTCATTAAATCAGATTTTTTTAAATTGCCATAGTTCAATTTTTATACTAATTTTACACGTTTAATATTGAAAGGATATTTCTGTTAGAAGAAAGTATGGTTCAATATACCGTCAAATCGTTTATGTTCGCATATTCAATAATATTAATAGTTTTCGCGCAATTTTGATTTATGAGGAGGATCATAAGAACATTACGAATATGCTTTAACTAAATAAACAACAGTGATTTAGGATGTGCCTTAATAGCACGCTTGTTTCTAACTGCCAGGTCCAATGTTTGAATCCTTGCCTAGTCAATTTTTCTTCTTCGCATACTGCCACATAATATCAAGAAAATTATGTATTGCTGCGGAAACAAATGGCAAATTGTAGACACAAAAACCTCAATAATCTTCGATGTTCCCTAGAATTTATTGTATAACTACTTATTTATGTTATGTAATGTATATAAAACAAGTTTGAAACATTCAAAATATTTGAAATGCGTGGTTGACTTAATATCTTATTACGGATCAGATGAACAGAATAATGTACCGTATGAAAGATTATTCAATTACGAGTTATTTTCCACGTTACATTTTAATTTATATGTTAATTTTGCACCCTTTTTATGCGTATTTTTGATTGCACTTTAACAGTATTTTGCTGCAAATTCCTCACTGCAAACAACGAATCCCGTCGTAATGAATGACACAGGTAGGAAAATAGATAACACCATGTAATTCAATTTCTGCATTGCGGGAAACCAAAATAACAGTAATATTATCTATGCGTCATGTATGCGAGTCAACATTTTTATTCAAATCCAAATAATTAGAGAGAAAAATGGTTACTTTGGCGATTAGCATTTGGTTGAAGATATTCAGTTCTTTTATTACCGAAGATGAAGGCTAGTATGCGTTGAATTTACTAACTATGAATTAAAGGAAATATGATTGTAGTAACCACATCTTATTTCATTTATAAATATCACTAAATTAATTAGAATGATAATCATACGCCAATTAAAATATACTATATATGCTTTCAGTGCATGGAATGATAACAGAAACAAAGTGTTAGAGCGTTTTAACATTAGATAATGCTCGCGTTTAGCTAGACCAGCATACTTTCCTTTAACTGCTTGTTCTGCTTCTTTCCAGTTGCCACAACACTAGAAAGAATGTTTTGTTGTGTCGAAAATCCCAAAAGGGTCGACAGTGTCGCCACAGTTTCCTTTGTAAAGTCTACTGAA
Organism: Acheta domesticus; assembly: GCA_031308135.1. NCBI lineage: Eukaryota > Metazoa > Arthropoda > Insecta > Orthoptera > Gryllidae > Acheta > Acheta domesticus. The sequence continues at coordinate 70,820,844 of JAHLJT010002406.1, read as the reverse complement.
GAGCTTCCAAGGAAAAACCAAACAGAAATGTTTTAAAAGTAAAATATGCCAAAGGTCTGGGCTTACGCTGCGTTTATACACGACATAAACACAATTCCACGTTATCGGTTTTGCAATTTACTTGCAGGTCCGTGAAATACATTACAAGTTAATTAAAGAAGGAAGTAATTACTTACGGGGACTTACGAAGTAAACTATCGATGTAACATTAGAACTAACTTTTTTTCACAGCTACGCAATATTATATTTATACACGAATCAGCACAATTTTTTCCAAACAGTAAACATTAAAAAAAATTAAATAAAGAAACCTTTATGTGATCTTTTGCTGTTTGAGCTCATTTTTACACCAAAACATGTAAAGATTGCTTCAAACGGATTATTTCGTGTTAACTGGCGCGTCAGCTCCTAAGGTCATAAGTCCCGTAAGTGTAATGCACGTTTTGTATCATGATATTCATCGACGTTCTTCCCTCGCTGGATGGTGAAATCTGGCGCGGACGTACACTTTGGCTTGCGGGTTTCTCCCCATCCAGGTATTTCATACCAGCGCCACACCGCCCGAGCCAGGACAAGTTCTAAGTTCCAGACTGGTCTCCCGACCACGAGAAGTGGTAGTACACTGCAAGTAAGTGTAAGCAGCGGGTGAGATCGGGATAAAGAAGAGGAACGATAGAACGCACGCGGTCCACGCTCTGTTTGTTAGGGTACAGCTCCAGCATTCGCCTTATATTGACAGGAGAAAATACGGAGAACTACCGAACAGAGAAACGAGCCGCGAGAATTCTCCAGACAGTGGCTGATTTCGGCCTAGCAATGAAGATTGGGTCAAAAATCTTGCCACCATAAGGACTCGAAACCTAGGACCTCTCGGTTCGAGGCTCTGCAATGATATCAGTCGAGGACCTAAGCGCACCTCAGCATGTAAACTGAATCAGAAATCATATGAAGCTTTTATGTCCACAATTGCATTAAATTACATTACGCACCGGTGATACAAATGTTATCGACGTGTGAGTTAAAAAAACATATTTGTAATTTGCTTTAAATTAAACAGTTTTGATAAAAATGGCGCTTATGCCTTTTAATTTAGCATATTGTGTTTCATTGTATTTTTTTAAATTGGAATGGTTTAAAAATATATATTTAGGTACTTTTAGAAACTGATCAAATCTGACATAAAATTACAGCAAAGGAATTAATAATTTGAAAATTAGTGCACAATATTATTGAAAGTTATATAAATATTTGGATCCCTTTCATATTACAAACCGGTAATATTTTAATAAACACATTTACTAGTTCATTAAAAAGAAGAAATAGATTGATTTTGCATTACATTTTCCAACGTTCCGATAAAACTTTTGTTGACATCTTGAAGCTCTGAAAACAAATTATTATTCTACGACAATATACAAGTTACAAATTTCTAGGTATTATTTGATTAGAATTGGTTTAAGTTTACTCAGGGCTTGTGTCATTTTGATACATTTCTCATGACAGTAATCAGCATCAAAATTAATAGGTTATTGAACGTTCTCACTAAGGCGAATCTAAAAGTAATTCAATTATAAAAGGACTCCAGAAAAAGTTAATAGGCAAAATGCCCATGTATAAAATACAACATGAAAAAGTTACAAATAAAACTTTCACTACTAATCACGAAAAAATATTTTAGGTAAGTGGCGCAAAATAAGAATAAAGGGACCAACTGTTATTTTCATAATTACATTGAGTGGCATAGTCTTAAATACATAGATTATTATGTAGTTGGAAATAATAATCGATGGAATGTTTCATTATGAATTCTAAGTAACCAACTGAAATGTCTTGTAGTGAGTTGGGAGGTGGAGAATTGTGGGAAGGGAATGGAAGGGAGGGTGAAGATGGTAAGGAGAAGGAGGAGGGGAAGTAGTAGCAGTAGGCATTTTAATATACATAAAACTTAATGAAAGTATTATGAAATAATTTTTGTTTGAATTCCGATAAGTAAAACATTGTAACAAGTGTAAACATTGTAACAAGTGTAAACATTGTAATTATTAGTAAATTTGTCAAATTCTGCAAGGAAATTTAAAACTATGGATTTTGAAGGGGTGTGGGAAAATAATTTAGTATTATAACTACCTTCTAAAAAATAAAAGTGAAATGTAAAAAAATAGTATCAAACCAAAAATAATATTTCGATGTGTAGTGGGGTATAGCACTTCAATATTATTGCAAATCAAGAAATAAACCTCAACAGCAAATTGATGGGTTGAATATCTCGCCTAAAATATTCATCGTTTATACTGTCGTTCTATAATCACGGTTTTAAAGTACAAATATTTTGATAGAAGGCATTTTAACACGCAAAACGGCTGAATAATGTTATAAATAGCTTTCATTTTTTAGGCATCTTGTATGTTTTGAGGTATCTTTTTTACCCTTCTTTTGAAACTCATCCTGTTCCAATCGCTGCCCTCCGAAACCAGTTTCGTTGCATCCGTGTTCCCACATGGTGCCTCCAGAAAATCTAATCTCATCCAATCTGAGGAAAGTAAGAATTCAAATTATTCCCACGAGGGGGCGGCGGCCGCTGACAGTTTGAAGGAAAGGCTCTCGGCCGAAAATAGGCTCGCGCGCCGCTCCATCGCGATCGCCACATATTCGCCTGGCCCGCCCCCGCCCCCGCTGCCGCCCCGCACCGCCACCGCCCTCACCCCGCACGCCAGTGGCCGCGGGGGGGCGGCGAGCGGCACGCAGCAGGCGAGGAGACCGGAGGGGAGGGGTCGGGCATTCGCGAGAGGGAAATAAGTAATAGCTGCTTCGGGCTGTGTACTGGAAGGTGAGTCTCACGGGGTGCGTGGGAACGAAGGGTAGAGGGAAATGTGGAAAGAACCGATGAAGAAGAGTGAACAGGGAAAGAACTAGTGGATGAAGAACAAAAATTGAATATTAATGTATTAAAATGATGGCTGTAATGCATAGTGCAAAGTGAGATCAACTGACAACACAAACATTAATAACAGAATGCGTTGTAGTAAATATAATAGTTGAAGAAAATAGTTGCCGATAGCTCTGAACAGAAGCCTACATGGGAATGCATAGCTCATTATTTCCAATATGCGAGTCATTGTGTTTTGAGAAGTATATAAACGAACAAGGAAGAAGGTTTAGGAGAGAAACATTGAATGAAATTCTGTTTTAAAAGAACAAATCAGGAATAAAAGTACACAGGTTACTAAGTGAAACAAGTGGGAGAGACATGGAGAGAGAAAGAGAGATGGAAAGGATAGATACAGATGTGAGAGAGAAGAAGGGATAAACAGGAGAGAGGAGGAGGAGAAAAGGAGTCGCAGAGAAATATTAAATGCAATTGAGTTGGAAAAAAGGAAACCATGAATAAAAGTACATAGACTATTGAGTGAAGACAGAATAGGAGAGGGAGGAGAGATAATGAAATGGAGGGAAGGAGAGATAAAGAGAGAGGGAGAGATAGAGAAAAGGTGAGAGAGAGAGGGAGAGATAGAGAAAAGGTGAGAGAGAGAGGGAGAGATAGAGAAAAGGTGAGAGAGGGAGAGATAGAGAAAAGGTGAGAGAGAGGGGGAGAGATAGAGAAAAGGTGAGAGAGAGGGGGAGAGATAGAGAAAAGGTGAGAGAGGGGGGGAGAGATAGAGAAAGGTGAGAGAGGGAGAGGGAGAGACAGAGAAGGAGATAGGGAGAGAGGAGAGGGACAGTGTATGAGAGAGAAAAATTAAATGAAAAGAATAAAGGCAAAAAGGTAAGCTGAAGGACTAACCAGAAAATACCATAGATGATGGACATTTCAAGGAATGCAGAAAAGAAAAGATGGAATAGAGTGGCAGAGAAAGCGGAGAAGAGAACCGGAAACTTTCGAAGAGAAGGCTTCGGGTAGCCATGACTTGGAGGGAAAGAGAGGCGAGCGTTGACGAAAGCGGCAGGCAGTGAGCGGTGACGAGAGGTGGAGAGGACACGGGGTGGGGGGCTCTTTGCCTCCTTATTCACCGCCGGCCTATCCATCAAGGCGCGTCCAGATCTCTCGCGATGCGGAGGCAACTCATTAACCCTCCACACGCCACCCCTCCCTCCGACCCCTCCCCCACCCTCTCTCCCCTCCTCGCCCCATCGCTGCTGGAATGCGCCAGGCGGCCCCCGTCCCCACCCCCACAAGCGCCCCCGCCGCTGCAGGCGAAATATGTTGTCTGATGGGGCGCCGCGATAAAACTCATAATAATTATTTTGTTTCCTCGCGTTGAGATTTGGAAAAATCTTTTTGTCGTCGTAAAATATTGCTGCGGGAACTTTTATCAGGACTCCTGCGTTCCAGAAGGGTTTTTTTTAAACAATTGTTTCCTTTGTTCAGAAAACAATATGCAAACATGGTACAGACCATGTACTTATATTTCATTTGGATTTTTAAATGAGACGGTATATATTAATTTCGTTATCTAAACAAAACTGCTTTTTTTAAGTTCGGAGCCTCACAGGAATAACACGTCTTTTTCCGAATAGTACAAAAGTAAACCTTTGAACGTATCACGATTTATTAAAACGAATACGAAGAGTCTAATTGACTAAAATTCGGACTGAGAATAACTCATTTTTTTATACTTTCAAACGAAATTGAAACTACGTAATTATGTTTCATTAAAAACTGGATTTTTAGTGTAAAGAAATCTCAAATGACGCAGCAAATATTTCTTCATAATTCTCACAGAACAATCGAGTAAACTCCGTATGTTCCCCCTTTTGTCCGTTTGTCTCTCAAGTATTGAGGCCCTCCGATCCACCAATCCAGGCAAACAAGGTGTCATTGGACGCGGCTTGATCTGCTGTTAGGGAAATAATCGTTTTTTGTTGATCTATGTATTCACAAAATTCTAAATAATTTTTCCAATACAAGTGCTTTAAATTTTTAAGAAAACAAAAGTGGGATTTGGGTGACTTGCGGTACATTCAGAGATGATCAATAGCTCGTTTTATTTCCGTTGATGACAAATCGATCGCTACAATCCATATCTGGCCCCTCTAGGATATTCTGGATGAATTCTAGAATAACATGTGCTTTTAATGGTTTCAATGCATTTTCGAGAACATTTCTGAAGCTCTGTGAATGGTGAACCATTGCTGAACCAGCGATTTTCGGCATTTACACATGAATCATCACAATTTTCCTCAAATTCTCGATAGCTAAATTAATTACATTTTGTAATGAATTATTTAAAAAACGTCCTGGGGTATTTTGGACCTTAAACGCGTCTTAGGCGACTTTTAAAGCCTCCTTTGAAAGTCGCTCTCGACAAGCCGAATTGTTTCAATGTATTTTTAGGTGGATTTTTTCAGACTATTCTGGAAGAATTCTTGACAAAAACTTGTTTTGTCTTGTTCTTTTTGAAAAAGCTTATTTTGAATATTGCATGCATTCATTCCATGCGACATTGCAATGTGAATTTCAGTCTGATTTCTGGTGAAAAACTATCATAAGAAGCAAGGAAATTAGTTACAAATTTCGAAAATTTTCCAAAACTACGCCAAATTACTCGTATTTTTAAAAAAATATACATGAGTTTCTTTAAAACTTATTTTTAGAGCAGATTTTTATTACCCTTGTATTTTTTAATACTGTACGTTCAACCTCCTTAGGGCTTAGAGGATGTTAGGAATCTCTCTTTCAATCTTTGTCCGGTTACTACCAACATCCGTAGCGCTCTTCAATATTAATGTAATGAGTGTCTCTATATGGTCTTACGTCTTAAGGGGAGGGAGATGGCGAAGCAAGCATCATGTTTCAACCGGATATTTTTTACCCTACATTTACGGTTAGTAAAACCAGTAAATATTGGTACTTGCCCTTCTTTCTTGTCCCCTCTTTCGGACATGCGAGGAAAAAAATTGCAGCCGTTTTTAAGAATGTTCACAAACCTAGTATATATTGGTATTCATTTGAAAAGAAGATTGAGTGGGCCTTAGCAACGTCCTGTGTAGATCATAACCGAATAAAAATGCTCGGTTATGCTGGAATTTGCTCCATGTTCTCTCAGGTTAGCAAACGTGTGTCCTTATCACCACACTGTCGCGACCCGTTAGAACAGATTGCATTAAAAAATCAAACATCAATATTGAACTTTGAAATGTTAATTTTTTATTTAATATGAAGTAATTAAGGTCCGTAGATACATATTGATTGACAAATTTTGGAATAATAATTTATTTCATGCAACTAATTCCAATATTTGCATGTGATTTGTTTCCTTCATACATACAATATATACAAAATTCCTTCATAATATACAATTGATTTACAAGACAGGCTATGCGGGTGGGGAAAATTATTTTTTGTAGTAAAAAGTAAAGGTAAAAGTATTCCTGTGCAATTGCACACAGGCCGATGTGGCCCACAGGGGAGGTAGGACTCCACCTATTCGCTGCTTTACCCCCAGTAAAGATCCTGGTACTCACTTGGAAAGGAGGCTGAGTCGACCCCATAGCCGCCCTGAATAGAAAGCACCAGATGAAAATCCCAGCCTACGGCGGGATTTGAACGTCGGTCCTTCAGGTCATGAAGCCAGTGCCTAACACCGAGCCACCGTAGCTCCTTTTTTTGTAATTTTCAAAAATAGAGTTTGCCGAAAATGGTACTTTGTACATACAAGGAACAAATTTACAGCCGTTTTTGAGAAAATAATTTAAAATTGCCTTTTTTACGTCCTTTTACGCTTTTTCAAATACTCGTTTTCAATAAATTGAACATAACTTTATTTTAAGATCTGTTTTTCATGAACAAATTTCATTAATAAAAATGTCTATCTTCATTATCATAGTTGTTGGGACAGGCCTAACAAAATTTGAACTTTTGAAATTTTCGAAAATTCGGAGATTTTAATGAAAATGCGACACGCCATTTCCTGTAGCGTCTCGTCGGTTGCTCAAAGGATACCAATTGGAAGCATTTTTGTGAAAATGATGAGACTTCGTGTAAAGTATCCACAAAAGTCAAAATATCCATTCCAAATTCAAAGGACAGCATCAGTTGATTGAGGAATATTGTTGGAGAAAATCCTATGTGGGCGCTAGCCTTGACGACAGGCTCACAGACAGACTGAGAGCCACGTTTTGTCGTTAATCGATTTTCAGGTGACAAGAACCCACAAAACATGGATTCTGACTATGCAATATGTTGTATGAAGTAATTTACTAGCAAGAAATACCTGATTTATTGACTTTTTTGTTACCAAGGAGCGGGAAAAAGTTTTCTGTCGAAAAATCGCCGTTTTCTCCCGCAACATTTCAATACATTATCTACACTACGTAAGCAGTAGGCGAGAAAGGAAAACTTTCGAGATCTTCGAAACAACGTTTTGTTAACAACCCTCTTCCTTTGTGGCTGACGACCGTCTGCTAGAAAGCCTTCCCAGAACGCGGGTTTGCATTAACTACACTAAGCTGATGCGAATTTGCTTCGAGTATTCCGAATGTGGGGGAAGTGGAGGTGTGAAGAGGGGGGTGCGGCGTCCTTTGTCAGAGCTTCCTGCGTGAGGAAGTAGGGGCGGCTTCGAAGCCCGGCGACGGCGGCGGCGGCGGCGGCGGGGGTGGGGCGGGGGCGGGGCGGCGGTGGTGAACGCCGCTGACCTCATCAGGCCATTATCGCCTATTCATCACCCGGGCAGGGAGCGGATTGCAGCGTCGCTATTAACCCCGGACAGCATTGATGATAATTACATGATAGGACAATTGAGCGTCGGCGGCGCCCGCCGCGGCCTCCACTCGATTATTGGCGCGACGCGCGATACCTCGCGAGTGACTCAGTCCCCACCCCCCGCCCCCGCGCCCTCCGCCGCTCGCACACACCGCGTGGCACTGCCCAGCCCAACACGAAACAGCCACGCCAAAATGGGGCGAGGCGTGTATGCCTTTCGATTATCTTTTAATTTGGCTACGTTTAGTTCATTCTTGTACAATTGTCACCACCCTGTCACCTTTTTCGATGCGTTTACGCTCGGAGACCCGGGAGACCTGGGTTCGAATCCCGGTCGGGGTGACAATTATTTGAACAAAGTTAATTAATAAAATAAATTTGTTACGCAGTAAGAGAAAAGTGACAGAGTGGTGACAATTATATAAAATAAGGGGCAATACATCATGCCTAAGAATCTGGTTAAAGAATTGATTACGTAGGCTTCCGCGGCCGGAAGTCATGTTGTCCAGGCTATCCGGGATGAGCCGCGTCGTCGATTTGGTGGCTGACGTTTCGGCTGTTGCCCCCGTTTTGGCTGTTGCCCCCTTTTGTCTCTCAGACGCCGTTTTTTACACTTTTACTCTTCCTTTCTCTTATCTTCTGCCCCACATGGTTTCCCTCTTCCCTTTGCCACATTCTCTTGCGTTCCACTCGCCCCCCTGCCTCGCTATAGCTCAGTCTTTCCTTCACCAATACCGTACCACCTGCACGCTTCCTATTGGCCGTTCCCGTCACCTATCACGTTCACCCCTTCTCCTCGCTAGCCATTTGGCAGTAGTACGCTCTGAGGAAGGCCACAATATGTTGGCCAAAACGTCAGCCACAAAATCGACGACGCGGCTCATCCCGGAGAGCCTGGACAACATGTTGTCTTGGTACAATTAGTTGTTGTCTTGGTTGCAATTAGTTGTCTCGGTACTTTAGTGGTTAGAACAACTGGGAGTAAACCAGGAGAACCGGTTTCCAATCCCGGTCGGGAAGAAAGTTGGAAAGAAAGGGGTGGATAGGCAAAACAGAAAAGCTAGCTCTGAATATATATATAGTTTTTTTATTCATTTCCGCCTTGAGTAGCAGAATATCTATTAAAATGTTGGGAAAATAGCGATAGATGGTGCTATAGAATAAAAAAACTAGTCATGTTAAATGCAGCCCAACACACTCGGTAGAATTTGTGAATCTATATCGTTAAATAACTCCTAAAGGATGCGTTCTAGGTTATTCAAAACTAAAATTTTTAGGCCGGTAGCCTCAAATTTTTCTCACATCGTAATCTACATGATGAGATCTTCTTGAACATTCTATTACATTTTTGCGGGTCCTACGCTTCTCAATATTACCCCACCTGCCCAAAGATGTGCAGAATCTGCAACTAAATGTGAATGAGAGGGATAGAGAGAGGCAGATACAGACTCAGAGAGACACACAAAGAGTCAGACAGAGAGACGGAGAGAGAGAGGTGGTGTGTGAGAGAGGTGGAGTGAGAGAGGAAGAGAGAGAGGCGGAGTGAGGGACGAAGAGAGGCGGGGTGAGAGATGAAAGAGAGGGATGGGGTGAGAGACGGAGAGAGAGAGAGGCGGGATGAGAGACAGAGACGGAGAGAAAGACGCTAAGAGAAAGGGAGAGGGAAGGAGAAAGAGGGAGATATGAGCAGAACAACGTCTGCCGAGCTCCGCTTGTAGATTATAAATCTAAATCGAACAAGGAATGTGCCTTTCTGTAGCTCTACTAGTTTCCATTGTACTGTAATTCTTGATTTTTCAATTCCTAGAATACCCACGAGTAGCAAAACTCTTCGATGTCTACGAGAAGTTTGAAAAAAAAATATATATAAGAAAAGCGACCTGCGTGCGCGCATTCACCCTTTCCCCTCGCTTATTGGCACCTCTCGTGATATCTCAATATCTTTCCCAACTACTCAAACTCCTGAGTAAAATTTCCGACAAAAAGAAGGAAACTAAAAAATATCTCGATAAAACACACAGTCTGTCTGTGGAAAAGATCTGCTATCGAATGCAGAGGGAGGGGCGCTTCGCCCAATGGTGACACGCGCAGGAAGTGCGGAGTGGTGGTGTGGGGGGGTGATTGCGAGGATAGAACACGCGCGCGCCTCAAATCAGACGCACGCGCTGCCCACGCCTTGGGCCGCGCGTCTATCCACGCCGCTGAGACGGACGCTTCGTGAAAATGGGAGATTTGATGAAGTCCTATCGTGTGTGAAACCTTAACCGGAGCACCAGGGTCCTGGGGACTTTTCAATGCTTCTTTTGCTTCAGCATTTTCAGGCAAAGAGTTCTACGCAAACGCAACTCCCTTGTTTACTTCAATACGTTGGCTAACCTATCTAATTTGGGATAAGATCTGCATAGTGCTCCGATGTACTGTTGTGAAATTATATATTTGTATTCAACGGTAAAGGGTCCTGTAGACCCCGGGGCTCCATTGGTGCAAGTATTGACTTGACGACTATAGATGCGATTCTACTTTTTTCCTAACACAAGGTCAATTAATTCATTGCTCACAACTCCAGAACAATCCATTCATTCATTCACAACTATACCCATTATAACGTCTAACACACATCTACACTTCCTTGAAGTCGTGTACTGTCTCCCTTGTTTCACTAGCATTTATGATGCTATTCTGTCCTTCTCTCATAGCACTACTTTAAGCTCTGTTTCTTTTCCAATTATGTCTTATTATTTAATTATTTATTTATTTAATTCACATAACCATGTATTATAAATACGTAAAAGAACTTCATGTCCTTTTTTTCTTTCCCGTTTACGTACGTATATACGGAGTAATATACGTAGTATAGGGAAAGTTATGTAATGCTGCGGAAAATCGATTTCGAGATTTCAACGGAAATACACGTTTTGAGGTCCCCTGATACCAAAAGAGTGGATCTTTTCAAAACGTCCGTCTGTCTGTCCGTCTGTCTGTCTGTCTGTCTGTCCGTCTGTCTGTCTGTCCGTCTGTCTGTCCGTCTGTCTGTCTGTCCGTCTGTCTGTCCGTCTGTCTGTCTGTCCGTCTGTCTGTCTGTCCGTCTGTCTGTCCGTCTGTCTGTCCGTCTGTCTGTCCGTCTGTCTGTCCGTCTGTCTGTCTCTGTCTGTCCGTCTGTCTGTCTCTGTCTGTCCGTCTGTCTGTCTCTGTCTGTCCGTCTGTCTGTCTCTGTCTGTCCGTCTGTCTGTCTCTGTCTGTCCGTCCGTCTGTCTCTGTCTGTCCGTCTGTCTCTGTCTGTCCGTCTGTCTCTGTCTGTCTGTCCGTCTGTCTCTGTCTGTCCGTCTGTCTCTGTCTGTCCGTCTGTCTCTGTCTGTCCGTCTGTCTCTGTCTGTCCGTCTGTCTCTGTCTGTCCGTCTGTCTCTGTCTGTCCGTCTGTCTCTGTCTGTCCGTCTGTCTCTGTCTGTCCGTCTGTGTCTGTCTGTCCGTCTGTCTCTGTCTGTCCGTCTGTCTCTGTCTGTCCGTCTGTCTCTGTCTGTCCGTCTGTCTCTGTCTGTCCGTCTGTCTCTGTCTGTCCGTCTGTCTCTGTCTGTCCGTCTGTGTCTGTCTGTCCGTCTGTCTCTGTCTGTCCGTCTGTCTCTGTCTGTCCGTCTGTCTCTGTCTGTCCGTCTGTCTCTGTCTGTCCGTCTGTCTCTGTCTGTCCGTCTGTCTCTGTCTGTCCGTCTGTCTCTGTCCGTCTGTCTCTGTCTGTCCGTCTGTCTCTGTCCGTCTGTCTCTGTCTGTCCGTCTGTCTCTGTCTGTCCGTCTGTCTCTGTCTGTCCGTCTGTCTCTCTGTCCGTCTGTCTCTGTCCGTCTGTCTCTGTCTGTCCATCTGTCTGTCCGTCTGTCCGTCCGTCTGTCCGTCTGTCTGTCCGTCTGTCTGTCCGTCTGTCTGTCTGTCCGTCTTTGTCTGTCTGTCCGTCCGTCTGTCTGACCGTCTGTGAACAACACTAGCGCATAAACCACACTGCGATTTCTTCCTAAATGGATATTCCCTGGTCGATCTGCGTCCACCCGTGGCGCCTCGATTTTGACAAACTTTCTTCAAAATTTGAGAGTACTTTACAAGAAAACACCCCGGACATTTTCAAAATTTTCCCAAAAACGGCTCAAACTTTTTTCTTTAAATTTATTGCAAGAATAGAGTAATATACATTTATTAAGGTGACATAGGTGACATTTTCACGGATAACTGATTTTTCGAAAATTGCAAAAATTTGAAATTTTTTTCGGCGTCTTCCTAGAACTACAAAATTGACGATAGAGATTTTTCTTCAAATAAAATTTGTTGTGCAAAGTCAGTTCTTTCATTAAGGTCCTGTACATTTTCTGAAAATTTCAGTAGTTTTTGCGCAATACTGCACGCAATATTTGAAATTTAAAAAATTACAAAAACAAGATTTTCTCAAAAACGGCTCCAAATTTTTGATTTAAACTTTTGATAGTGCCAAATGTGCTATACGAGATGACATTAACGCCATATTCCTCTATTCTTTTGTTTTTTCAAAAATTGCAAAAATGTAGTTTTTTTAGGTGTCTCTCATGTTGTTAATACTTACATTAGCGGTAATTTGTTCACATTAATATATTAATGTGTATATGTGCTTTAAATAATGCCAAATAAAGTTTCTCGAAAATTGAAAAGTTATCTGTGAAAACTTGCTCAAAATTGCGCATTTTCAGAAACGTTCAAACGCCATTTTCTCAAAAATGGTTACAAATTTTTATTCAAACTTTTCGAACGGATAGTGCTCATTGCACTCTTTAATATGGCGTAAAGTTAATTTGGGGGTATTTTTTTGTTTTTTCAAAAATTACAAAAACGTAATTTTTTTTAAAGTTCTCTCATACGGTTAAAATGTACATTTCCAGCAATTTGTAAACACTATTGAATTTATGAGTGTAAGTGCTTAAAATGACTTCAAATGAGGTTTTTCGAAAACTCAAAACTTTTCTGTAAAAATGAGCTTCAAATTTCGCATTTACAGTAGCGCTTACGCGCTATTTTCTTGAAACGGCTCCAAATTTTTCAACGAAAATTACCATTTAGGGCAAGGTTTAATTGTTTTTTTATATTCTTAAAATAGTAGTTTTGTTCTACTATTGGAAAACCGAAAACTTAAAATAATGTCGAAAAAATGTAGGTGATAGATGTAGTCAGAAAAATGTTGGGCGGCGATAGATGGCAGCTGCCAAGAGTATTGGCAAGTCCGAAAAGGTAGCCGAGACCAAACGAAACAGAAAACTAATACGGGAAAGTCTGTGGCATTCTGTGAAACCACTAGTTCTCTATATATGTTTCTCCTCAACGTCACCTTTCTTCTTTAATTTCTCCCTGGTCATACGAACCTATCATCGTATTTCAACATTATATTTTAATAAATTGAAAATAAATATCTCTGAGAGATTATAACTCCTCTCACTACAATATCGTAGTTGTGGGCAATAGCCAAACATTATTACACTTAAGATGATGGATGAATCTCTCCAGAGTAATCATCGGAACTAAACTTCATATCAAAATACTGACGATGTACAGTAAGTGTGATCTATTGCTCAAGCATTTAATGTCAATCACTATGATACTGAAATGATTTCAATTATATGAAAGTCAATACTAAGTTTAACAACAACCTTGAGAGACTAAAAAATAATAATGTTTAATTATATAATGATATTTTGAATTAGATATAAAAAATACCACCATAAACTTAGTTATGTAAAAAAGTCGTTAAACAATATTGAGTTTGATATTGAAATTACTATAAATTTTATGTTTTTCAGAGATGTGAACTCGACAAATTATATTTTGCCATCTTTCGTACGAAATGTGAACTCGACAAATTATATTGTCACCTTTCGTTCGAAATTGTTGAAATTTGTAAAAGTTTATAAAAGCTTAACACAAATTAACACATCAATTTACATCAAATTAAACATCAATTCAGAGATAATGGTTTATAGATTTACATAGTACTAACATCCCATCAGAAGTAGTCAATATTATTTGTATAAGTGAATTGATTTTGTACAATAAAACCTACTTAGACAAAAGAGATCAAATAGAACTCATGAAAAATTTGAAATTAATATTACATTGTTATTTCTTCTTGTCAGAAAACCATTAAACATGAATATATTAATATCATACAAAATATCAAATAGGGGCAATCCCAGATTCAACATCTTACAATATATTTTGTTCACATCCACATTTATTAAATTACATTCTCATGTTCTCTACTGTGTCAATGAATTAACACAATTTCGTTTACAAAATTACTGATATTTTGAATGACAATCAAACAGATAATGTTTACCAAATTAACCCTATTAAATCAATGACCAGAAAGACTTAGTTAAAAAGGTTTGAAATTAAACATATTTCTAATTAAAAACACAAAATATTTTTTCATAACTTCGGCCATCCTGTCCCAAGTACATGCACTCCTCAATAATAAAGGAGGTATTCCTTTTAGAATCATTATTTCAGGAATAGGAAATCCATTTTATAATTTATCTAAATTTTTATTCAACATATTCAAACATAGTCTAAAATTTCTATGATCTTATTACCAAGATCCAAGACATACAGTTTCACCAAACCGTTTAATGACCTCTCTTACTATACAATCCCTGTTTACCAGTAACCCTAATCACCATAAGTGATCTAGAGTATTCATAAAAAATGACATCTAATACAACCACATTGAACTATCCCACGTACAAGAAATTGTTGCTCCTTACCACATACAAAATTACAACTTCTTTAATTTCAACCAAAAAAATAACCAACAAGTTGAATGGATCTACCCATGGGATCTATTAACAGAAGCTTTATTTGTAGAATAGTTTATAAGAATTATTGCTTGAGCAACCAGGATTTTAAACCTATATGTTTTTGTAGTTATGTTGATCATAACCTTATACCAGCCCATCTAACCAACTCAATAGTATACTTGATATGTTTAATTCATACCATCCTAATAAATATTTAACCCATGAAATACAACAAGAAGGTTATATCAACTACCTAGATGTCACCATAACCAATCAAAGGGACCAATTAATCACTAATTGGTTTTGAAGAATCACCTGTTCGGAGAAACTATTTAACTTTCATTCACAACATTCTACACAACATAAAAATGCCATTATTTATAATTAACTTGACAAACCCATTAAACTTCCCAACATTACATTTTCACAGTAGAAACATAAACAGTTTTTTTCCCTTTCGCCAATGATTATCCCCTATATTTTTTAATAAATTTATCCATATTCTTCTTAATTATGTTAACACTCCATGAACTAGAAATGAAAATTCTGTCTTTCCTAACACATCTTCTGAACCTTTTACAATCATTCTTCCATATTTACCTTCAGTCTCCAACTCCATTGGAAAATTGCTCTTGAAATATAACATCATTACCAATTTTAAGAATACTGGAAATTTCAGTCGGTAGAACTTTAACCAAGGAAAAGACTCAACTCCTTATCAACAGGCAACTACATAATGTTGTTTTTCAAATTTAACACCAAGTCTGTCCATCTAAATACATAGATACGACCAAGAAAGTCCTAGAAACTCACACCAATGAGTACGTTAACAATATTAAAATGTCCTCCATCCAAATATAATGTCATCACACAACACAAAATAAAGCATAATCGAACATTATCTTAGATGACATGTAAAACTCTTGATATTGAAAAAAAACTACCATACAAGACATCTTTTTGAAATGATTTTGATTAGAAGTATTACTCATACACTTAACCTACAAATAGACATAAAGCCACTTAATGATATCTATCACACTATTTTACAGTCATAATCCCATTTTATACACTAATAATTAGTTTTGTTTTGACATTCTTAATTTTATTGTCACTATATTACATTTCTTCTACTAAAGATTTACAATTTCAACAGGTGAATTACTCACCTTCTTGATACTTTTGACCCACAGCTTCTACAACGTGGCACTTCATAATTTCCCTTGTCACTTTTATAACATTACTTTAGTGTTAAGTTATATCATCTCTATATACACCTATTCTCCACTATTGCTATTAGACATAGTTCTGTCATTTAAATTTCCTTCACTTCCAAACTACTCAAGGATATCGTAATGTTTCTGACATCAATATGGTCGTCACTTCCCACAGTTATGTATACACTTTGACACTGATATATTTATGCATAAGTAAAGTCTGACACCTGTGACTATTGCTTACTCCTGTACGAGTAATATAAATACTACGTAGTATAACGAAAGTTATGTAATGCTGCGCCAAAAAACGGCGATTTTTCGTCAGAAAAACTCGTATTGTGAGGTCCCCATATAGAAAAAAATTAGATAAAACTTCTAATATATAGTAAACCGGCATACCCGTGCGAGAACTCGTGCATAATATACCCCACAAGGGCTGATCCAGCCGATCATTTTTTTTCGGGGGGGGGGTATCATATATTTTTGCTAAATAATAATAGTAGTTTATGCAATTAGTTTGTAATGTTAAGCTTTACTGCAGGAGTATAAGTTTTGAAAACGAGCGAAGTTAGGAGTGAGTTTTCAAATTTGAACGAATGTAATAAAGCAACATTATAAACGAGTTGCACATGCTATTTTTTTGTATGACATTATAAATTTAGAGAATCAAACTTAATTTTGCGAACAAATTTCCTGTCATATCTCGGGTACATGACATCCGTGCGAGAAAACAGTGGTTGCCTGTTCCATTTACCTCTACCTCCTCCCAATTCTCTCGCTGCGATTGGTTGAATGTGTAATGACGCAATCATTCATGCCGAAAAATCTAGTAGCCATCATTTGACCTGTAAAACGTTCGATTATGAACAAAAAAAGAAACAAAAAATTGGAAAATATTAAAATATTAATTTTTAACCCCTTCGTTTAGAAGTTATTTAGAGTTACATAGTAGTGCAGATTCAATCCCCTGACGTGCGTATATTTCCCCTCACGTGCGTTTTTAAAAAAATCCTTCATATTTTTAAAGTCAAAGATCAATTTGTCACGTCCCCGTGAAAATATCTCCGTGAATATTTCTTTGATATCTCATTTATAAAGATTGGTTGCGTGTGAAAGCGGCAAAGGGAAGATATGCTACTGAAATAATATACGAGATTACACCCCTCTCACAAGTTATGTAGCCAAATTTCAGAAATTGTGGGATTTTGGTACAGAAATAGTTGTTGTTTTTTCAAAACGTCCCTCCATCCGTCCATCCACGAATACCATTACTGCTAAAACCATACGTAGGATGTCTTCCAAAGTGGATATTTCCCGGTAGATATGTCTCAACTCAAAGCGTTGCGATTTTGAAAAAAACTAATTTCGAGGGTACTTTACTAGGAGCCCCCACGGACATTTCCAAAATTTTCTCAAAAATCGCTCCAAATTTTTCTTTAAATTTCTTGTAAGAATAGGGTGAAATGCACTTGTAAATGTGGTCGATTTTTACTGTTAACTCAGAATTTCCAAAAATTGCAAAAGTTTAATCTTTTTCGGCGTCTTCCTTCAACTACAAAATTGAAGATAGAGATTTTTCCTGCATATAAAATGTGTACTTCATAATTAGTTCTTTCATTAAGATCACGTACGTTTTTTAAAAGATTTTAATAATTTTCGTGCAATATTGCGAGCAATATGAGCCATTTAAAAAATAATAAAAACAAGATTTTCTCAAAAAGGCTTTAAATTTGTTCTTTATCATTTTGCTAGAGATAGTGCAAAACGAGACGACATTAACTACTTTTTTCTGTTATTTTGTCTCTTTTTTCAAAATTTACAAAAGTGTAATTTTTTGACTAGTCTCTCACGTCGGTAATATTTATATAAACGGCAATTTGTTAATCGTATTGCATTTACATGTCCACGTGATTTAAATGATGTTTAATCAAATTTCTCAAAAATCAAAAGTTTTCTGTGAAAACAGTTCAAAATTCTGCATTTTCAGAAAGGTTTAAACGCAATTTGTTTCAAAAACGACACAAAATTATTTCTTCAAACTTTCGGTACGGGTAGTGCTAAATTCACTATGATAACATAAAGTTAATTTCGCTGTATTCTTTGTTGTTTTTTCAAAAATTACACAAATGTATTTTTTAAATACCTTTGTACGCCTTTGTACGCCGTTAGTATGCTCATATAGCTATTTGTATACATTACTGCATTTTGAGAGGAAGTGCTTGAAACGGCTTCCAATAAAGATTTTCGAAAACAAAAAAATAATTTCTGTGGAAAAGAGCTTCAAATTTGGCATTAACAGTAATGTTTCAACGATATTTTCTTCAAAACGGTTCCAAATTTGTCAACGAAAATTTCAATAAAAGACGAGATTTTACTCTTCTTTAATATAAGTAAAGTAATATTTCCTTTCTACCATTCGGAAACCGAAAAATTTAGAAAATTATAAAAAATGTACATTGGTCGGTGATAGACGGCAACTGGTAGAAGGATAGGTTAATACTGAAAAATTAGCCCAGACCAATAAATAAGAAAATTGTTCGTACAGGCAAGCTCAATTATAAAGTATGCAAATTCACATTGTTTATATAAGTCATTGTACATTTCATTTTGTATTTTATTTACTTTCTTATTCTGTATTGTCAATTTAACAGTATACACAAATTCATATTCCTAACAATTCAGTTCTTGGAATTTCAGCATGAGCACACCAGCCGGCAGTTTCGCCAACTGCCGCCCCCAGTTCCTCCTTCCGAGAACATCTTAATTTGCAGACGCAATTCCACATTTGTTACGAACTTAATCATGTAACATACACACAAACTTTTAATATTTAATAAAATGTATTTCAATGTAATACATTGCAATTATTAATGCAAATCTAACATTTGTCATAATGCTAAGTGGCCGCTGATTGGTCAGTTTTATCTTCCAGCGCCAAGCGCCGGACTCTCAGTCAGTCGTTACAAAAGAACTTCACTTTCTGAGCCAACCTTGTACGAAGCGGACGCCCCACGTCGCTTCCTCTGTCGTGTATGACGCAATGTTGTAAATGCACGTCCTGAACAATATTTTTCGTACTACAGCAATTGTTAAGTGCGACGTAATAAACATTCCACGTCTCCGTTTTGATAGTGAATGTTTCTTCTACGTAATGTGCAATCTTGCCACGTGTAGAATCTGCATTACGGCTTCGTAACTACATAACTGTGTTTTTACTGCAAACTGTATTATATGCCGATGTCTACAAACTCTTGACTCTGTGACTAGTGTAACTGTTCTTTTGCCAGCCCACATGACATACTATTTTAACACATGTATAATGCAATGATAATTCACATGCAGCTGAACTTACATACAAGGCTACAACTCACTTACTGAACAATGTTTGCCTTCCTGCTTCTGGCTGGGTCAACGTAACAATAGGATTGTTATTCTCAATTTCGTGGCATTACATCACTGATGATTCTCTTGCAAGACGTGTGCCGCCATGCAGACGCTGCATTTTGTCCAGCTCTGGCGACCTCCACTGGTGCCTGCCACGACTTGCGCACAGCTGACGTCATACAACCGGCTAGGCGGAGCTTCGAAATGGAACAGAAGTCAGGCACATTTCTTGTAGTCAAACATGACTTTCATTTATTTTTATAAAGTTAATTTAGCCCTTAATTTCTTTAAGGTGCACCACCTTGGTTGTAACTTGTTAATTTTGCAATACAAGTATTTAATTTTATTGCAGTACTTTCACTTGTGATAATGACAGCACCAAAATACCTACCTTACAGAAATCACAAGACTGGTGGCTTGTCTGTAAGCATTACCGCCTGTGGTCCTTCGCTATCAAAGGGATGGATGTGAAATGTAACAATAATTTTTTATCACAGTCCACTAAGAAACACATCAACATCCAAAAATTAATGTAGAGAAAGTGTGTGCCATTCTATAGCACCACTAGTTCGATTTTGTAGAACGTTAAAATAACAGCAATCGAAGGAGTGAATGGCAATCGGATCTGTTTAAATGCTTCAAATTCTTGAAAATACTCTCCCCCTTGAACCATTCATACCATTATTTCATGTCTATTTCTTTTTTACTATCCTTTAGCTCGTTCCTCTCTCCCTCTATAATATATAATGTTTCACTTTGAGATTTAATGTCCCATAACTCATTAATTATTCTATAATTCCATCTTCTTATTCTTACAGAACATATTAAAAACGCGTTAATCTTATCGTAAATTGTTTTATTTTTACTTTCCCGTATACGTACGTATACACGGAGTGATATACGTAGTACAGGGAAAGTTATGTAATGCTGCGCGAAAAAATGGCTAATTTTCGGCGGAAAAAAAATTCATTGCCGGGCCGTGAAAACGAATAAGTGGATAAAAACCAGTTGCTAAATTAAGAAAAAAATCCCCTAACACGTGGAGTAGCCAGAAACCCTGTTTTCTAGGTCTTTGATACCGAAAACCCAATTGAAAGGAACTAGTGGTGCTACTGAATGGCACAGACTTTCCCGTATTAGTTTTCTATTTCCTTGGGTCTTCGCTAGCTATTCCGAATTGCCACAAACTCTCTCTTGCCAGCTGTCATCTATCACCGCCAAAAGTAATTTTTTTTGTCATTTTCTTAATTTTTCGGTTTCCTACTGGTAGAACGGAAACATTAATTTTAGAATATTAACGAACAGAAAAACTAGTCATAAATGGTAATTTTCTTTTAAAAATGATGTCTCGTTTTAGAGAAAAAGGCGTTTCAACGCTACTAAAAGTGCGAAATTTGAAGCTCATTTTCACAGAAAAGTTTTGAGTTTTCAAAATACTTTATTTGAAGTTATTTGAAGCACTTACACTCACAAATATAATAATCTTTACAAATTGCTGGTAATGAGCATATTAAAGATGTGAGAGATCTTTCAAAAGACAATTACAATTATGTAATTTTTGAAAAAATAAAAAAAATGACTCAAAATAAACTTTACGCTATACTAAAGAGTGCATTTAGCACTATCCGTTACAAAAGTTTCAAGAAAAAATTGCAGCCATATACGAGAAAATGGCGTTTGAGCATTTCTGAAAATGCGAAATTTGAGCTACTTTTCACAGAAAACGGTAGTGTTTTCCAAAAACTTTATTTGACATTATTTAAAGCATATATACTCGTAAATATAATAATGTGAAAAAATCGCAGATAATGTAAATATTAACGACATGAGAGACAAGTAAAAAAATTTACATTTTTGTAATTTTTGACAAAACTAACCGATAGATCAAAATGGCTTTTATGACATTGACAGAGTACATTTACCACTATCTCTACCAAAAGTTTAAAGAAAAAATTTAGAGCCGTTTTTGAGAAAATCTTGTTTTTGTAATTTTTTAAAATTGCACTTATTGCACGCAATATTGCACAAAAACTACCAAAATTTTGAAAAAAATTTACATGTTCTTTGTGAAAGAACTCAATATGCAGAACAAATTTTATTTGAAGAAAAAAATCTCTATCTTCAATTTTGTAGTTGAAAAAGGACGCCGAAAAATATTGAAACTTTCACAATTTTCGAAAATTCAGAGCTGTACGTGAAAATCGGACTTATGCCATGTTAAAAAGTGTATTTTACTCTATTCATACAAGAAATTTAAAGAAAAAATTTGGAGTCGTTTTCGAGAAAATTTGAAAATCCCCGGGGGGCTTAATGTAAAGTACGCCCAAATTTTGAAGAATCTTTTTCAAAATCTCAAAGCTTCGACTAGAACCAGATCGACTGGGGAATATCCATTTTGGAAGAAATCGTACGTATGGTTTGGGCGCTAGCAGTGTTCACAGACGGCAGACAGACAGACGGACGGACAGACGGACGTTTTCCTTTCAATTAGGTTTTCTGTATCAAGGACCTAGAAAACAGGGTTTCTGGTTACACCACGTGTTAGGAGATTTTTTTCCTTAATTTAGCAAGTGATTTTACCCACTTATTCGTTTTCAGGGCTCGGCAATGAATTTTTTTCCGCCGAAAATTGGCCATTTTTTCGCGCAATATTACATAACATTCCCTATACTACGTATATCACTCCGTGTATACGTACGTATACGGGAAAGTAGAAAACGTCCGTCTGTCCGTCCGTCCGCCTGTCCGTCTGTGAACACTGCTAGCACCTAAACCATACGTACGATTTCTTCCAAAATGGACATTCCCCAGTCGATCTGATTCTAGTCAAAGCTTTGAGATTTTGAAAAAGATTCTTCAAAATTTGGGGGGAATTTATATGAACCCCCCCGGGAATTTTCAAAATTTTCTCAAAAACGGCTCCAAATTTTTTTTAAATTTCTTGTATGAATAGAGTAAAATACACTTTTTAACATGGCATAGGTCCGATTTTCACGTACAGCTCTGAATTTTCGAAAATTGTGAAAGTTTCAATATTTTTCGGCGTCTTTCTCCAACTACAAAATTGAAGATAGAGATTTTTTCTTCAAATAAAATTTGTTCTACATATTGAGTTCTTTAATAAAGGTCATGTAAATGTTTTTCAAAATTTTGGTAGTTTTTGTGCAATATTGCGTGCAATAAGTGCAATTTTAAAAAATTACAAAAACAAGATTTTCTCAAAAACGGCTCCATATTTTTTCTTTAAACTTTTGGTATAGATAGTGGTCAATGTACTCTATCAAAAATGTAAATTTTTTTACTTGTCTCTCACGTCGTTAATATTTACATTATCTGCGATTTTTACATTATTAAATTTACGAGTATATATGCTTTAAATAATGTCAAGTAAAGCTTCTCGAAAGCACTACCGTTTTCTGTGAAAAGTAGCTCAAATTTCGGCATTTTCAGAAATGCTCAAACGCCATTTTCTCGTATATGGCTGCAATGTTTTCTTGAAACTTTTGTAACGGATAGTGCTAATTACACTCTTTAGTATAGCGTGAAGTTTATTTTGAGTTTTTTTTTTGTTTTTTCAAAAATTATATAAATGTACATTTTTTGAAAGATCTCTCACATCTTTAATATGCACATTATCCACAATTTGTAGAGACTATTATATTTGTGAGTGTAAGTGCTTTAAATAACTTAAAATAAAGTATTTTGAAAACTCAGAAATTTTCTGTGAAAATGAGCTTCAAATTTCGCATTTTTAGTAGTGCTAAAACGCCATTTTCTCTTAAACGGCACATGATTTTTAAAAGAAAATTGCCATTTACGGCTAGGCTTTTGTGTTCTTTAATATTCTAAAATAAATGTTTCAGTTCTACCAATAAGGAGCCGAAAAATTAAGAAAATAACAAATAAATGTACTTTTGGCGATGATAGATGGTAGCTGACAAGAAAGAGTATGTGGCAATTCCGAATAGCTAGCGAAGACCCAAGAAAATAGAAAACTAAAATGGAAAGTCTGTACCATTCTGCAGCACCACTAGTTTACTTTTATTTTCCAGTTCCTCAAGGAATCTTTCATCTTCAGTTTTTCACCTCACAATGATTCTCTCACTATTTACTGCTGCATTGAATATTGAATAATGGAATTTGCGTATAGATCTTAGTAAATACAAAAATGTGAATATTCAAGGAAATGCAGTCTTTCCTGTTGTAACTTCTCTTCAGCTTTTCTTCAATGCGATGTAATCGCACGGGTTCAGCTAGTATTAATAAGATGCACCATTTTTCAGTATAATTCGTGAGAGCAATAGATTGAAGTGAGTAACCAGAAAATGGTCTTATATTCAAGATGGTGGTTCACAAGCATGCAAGCACTACTTCAATCTATTCAAATATTTTAGCCCTAAACATTAATAATTTATTTTGAAGAAATGCAATTTCGAAACGGCTGCCAGCGCCCGGCTCGTTCCGTGCTGCGCTCTGGGGCGAGTAGTGAAAGCTTCCCTTCTACTCAGGGTGGATCGCGTGTCAACGACAACGGGAGTGGAACCGGGTGCTGTTCCTGTGCACGTATGGTGTAAGGAGCGAGTTAGAGTCTGTGGAGGCTGGGGCCGGAGTGGCAAAGCGACGTGCGTTCCGGGTCTCAGGCTAGAATGAGTTCATGGATCGTTCGCTGACCCCAAGGGGCAGATAGTCCCAAAGGCGGATTCTGAGAGTAATTCAGGGGAAAAAAATTGGTCATTCCATTATCATGTTTGAAATCTTTTTTAATTGTCGGCATCCAATAAAAAAATACGAGTATGTTCATAATGGAGATAATGTTTCGGATGTTTTAATATCGATTTATGGTAATTATTTTGAAAACAATGAGTAACATTACAAACATTGTTGACTCTGGGGAGTATCTCCCCCCCCCCCCGACCTCTGGATCCGCCGCAGGGTACTCACATAATTTCTCCGCACATACGGAGATGCGTATCATCTAGCCCTTAAGCACCTCTCCTTCTACAGCAGCGGTTCGATCACAGTGTGTAATTTTGACGATCTAGGAAGAAAAAATTAATAACTCCCTTTGAAATGAATTTCTCGTAGTGTTTGGAGGTCTGTTGTGTAAATAATGTCCAAATAAACAAATTCACTCATAAAGCTTAAATTTTACAATATATTCTATAAAATATTTAGGAAATTTGAATACTTTAATTAGCCCTAATGACTATACATTTTTCAAACGCTGAATTTGTTTAACTCTGTTGGACATAATATTTGAATTTTTCAAAACATACTATACAAGAAAAATGAAATGAAAATATACAAAAATAAAAAGCCGAAAATTATAAAATGAAAACAAAAATTAAGTGAGAGGAATGTACAACAAATATTTACAAATTAGTTTGAAAACACTATCCGCGTGTTCTTCTGACGGTGATCCTTCTAAATATGCCGTCTCTTTTTTGCCTTATTCCTTCATTCTAATAACACGAAAAGTTCATGTTTCACTTTTTTGGGTGCAGTTATAGTTTTGGCGCTTATGCTCGACTTGAATGGATGTGAGCTAATAAGCAGCCGGTGGAGCAAATTCATATTTGCGTTTGCTCTTGACGTTTTTCTAGTTTTTTTTCACCACTTTCGCTGTATTTTCTTCTCCTCTCACTTGCCATGTTCGTATTTCTGAACGATAAGGAATGTGCAAAATGCACACAAAATCCTTTTCTTTTTCTTTTCTTTTTTTTTTGTTGGCGTATGTGTACATACTGGCGGGTTGAAATATTGATATCCATCATTAAAGCAAGTGACAATGATGCAGGCTTTTGAAGAATGGGTCTTCGAGCTTTGTTAATTGTAATTCTCGTATTGGAAGAGGCTTCACAGAGCTCCTTATCTATAGCTGCCACATATCTTTTTGTCATACTTCCTTAGTTTGATTTCAATAGCTATGGATAACTTTTCTGAGGTAGAAGTGTCTACAAAAGGTTTCAATTATATGGTTTTAGCTTTATTCTCACAGTACCTGAAAGACTCATTAGGTATTCTAGCTCTATTAATTTTTACATTTATTTGTGATGGACCTGGGACTGCCTTTAACATTTAATCAGGAAGGGTAAGAGTTTCTTGTAGCCAGGACGAATTATATTTCAAGAACGACTTTTTACTTCTTACGGAGTTTTGCAATCCGGTTTCAACTTTTTGACAAATACATCTAACGTAAGACTTAATTTTCTCCACAAATGCTTTTCGAGGTTCTGTAATTCCTAATTCACGTAAGAAAACATTTAATACAGCTTCAGATCTCTTATCAATTGAATTTGTTACTTCTTCTTCTTCTTCACTTCCAGGATTAGGCGTCTGCCTGTTCCGGCCTCACAGAACTTCTCTCCATCTCTTTTTCGGCCTCCCTATATCTCTTGTTCCTCTTGGTTTATATAGGAAGGCCAACTTCGGTAAACGAGAATTATTCATCCTTTGTACATGTTGTAGCCACTTGTTCCTGTACTCCATCATTCTTTCATTGAGGCTCTTCACATTCAGTTCTTCTCTTATTTCATCATTCTTAAATCTATCTTCTCTTGTGCAACCTTTAGTTCTTCTAAGAAATTTCATTTCTGCACTTTGTAATTGTGTGTAAGTGCTCTTTTTAGGGACCCAACTCTCACTTCCATAGAGGAGGACAGGGATGGCCATTGTGTTATAGAACTTTATTCTTGTCTCTTTCCTTGTTTTGTTTTTCATTGTCCTATGAATTATACCACATACTGATTGAAATTTTGATAGTTTCTTATTGGTATCTTCATCATGTCCTATTTCACACCCTAAATAGTTGAAAGAAGAGACTTGTTCAATGATTTTGTTGTCTACTACAATCTTTGTTCTAACAGGTGATTTTCCACAAAAGGCCATAACTTTTGTTTTCTCTTTTGAGATTTTTATGTCATATCCCTTGCATATTTTGTTTAAGTGGTGTACTGATCTCTGTAAGTCATCCTCTCCTTCTTGTAGTATTACGGCGTCGTCAGCGTATAATAAAATATTTAAATAGTCATTTTCTGTAATACATATTCCTTTTTTTATAATAAGCTTCCATTTTTGGATTATGTCATTTATATATATGTTAAAAAGCGTGGGCGATATTGGGCACCCTTGTCGGACTCCTTTATTAATAGGTATTTCCTCCGTCTTCTTTCTTCCTGTGTTTATTATAATTTTTGAGCCTTCATACATGGTTTTCATTACATTTACAATGTGTGCTGGGTAGCCTTGTTTTTCCATTATGTCCCATAATTTTGTCCTATTAACATTATCAAATGCTTTTTCAAAGTCTATAAAAGCAAGATGTGTTGGCAGATTGAATTCTCTCCTTTTCTCTAAAATTTGCTGTAGGATGAATACATTGTCGGAGGTTGATCTACCTTTCCGAAACCCATTTTGTTCTTCTCCCAATAAGGCTTCAGATATTGTTTTTATTCTTGCATTCACTATTCTGGCATAGACTTTATACATTGTGCAGAGTAAACTTATTCCTCTATAATTTTCACAATTTTTCTTATCTCCCTTTTTAAAGATGGATATTACTTCTGCTACTTTCCAGGTATTTGGAATCTTGAGTTTCTGCCAGCAAGTGTTTATTATGTGTAGCAACCTCCATTGTAAAAGCATCCCACCATACTTCAGTAATTCAGAATTAATTTTATCTATTCCAGAAGCTTTCCTATTCTTTAACTGTTTCAAGGCTTCTTGTAATTCTTCACTAGTAATTAGGTCTGTAGTTGTTAGATTTGTGTTATCCCAGTTCGTTTGCACGGTGTTCTCTTGATACCATAACTTCTTGTAATGATTTATCCATTCGGTGTCTTCTATTACTTCTATTCTGGCATCATCTTTTTCAGACCTATTGAAGTTCTTTAAAAACTTTATATGCAAAATTTTGCCTCCCATGCACATCTTGCTCTATTTGGCTTATGAAGTTATCCCAAGAGATTCTATGTGCCTCTCTCACAATTTTAGTTGCTTCTCTTCTCACAATTTCTCTTCTTCGTGTAGTTTTCTCTTGTTTCTTCATTTTTTTGCTGTAACCATCGGCAATATGCTTCTTGTTTATTTTTTATAGGATTCTGAATTTCATCATTCCAGACTCTTACCCCCTTTCTACGTCTTATTTTTTTCTTTTTACCAATGGCTTCTGATGCTGCTTTTTCTATGCAAAATTTTACATTATCCCATTCATTTTCTATGCATTCTACTGTCGGTGTTTCCAGAAGATAATGTTGCAGTCTTTGTTGGTATAGACGTTGAATGCTTTCTTCTTGCAGCAAGTAGGTTTTGTAAACCTCTTCCTGTATTCTTTGTCTTGATTTTTGAGACTTCCACTTCATCCATATTCTTAATTTTGCTACTACCAAGTAGTGGTCTGAGGCAATGTCACATTATCTATATACGTTGACATCTTTTATCTGCGGTCTCATTTTTTCATTTATTAAAAAATAATCTATGATTGATCGCAGCCCTCTTGCACTCCATGTGTATTTGTGGATGTCACGTTTTCTAAAAAATGTGTTGGAAATTTTTAGATGGTTCATTGTGGCAAATTGTCTCAGTTCTTTCCCATTGGCATTCAAATGATGTTCTCCATTATCTCCCATTATTTCCGGAATTGGTGTATTTCCAACTCTTGCATTAAAATCCCCACATAAAATAATATAATCATTTTGTTGGTTTTTTCCAATTGTTTTTGCAGCTGATCATAAATATTTCTGTTTCTTCACGTTTTCCTTCTTCTGGAGCATATATTCCGATGATTGTCATATATCCTCTACTGATCTTTAGTCTTAAGGTAACTATTCTTTCATTTATGAATGCATAGTTATCTATTCTTGATTTCCACTTTTTATTTATTATTATTGCTACACCAGCTTTTGCCCTAATGTTTTGAGATACACCACTGTATATCATAATATACTCTTCTAGTTCTTTTGTCCCTTTAAGCTTTTTCTTAGTTTCAGTTGCCACCAAGATTTGTATCTCTCCTTCTTTAATTATGTTTTCTAATTCAGCCTCTCTAATGTCAATTCCTCTCACGTTCCATGTGGCTACTTTAATGTGTTCCGAAATTCCAAGTCGTTTGTCCTTTTCATGCCTAGTTCGTCGTATTGTTGGGGTAGCCATATTAATTCTGTGAGGTTTTTCAGTAATGAAAGATTCGTCTGGCCGCCTTACGAGGGCTGCGCAGATATAGTTGGGTGGTGGGGCTGCCACCTTACAGCTTCCCAACTTGCATGGTTTATATCGGGCTTCCTTCCCTAGACAAATTGCCTTCACTACGGCTGGGAGCTCTGTCCGCCCCTCAATCTGCTGGTCCTCTTCTGGTCTTGCTGAGGTCCTCTTCTGGAGTACTTCTTTGTCTGACCCCTCCCCATCGACCTGTCCGGCAAGGGAGGCCCTACCAGTAGCTACGCTACCGCCGGCATAGCTCTCAGGGTCATTGGGGTACACAAGCCCCTCCACCAGCGTCAAGGTCATGTACTCCCTAGGGGGGAATTTGTTACTCATATATCAAATAACAACCTGCGGGTAACTTGAAGACCCTTTCTGTAAAAATGTATATATAATTCAGATAAGCAGGTATAAGGAGCTATTCTTTTCACGATTAAGAACCAAAAAATACTAGTTTTAAAATGTATATGGCCCGAAAGTTGTATAATGGTGTATAATAAACTAAAACTCTAATTGAATTTAGAGAACGTGTAATACATTCAATATAAATCGCTCACCTTTTCCATTAACGTTTTTAGGCACATCAAAAATAAATACTTACATTTTATCCACATAAAAATAATTGTAAAAGCATGTAGATTACTAATAGTAAACCCACAAGTCACAGAATGAGACGAGTAGTGTATTCCTACCAAGAGAACTTTATGGACTGAAAAGGGCCATTCGGAGCTGAGCACTGGCCGAGCGACGATGGACGTCTTTGGACATGCACCATGGGGTCCTTGTGACCTTCAAGAGAAAACTAAGAACGTTTCTACATAGCTCAGACGTACTACTACACATAAATATAACAATTTTGCTATTTCAATTCAGTCGAAAATTGAATTTTTTCCAGCTAGTTGGCCAAAATTACACACTGTGGGGCGCGCCAAATGACAGCGTACACCACTCGTGTCAAGGTCTTCTCCTGGTGGCAATGGCACGCGTCGTGGCACCGTAGCATGCCACGATCTTCTCTGCGCATCTTGCGTCGGGAAAAGAAACTATTAGTAACCCCGGCGTTTTACAATAGGGATGGCGTTGTCTCTGGTGGCGGAGATATGAACAGTGTGGAGGGGCCATTTCGTCGTGGTACTCGTGCCATGGACTCTCGCTCGTGGCATCGACCTTGACAATACTAGCGTACACGCTCGAGAGGCTAGGTTCCCAGGTAAAGCCATATTCGTCTTTGCGGTAGGTTTTTGAGCTGTATAATCTGTATTTAAGTACACAAGACCAGCACCTAAGCCGTACAAATGTTATTTAGCAAGATGAATAATCCCTAATTGATCAAGGTGTTACCGCAGCTTCACAAATTTGACATCATCTTTTCACTTTGGGGCGTTCTTTAGCTGAAGTTCTCATGCAATATATTACCATACTCTTCTTGATGATCCGTTTTTAAATTATAGATTTAAAAACATTAAAGACATGTACTTTTTTGGAAATATGTTAGCGCATACGAAATGTTTAATCACTTGGCGTCTGAATTTTCGACATGATGACTGCAGAAATATACGTTCTCCATTTAATATGCCATCTCGAGCAATTATTTTACGAGATGGGTGGATTCTCGAAATCATTTGTAGGCCAATTAATTGATCCCAAAGTAAAGTAACACGTCGCTGACCGTCAAAACCTGAAAGAGTCTTCCAGTGTGCAAATTGTTTGTACTTGTTCCGACAGTTAATTATTAAATTGAATTTTTTATTGATACTGAATCCACGAATCATAAAAACTCTATATTACTTATTGGCTCATAAATAAATAAATGCACAATAACTTAATCAAGACGGATACTGGTTTACACCAGGATTCAAATGCTCTATTCTTTGAATTGCGTGTTATTGTATTAGAGTAGTATAGCGGGTAATAGCCCTATATTTCAATCAGTGGAGGTACGACCACACATACGTTCTTCTTTATTTCTAACTCATGTATTTTCGAAAATTGAGAGACTTCAACGAAAGTAACGTTGCGCCATTCTTTCAAGTGTTTGTTCAAGTTCATTGTTTTATCGTAAGTAATATCACGAGAAGTGCTGTGATAGCCGGTAAATTCACGACTCGCGTAGCGAGGAGTGAATTTACCGGCTAGCACAGCACTTCGAGTGATATTTAGTATGACTATTTCACGAATAAACACATTACATGATTTGAAACGATAATTTAAATCACAGGAATTACGAAAAAGGGAAATATTACTCAAAATTACAACCGAAAATGAAAATCTTTCTTTCATCTCCGACTTATCACTACCTCCTGGAATAACTTATAATCAAGTAACATTTGAATAACAGTTTAATGCAGAAAATGATTTAAAATATGTTTCAATTTTATGGTAATAAAACTTTCGAAAAACAATAATAACAAGGCTACTTAAAAGAACATTTATTAAAAGCACAATCATTAAAGTTGTAGGAAGTTGTTTTCCAAGTCTTGCCCTTCCATGGAAGTATTTGAAATGGAAGATGTACAAGATGAATTAGCAGCGGAATTCGTCGATTTCGAATGCATTGAACATACGTGTGCACTCATTAAAGTATTTCCTGAATAATTTTTTGTTACGTTCCACATTGTTTTGATAGCATATTCTTTGGACGCTTCACCATCTAATCTTCGCACATTAATTACCTAAAATATGTGTTAATTCATTTGTAGTTTGTGCTGTCCATTTGTATTTTCTTTCTTCACAAAATTCTTGAAATTGCTTCCACACGCTTTCTTTGTTCCTTTCGCTGTTTTTCGGCACTGAATTTTTAATAATATATTCTATTTCAGAGTTTTAAACATAACCAAAACGACACATTTTAAAATTATATTGATGCACACAAGCTATTTTGGAGGTGAAACAATTTCTATCGTTATCTTAAAAAGGTAAACAAAAGTTTTACAGCGATAAAAAAAAGGTAAACAAGCTGATGGCGATAAACATCTAGGATTGGTTTAATTTGAATATATCCTTGCTTACCATTGGCTACTTACGACGCGGACAGACATGAGTGAAATAGTCATAAGTAATATCACGTGAAGTGCTGTTCTAGCCGGTAAATTCATTACTCGCGTAGCGAGGAGTGAATTTACCGGCTAGAACAGCACTTCGAGTGATATTTAGTGTGACTATTTCACGAATAAACACATTACATGATTTGAAAACGATAATTTAGATCACAGGAATTACGAAAAAGAGAAATATTACTCAAAATTACAACCGAAAAAAGAAAACCTTTCATTCAGCTCCGACTTATCACTGCCTCCTGGAATAACTTATAATCACGTAACATTTGAATAACAGTTTAATGCAGAAAATGATTTCAAATATGTTTCAATTTTATGGTAATAAAACTTTCGAAAAACAATTATAAAAAGGCTACTTAAAAGAACATTTATTACAAGCACAATCATTAAAGTTGTATGAAGTTGTTTTCCAAGTCTTGCCCTTCCGTGGAAGTATTTGAAATGGAAGATGTACAAGATGAATTAGCAGCGGAATTCGTCGATTTCGAATGGATTGAACACATGTGTGCACTCATTAAAGTATTTTCCTGAATAATTTTTGATGTAACGTTGCACATTGTTTTGATAGCATATTCTTTGTACTCTTCACCATCTAATCTTCGTATATTAATTACATAAAAGATGTGTAAATTCCTCGTTTGTAGTTTGTGCTGTCCATTTGTATTTTCTTTCTTCACTTAATTCTTGAAATTGCTTCCACACGCTTTCTCTGTTTCTTTTGCTGTTTTTCGGCACTGAATTTTTAATAATATATTCTATTTCAGAGTTTTAAACATATCCAAAACGACACATTTTAAAATTATATTGCTGCACACAAGCTATTTTGGAGGTGAAAAAATTGCTATCGTTATCTTAAAAAGGTAAACAAAGGTTTTACAGCGATAAAAAAAGGTAAACAAGCTGATGGCGATAAACATCTGGGATTGGTTTAATTTGAATATATCCTTGCTTACCATTGGCTACTTACGACGCGGAGAGACATGAGTGAAATAGTCAATGAAAAAATTTAAAGAAAAAAATTGGAGTAATTTTTGAGATTTTTTATGAATTGCATTATATTCAAGCAGAAAGTAAGCAAAACAATTTGTTCAAAAAATTATACATTACCGTTTTTCAAGATCGAATTTCCAGCTTAGATTTTGTTTCAGGCAAAATTCTCAACCTTCTATTTTAGTTTTGAAATGTTAACCCTGCAATTTTCGAAATTACGGAGAATTCATTGGAAACGAGAATAGTACCCTCTTCTTTTATCGTCCTTTAGTACCGACGGGAAGCATCTTTAAACAAAAATCGGGAACAGTTTTTAGAAAAGAATTAAAAATGCCTGTATTTCATGCAAAATTGCGCAAACATTTCTCATTTTATCAGAAAACTTCATAACCTTATTTCAAAATGTCTTTAAAGAACATATTTCATTAAGTAAAAAATATTTATTTATTGTACTTGTAGGAAGATTCCGAAAAAAATATTGATCTTTGACAATTTTCAAAAAATCAATAATTTCACTCAAACTACATTTTTACAGTTATTCTAGGCGCTATCCGAGGACAAAGTCTTAAGGCATGTTGTAAAGAAACCCCAGAAATTAAAATATTATTTGGAACTTACAGTAGCTTGAGTTCGTTCAAGTCAATTAGAAAATATTAAGTCTCGAAAAAAAACCTTTTGAATACTTAGGCGCTAGCGTTGGCCACAGGAAGAGCAACGGACGGACAGAGAGAGAGAGAGAGAGAGAGAGAGAGAGAGACGTTTCGCCGACAATTCAATTTCCAGTATGGAGTACCCACAAAACAGATCCTGACTACACGTGTTAGATGAAGTAATTTACTAAACATAGGAATAAAATTTATCCACTTTTTCGCACCAGGACCTGGTTGTAAGAGTTTTTTCTTCAAAAAATTCGCCATTTTTCCACACATAACTGCAATCTAGTGAAGGCGAGAAAGTAAAAGGAACGGTGCTGATCAACTCACAATGTCAATCCAAAATACACAGGAGAGGCAAAAGGTACTTAGATCTAGTGCAATATAAAAATGCATGGTTCTACAATGCAGGAACTCTCTCGTATTATTTGTAACGGTTTCTATCTGAAACAGTGTGAATATTTTACATATTTGAAATCGATTGTATGTGCTTGCGCGGTTTACAGCGCAAAACATTACTTGGGAGTCATTTCGTTCCGCCACAGAAATCTTGAAAATATTCCCTGCAAACAATGCAACAATGCTTTCTCTTTGTGGATTTTGTACTCGAACGCGTAAGATTAGGAGTTCGAGTTGCTAACCACTAGATTACTTCTCCTTGATTTGTTAAAGAATAGTGTAGTTAATAACGGAGAAGAAAAGATCTAAAAAAATGTATTTTGTAATGGTCAAGAGAAAAATCACTTAATTATTCTTGATGTGATTTCAGTAAAGTATTGAAAGAAATTATAAAATGTTTGAAATGAACTAATTTTTCAGTGGTAATTTTGAGAAGGTAATTCTCTTCAAACTCCCGTCACTAAAGGATGGCGAAAATTGAAGGACGTTTGCCGTAAAAAGACTTTATTATTTTCAAGCAGAAGTAGGCATATTTTAAAATTTACATTTATAAATTTATTTTATTATAATTTACATTGATACAATTATTTTGGTCTTACGCCTTATTTTAATTATAAACTTAAAATTATAAACTTATATATTTATTGAGTTTAAGTTTATAATTATATAAATATAATTATAAACTTAAACTCAGATGTGAATTTGTTCTTCTTATTGAAGTTATGCCACTACAAATTCAAATTCGTCTCCGAAGCAGCTGTGTCAAAAACACTTAAAAGTTTTCTTTCTGCAATGTGCCCTGCAAGTATTTAATACCTTTTATTTGCGTGCTTGTATTGATACTCTCTGAAGAGTAGATATAAGTTGCAATTATCTATTATTTTAATCAACTTCATGAACATAGTAAACGTCTCTCCTTCAACTCTTAAACACTTTTATTTTCTACTTATGCGCATTATTTCATGTTTACTTAGTGTTTTACCCCAGGAATGTCTTATAACGCAAAGGAAGACTCGTAATTTTGAAGAGGTGTAAATATTGGAGTGTATCCAATTCATTTCATTTCGTTGCATAATGCATGCAGCAGCGGAGCGTTTCTCATGAGGTGCCGTGTGGTTTACACCCTTTAAGCCGCCGTCCCTTCCGGCAGTTGGAAATCCCCGCCGCCGGCGGGTCGTTAGGTCGCGTCTCGAAGGAGTTGCACGAAGCGTCCTCACCACCCGAATCGCGCCCGTCCCGCCCGCCGCCGGGCGCGGCCGGGGCATTAAGAGGGCATTAACACGCGCCCTCGCCCCCGCCGACGCCCCTTCTTCCACGCCAATTGCTCGCGTCCCCAGCTCCCAGCGTCATACAAGCAATTCCATAAAAACGCATCCCAATTTTTGAGCGCGATGTATAATTCATAGAGAGGGGCCCCGCGCGCGGCCGCCCACGCTGATGGCATATCTATAACGATTGATTCAATCGCCGGGGCGCCGCTTTCCGCTCGCCGCGCCCCACGTCCGTCTCGCTTCCTGGCGCCTCTTCGGTTGTCAGTTGCTTCCGTCGGAGCATTTCGCCGCCATTTGTCTTCCACCGGCTTCCTCCGCCGCCCTCTGCCTTTTCCTCTCTGCGCTTAACCTCTTCCTTCCTCGTCTCCCACCTCTTGCGAGGCACACGACTCGTTCTTCGTCTCCCCTTGACTATAAAAAGAAGCTCTCTGGAACGGTACGCAAGCCTTATGTTCCCATAAGACCTCTCGTATCAACTACCAATACCATCAAAGACACCGCACGGAAGCTTAACCAACGTAACTCCACACATCTCTGATTCCCATCACTCACACTGTCTTTAATAGTACTGAGATAGTGAACAATATTCAAAGAATATTTGTGCCACTTAATGGCTAATACATTTCCTTTAACAGCCATTTGTCTTCTACCGGCCTCCTCCGCCGCCCTCTGCCTCTTCCTCTCTGCGCTTAACCTCTTCCTTCCTCCACGCCCATCGCTTGCGAGGCACACGACTCGTTCTTCGTCTCCCCTTGACTACAAAAAGAAGCTCTCTGGAACGGTACGCAAGCCTTATGTTCCCATAAGAACCTCTCGTATCAACTACCAATACCTTCAAAGACATCGCATGGAAGCTTAACCAACATAACTCCACACATCTCTGATTCCCATCTCTCACAGTGTCTAGTACTGAGATAGTGAACAATATTCAAGGGATAGTTGTGCCACTCAATGGCTAAAATATTTCCTTGAACTGTTTATGAGCATTCCGACTACACAATATACAGTCTAGTCCTATTATAGTGAACTTCAGGAGACTAACACTTTTGGTTCACTATATCCCAAGAACTAAACATTAAATAGAATTTCTCCATTACGATTGATTTTATTAATAAAGTAATAAAGGCAAAATACATTAACAAAACGAACTGCACATTGGAATACATTCTTTTTCTTACAAAATAAATTATTTTCAATTGTTTGTTTCGTATTTTTTCATTAGTAACTTCTCTACATCATTCTCCAGAGTCCGTGCTCTCTCCATACTTGATCCAGCATTCTGCACTCCTGGAACACCGTCCCACTCTCCGAAGGACATTTTACTCTTTTAATAACATACGAGATGCTTTCGGTAGCCGGATGGCGCAGGGGCCAAGGAAACTGATCGCTTTTCCGCGCTGCACGGCGGATATCGCCAGGCTGTGGCAGTCGAGTGCTTCCTGCCGCCAACGTAGAACGCAACACTAAGATTGAAACTGGAGCAAGTAATCGCGCGTTGCCGCTGCCCATTGTAGCCCACGCAGCACACGGCCTATATTTCCGCTGTGAAACTGAGCGGCATAAGGTCATTAGTAAAGACCGGATTCCCGTGCAATTGCATCTTTTGTTTGCTAACTTAAAATTGGATGAAACCTTTACAGAAATTTGAATCATGAAACGGACGTTAGTTTAGTACTAGTTTATTTTGCACGAAATTGCACATTTTGGGGGTTACTGCTCGATAATGCACGATTTAGGTAACGCTGCCAGAAATTTTCAAATTTTAGGATTTTGCTGAACTAATTTGCAAGGTTCATAATTTATTGCTTAAAATATCATTTGTATTTTATCATTTTGTTTTAATATATCTTTTTTAAATGTTTTATTTAAGAAAAAGTTTTAATGACATAATCCAGTAATGCATTCGGTTAGTCTGTGAAACCGTTTAATAGTATTAATTCCGCATTTTGTTGCCCTATGAACTGAGCGTCGAAAGATTTCATGACGCCTATTGTCTAAATAAAATTTCTGACAGTGAGGTACTGCAGCACGGATTTGCGGTTTTACTACGAACGAGGTCCACGGCCCTTGGTTGCAGCCGCTCAACCAACACTATGTTCGGGGTATATCTTCCCAACCCGTTGTACCAGTCTTCGCTGAACTTACCAACACGAGACTGCATACGCGAGTCACATTTGACCTTGAGTTCGGCGCGAAGCTTGGTGGCAAGCACACTGTTTTTCAAATTCATCGAAATTACGACAGATTATGCCCTGGGAAGTCAAGGAAGAATGAACGCGGTTTTGATCGCTTTCTTCAATTTGGAATAAATTGTAAGCATGGTTTAGTCGCTAGTGGTGTTCACATAAGGACTGACAGACGGACGTCTTAAAACAACACTTTTTTGGTATCAGGAGCCCCCAAAACGTGTATTTCCATTGAAATCTCGAAATCGATTTTCCGCATTTCTGATTACATAACTTTTCCTATACTACCTGGGCTCCGTATTTATGATTTTGCATATTTTTGTGTGTTGTTTCAGGACATAGCTTAGTGAAATTTCTTGACATTTGGTTAGAGTTGGATGCTATATAGTTTAATACGTTAATGCATATTTGCGTTATTTGGTTGATTTTTCCTGTTAATGCATATTCGTGTAATTATAGGAGCATATTTGTTAAAATAGACACTTATCTCTAAATCGTTTTATCATTTCATACATTCTATTTATTTGGTGAGCGTTCATTGAAGGGAAAGAGCTTCCCACAGATAGCGTTTTTTAGGTTGTTTTTTTTTGCTTTTTCGTAGCTGAAAAATTACTTGTGCAAATGTAGAATATTCCTTGACATATTTTTTTAAAATTAGGCACAAAAAGTGCAACCATACTCAGATGAATATTTTAAGTATATAAATAGGTAGTATATAGTATATAGTAAGGCAGATTATGTTACGTTTGCACAAAAAATATGTCTTTTAATTCCTATCATTCTTCTTCTAAATTTTATCAAGAAAGGTTTATACAGGAAATGAAATAATGTTAATTTTAATTTATATTAAAGTGCATATTTATGAATTTATAGGTCATAAATGCATATTTTAAAAGCTTATCTAAAGATTTTTAGGGCATAAAAATCCTCTTCCTAATCATATATGTTCATTTTATTAAGACTATTAATAACAGATAAAAATCAGACACGTTGGAAAGTGGTACAAATAAATTCTACGTTGCACCTCAATCCTACAGATCAGATTTATTTCCATTATTTCCTTTCCAATAGATTTAGCTTGTGCGATAATTAAGTAATTACCTGATATTATAAAAATATATCTCCGATACTTATGCATTTTGTAAACGTGAATGGCAGAGATTTTATGGGTTTATTATTTCTTGATATCTTGTACTCTTTCTTAAGTTCGTAATAAATATTTTGTTTTTATTTGTCGACATTTCTCAAGACTTCATGAATCAGATATTTGATACGAAGTTAACAATTCTGAAAAGCAAAATCTACGATATGTCAAAGTGCATAATATTATGAGAATTAATGTGAAATTTAAAAAAACATTTATTTCTCTCATAAATATACGAAATGGAATACCGAGTCATAATTCCTATTTGCTAAGAATGATGGTGCATACATAATAATGAACTCCCCATAATCCACGAAACATGCAAGCATATAAGGCATAAACATCGTGCGATAAAGTGTAATATTTCCTGAACAGTAGAGATAAGTGTTGCTGTTTATAATTCTGCATGCTTCTTTTCCTTTTTTCCCTTATTTTTGGTTTCCCTCTTCGTGTATCTTTCTTCCTATTTCTTTTAACCTTGCTTCACTTCATTCCCTTCAACTTTTCTTCTTCTATCGCGTCTTCACTCTCCATCCTCTCGAAATAGCTGGTACTGGTCATCTCGAACATCCCACATCATAGACTCTTAGGGGAGAAGAAAATAAAAAGCGGCGAGTGCGACCTCCCGGAGATTGAAAAATGTCTCTGAAAATTCCAAGCACACTCCTGAAGGAGTGGCGGGCGGCGAGGGGTGGGAGGGTGTTCGCCTTGCCGGGCTGACCCTCGGCTCCCACACGACTGCAGCGGCACAATAGCGAAAATCAATAAGTGTCAGACCGCTAGCTATTCGAGACCGCTGAAGAGCACGAAAAGGAAGTGGAAAAGAAGGAAAGGAAGATGACGCATTGAATAGTAACATCACTAGTGGAGGGATATTAAACATTATTTCCTCTATCGAAATAATTTAAAATCACAGATCGTCCCGTTCTGTAACCCCTTTCGTTATAATTGTCCAACAAAACACTCACGCTATCCTTATTTGCCTAGACTTCGCTTCTACAGGGGCCAAAATTGTCGGTGATCTTGTCATCTGATTATTACGTATATCTATATTACTCCACTTTCTTGTCGACCGCCCAAAGTTTGCACGCGTTATGGCGAAGTTCATGATAATAAGGTTTTACATTATATAATATTTTAGAAATGAAAAAAAAAATTTCCTACTGTCCGTACTGCTTGTATACTAAATTAATTTGAAAATTATATTTTCTTATATTCTAGACAGAGAAACGAATATTTCCCTAAGTGAATGAATATATTTTGCTCTAGTATCCCAGTTCTCTTCCCTTTGGATTTCGTACCTTACGAAACGGCAGGAAGATTAAAAGTAACTGTTGTAACACTGTTTACTTACGAAATACAAATAAACGAGCAGATATCAAATAAACATTGGATTTGAAATGATCTATTAGGCTGGTTTATTTCAATATTAGCTATTAGGAACCCCGATATACTATGACCACATGTGTATCAGTTAACGAAGTACAGGTTAAGTGTTGTTTGGAGAAGTGAATTCACACAATTTTTTCGAAACCAGTAGACAGCAACACCATACACGAATGAAAACACTTGATGTCGTAACTAAACGCCAAACTTGGGATATCTGTGCTGTAATGCGCCAAACGTGGAAAATATCTCCAAATTCTGAACTTTTTCATTACTAATTACCGGAAAAGAAGGGAACAGATCTTCAATCTTTATGTCAACAGCATGGTGACTTTATCAAGAAGAGAATGTGAAGTTTTCTTAGGTTTCTTGATCAGTAAAATAATTCTAAAGAATTAGATAATGAGGCATATTTAATGAAGACGGAATATAGAAAACGAACAAATACTCTCCGATGTAAACATACGGCAAATTGACGTTTGATTTGCTGGAACACGGTTATCCAATCGGAAGCTTCATTACAACATAATTTTGGAAATTGAAGCACCCGATTGGATAAGTGAATCCCTGCTGATCAAAGGTCAATTCGCTCTATGAATAAATCGGACAATAACAATGTTAGAAAAGGTGAATCTCACATCCCTTCCTGTATTTTCATAATTCATTTGATTGTCTGAAATACAAATTAAAATCAAAAGTACACAATTATAGATAATTTCATGTATCTTAGGTAGTGTGTAAATTATACGAGGGTTGAGGCATAAGTCATGGCAACTATTATTTTTTGTGAGAATACGAGTACGGATGGGAAATATAAAATGTACACATGAAAAGACAAGGTATGAAATAAATGCATGGACACACCAATAGTGGATTTCTCAGGATTATTAAGGTATTTGAAATGACAGTACTGTTTTCATGTTCCAAAGTGTTTGAGGACATACGAGATCACGACTTTACAAAAGCATTGCATACCCGTTATAAAGACTCGATTAGGCAGATGCTCGATACCGCACGAACCACATCAGTCCGCACACTGGCAGGTCGTCACGTGCTACGAATTGACCGTCACTGGTTGCTACGCGTCCTCGCAGAATCTCTTCTCCCCATCTGGAGACTGTCCGGTATGCCCATGGCCTTCGCCCATGATCATTATTCCCATGACCTGCTACCAATTCCCTGTAACATTCTCGGACATTGCCCCCACGGAGAACTGATATCGTGAAGTACGAGCGCTGCTCGAAACATGTTACATTCATCTCGCACGGAGGTAACCGGACAACTCATTTCACGTCGCTCTCTGGGCTAATAGAGACACTGACAGAGCAATTTGTGGATGTGAACACATCGTATTGCAGCACTTCTTTCACGTTACAAATGAAATTGTGTGATCCGGTAATAATTATTTTACAAAACACTTCTGCCCCCACCATCGTATAAGTTTTTAGAAATATCTGATGGTAAAGTATCTCGCAAAAATATGGATTAAATAAAAATTATTTTTGAAAGAGATATCGAAAAATTTTCACGGGTCAGTATAAAGTCTCTTTTTTGAAACCATATTATTCTTAGAATTAGGAAAAGAACGAGGGCGGGGTAGGGATGGGGAAAGAGCCGAGAGGGAGTGAGTAGGCGTAGGGTGGGGGGCGGGAGGCGAGGAAGCGTGGGGCGAGGGGGTAGGGTCGGGAGGGGACGAGGAGGCGAGAAGCGTGGAGGCAAAGAGCGAGGGCGACGGGTAGCGGCTGGAGGGGGAGAGGGGTCTTGGTGGCGGGGGCGAGAGCGAGGCGGCAAGGGGGGCGAGAGGCCGCGGGGTCAAGGGATCGCGGCGCGAAGGGGTGAAGGGCGACAGGGCGAGTGGGCGGGCGGCGGGGGGGGGCCGGGGGGCAGGGGCGAAGGAGCGACGCGGCGAGGGGCGTGCTGCAGAGACGCATCGCCGGCGCCTGGCGCCGACGCGACGCCCGAACGACGGCCTTCGAGCGTTTGCTTCTGGGGCGGGGAGGGACGGGAGGCGCGGGCTGCCGTGCACGTGGCCCTAGCCACAGCCCCGCACTTCACGGACAAGTCACGACAAACGGCATGCCCATTTTTTTCGGAATTGACAATTCGCTCTTACAAAATATCTTCTAAAACTCCTATTGATATCTTCCGTTCTCTTATTTTGTCGATTTCCAGTTTTGTAAATTAAGAGTTCTTCATAAAAATATTTTGTTTTTTTCCCTCATATTTTTAGTCGATCTTGGGACAAGACATTTAATGAAAAAAATGGGGCAGTCTTGGTGTTATTTTGAAAATATCTTAACCATTGAAAACTTAAAAGCTTTATGATACCCCTACTCAAGACTTAAAATATCTCATTTCTATTTAAAATTCGGGGGTCTTGAAGTTCAGCAAGATCGTTCGGAGATTGAGCCAATCTTCTGTGGATCGTAAAATTCAGGCGGGTGAACACATTCAGAGACAATCGATATTTTTTAAATAAATACGTTTTCAATTTCAGAGTTCCCAAAAACGCATAATTTCAGTCAAATCTGTAGTTCGTTTCTTTGCACCGCGATGTAACTTTCGACTAGAAACACGAAATAAATGCGTGAAGCGAATGAGTAATTTTCCCATAGTAGTAGTTGTTGTTGGTGTTAATGGCGTTGGTGGCGCCACGTGCGAACCCAGTTGTACCAACTAGTACATTTTGTCTCGAATATTCGCCGAGAGTGACCGACACAACATTAGTGTTATTTTTAAATCCGTTACTTCCATCCATACAAGAATACGTGATCGATGACGGGACGAGAAAAGTAGGCAGAATTCCTTTTGTCGCACTTTCTGGAGTTATTTTACACGGCATTGGCGGATATTCTTCCTAAAATTCTCCATCCGCGACTTCACTGTGGCTTTTCTACCTGCGCACTCGCCTTGGATAGTGTTATAGCGTGATACCATTTTTCAATTGTTATTAAAGTGATAATTTATTATGATACAGTTGATCTAACTCAATACATAATAGATAGCAATTAGCTAATACTCACGCTTCTGATAATGGCTCTAGAAC
Source organism: Acheta domesticus (assembly GCA_031308135.1). NCBI lineage: Eukaryota > Metazoa > Arthropoda > Insecta > Orthoptera > Gryllidae > Acheta > Acheta domesticus. The sequence continues at coordinate 70,778,417 of JAHLJT010002406.1, read as the reverse complement.
TAGTGGGGATGGTTAATGGAAGGCAATGGATGGAGTGGAATGAAAAAAGAAAGTAAAGATTTATAATAGATAGCAATTAGCTAACATTCCGCTCACACTTATGATAATGGCTCTGGAACTGGAGTCTCGGCGATATTAATAACATTTATTTATTTATTTATTTATTCGATAACTCGAGAAGTGCTGTCTGTTCGTGAAGCTTCTCCCGAGTCTCCAGGTGGAATCAAGTCTGTGTGCGAAACCTCCTCCCCCCGTCGCCTATCGCGACTAGTAATGACGGAGCCGTGCGGAATCGCTGTGTTAGGCGTCGCTCGTTTGACGTCAGTACGCTTCCTCGGGGCGCTGGCTGCGGAGCCCTCGGTTCGATGCTCGGCGGCTCCCACTCTCGCATGCCACGCCTCCCCCCCGCCGCCCCATCCCTCGCGCCGCGCGCGCCCGCACGCACCTTGGCAACCGCCCACGCGTCAGCTACCGCACGCGCCCACGCGAGCACGAGATGGACACGTGTATAATTAGCGCCGACGCCCCCCTCGCCCGCGCCCCCCGCCCCACGCCCCCTTCCCGGTGCCGCCGCCACCGCAGCCGCCGCCCCTGCGCGCGCCGCCAGCGGCGGTGGCGGCGGCAGCGACCCCTGCCGGGGGGTGCGACCGCCCCCGTAATCTGCGCCGAACACTGCTCGCCTCGCTCCGCCCCTCCCTCCCTCGCAGATAAGTTACAAGGGCCGTATACTTTAATAGTGCTGTAACGAATATCTTCCTCTCCCGATTGCACACAAAAGAACGGGTTCGCTGCGCGGGGAGAGCGGAGCGGACGAAGCGGGTAAGTGTTTTCCCTCCCCTGATATAAGGGTTAGTGGAGAATGGCGCACGTTTCTATTAAAACAATCCGGGTTCGGGTCGCAGGGGGCGATGAGAGATTCGGAGGAGGGACGCTTTGTTGACCGGGAAAATGAGCATGTTTGTTAGTTTACGGAATGTGAACCGAAATGGGGCTATTAGAGTATAATAGACAGCGCGAATCTCCTGGAATGTCGACGTCTCTGGAAGTGGGAGCTTGAAATACGGGACTAAGGGGAGGAAATGTTTGAATAAGTGATACGGTATTGTTTCAACCGGTTTTACGGTGTTCTGAGAGAAAGCAAGAAATTGCCATCACAACGAATAATTATATTTTCGTTCTGAATACACCTGGCTATCTGTTACACTCTGAAGATACCTTTGGAGTGTTTGGACGGATTTGCATTTTCAGTCACAGGTACTTGTCATGTGCTTATGAATATAAGTATTCTGCTTCAAAAACCGGAAATGTCTTTTCTTAACCAAAAGGAAGACAAAATAGTACACACCCTAGATTTTATTGTTCCTTTCTCGCCTTACTACATATTTACGTAGTGAAGAGAAAGAATTGTAATCATGTGGTGCAAATCAGGGATTTTTCTTTAAATAAAACTCATATTGTCGGGCCTTGGTGCAAAAAAATTGAAGACGATTTTCTACCAATAGAAATGAATTCAGACTGCACAAGGAGCAAGGAACCGGAAGTACTTAGTGGAAGTTCTATACGAATAGAATTCGAGTACTTCTTTCGGAAACCGCCGATTTCTGTCGCATCATTAGAATACTTTTTCTTTACTGCATACGTTTTAATGTGAGAAAATAGAAAGAAGTCTTTTCATGAAACAGATCGCATAAAGCAAACAATTTTCTTTTACAAACGTTGCTAGAAAACGTAGGGTTAATTTCTAAAACACTAGTAAATGTGTATATATTATACCTATATATACCAAGCTCATTGCATCTCTTGCTTAGACGCTTTTCATTCTTTTCTTTGGAGCAAGAATGCGATAGTGCCTTCAGAAGCTTATTCCATGTAGCATTTAGTATTAGAAAAACCGCACTGTCCAATAGTGCCGAAAAAAAACTCAAAACAGCTGAGTGCCATGGAGACAGACAAGACTGTAGAATTTAGGCATAATTTTACTAGAAATCAGTTAATGAATAGAAAACGCTTGGAACGTTGGGAATGATTTTGAATTTCTATGATATTTTCAATTCTAAACAAGAGCCAATGGAGAACTTTCCTCTCATTTGTGAAACACGTGCCGCTTCATGAAGGATTCAAATCCAATGCTTTGAGAAGTTGAATCTTCCTGAAGCGGATGTTGGCGAATTGTATCCCATAGTTGTAGCCTGACAGTTCTGTGATCACATCAGCCGAAGTACCGTATCCTGAGCAGCAAGAAAACACAAGTTCTAAAGTAATAAATATGGTTTTGCATTAAGAAACCGCACCCAGGAAATTGCCGCTAATCTACTTAAACACGTGGACACTTGGGCATGTGTGCACACGTGAATGAGTGAAGTCACGCAGGAAGTTCTCTCAAAATGAGAACCACCACGTGAAGTGCAGATCGTCCCTCAGGGGACTGTCTGGCGCCTGCCAGGCCGCGGATATACAAGCGAAGGTGCACAAAGAGAAGGGGAGCACAATTAGTTGTAAGCTGTAACCAGATCGTTCTGTACTCTTCATTTTCGAATAAACGGCTGTGGACGGAAGCTGGTGTTTGACCGTCTCTCTCTCCTGGGCCAGTTGCAGCAGCGCAGTGTGGACTTGGATCGCACTCTGTTCCAGGACTTTTTAACTCCCTTATAACGTGGTGGAGACCAGTGCAGTGGCGCGCTTTCCTCTATCACCTTCTTAGAATAACTAAAATGCGAACTGCTGCCAACGGTACTTCAAACGTGCTGCCTAGTTTCGCGAAACGCAAGCAGGCACGTGATGTTTCAAAAAATAGCGTCGACGTTCGCACTTTCTTCAGCGGTTTCTTGTACGTGCATATTATGATAATTGAACATTTAGAAGACACTTTTCGTCCTTTCAGATATCAGCCAATTTTGATGTGCGGAAGTTCGCGAGCCTAATCTGCAACTGTACCCAACGACACTAGCGCATCCTATAGTAGCACCCTCGAGCCCTGTTTCCGGTTTTGACGGAGAACTGCAAGGCCCTGCTCTGTTCTCTCACCCCAGCGAGAGAGCGACCGACTCAACTGGCGCACCTGGCGGCCGCCGCCCGCAGATCGCAGATCGCGCCACCGTCGCGTGGAGCGCCGAGCCGCGCCGTGCCGTGTCTTTATTGGGCATCGCATTGCCTTTGTGCGGCGGCGGCGGCGGCGGCGGTTTGGCTTTCGACTCGCTCGCGCAGAGTTGGCCAACTTCTGAATGTGAAATGAGGCGGCGGGCGCAGGGGAGCGCAGGTCGCCGCGCGGCCGGGGGAGGCTGACAAAGGAGACGCGGCGCCGAGGGGACACTGCAGTTGCGGGCGGATGCGATGAACACCGCAGACGAGGCGGATCAGCGACGCAGGAGCGCCGGATGCAAAGTAGTAGGCGCAGGTAGGAAGGAAATTCCAAATACGAAATCTGTTGTGGCGAAGAAGAGCCAGAGTGTTGGTGTGGGAGGGTGATTGAAGAAAGTGTGGTGATTATTCAATGTGTTGCGGAAGAGCAGGTGAATGTACCAGGTAGTACAGGACAATCGGTGCGGTAAGAAAAGTGAAAATAATAGGACAAAGAAGAGTAATTGAATGGGCGATTTTGAGGAGATATCGCTGCACGGATTGTGCCATGAGAATTGGAAATGAGGTCGGTGGCATGATACGCTGAGGACGGGGGGGACTAGTAAACTGCCTGCGCAGGTGAATAGAAAACGTCTAGAGAGAACTTCGGTCGGGGAGACCTTGCGTGTCTTGCGCTTGTATCTCGACCTCGAGGTAAAGACTGGCGTCCCCCGCACCGCCCCCGCCGCCACCCACGCCCCAGCGAAAGCCACCGTCGCCGCGTCCCCTCGCGCCGCCCCCGCCGCCCCCGCCGCCCCCGCCGCCCCCGCCGCCCCCGCCGCCCCGCCGCCCCGCCGCCCCCGCCGCCCCCGCCGCCCCCACCGCCCCGCCGCCCCCGCCGCCTCGCCGCCCCGCCGCCCCGCCGCCCCGCCGCCCCGCCGCCCCGCCGCCCCGCCGCCCCGCCGCCCCGCCGCCCCGCCGCCCCGCCGCCCCCGCCGCCCCGCCGCCCCGCCACCCCGCTGCCCCCACTACAGCCCTGTTCCCACCACCGCCCGGACCGCCACCCCGACCCAATCGCCCCCCCGCCACGACCGTTACCCCCGCCGCTAACCCCACCGCCACCCCGCCTCAACCCCCGTCACCACCCCTACCCTCGCACCGGAAGAAAGGATACCTCCACCGAGGTCGTCGCTCCCCTCGCCACCGCGCTCCGTCTTTGCTTTTGTGGTTCACTTAGAAAATCATCGAGTCTAATTCCTCGGGCTCTTTTGTCGTTCGGCACGCCCCCTCTTTCTCGCCCCTCCCCCACGTCCTCTTCAAACCGCCTTTCATCTCTACACGCACCCCCTTCCCGCATTTTTCTCACTTTTAACCCCGCATTTCTTAAATTAGACCCACCCGTCATTGTTAGATTTCTCCTTTTTCACCGTTCGCTTTCATCTCCCAATCTTTTTTATAAATTTCTCTTTTATATTTTCATTACGCGTTGTAATGGTAGCGTAGGCGGCGGTGGAAGTTCTTTTACAAATCATTCCTTCTGTACGTCCGACTTGGCGTTCTTTAATCTTGCATTCTTATTCCCATTGCATTTCGCTCATTACCATTCCTTTTATTTCGCTTGAAGCACTCTCCGGGGGCCCCGTACAAGAGTGGAACCCACGCCCGCCCGCCAAAGAAGTTGACGGACGACCGGCGGTCATAGTCTGAATAATTCCGCCGTCTCGTCCTTGGGACCATAATCAAAGTACAGCCCAGCGCTAGTTACGAAATGAATTTACATGCTCGCGCTATCATCAAAATAAGATTAGCTTAGAGGAAAATCCTATGCTTTTGTACTTTTATATTTATTTACCAATGGAAAACTATTCAAATTCACTTGTATATACCAGTGCAGTGGACCAACAGAACGTTTTCTTGAATTTTGTCAAATCAAAGTGCCGTTAAAATAACTAGAAATGTTGAAGAAATCAAACACAAATCATTATATCATCTGATATAGTAATGGTTTGCATCATTATACATCTCATCACATACAGATATTAAGTACATATGAACAAAATAGTGCCATAAATCGAAACTTACCAACCACGAAATGATTTAATAATGTTTTTTTATCTTATTCAATTGAAGAACCGCTTTTTTACCGTCTCAGTTACTCAGAAGAGAAACATCTACATTATGTTGCAAACAAGTTACTACTAGATTCGTTTCTTCGAATATTTAAATTATAAATGAATATTAGTCAGAAAACAGCAAAAATTCTGCTAAACAAAACTAGGCAAAAGGATTTTCGAAGAAATAATATTTACACTGCTCCGAACAAAAAATAAAAAGCTCTTGTATTTTAAATTAAACGAATTCTTCATTTACAATCGCATAGTTTATGTATGTTACAACAGTTTTTTGCACACCAAGAATATCAAACTCGTTTTTATTCCTTATTGCAAACCACAATAGCAAATATTACATGCCGGGCGGTCTCTTTCTTAGAGCCCTCTTGAGCCCGAGGTCAGATACGTCGCATGCAGCTACACATTCAGTATGTAAATTCATTTGGGATAAGCACTGTAGGCCGATTACACTTTCAAATATTTACATTTTTTAGTCAAAATCAAACTTTCATGATTTTTGGATATTTCAAGGTATCTGAGATACCTTGAAGATATCCTAGGTATCTGACTAAACCACAGACACGTCTCATGTGGTCTGTGTATGCATAGTTCTCTTTGAATTTCTGCGCGCATTCAAAATTAGTAATTTTCAGAAATTTTCCGAGTTTCTCGGTGTCTAATTAACTATAGATGTTTCCCTTGGCGGGAGGCTACATGGATTTATTTTAATATCTCCGCCCATTAGAAATTAGTAGGGGGTCATTTTGATGAATAAAATATCGCCAAAAATGAATAATAAAATGCTCTTAAAATGTTTTAAAAATACCCCGTACGCAAAGAAAAATGACGTAAAAAATTGATCAAAACTAGTTCCACTGAACAACTCAATCTTTTGATGTAATTGAGAATTCTTCCTTGCGTTGAAGTCAACTTAGCTTGCAAACTTTTGGTTTAGACTGTTCTTTACCAGGAAATTTCTGTCTTTAGTTATCTTGAAATAGGCTAAATTGACAACGGTGCTGATAGGCGTCACAGGAACATTAGCTTACATACATCGACTGACATTACAATTTCTGAACGAAGAAATGGAATAGGCCACTCAAGAATTCTCTACAGAGCATTTGTTTCATCTGGTAAATATTATTTGAAGCATGTACCATTACAACGATATACAATGATATTAACATTATTATGATATTATGATGCCATTTGAAAATGCTTTAAAAAAGACGGGAAAAGGTAAAAAATGACTTATTAGTTGAAATCTACCCAAAATGCAAACAAATGTCATATCAAAATGAGTCATTTCCTTTTGTCATTACATCAAATTAATGTCCATACTAAAAAGCATTGTTCTAAAGTGAAAAGAGAGAAAATGGCATTTCATTAAAATTCGCCCCTTAGACAGTTATATACATTGAGAATTTGTAATATCTCACGATAATTACGATTCCTATATGATGCCGATAAAAACCGGGCTCATTGCTTGGAAGTGAATCGCATCCTGTCAGGTAAGCCATAATAGTGAATGAGGCACCGTAAGCCCAAGAGCATTCCGTTCACGCGTAGTTTGATCGTGTCAACCGGCTTTGCGGCAAAGGGTCTCGGGACGGATTCGCCCCAAACAGGCTGTAGGTTTAAACGCGCACAAAGTTTGATGTTTTCACTTGTGATTGTAGCGTGGGGCACTTGGTACCTCGTGTGTCACATCCCTCATCCCCAATCCTTCCATTATTCCAGTCCCCGGTGTCTGTGTGTGAGATCTTCGCGCCACGTGCGTGTGTAATTGATGAATTGGAGAACTACATACAGAACAATTGTACAAACACAGAGTGGGGCTTCTCCTACGTCCTGGCACAGGCATGGAAGTAAAATTACGGAGGCGTGATAGGATTAAGGGCTCACTCTGCGTGACGTTTGGGGAGCACGAAGGAACCTCAAAAGTGGTAGTTGTCGCGGGAGATCTTGGTACATTTGTAAGAGCCGATAGACGGCAGCCGGAAATGAGAAGCGCCAACTGACAATGTAGTCATACATTTTCAGTTGCTTTTAGGTCAAAAATCATAAAAGATAATTTAATTCCTATTGAATAAACATCTTAATTTTTTATTGATACGACATTGCTTGTTATTGCCTTCGATACGAAGCTCAATATACATGTATCGAGAGGATCGTTGTTAGGAGGAAAATATGAAAACAGATGGATGACGCTACATATTCTTTTATGAAGGGAATTATGAGAAGGGAATTATGGGAGGGAAATGTGAAAATACAAACCGAGTCAAGTTAACATCTACTTAATTATTAAATAAGTAAATCTGAATCATTAAAATTAGATGATAATTATAATCTTGCATGTTCCACTGGTTCTAATAATCTCGGGTGACGGAAAGCCCTCGGGCCAAAGGCCTTCGTGTTTTTTGCCCTCCAAGATCATTACAACCTTATAATGCCCTTTTTCATAAATAATTATTAGTTCACTTTTTATTTCCTGAAGGATATACTCATCGTGGAATTATTTGTCACTACATTAGTTTTCGTATTCATATCTCGTTCCTCTTGGAGTTCTAGAAATTATATATTTCCTTTCTTTAGGAGTTATAAAAATTATAAAATCTTATTGTATGGTGTGATATTTCAGTTTATTGCTTAGACAGATGCAAATCTACAATGTGATAAATCTTTGATGTGACCTGCAATATTGTAAAACTGAAAATAAAAAGCACATTCATAGTTATTGGGATATCACCAAATATTTGATAATGCTCTTGTCACTGTACAGTTTCATCCACACGAACAAGCCTTACAGTAGATATGTGGTATTATTACCGTAACTCATCTGAGAAATGTGTAAATAAAAATAGTTTTCTCTCCTAGCAAAAGCTTCTGTTGAAAGTCTACACAGTTGGCTTGCCCCGTGACTGTATGAATATCATGTCTTATTTCAGAAACTTCGCACTAGAGAAAATATAAGTTTGAAATGAGAGTGTGAGAGAAAGTAAATATCACATTTTGTTGATTTTTATTTGTGGACTGTCTGAAATTTAGTAGACCAAACATCTTTTAATATGATTGAAGTAGTTTCAGTAATTAAACATCACTTGGCGTAGTGACATACTATTCTTTCGCATTTCGCCTCTCTGCCTTCATTCTTCGCTCATTGCTAGTTTGTAGTTTTGTTTTTCTTTCTTATTGTTCTCCTCTGTTACTCCCCGCCTTGCTTTCGGTCGAGAATATTCCAATTTCTAGTTAATTGTCTCTCGTGTCTGTTTACCTTCTCACAAAATTCTTTCCTGTTACGTCCTTTTAATTATCTTTCCCCAAACTAAGATTTATTCCAAGAATTCCTTCTACCCACACCCAATTACTTATCGCTAGAATTTCCGTATTTTCCACATACTTCTACGTGTAGCGTCCCCTCTCCCACGCGATGTCCCGTCCCCTTCGCCGCCCTCACATGTCGCTCTTCCGCAGGGGATACTCCGCCGTGCGGTGGCCCCTCGCGGGACACGAACCGCGGACCGGAGCCGCGGGATTCCCGGGATTAGTGCAACACGGAACGGCGATCCGCCGCCGGCTTCGGCAGCGCCCTCGCGGCGCGGCGGCAGCCACGCGAACTAGAAGCGATTGCCGATGGGATCCCGCAACCATCGCCTTCTGCAGAAGGAGCCTTCGTTTGACCCTTCGTCAACTCTGCATGGAATTTAAAAATCACAATCGCCGATTACAAACATGATATTCACAATTCAAGAAGAAATAGCATTTGGGAGAGATGGGGGCTGATTGGCACTTACGTGTCTACATAATGTCACGTAGTTTCTGTAAGCCCTGGCTCTGTGTCACGTGGCATACACGAGCTATCCAACTTGCTTAAGAGATGGGTCAGAATGATCAGTGCGACTTTAGTGGAACTGTGATCTCAAATGTATTTTAGAGCTCGGAAAGTAATATTTTGTAGTTAAATTATGATTATTTTCTACAATTGATGATTGATTCAGATAATTGATCTACATTCTCTTCGAAAAGGAAAAAAATGCTTCTCTCTCTTTGTCAGGTGAAACGTTCAAGAGAGCTTGTGATTTTGGTGTGTCGTGTGTTTTGTTTTCAATTCACTCGTCATCTGTGAAGCAATCTATAATAACAAATCCCGTTCGGAGCTGGTTCCTTTGCACACCATTTCCATAAAATAATAGATTTTTCTACTGTTTTTATTTGACTGCATGTACTTCCTTTTTAAAAAGATGGATTCGTATGTCAATTCTGACATATTTCGAAAAGTAGAATAATTTCTATTCAAAACCTACCTTCCTTTTTCATGGTATTTTGATTCCAACCTTGGGACCTGGCATAAAATGGGGCATTAAGCTCTGGAAGAACCTCTCGGCTTGAAAAAGAAGACGTTAGAACAATGCAAACTACTGGCGCTACACAACTACGACTTTCTGAAATAGTTTCTTTCCTATTTTTCTGAGTTTGGACTTGCTTTTCGATGTGCGCATTACAGCTCCGTGTGTGCGCATAAGAGAGCTATCAGGGCTTCACGCCGGTCTTCCGCTTGAATGTAGTTATGAGAACCTTCGCGCGCTCCGAACATCGCCTATGACTATCTCGGTTTTGTATCTGTACATCCATAGCATTCCTTGGTACTATATCGGTGCTGTATTATTATTCTGAATGTATGGATCCAGTTCGTCGATGAAATGAGTCTATGAATTTCACGTGATCACCTGCCTAGTCAACGTGAAGGTATTGTTCTGAAATATGATGGCTTTGAATTTGAAACATTTACATTGAATCTCGAGTGTCATTTCACATTTTTAAAAATATCTCATTATTAATGTAAGTAGTTATTTAAAGAAAAAATCACGAATTTAAAAGGTAAATGTCTAAATATTTGTTCAAGATAGGAAATGTTTTGTAGAAGAGGTTGGTTTAAGAATCTTTTAAAACTATACTTCTCATTACTAAGATTACGACAAAGCAATACATTTTTTTCGTTTTGTTTTATTACTACTTTCAGGGCCGTCGATTACTCTTTTACGATGATTTGAAGACATTAAAGGATATGAGACTTTTAACAATTATCCTAAATATTTAAAGTATTTGAACTTTGAGAGGGAATAAATATATACAAATTTGTGTAAAGCAAACTTGTTTACTACGTAACTTGTTAATTGTAATGTACACTATGGCGATTTCTTTGTAAATTATTATTGTATTAATCATCTGTCTTATTTAGTAAGATATTATTGAATTAACTAATGCAATATTAAATTTTTTCGCTAATTACCCTGATGATTAGGCGACATTTATAAATAAATCATGAAAAAATATTGCGTACCACCTTCTGAGACATATTCTCAGCGTATGGTTGACCAGCAGAGAAAACTGGTAAGAAAAATTGAATAGAAAATGATATAATTTTTTAGGTATATCTTTCTAAATTGAACAAACCTAACGTATTGTTTGTGATAATTCCATGGTTGGGATAGTCGAAGAAAACTCAGAGTGACCTATTTATTTAATCCACACATTCAAAAGTAAATTTTGAATTGTAAAAAATCATCACTCATTTTATCGACGAGAGATCCGCAACGGCGAAACCAAAACGACATTTTTTCCTTCGGAGCTGACAAAAGGGTCGTAAATATAATTACGGGCAGAGGCTTTTCATTACACCTCTTCCGCCCCAGCGCTCACATCACCTGCACTGACGTCTGGAGGCGCGGGAGCGGGCGGGGGCGGGTCGTTGATATTCATCGCCCGCGTGCGCCCCCTCTCGCCCTCAGCCCCCCCCCTTCGGGGGGCGTGGGGGCGAGCGCAACCTCCTTCGCAGCGGTTCGCGTCGGTTCGCGTCGCGTCGGGTCGGGTCCCGCGCTTCATCGCCATACTCTTTCGCTCCCAATCACTCGCTAGGAGCCGGCGGCAGCACCCTTCTGAATTGCAAAGTACCTTGACTCCTGCCAAGTAAAAGCACAAATATTTGAAAGTGGAAGCTGCCTGGAGGAGACGCGCAAATACGGCCCCGCGTCGCGCCGCGCCGCGCCACACACACACTCACGCCGCGCGAGGGCGAGGACGAGGACGAGGAGTGGAAGAGGACGGATACTCCGCCCGCCCGTCCTCGCTCGCTTCTCAAATACGCCAACACGCGCGAAGCCCCGCTCAACAAAGCGCAAACCAGTATTCCGCATTTACAGATCGAAATGTCTCGTCTATCATTTGCATGTCAGTGTGATTAATCTCCTGGGACTACTTTACCCGCCCTAGGGCCCATCAGCGCGGGGAGTACCCTTCCATTATGCGTCAGACAGATACGTTAAGTAACGTTACTTTTAATGCAAGGGAGGCGTGTTTGCCCCGTTAAGCCACTTCAGCCGCGGCGGCGCGGGCGGCGCGACGCGGAGCTGCGCGGCGTGCGCGCGCAGCGTGGCGTGGCGGGGAGGAGCGGGGAGAGGCGGGGCGGGACGGGGCGAGAGACGACGACGGCGGCGGCAGCGAAGGCAACGGCTGGCGGCGTCTCGACCGGGTTGCAAATGTCGGCGGCGGGGAACTCCCGGGACATGGCGTCGTAGAAGCGCGGCGGCGCGAAGGTTCGCGGAAACGCCGCCAGAGCGCAGCTCGGTCGCGCCGCTGCGCTCGCGCCCGGTTTGAAGGCGACGAGAAGAAGGGTGAAGCAACGCGCGCGGATTTGCATATAATGGGGAACGTGACAGGCGGCTGCGGGCGGGGGCGGGCGGGGCGGGGAGACAGCGGGCGGCGCCGAGTGGTCAATACGCGGTTTAAGAACTTCATTTCGCTCGCGCGTTCAGCGACTCGCCAGCGCCGCCGCCGGGACTTATTTCATGTTTACGGAGATCTCGTGGCCGCGGCAATTTGTTCGCGCGACTTGGAGACCTTTCTCCTCGCGGGATATTGCTGCCCCGCGCATAAGAACATTCATAAAGGCTCCGGCGCCGAGTAATTACGCCGAATGGTCTCTCGCCCTGTTGGCCGCCGCCGCCGCTCGAGAGCTCGATATTAACCCGAAGAATCGTTGAAAGTGAAATTTCGAGAACTAAGAAAACAGACCGCTGTCTGTGGCAAAGCACTCGGTTCTTTCATTTAGACCTTCGAGGTGTTAATACCACGACCCTCTCAGAGGGTGCAATTCTAATGAGAGGTAATTAGCAACTAGTACTTTCCGAGAGAATTCGTGGGAAGATTCATTAACGCTATCAAGGGTAAACAAGAACAATTTACATTCCAGTACAAACAAGAGCGTTCAGACGAAATTTATCTTTCCTATAAATTTAAAACACCGAATGGTGAAAACTTATGTAGTAAATTCATCCCTATGGATTTCGAGTGTCTAATGAATACTAATACAACTGCAGAAATTGCCAAGCCCACTGCTGCTGATAAGGACGAGAACAATTATGCCAAGTAAAATTGGTTTATTTTCGAAATAAATTTCCGCGTGTTTGTTGCATGAGTAGATTTTCGCAATAATTAGAAAGGGTTGCAACTAAATTCATACATGTTTCTGACCTTTGCTTTTTAAAGGTGGTTAAGCTCCAGCGAAACAGTCACATATGCGCATATTGTAATAATGCTTCCTCCTAGAGGGTTCGCGAGGGCATTATGGCACGCATTCCACGCTGCCAAGTAAAATTTTCATTCTCAGTCATTCGCCTGATGTTAATATTCACTACGAGAATCCTCCCTTCCAATCCTTACTAAAGGACGCATAGGTCACAACAATGATCCTGTTTTCTCACATGTATTTTGTAATAAGCAGTAGAAATTTAGAAATGGACGGATGGACAGAGAGAGGGACAGAAAGATGGACAGATCGACGCACAGCCGCAAGTAGGCCGGAATACGCAAGCAAACGGTACCACGGACCGAGCTCGATCTTTCCTCCCTCTTCCTTTCATCCTCTACTCATACACACACACGTAACATACAAGCATTAAACTACTACATATGACGGGAGATCAGTCAGGAACTTAAGAGCGTTTCCCGGCTCGGGAGATTCCCCGTTGCGATAGAAAACCTGAAGGGGAAATCATTCGCAAGCTGGCCTGTAAGTCGGTTCCCGATCTCACTATCCAGCGGATTGACACCACCAATTCTCGGGATGAAACATTCACTACACCACTAACGTGAGGGTCCCGGAAACAATCACTTTAATTATGTGGCTTCCCTTATATTTACGTTGCTTGTGATTCATTTGTTTACAAAATTTCATAGTTTTGACATTTACAAATTTCGTTGTGAAAATTTGGTTAGGCACGTTTAGACCTCTCTACTTACAATATAATATTGATAGAATAAGGTATGAGACAATTAATGTAATTTAAAAAAATCTGTTCTGCGATCGCGAATTTTGACAAAATACTCCTAGTTGCGTCATTGAACAACACGGTAGATTCAAATAATTTACAGAACAGCAAATCTTCACAAAATATGGATCTAATATACTTACCGAGAATCGACATTTTTGCTTGGCCTCTGACAGCGTAACAACATCATTGCGTGAACAACATCATGGAACCAAGTTCGCATTGTTTCTTCATTGTGAGTCTGATCTATTTCAATGGTGTCATCTGCAGCTTTTCTCACCACATTCAAGAGAGAGTAATGGTCATTCAAGAGGATCATTTTTTTTATCCTGTAATACATCTGGCTGGTTTAAGGATTTGCAGGTTTAATCTTAATACTGATTTCAGTTTGATTTTTCACATTTCCGTTTGAAAGATTTCATTAAAGGAATAGAGGTAAAAATGAAGTAATCAATGTCTAAGAATATTTGAAAAAGATCATTATCAAGCGGATGATGTGCTACACACCAGTTGCATTTCGGAACAAATGTATCAGAGCATGGAATAAGATCAATTTCACTGAGACGCCTGATGCTCACACTACAATGAGTAGATTGTTCATGATTTAAAATTACTAGGTCCTCTTCATGAATAACAGTCTTTTTCCCACTTTAACAATAACACTATTCAATACCCTACTAAACAATCCAATGCCCTACAGGTTTCTGTTTACTGTCTAGTGATGTCTCGTGTATTGTCTCGGCTTTTGCGTTTTCACATATTATGAATGGCAAATTCGTGACAATTTATGCGCTATTCAATTTTGAATTAAGATTCTAACTTTGATGATGTGAGGAGGACGGGGAAGCGGGCGGGCGGACGGATGTTTTCAAAAAAAACTACCTTTTCGGCATCAAGGAACCGCAAAATGTTATCTCAAATTCGGTTTTGGTAGTTAAATTATTTTCTGTTCACTAGGTGCATTTGTGCATATCCACGTAAGTTAAAAGAAAGTAAAAAGACAGCAGTATCACTCAGGGAAATTATCTTCATATGAGGAAGAATTTATTTGCCCCCATTAAAAACCATATATAATATATAAATAAATATAAAATGTATAAAAACTCCAATCTTTCCATGTCTTGCTGCAGTAATATATTTAGATCAGATAAATCAATACAAAATTGCCGTTTCGTTCAAAATATGCAAAGGATATGTTTTGTAAAAATGATTAAAATAAAACGAGCAAATAAAAACAAATTTTTTAGTTTAGTGAACGTTACGTCTGACGAATGAAGATTACTAGCCTGCCTTTTACAGTCAACAATTACATAAGAGTTACATTATGTAGTAATATTTTGATAATTACACAATACGGTTACATTACGTAGTAATTAATATTATGAATTTTGGGTAATAATAAACTTTTGAAATCAGAGTTTCGTTTCGTAGTAATTTGATAAATAAAACAAGAAAATGAACAATTCAATGGTTTTAACGCAATTTCTGAAGCTCCACCCAAAAATCAAGGTACACTCCGAATATTCACGTCAGAGGCCTTCTTGAGTGATTAAATCAGTTTCCAGAACTTGGCCAATTTTGAGGAGAGAGAATTCTAATTTCCTTAGCCCAGCCCAGATATCGATGGGTTCGGAGAATTCTTGCAGCTGCCGTAATCATAGTTTAGTTTTCGCGTATGGTGTCTCTGAGAGGTTTTCTCGAAAAGCGACTTTTCCTCCAGCGCGGGTCGAAGGCCGCGAAGAGCAAGTCGACATGCAAACACAAGAGCTTACACGCCTTTTTCGTTCCTGATAGGGAAGACTCCGCAAATAAATGAAAACACTCGTATGAGAACTCTGGCATGCTATACCCCACCTTCTTCCTTATTTTCCATTTCCGTACTAAGCCTGTAATAAATATTTTTCTTCAAGACCCTCTTGTCCTCCGTCACTTGTTGCATATGTGAACTTGTAACAATTTAATACACCATTGCCAATACAAACTATTCTTATTTAGCTTTATGATCGAGCAAAGCGGTACAAAAGTGTAATTCAATCGCATAGACATCAAGTAATTTCGCATGCAGATGCAAATTCTACAGGCTCTGAACAGGCGGGGTAGAATCGAGAAGCGTTGAACCAGGAAAAATCTAATAGAGTAGTGGTCAATGTCTGCTACTGGTGGCAGTGGCACGCGTTGTGGCATCGTCCCATGCCACGAGCTTCTCTGCGTAACTAGCGTCGGGAAAGGGAACTATTAGTAATCTCGCCGTTTTAAAATAGGGATGGCGTTGTCTCTGGTGGCGGTGTTATGAACTGCGTGGAGGGGCGATTTCTTCGTGTCACTCATTCCATGGATTCCCGCTCTTGGCAGTAAACCTCATCCTGTAGATTACGGTGTGAGGAAAGTTTCTTTGAGGCCTTTGACCTCTAAATTTTTAAGGCCCTAAAACGTTTCCATTAGGAGTTATTTAACAATATAAATTCAACAATTCTGACATGCGTTGCGGGAGCATTTTACATGAATATTTAGATGCGTTTTTTAAACAAAACCTTCTGATTTTTTTAGTGCAATTCGTCTCCGGTAAATTCTCTTTTTTTAGAGACCTCATTTGTAAAGATTCGTTCGCGTGTGAAAACCGCAAAGGGAAGGTTATATTCTGAAATAATATAAGAGACGATTAGAACCTTGAAAAATTTGAAATAGGATTGAACGAGCGTGAACGGGTGTGTGTCCCGCAAATGTATAGCACATAGATTAGTAATGCCTATACTTGACGCAAAGATAGCACTGAAGCCAAGAAACTACGCGTGACACCATGTTACTATCAACCCACCCTGAGGCGTTGTACAAAAGTGCAAAGCAATTGAGTTGTATTCTCATACTTTTTTTGAGTTACGAGTAATACTTGCAAACAAAGTGAATCACTGTCCGATGTATGGGTTACTTTAAACATTTCAAGATTTCCTTTAGCGAGTGGCACTTGAAATATTTCCTTGAAATTGTAAGCACTACACTTTCATATCCTCCACTGCGTTCTGTATAATATGTTGCGTTTACATATTTCTTTGTGTTGCAGAAAACAACTGGAGCTACCTTATTTAGTTCAATCATTGATTAATTGAATGATGATTATTGGATGTACTAGCTCTCTACTACAGTTGATGATACAATGAAAAATAAGAAAGGCGAATACCTTAGGAGCAAATTTAACAAATAAGCATTGAGAACTTCACTTTCCTCATCTCCGTACGTTGAACAAACAAATTTACTCATGGTGCTTGTCATATTATTAACCCTTCAACGCGGTACCGAGGGTGAGCGCGGTAGCATTTGAAGGCGGCTTTAAGTGAAAGGTGCGGTCGTCGGCACCGCGGGGGCAGGTAGCGAGCTGAACGCATCCGGCGAGGCCTGCTGCGGGAGCATCTCGGCTCGGGCGCGTTGCGCCTCCCAACCCTGAAAACGTTCTCTACCCGGAGAATGCATAGCATCGTATCAATAATAATAATAATAATAATAATAATAATAATAATAATAATAATAATAATAATAATAATTTGTTATAATATGGAAAACGAGGAAATGGAAAGTTTAATTAAATTAAATGTGTAATAGTGTCATTCATTACGTTTCATAGTGTCAGTCATTCATTCATATTCAATATTTATTAATAATAGAATGTAATTAAAAATAAGATGCATTCATTTTCTTTACAGATACTCCTAATGATAGCTTTTAAAGCAAGTATCAGGGCAAAGTCCAACTTTACAATCTGGGCACAATAATGTAGGCTCTGGACGTCTCCCATTCTTGTGACACACTACACATCATTTCTGATGCTTTATCTTGTCACCTTGAGGTGGAATTCTTTCAAGAAAGTGTCTTCCTGTCAAGCGATCTAAATCGCATATCAAACGATGTTCACGTACTTCTCTTCTGCCATGTGAATGTGCAAATAGCAATTGCTCGACCAGATGAAAGCGAAATTTCAAAGAATTTATTCTTGTCCTAATACGATTCTTTTCCCAAATAATAAAAGTATTCAAGACAGTGACATTTAACAATCTTGTGAACATGTTCATATTCCATTTCTTACTTTTCTTCCTTTCAATAAGGTACGTTTGCAAGTACTGATCTTTCAGATCTAGCCCTCCCATTAATTTAGTGTAATGAAGAACGCACGTGGGGTTTTTAATTCCTTCTTTTCTCTTTGTAATTACTGTTTTGAAATCATCTTTATGGTAGGTGTTTATCATAGAAACAGCCTTTTTGTCCATCCATTTCAAAACTGAAACGGGGCCCGAGTTTTGGGCGATGTACTCTCCTCGCTCGAGAAGAATTTACAATGTAACACAATTTGAGGCAACTATATTAAAATTAGTCAATGAAAAAAATACGATAATTTATTATAAATTTTGCATTCAAACTTGTAGCGGCAATTTTTTTCAGATAATGAAATAATACATACCACTATTTCTGACAGTCGCAATAATTTAATATTATACGTAGTACATAGAAGACGATGTATTGTCAATTAATTGTTTCTATAAAAACACCCACAAAGAAATAGAAATACTTTAATCGATATTAAAACATTTGTATTGAAAACCACTCGAAAAGAACCGAAATATCGCCGTAACACACTGCCAGTGTCTATGCACCGCACAGCCAAGCGAGCAACGTCTGTACACGGCACACCGCAAATGAGAGGAAAAACAGGTAAAGATCCCTTCCGTCCTGAGACGGCTTACCGCGAATGGAAAGGAAAATCCATGCCGTCCAGGTACGGCACCCCGCGTTAGAAGAGAAAGGAAATTGCCGTCGTCAGACGGCATACCACGCTGAAGGGTTAAATTAATCGTAATTTTCTAGATACTAAAATAATTTACCGTATTATTACAGTAATAAATTATCATTTATTGATCTTTTTATTCTGTAAAATACGGATTGCCATTGCCAAACAAACTGGTTCAAAAAAAATCATTAATTTTAAGTATTATAAAACTCTATGTGAAATTATCTTATCAGTATTAGGACTGTCTGTTTTTAGTAATTTGAATGTTGAGTGTTGGTCTGTCTATAAAAATCTCTTGGAACTGTTACTTTATATACTCTATGTGAAATCCTATTAACACCCGTATAGCCGAATTCAAGTGTTGTACGCGCCGCCATCTTACCTTCTCCCGCTTGGCTTCATTTGTAGGGGCAGCGTTACCAATCTAGTTCTATAACAGAGTCGTTGGGAGCAAAAGTGGTGTAAGTCAAAAAACATACTTTCCAGAAAATGACGTGTAAACGAAAAACTGTAAAATAATAATGCTTAGAAATAAACAACCTAAAATATTACTTAAGTGTTAAGGAGATATTCTTTTAACTTACTACAGATATTTTGGACCGAAACATTGTTTATCAATGAAGTAATCAACTGATTTGTTAACTTTAACCACTTTTGCACACACCGTTTCTGAAAACTATGACTTACATTCAAACAATTGGCATGGATAATTATCATCTGAGATAGTACATATAGAGAAAAATAGGGCTTTGTCACGATTTTCAACCAAGTGATCGTGAAATCGTGATATTGCTATTTTTAGATGTGCACATATCACTAAAAGTGATAAAATGTTTTTTTTTTCGAGATGCTTGTTCTTTGATGGGTACAGATAAACAAGAATCTATTTCTTGGGAGCTATAGTTTTGTCTCACCTGCGACATACACCACAATTGCATGCAGCGGTATGAGCAACTGGTCAGCTTCTTCTGCATTGTGCTGGCCTCTAGCTAAGAAATATCGAAGTTTGACTCACACCATTTCAGCCCGTGATGGAACAATGCTCAAACCATCTAGCAGTGCGTCTAACTCAAATCTCCCAAAATTTGACTTACACCACTTTTGCTCTCAACGGCTCGTGTCTGTGGTGTGTCCCAAGAGTAAAACCGGCGTTCGTCATCAGGGTTCCCCGCCCTCTTCCCAACCCTGCCGAGCCAGCAGTCCTGGGCCTTTGCGGCCGCCCCGCCTGTCCGTCGTCCTTCCTTGGGAGATTCCTATCAGGCTGCTCCTCGCGCCGCCCCCGTCCCACGCGAGGGGTTGGGCCGTCTGGAGCGCACGCGTGCCCGCCCGCCCCGACCCCGCCCGGCACGCCAGCCAGCGCACGCCTGCACGCGAGCGCCCGCCCGCGGCTCAGGCCCTCCGCTGCGCCAACCAACGGCTCGGCCAGCAAACAGCAATGGCACACGAATCGACACTTCTAATCAGTGCTTCATTTGTAAAATTGTATGCCCCGGAACGCACCCCAGAATTCATTATTAATTTAATATATTTATAATATAATTTAATAATTATTCCTGAGGTACCGGAACGCCATTCCGTTGCGTTCTGTCAGAAATCATGCCCTGCTTCTAAACATAACTATATCAGATGTCGATATTTGCATTAGAGAAAGCACATTATAATTCTTTCTGAAATTTTGTTTTAAAAATTCTATTTTCTCCTATTAGAATAAGTGGCCCTCCATATAACATCAGAACAAAGACAATAAGGCCTCATTAAATTACCTAAACAAATTGAATGTTTAATCATATTAATAGCAGAAACCTTCAAACAAGATTATTTTATCGTCCGTTATTCTTGAGTTTACAAAATTGGAAATCACATTTCAACCCGTTTCACATGATTTAAAATACAGTAAAGAAGCATCTTTCTCATAAAATGGATTCGATTCATTCAATCGATTTCTCGAGGAAACGTTTTGTATTACGTGAACTTGATCTTCCTTTGGCGCGACAGCCCGCTAAGGCCTTGGCCGACCAGCGGTGACCCATCCTCTCTGCCTTGGGATAAGGGGTTCGCGTGGTTAGCACGAAGACATCCCTTCACCGTATACACTGGTCTTCTTAACCTTAGGGTTAGCTTTCTCGTCGTCGAACAGTAATAGATACTGGGACCCTTGTAAGGAAAGCGCACTGTCATAATTTTGCCCCGGCCGGGAATCGAACCAGGGGTTGCGTCATGGAAAGCGAGCACGCTACCAACGATTCACCATGTGTGGTGCTTGTTGATTTCGTGTATCCTTTTAACCAATCATGCTCAGCTACCAAAGTTGTTATGATATATATAGTAAAATCTGTCGAAACCGGAAACCAGTCTTTACCGAAAAATTTGTCCGTCCCGTGAAGTAAACGGCATTTGACACAGCACAAAACGGAACCTCTCCAACACGGAAACGCAACGGTTTTTCACGTCCTGCGCGGGGAAAAATCTTTATAAAACGGAATTCCTGTGAATTTAATGCAATTGGCAGTGAGACGCGAGATGTTCTAAATGAAATTAAAGCGTCTCCTAGCATGTTTTAAATTCTCTATCCCTGTGACACGTGATTTAGTCGTGGCAGCCGGACATTGAAGCAGAGGAACTTCAGCTGTCAACTTAGGATTCGACCTTGGGGTCACTTCTCTCTCAAGGCGTAGGCCGTAGGGGAATTCTCTCTCCCGACTCTCTGAGCTTGGGAAGGTGCACGGGCACGGCTTCTATTCATGCGTCTCCCTGCCCCGCGTTTAAAACCATAAATCCTCGATACGGCGAGTTGCGGCAAGGCCATGCGAGGGTATCAGAAATCATAGTTATGGGTTGTGACTCATAGTGCGTTGAAAGAGCCAGGAAGCAGTCCGAAGACAGCTGTAAGGTGTGTATTTTTCAACTCAGTAGCTGTCAATGATTAGTGTTTAATATTCATTTATTGGTGATATCTTCCATAAATACATTGTGCTCGTACGTTAACGTATTTTGATAATTATAATAAAGTCATGTAATTTACTACTTTCAGGGTAGAGAACTAAAACAAACTCTCTAAAACGAACTCTCTAAAACAAAAACTATTTTATTAAATGTATTGAAACTTTGTCAATGCACTTGACATCCAAGCACAAAACTGTAGACTGATAATTATTCTAAAAGCATTGTAACTTTGGTAGAAACCAAGACCCTATTTTTACAGATAGAACCTTTTTACTCTCAATATGCATTTTCAAGTTCGAGCAAAAAGGTTCTATCTTTGTTGGTAGGAAAATTTGACTGGTATATTACTTAAATAATTGCAAATATACATGTAACTGTATCATTTATTAAATTTTAAAGAATTCAAAGAAATGTGCTTAAATTTTGGTAAAAATCTTATTTAGAGTACTCAATTTTAATTTCAGGTCATTACTTAGACTTAGCCAACTAGAAGTGGAAAAAGTAACCTATTGTAAATTACTGAATTACACTTATATTTGAAATGATATATTACAAACATATTAAAGTAAAATGTCGCGTAGCCATAATACTATTTTTGTTTTTAAGCAATTCTGTGAAGTAGGTTTGATCCAGAGTTGGCATCCATTTCAACATGTATGCTAAATCGGCTACCTTTTCCTTATTTAAAAACTTCTCTTTCTCCACGTACGTTTGCACAGGCGGATAGATGGAAGAAGAACTTTTCGCCACCCATCTTGTAGAAATGTATGGTCGCACATTTACGGTGGAAAATTGTGAATCAGAATGTTTAATTTTATTCTCTACTTCAGCTAGTCTTTGAGTGAATTTTAATTGCGAAACTTGGAAGAAAGATATTTATTAAAATGAAGATGTTTGCTGCTTTTATGAAAATCCTTAAAATGCATTGTTTTCGTCTGAATAATATTAAGTGGCTTTTTTCTATTTACTGCCAAATGTATCCGCATGAAAGAAATCGGTGACCAGAATTCACTAACTCTCAAAGTTTTCTCTATCTGGTAATGAACATTGTGTACTTCCTGAATACACAAGTGTCCAGCATTAGAGTATTTCAAAACTATGTCATCGATTTGTGGGTGTTTTTTTAGAAAGTCCTTATTGCCAGAGACATCATCTGATTATTGTTTTGGGGTACACTGCTGTCGCTCCACATTATAATATGTTTTACTTTAGGTGAGTTTTGAATTATTTTTTCCAAAATTTGGGAAACGGCATTTGCAATGTGATTTCCAGAATGGCCTGTGTCAATTTCTGTTCAAATTGCGCAATATACATCTTTGGTTGGGAAACATGAACTGTCATGTTACATAAATTTAATTTTCTCCAATGGAAGAAAATACTTGTTTGCTCCCGGAATTCCTATCACATTTTTTAAATGAAAGGGCACTACAATTGTGTGTTCATCTTTGATCTTATGATCTTCCTCTCTTTCCTTTCTCCTGTTTTCCGTGTTATCTAGGTTTTCAGTGTATTTTAATTTTAAATCATTAGAAATATTATTTTCCTACTCGTTAATTCTGTATTCGCATCTGTCCGCTTTTGGCTGAAGGAAATCCAAATTAAATTCTTCATTAAAATATTCCGATATATAGATAATTTTACAAATTGACATCTTTCGTGTACACAACATTCCTTGTAGAGGACGTACGTTTTCGTGATATTTAAGTTGGAGGCGAGGCACTCCTTAGTAGTACTAGGTCTACAATAGTGACAGTTTTAGGGAAAGATTAAAAGTATGCCCTCACTCTGTCTTTCACGTCTTTTGGTTTTTTATTCTTAGTTTTGCTACCTCAATCGTCCAATTTTGGTGTTCCTGTTATTTTATCATTGTGTAAATGTGCATTATTTATCATCGTCTGGCTTATAGAAAGTGTGTTGAGGTAGAACTTCTTACACACAATAATTTCTTTATTTGAAACATAAAACTTGTAAACGAAGGTTTAGAATTTTTTCGAAGGTTTAGAATATTTTCTGTTGGTTTTCTTTTTTTCTGGAAAGGATCTAATGTTCTCAGTATGTAGCTGACTTTTTCAGAATGAGTTTCCAATTTGTAAAACGAAATAAATAATCTCTATTGCTCTTCTGGAATGACATTAGAGTGCAGTTGTGACGACAAAAATTTCCACAATTTGTAGTTTTGTTAAATTGTTAAGCTTGATGACCTTGCCTCTGTAATTTAAATGTTCTAAGCCAGATGATGTTTCTTCGACCCTTGCACTGTTTTCCAATCCTTCTTATTACACGATGCCACAAGATTCCGAAAACTTACAGCCACAACACAGCGAGATATTGAGTTCTTAAAATGGATTGAGTCTACTCGATACATGTGCTCCTAACGAAGGGTTAACAAAACATTTACGTATTAACCGAAAAGAAGTAAAATCGTAATAATCCGGGTTGTAAACAGGATTTACAGGTTACCAATTTTATAATATTATATCAACATGTGAAGTAGAGTACAAATAGTTCGTGTCGCATAACCTATAAATTCGTTGATTTAGCAAGACATTCACTCAGGCGTCGTAAGAAATATCTAAATGCCCAATTTTGTCGAACTATTATAAATTCTGGATGGTTACCAATTAAACCAGATAAAGAATAAATAGCTCGATATTTATAAAAATATGTTTATCTTCTTGCAGAACTGTTTTGCTTTAACACAAACAGTGCTTACAGCACTGTTTTGCCTCGGCGTCTCGTCTTCTTCAGTACTACTTGCCATCGTATTCAGAACAAGAATGCTCAAAAATAACATCTTCAATTTCACTTTCACACGACATTGCAATTAAATCTGCTTCTCAAAAGATCTTACAATTCTTGAACACTTTACCCAGCCAACAAGATAATGTCCACATACATGTAAACAGATTGGTTTGCCCGGTGAAGCAGATAGAACCTTTTTTCCCGAACTTGAACATACGTTTTGCAGATAGAACCATTTTACCTTATCTGTATCTCAGAAACTAAGCTTCGTAGATCAATATAACTTAGAGGTTATGTAAATCTCATCGCTACCATTACAAATATAACATAAAGTCATTTTTGGAAAAAATGTTAGATAGAACCTTTTTACTTTAAGGTCGCGATTTCCCGATCGATTTGGTCCGACTCAAAGCTCTTTAATTTTGAAAAGAATTGTTAAAATTTTGAGGATAATTTACGTGAAGTCCCTGAGCGATTTTCTTTTTTTCTTTAAAATTCTTATAAAAATATATTTAAATACAATTATAAAAATTTATTGGGTTCGCTTTCAATTGGAAATTTTCGAAAATTGAAAACATTCAATATTTTTTAACCTTTTGATTAATAGCATTATTGAAGATAGATTTCTTTGTTCGAATACATGTTTTCAAAATATTAGTAACTTTTGCTTAATTTTGAGTTTCATTGTTGAAAATCATACTTCAATAGCGGCTTCAATTTTTTTCTTTAACTTTTTGTTCGAATAATACTAAATTTTACTGTATAATGTGAGATAAACGCTGTGTGATGGATGTTTTGGCTATTTCGAATTTCACACAAATTACTGTTTTAAAATTTCTCTCACGACGTTAATACTTACATTATGAGTTTTTTAACATTCGCGCATTTTCTAGTAGAAGTCTGTCAAATGATATATCATGTTTATTGGACACCCACAACTCTTTTGTGAAAATCTAATGTATAAAAATCAATGTTTGTTCGTATTTTATGCCCTGCCGTACCGTTCATCCGATTGCGATAAAACTTTGTCAATTAACTGCTTGCATTAGGGAAAAGAATATAGGGATAGTACTCGTACAATGGGAAAGTATGTTTGTGGCACATAGACGCGTGTTGACGATTTTATGCATTTATGCTAACTCAAGAGCCCCTGAAGAGCCCAAGTCACGTTTCAATTCTATATTAGGGGACTGAAAACTTGAAGAAGTGTGAACAATATCTACGATAGAGAGCAGCTGGGAAGAGTGTTAAACAATTTGGAAAGTACAGCCAAGAAAAAAAATTGGAAACTAACTAGTAAGAGAAATTATGTGCCATTCTAAAGCACCACTACTTTCATTTTTATCATATATTTAGTTTTATTTATGTTGCTTTCAGTTTAGTCGGTTTATTGTACTTAAAGAAGAATAGATGATAATTGCCTTTATGCATCTTTTAATCTAAATGTACCCCATCCAGCTAACGGAAACCCGGCAGCCAATAGATGAGTAGCTGAGAAGCTCTGGAGTTCCCCTAAGAAATACTTTCTTATTCTTTTGACATAGGTGCGGAAAGGAAAAAAGCAACTTCTTCACAGAATTAAACGTGAAACCAAACATCTCACCTCCTCGAAATTGAGAAGTCAATGGTTCCACAATCCCTCACTCAGATCACTCGTACTAGCAAAATATATGGATTTTTGTTAGCGTTTATTTTTATTAGCGTTGTCTATCGTTTACTAATTATTTTGTTACACAAAATTTGCAAATTTACTTTGTAATACAAAATTTGGAATTTATCAATTACACTAACAAAGTTTGCAAAATATTTGCAAGTCTTGTGGAAAATAGGAGATCTTAAGTGACGACGCAAGTTAGTAGAATATTACCCTGGTTATTCTTTTTCGCTTCCCAAATGTTCCTGGAAATGAGATGTCTTAATGAATATCTTAAGTTTAACCGTATTGCAGATTGGTCCATCGACGGTGTCACGTGTAGATCGTCGTTAGAATTGGACCACCTGTCAGGGATGACGGACAAACAGAGGCTTCTAGTATTTAACAGTAAAGCCGTGCAACAGAACAAATAGTGTCCAGAGTCTTCCCTGGCACGCAATGCTTCACGGAGGAACTATGTAATGCTAAGCGCCGTACGTGAGAGTGCATGGCAGCTTGTGTGAATTTCTGACCAAGAAGTGAATCGCAAGTTTCAGGAAGCAATTTTTTTTAGAAAAAACTAGGCCTGATTGAATAAAATTCACCCCGAATCTTGAAATATTTTTGTCATTGTGGCTTCTTGACACCTCTATCTCACAATCTCTCTCGTTCTCTCCCTCTCTAGTTCTCTCCCTCTGACGTTCTCTCTCTCTCTGTCATTCTCTCTCTCTCATCTGTCGTCCTACCTCTCTCATCTGTCGTTCTCTCTCTCATCTCTCAGCCACTCTCTCATCTCTCGTTCTCTCTCTCATCTCTCGTTCTCTCTCATCTCTCATTCTCTCTCTCTCATCGTGCGTTCTCTCTCTCATCTCTCGTTCTCTCTCTCTCTCACCCCTCGTTCTCTTTCTTGATCTCTTTATTCTCCTCCCTTTCTGTTTCTTTCTTTCTCTCCCACTCTTAAATTTTGTACGTAAAAAAATTCAAATTTTTAATTAAAACTAATGTAAGAGCGATTAATTTTAATCAAACTTTCCGTTTAGACAATAATTTTTAAAAACATTTCGTATAATTTTTCATTTAAGGAATCCTTTTCTGTGTCCTCGCGCATTACAATTTGTCCATATTATCCAGCAAGACGGTTATATTGAGACAGTTCCACGGATCTGCCCCGTGCGCCGTGTCCCCGTGCGGTACGCCGGGCGTATCTCGCTGCCCTCGCGCCGCGGCCGCGGCCATGATGAACGCCAGGCGCGCTTATCGAGATGGCGGAGGCAGCGGCTGCGGCGGCGGCGCCGGGGTTGCGTAAGTGGTGGAGATAGCGGCCAGTCTTTAACCCGGGACCCCGTCCACAAAAAGCAGCGCACACGCAGCCTCTAGGCGGAGCAGGCGACGAAAGAGCTGGCGGCGGCGGCGGCGGTGGCGGCACAAAGTTCGCGTGCCTGTCGCGATAGCGCCCGCGCATGAGCGCAGCTGGCGGCGGGGGCGGGGGCGGCGGTGGAACCTGTCACCGGCAGCCCAGCTCCGCCGCCTCCGCTCCCGCCCCGCCCCGCCACGCCACGCCCCGCGCTCGCCCGCCCACCCACGCTGCCGCTCTCACCAAAAAAGTCGTAAAAATATCAACAAAAACGCGCGCTGCGATGCGGCGACACCGCCAGCGCCCGACCCTCCTTCCGCCCCCGCCCCCGCACGCCCGCAGGAGGTGGAGCGAACCTGCGACCTCCGGCTACGCTGGGGTTGAAGTCAGACCTACCGCTCCCCGCTCACACTGCATTCAGGAGGAGATTGGGGTTTTTAGAAGAGCGGGTTAGAAGGTCGCGGCGGGGTCACGCGGATAGAGAAGACAGAAGAGGTGGAGGAAATGGAGAGAACCATGCAGACGAGCAAAAAACACACACACGGTGTAGCTTTGGAGAAGGGAAATGTTACGACGCAGACTGTACACATGTAGGAATAAGGAAAGAAATAGAAACCCAAATGAAGACGGGACTTAAGAAAAATGCAATTACAGTTGTGGTGAAGAAAATGGAGAAGAAAAAATAAGGAAACGCGACGAACGATGAAATCTATCTTTAGTCGATGAAGGTCGTAGAAATCGTGGTATCAAGGAAAGCAGTGTATATGCGAGAACAGAGAGGAAAAACAGGATGACAATAGATTGGCGTAGCTTTCGGTAAAGGTAGCGCGGAGGAGCTGTAGAGTGTGAGGGGGGCAGAGGGGGAGGGGTGACGGGCAGCGTTTCTATCGCAGCCTCCCCAAGTCGAGAAGAAAGGCGCGTTCAAAAATGCGACGTTATTTTTATTTTATTTAGTGGCCGCCGACAGCCCTCCTTTCGCCCGCACGCTCTCGTCACAGCCTCCGAAAGTGGAAGGGGGTGGACTTTGTGCGGGCGCTCGCTTTTTATGCGGGAGACGCCGACGCTGAATCAACTGCAGGTCATGCACGACAAAAGGATATACTATAAATACTCCTTCGTGACCCCAAGTCGGGAGGGAAAATTTTAAAATTATTCTGTTACGGTTTAAAAAAATATTTTCACAATGAGATACGAGGTGCGACATGGCCAGAAATGTGTGTATAAACTTCCAGCAAGTTATCTCAATATTTCCATTTAATCTGGTTTATCAACAGTTCTTTTTATCTGGCAGAAAAATAATTTACATTCTTCTTCTAATGTTCAGAATTAAAATTCCACAGAAACACATTTTTTGAGGAATTGTAATTAAGAATTGTAGCCAATAATTCCCTTGTTACAATTTATACCTGCTGAGAAACAAATTTGTGTTTTGAATAAAAATACACGTACATCGTCAAAAATTGATATTTAGTGATCGATCCGGCTAATACAACGGCTCCTTGAATATAAAACTGATATTTTAATTTTATCAATTTTTTTTCAATTTTTTAAAAACTTTCTTTACGGATAGCGTAAGGAACGCTGAAAATAATGGCGTAGGTCCCATTTTAGATGAAATTCCTCATATTTCGAAAACTGCAAAAGTTGAAATTTTTTGCAGTGTCTCTGTACAAAACTCTCCTGAATATAAAGATTTTTTCCCTGATAAAATCCATTGTTTCAAGACAGATATTGAAATAAGATCATGTACAATTTTCATTGCGTAATTTTGCGAAAAATATTTAAAACAATTTTGAGACAGTTATTTTCTCAACAGAGACATCAAATTTTATCTGTAAGTTTTCTTCTCGTATGGATCAAAGAAAGGTATAAAATTTATGTTTGTCCCCATTTTCAGCGATCTCTGGTTTTTGTTATTTAAAAAGAATGCAAAATATTAATATTACAAGAAAAGAACATTAAAGATAGATATTTTTGTCTTAAAGAAAATCTGTTCTAAAAATATCATATTCTTAAAAACAAAAGTCACATAAAATGATATGAATAAACAAGCAGTTTTGGATGATTTTTGCTTAAAGTTAAAACAATTTATTAAAAGATTCTTAAAAGGGCTCCAGACGTTTACTACAATATTTTCCACGGATGGAGCAAATAACGCTAAAAATGGTGCAGTTCTCATTTTCGTTGACCTCTCTGAATTTTTGAAAAATACATAAATTATAAATAATGGCAGAGATTAATTTTTTAAACGTCGGAAAAGATGAGTTTCTTGGAGCGACTGCATGCTGCTATGATAATGCGCATGGGGAATAAACTCGATGGATCTGAGTTCGAATCTGCACGTGGAGAAGACTATTTTGCTGGTATGAAAACACTTTTGCAGGTTCCTGTAATAGCATAATATTGCGCAGCCATTACAAAAAATATAAGAAATTGCATGGTATTGTAGAAATATTATCTTCTCTTATCAATAGATCGACTTGCGTGACTATACATTCAATAGATAGCGAGGAAATTGATTATAGACATATCTTGCAAGTTTTATTTCTTTGAAACGGTGTCTCGGAAATTATTCGTGTTAATGATATTTTCTTTCAAGGGCAAGTTGGGCTATTGAAAGGTTGAATATTTTTGAAGTTTTCAAAGTTCTCAGTTCGCGGGCTCAGAGGTTGTAAAACTATACAAAGGTTCAATTAACGACAAATTAGCAAAAATATTTGTAGTTAAAAGTAATGGGTTGTTGTATTGCGATTGGAATAATGCATCTCACCTCATGAATTGTTTTCCACGCGAGAAAACCTTCACGCCTCTTTCGTGCTCGATATAAATCCTGCGAAATCTCAGAAACTTTTACTGTGCTCTTATCGCTTGGCGTTCTGGAATTTTTTTTTGTTTTATTAATATGATTCTCAAAACAAGTGAGACGGAATACAGATTCAACACAATTAAGAGAAGAATTCAAATGTTATAACATTCAATAAGGAAGCATCATTGTAGACTAAGAAAATGTCAATGTAAGGAAACTAAAGTCACGTTATAAATAATTTCAAAGAGATGTAGAAGTATTTTTGTAGTAAAGTAACTTTTAATACTTAACCATTTTTCATCGAATATATTTCGAAGGAACTTGGCTGACTTCCATTCATTATCTGCCCTACATTGAACTCTTACGGTATCAGTGGTGATTGAGGAGGCGGATATGTTTGCTTTCCAACTTTTCATTTTTTTAAATGTATTTACCTTCTGTTCGGGATAATATGCCTTTCGGGGTTTTTAAAATACATGTTATGTATTTACATAATTCTAGCCTTCTGTCTAACAGTATTTGAGGATGTCCACACAACTACCGCGTAAAAAAGGCCGCATAGCAGTAATTTAGAAGTGATTATTTTTAACGTTTTTATTTAATGTTTTCGGCAGCGGAACTAGTTAATGAGATGAGTGGATTGATTGTAATTTTTGGTGGTTTCAGGGATTCGTCTGGTTATCTCGAGATAACGTGTTTTGAAATGGTAGCATTTTTGCCTAGATTAAATATGTGTGCGCCTGTACAAGACGTAAGATGAATGAAGCATTTATTTGCTTATCTGTTGTATTTATTCGTTAATGCAAGGCACTTTTAAGTTTTGTGAAATTGCTGGTTTGAAATAAACCACGGAACGTGTACGGTTTTCTGAAGTTTTATTTTGAACAAGTTCGAGTTTTTCAGATTTCTGTTTGCTATATTATTCCAAATTTGTCACGCTTAAGTTAGTGAGGGACATATTATGATTTTAAAGATAGATAATGCGCACAGACTAATAGATGACTTGTTGGTTATTAAGGAATATAGTTTTTGAATATGTTTTGTTAGTTACTTCTTGAATCTGATTTTTTCGAGTTAATTTTTGATGTGATGTTGGCCGCCACGGTCACTGAGGCCAACATCACTGCCGCCAGCGCTGCCGCTTCGGGTTGATACAAGCTATTATTTTTATTTAGAATTAAATCGTCATAGACATCATGTTCAAGAATACTCTGCACTGAAAAGCAGAAAAATATTTTTAATTAAATTATTAAATGTTAAAAAAATGTTTTTCACGCTTCGTTTGGTTAAGAGTTTTCAAGTGATAACTGAAGTGGAAGTAAAACCAAAATTGCAGCATTATAATATTTCGTAATCTTTACCAATATTAAGAGAAAATTCGTGCTGTTGTAACATCACTGTTTTATTAACTTGTGTACTGATAATTCTCTTTAATGCTAATCTCAAGAAAATTCTTCTGATTGATTACCCTATTATTTCGGTGAGCGATCACAAACAAAGATAATAAAATTCATTTTAAAACAATAATTCTGGAAATGGACTGCAAAGAAGTGATGATTTGTCTTTCCATGTCTACCCGAACTCCGATTACAAGGGTCCACTTTGTCGCTGGATGAAAGAATTCGACTGCCAAAGGGTATTTTTCTCGTTCCACAACTTGAGGATTATGTCTTACTAAGAGCGAGAAGAACAACGTCTCCTGGGCCAAAAGAACGTCGCTGTGCGCATTTCTCTTGTAAAACTGCGCCTATCTCCCGTTATCTTCTGTGGCCTAATGCTTTTCAGTCCTATAGATTGTGGAAGGTTCCCTCGAAACTTGCAGCAATAAAAGTGAGACGCCTATATCTTTAACTCGGACTGGCTCCGCCAGCGTGGTTTTCGCGGTTAGTTTTTAACTTTGGCGTAAATATCTCGCTCTTTTATGTTTTTGCAGATAAAAGCGACGGCGGGGGGGGCGGGGCTGGATGCGTTTAGCCGCGGGGCATTACGTTCGTTAATTGAGGTTTTTGTAAGTGAGCCTGTAAGGTGTAATAAAGATTGACTATGTAATTATGGAGCAGATAAGAGTGGCGGGATTACGGGGCATTAGTGCGAGGAGGCGCCGCGGGCGGCGCTAACTACTGCAGCGGCGCTTCCGTCCCATTGGAGAGCGAAGACGCGCGCAGCGGGCGGCGAAGAGCGAGACGGGACGCGAGGAGCCCCGGGAGGTCGCTCTCCCCCTCCACCGACTCCGTTCCAAACGCAGCTGTACTACGATTTTTCTAACTTTGCCCCTCAAGGCCCGTCATCACGATGGAACACGTCACGGCATTTCCCGACGTTCAGAGTCGTGTCGCCAGATCCCGCATGATCGCGACCGTATCAAGCAGTGTTTACGAAGCTGTCTGTGCATTCCGCCTTTCAGCGGCATGACGGAGAAAGACGCGAAATGGCGTGTGATATTCCATCGTGGCCATGGGGGCTACAAAATGACCCTGACTCTCTTTTACGAGTTAGTTCCGTATTCTTTTAAACTGACGTGGTATTTGTTTCCTCTCATCTTCTTTGCTGGCATCTATCGGCGCCTAAAAGACCTACCAGGAGTTTCCGTTGAAACTACTGTTCCCTTGTGAACAACTCCCAGCGAAAAGCTCCCTCGTGCTCTCCTAACATTACGTCGAGGTGCCGCTTACTTCCATCTCAGCCCCGTACCTACGTCCGTGGAAGCTCGTGTTATTATTCTGGTTGTAGGAAGCCAGACTCTGAATTTCAAAGACTGCACATCTCACACTTAAGCGGTAGGAGCAAGGGACTGTTAAAGCATAAGGATATTGGTGAGATGCAGGAGGGACTGGGAAATCTCCAAAACTGCAAGCAAATCAAAATGCTAGGGCCTCAAGCGGGTTTCGAACTCACAACTTCCCGCGTACTTGCTCACACCGACCTCAAATGCCTATGATATCAGGCCGTCTGGATTTACCTGCCTATATGTGTCTTACACAAAATAACAAAAATAACAGAAATGGAAGTAATAAAAGCAACGGAAACAATAATAATTGTCATGATAATACAAGTTATGAATTTCTAGTAGATCAGCTACCCTTTTTCAAAACTCGTTTCATCAAAGTGCTTGAAACAGCACATAATGTGCATATCTAGTATCTTGTAATACATTATAAATTAAATTGAACTTTTGGTGCACACCTAGCTACAACGAACCGTGAGATAATGAACCCCATTTACCTCAATGACTTTAAATATTTAAGCCGTTCAGAGCAAAAGTGGTGAAAGTCAAAATTTTGGAAGGTTTGAGTTGGAGGCACTGACAGGTGGTCTTAACATTGTTCTATCATGGGCTAAAATTGTGAGTCGAACTTCAATGTTTCTTCGCTAGAGGGGAGCACAATGCAGAAGTAGCCAACAAGGTGTTCATATCTCTGCAGGCGATTGTGAAAGTCACAGATGGTTCGAAATAACAGCTTCCAGAGGCTTCCTTATTTATCAGTACCCATCACAAAAATATTTAATCGCTTTGAGAGAGACACATGCACAGGTCAAAATTGGAACAAAACCTTACTCTCAATTGAATCGTGACAAAGCCAATTATTTCAACATTATTGACTACTAATTTGTTGTAGCAGGGCAATCATTTATGAAAAATGATTCATGTTTTGAAAACATAGAGAAACTCGGTGAAAATAAAAATCATTATGTTCCCTCTGACTGGTATAATGACATCCGTTCAGTTTGAAACAGGAGTAGTACGTGAAATAACCCTACCATATTTTAAGTCTACTTTCCTGCTTGAAAAGGAATTTTTGGGAAATATAAGTAAGGTGGGAGCCACAGCAAATTGGCTGCAAATACAGTGGATGCGGCTCCTTAGATACGAACCTATCTGTAGCATGTAAATGTAGCAAAAACAGACATGATAGAACTTCTGCAATACAAAACTTCAGTGCATCAGAATTATTTCAACTCACTAAAAATATTCCTATGATGAAGATATGGGATCGTTAGAACACGTTCAAGATGAGGAGGAGTCTGCTCCCTCAACTAACTTGTCAACAAAGTGAGCACTGCTGACTTACTTTCACTCAAATGCTTACTAGTGTTCAATGTAAAACTTGTAATAATATAAATAAATATCTATTTAATTTTTTGCGATATTAACTACTTATAATTGACATTGTGTAAAATATCAAAATATAGTGTACATTGTTTTTTTATGTTTTGCTTACATTTCACTCTATTTCCTATCAAATTACTATCGCAGACGCAAATTATGCATGCCAATTATTTGAATGTAAGTCATAATTTTCAGAAAGGGTGTATGTAAAAGTGCTATACGTCAACAAATTAGTTAATTACTTAAAAAGTACTGTTTTAGTCCAAAATATCTGCAGTAAGTTAAACAAATGTCTCCTTGAAACGCACATAACACTTTAAATTATTAATTTCTAACCATTATAGTTTCACAGTGTTTTTCGATTACAAATCATTTTCCGGAAAGTATTTTTTTTACTTACACAAATTTTGCTCTCAAAGGCTCATTTATTGCCATGTAAATAATGCACTGATGTTTGTTTAGCTTTAAAATTCTGAACATTTCATTCATTAATGAAGAATCGAAAATTGAAGACTCCTAGTCCAACGGAATAGTCGAAATGGGAAAGTATTGTCAGTGACCAAGATCACAGGCTTGTGAGGCTTTATATCTAACCGAACGTATGGTATTAGGACATTGAAAGTGTAACAAAAACCTTTGCGAAGAACATTATTGAAAACGCTCAGAATAGCACAAACAGTGAACTGGTAATACAACTTGGCATCCAGGTTAGTATCCAGGTGCAACCCCCTCCAGTTTCGAGGTGGGCTCTTTCGAGTATGAAAGGGCGGCTCTCTCGAGAATTGAGGTACGGCTCCCTCCAGTATCGAGGTTCCACTCCTTCGAGTATAGAGGTGTAGATCGCTCGAGTATCGAGGTGCGGCTCCTTCAAGTATCGGCGTGCGTCTCCCTCAAGTATCGAGGTGCAGCTCACTCAAGTATCGAGGTGCAGCTCACTCGAGTATCGAGTGTAGCTCCCTCGAGTGTCGATGTGGCGGTGTTCAGGGCCTCCGCCGCGAGCGGCGCAGTGGACGGTGTCTGCAGCCTTCGCCGGCCACACACGAGGGGCGGCGGCCGCAGGGCGTTGGGCAACGCTGGCAGTCGGAGGCGAGATGAAAGTCCAGTAGGCGCCGGTAGCACGTGAGAGGGCGTAGACCTTCGACACGAGAATTCTGCCGCTCCGCCGCCGGCCTTCAGGAGGGGCGGTGTAACGTCTCAACACTGAGAGTCGCATTCCGTCATTGACATCCCATCGATCGCTTCATACGAGAAACTAGTGAACCAGGCAGTGCTTTGCTATTGAAAATGTATTGCACTCACACGCTACTGATCACGTGATTGTTAATCCGGTTTTGCGCTTACGGTCGTCAAGAATTTTAATGGATGAAAGATTTTCCCGCAAGTATGGTTTTTTTCTATATCCTGGTTTGGACATGGTTGTCAATATCTTGTTGTTGAAACGGTCTTCCTCGAGTTTGGGCTTGCCCCTTTGCTGCGACACTGTCTTCTCGGAGATAAAGTTCAAGTAATAATTCCGGCCGATATTTTAAAATTGCAGATGCAGAATATGTAGCGAAGACGTGCTTAATAAGTATTCTTTGCGCAGATGGAAGAAATAAGTTGACAATTTTTTATCGCAATCGGATGAACGGTACGGCAGTGCACAAAATACAAACAAACAAATATAGGTTTTTATATATTAAATGATAGTCTCTCTCTCAACAACAATCGCAGGACTTCCGTCTTACAGGTTCATAAATTGTATTAACTTCTCCAATAATAGTAATAGTCTTCATTAATGATTATTTCAGGCTGAAAGGCCTTGGTCCAATTGGCAAGAAAGTTAAAAATAAATGCAAACGTGACCAGCGATCATATAGTGGTTGAGAAGCCGAGGAATAGGAAATGATGGCAAACCATGATGTTAGCGCGTGGATCGTAAAGGGATAAAGGTTGAAACATCAAACGAGAACAGATTCAGATTTCACAACGCAAGTATTCTGAGGGACTTAGAGACTAGACAGAAATATTCAATCAGAAATTGGCGGAAATACAAGGTTTGTGAACTGTTCCGTATTGTGAACTCGAGATGTTCACACGTACTTTGTTTCGGGGGTAATGCGGGAGATTTCACTCTGTTAACTATTACAATTCGAGCAAGCACATTTCGCATTGACCGACACTTGTCGCACATACGCTCTTGTGTCATGTGACGGCCGGAAACGTATAGAGGCAATCGAGATACGTGTAAGATTAAATCGCGTTATCGAGTTTTGCATCGACATCATATTCACCATTCGGGCCTGATGGCTGATGGCTGAACTGTGCTTGGAAGACGGCATTTCCACACCGCGAACATGCTCTTGATTAATTGCTGCGGAGAAACGTCCAGCTTGCAACGCGCCATCGACGTAGATGGCTCCATAAGTTGCGTTCCGGTCTATTCCCGAAGGGAAATGTCAACGGCAAGGTATAGACTCAATTGTCTAAGCCATTGCCAACAAATGATGCACTTTTAAATTAGAATGGCAATCGGCCATAATTAGCCGACGATAACGCATCAATCTAGAACTATAAAACCTATGTTAACTCATTTATTTCACATTATTAGTGTTTTTTTTAATAAACTGGCATTGTCACTTTGGCAATGCAATTGCCATCCACATGCGTGTATAATTTATAATCTAGATTTTGCATCACACCCCGACCCAGCACCATCCAATCTCTCTCAGTTCTCTAGAATCGGCGTTATTTCTGGCAACGCCAGCACCATACATTGCGTCCAACACACTCCCCTATGTGCTTTGGCTCTGTCCCTTTTATACATATTCTTCTATGACTACGGGTCATTATTCAAAATTGGCGGCCCAACGAGCATACGGATCATTGCAATATAAAACAACATATAAAAATGTAAACAATTTAGAAATACAAATGAAAGGCATATGGTTCATATATTACAAATAATGGGTACATGAAATATTATTTTGTCGAAAAATTGAAATATTGTTGATATATCATAATTTTACTGTATATTTCTAAATAAATCTCAAAGAGTGAGTTTCAAACCAGGTTTTTTTAAGTTTCATTTTTATCCTTGGTTGGTCTTGTTGCCTTTCAAGGTTCTGAATAGTACTGTATAAAGACTTTTCAGATACTTTAAAAATCATTTCTAGAAAATATTGAGTTTCACAGACTATAAAAATAACAGCAATTTTGTGGGCACTATAAAATTAAGCAATTGATCTTACCCCGTTTTTAAAGTACAGAACACTCAAATTATTTTTTAAAGCACTAATTAACAAAAATATTACAATTTTTATAACCATATTCTAGTAAATTACACAATATTCTTATATTTTACATCCCATTTAGTTTGAACTTCTTGAAATATATTTTTGAAACAAACCAACTAAGTCCAACCTCTCCAGAAGAATGAAAAATTTTTATTACGTTAACGTTAGTTACAACGAATATAATATTCACGTGTATTAAAATAAAAACACGACGTGGTACATTACGTTTTACCATTTTATTTAATAAGAACTACAATCATCAAAATATTTTCGTAAACTTTGCACTCATTTCTTTCGTAATTTGTATAGTAATTTGACTTCCGATGTACATGCACATCTATGAAGATAACAGCATTCAAATAAGATAGGAACTTCGTCTTTCCACTTAAAAATCTACGTTATTCAAGCACAACACAACAAAAATATATCTCTGATGAAATATATTACTAAAACCTCCCTTTTAACCAATTTCGATCATTCGTCCCTTGGGAACAGTATTGCTAATTTAAATTAAAATTACTCGTGTATCCAGTGGTGAACGAACGCTTCTCTATGCGGAGGGGCACATGAACGACGATTTGATTTCTGCCCATTGCAGAGAATTTGCATTTTAAATCTTTGGAAAGTAACGAACCCTCCTCAACTTGCATAAGTAAACCGTTAACGTTGATTGTTAACATAATCTCCTACAAGATTTTAAAGTAAAATTCTTCGCGTTTGTAATTCTCCGCTGCCGCCGCCGCCGCGTCGTCGTCTCGCGGCGCGTCCTCTGTTCATCGTCCGAGCGCCCGAGACGGCGAGTGGCCTCGCGTCCTTGTCTCCATCTTATCGAATTAGGACGTCACGGGGCGTCAGGCGCTAATCCGGGCGGGGATTGGTCGCGGCCGAGGATGCAGCCTCTTACCCCCCCGCGCAGGCTTCCTGTGCCCTTCACCCCTTTCCCGCCCGCTGGCATTAGGTGCCCCGCCTCACACGTTTCAGTCCAGTTCATTCATTTAATTTCCACGGCTTTTACCTTGATTGTGTTCCGCCCCCGGCGTACGGCGCCACCGTCGCCGCCGCGCCAGAGCTGCCGCCTACCGCCAGTCACCTTAATAACTGCCTCGCGCGGCCGTGGGGGGGGGCGTGGAGTGCGGGCAGCGCGGCGGGGAGCGTGGCGGGGAAGGGGCAGAAAGTGGGCTAGGGAACGAGGCGGGCCGTGTGGGATGGAGTGTGGTAGGGAGAGGCGGGGGGGGGTTAAGGAGGAACGGGGAGGAGACAGAAAGCGGACTACGAAACGAGGTGGGGCCGGGTGGGATGGGGTGCAGCGGGGAGAGGCCGAGAGGTTTGAGGAGGGACGAGGGAGGGAGCAGAAAGCGGGCTCGGAAATGGGGTGGGGTAGGTTGGGGTAAGGGAAGGGGCAGGATGGGGTAAGGAGGGGCTGGGGCAGGGCGCGGTGAGCGGGGCGGAGACACGAGAACTGAGACGGGGAGGGGGCAGAGAGAAGATGATGAAATGAGGAAGGGTGCGGAGGGGAGGGGCGGGGAGGGGAGGACGGAGAAGTGAAATGTCGGGGATGTGAAGTGGTGGGGAGGACATGGGAAGGGAGGGGTACGGGGAGGAAGCGACACGGGGAGTGGGGCGAGGACTGAGGCGGGGAGGGAGCAAAGAGCGAGCTAGGGAGCTGGGAGGGTGGAAGGGGCGGGGAGTAGCGGGTAGGGTTGGAAGCGGGCTGGGAAAGGGGGCGAGGAGAGGTGGGGAGTGGGGCGAGGACCGAGACGAGAAGGGGGCGGGGCCTAGCCGGCTTGTTGTGCTGAGTATGCAGATTTCCCGCGCTCCCAACCAGGGAAGTGCGGAGGTGGGATTTCACAACCACGGTGCAAAATGAGGGAAATTTCGCGGAGACTTAAAAAAGTCGGCGAAATGCTGCGTTATTAAATTAAGGGGTTTTACAGAGAGTTGATGAAAGATTGGGATCGAGTTGTGATATTGCTAGAGAAATAGCAAATGAGGTACATCATTTCTTTCTTTGTGACTGAAAGTATTTACGTCCAGTATCTAATAGCACTATGTGTACTAAATGTTATTCCCTTTCATGTTTTCCAGAGGATCTATTTTAAAACATGATGCATTTAGGAAGGTAACCAAATCAATGTAACATGTGATCATGCAACCCGTAATATCAAATCATAATGTTTCTGTCCGATGGACTTAAATGAACATATTTTATGAGCAACTTTCTGATCAGTGCAAATATTATACAAAGAATCGTTTAGAATCCTGAAAACTACGGACGATTAAAAATAAACATTTAGTTTGCAGTTTAATTCGTTGCACGAAACAATGAAACATTTTCGCTTCATTTCCATGAACCTCATTCTTTAATAATTATCCAACAAAACTCTCATAAAGGTATATGTAAGTTAGTGATTTATCTCTAAATAAGGTGGGAGTGTGGAGTAAGATAAGAACATATTAAAGAGAAAATATAAGTATATAATAAAATAATGAAAATGAATCTTCGCAATATCATGGGTTAATTTTCTCGCGTTGGAAAGATTCTTGAATGTTTATCCTCAGGTAAACTGGATTCTACAAATGCGTTTATTTGAAAATTGATCAGAGTCAGTTTACTTAATTGGTATGAACTCTCTTAAAAAACGCATTAAAACAGCCTTCAAAGTTGGACCACAAACTTCACGAACTGGTGGAGCATGATCTTGAAATTTCATCGATTGCTGATTTCGTCTGCATGTAAAAATAGAATTAGGTGAATATTCCCATAGCAAAAGAGAAAAAACGTCGGAATTTATCGAGTTTCCTCAACCCAGCTCGACCTCGTCACCTAACGAGTTCGTAATTAAAATCCACATTTAACATTTTTACTTCGCTGTCACAAAACGTTGTGAGTTTCCTGTTGGCATGTTATCCTAACGAGCTGGTGGTAGAGGCTGTACGAATGATACCTTCTAAAGAGAAAGACAGAGAGCGAAAAGTAACGATGAAGTCCGTTGGAACGCTGGTCGTGGTGGCGTCCTCATGATGGTGGCGACATTAAAGGGAATGGAGCTAGAAAAGGCAAATCAGAAGATAAAATTATGGTATCAAGGATGCATGAATAATTACAAAGTAATATACGCTGTACAATAAATATGTTGTAGTGAATAGATGGAAGGATGAAAGTAATGAACTCGGAATACCGAGAAGTTGGCACCAGAGGAATAATAGTGGAGTCAAAATCATTAGCATGGAAGTATATAATAACAAAAAGCAAACTAACAGGTCATCAAATGGAGAGGAAAAAAATCACAGTCTGCATTGATGAAAGAAGGTTATAAATGAAAACGCAGAGACAAAAATAAATGAGGGAGAGGGTAGTGAAGAAAAATGAGGAGAAGAGACAAGAGAATGCAATCATAGAATCAGTTATACAAATGCGCTCTCCCAAGCGGACTGGCGCAGAGGAGAGGGAGAGAGAGGGGGGGTAGCGAGAGACAAGGGCGCGCTAGTCGACGCCTCTCCGAAGCAGCCGAGCTTCACATGTCGGTGGCGCGGGATGCCTAATCCGCAGCCGGCACCGCTGCGCGCGCAGCCTAGCGAGAGAGTTCGGAAACAGCGTGCGTTAGAGCGCGCCAGTATCGCAGGGCACTAATCTACTTTAACAACTACTCCAAGGAACTCCACCTCGGCTTTAATTCATCTCGAAATTTCAGCCGTAAACAGCGGCAAACGGGCGGCGGCGGCGGCGGCGGCGGAGGCAGCGGGTGCGCGCATGCGCACACGGTCGCTTTTTGAAGCCGGGACGCCAGAGACGTAATATGTCAGAGCTACTGGTGCATATAATTACTATGAAATTATACGCCCGGTCGTGAGTGGAAAGTTACCCCGGCGGCGGGGGAAGGAATGCGCGCAACGCTCCCTGGCGCGCCCCTCCCGCCCCTCCCCCTTCTTTCCCCCACCACCCTCCCCCTTCTTTCCCCCACCACCCTCCCCTTCCGCTCCTCCGCCGCCGCAGCGCTCCACGTTATATGAATCGCGTTTGCAGCAATTGTTAGGCGGGGAACTACCTGCCTGCGTAATGACAGTTTTCTAGGTTCCTCTTCCACCGCTCCTCTCCTTTCTTCCTTACGTTTTTTCTCTACGTTATCAACAATTATTTTCCTTCGCATTATATTATTTCTTATCTCAGCTATTTCCTGATCTTTTTACTTATTTTCTTCGCAGTTAATGATATTAATCGAACAACCCAGTTTTTTTGTGTATTTTATTGTTATTTACAAGTTCGGTCGGACTTCATAATGTTGTTTCTCTCTCATTCTCCTCCATATCCTTTTTCTTCACCTTTCATCATATGTTTATTTAAAAGAAGCCTTTCCCAACAAAAATGTATTCATGCAACGAAAAAGACGGCTTCAATTTTTTGAAAAACTTTTTCAAGGGGCAGAGTAACACAATGCACTAAAACACATGTCTTAAGCGCCATTTTGTTAACATTTAGATTTTTACTTTCTCGCTTACTGTTTACAGAGTGCAGATAAAGCATTGTATTGCTTCGGGGAATATGACGAATTTTCGACATTACTCTTTCTGTGGATATATTTTTTTCTATTTGTAATATTTTTTTCCTCTGGCATATTGTGTAGTCACAATCCAATTCGGTGGGTACTTGATCCAAAAAACTTGAATTACAGCAAAATGTCTGTTTCTCTGTCAGTGAACAACACTAGAATCTGTGCAGAATTCTCACCAAAACTGATATTTCTTTCGATCTGACTGATATTGCGGCTCCTGGAATTTGAAACATTTTGATTTTGGTGGGTACTTCATGTGAAGTCCCAACAACGTTTAAAAATCCTTCTCAGAAATCAACCCAAATATTTCTCTAAATGTTTTCCTGCTAGAGCAAAAAACGCTTAAAGAAGTGGCGTATTTCACATTTCCGTCGAACTTTCTGAAATTTTGAAAACTGCAATCGTTTATGTTTTCGGCGTCTTCCTGCAACCACAATGAACAAGTTTTTTTCTTAATGAAATCAGTTTATCAAAAACACATAAGGTAAGATTGTGTCCAATTGCAGGTCTCATTTTCAGCGAAAACTATATTTTCGGAAATTTCAAGCAAAACATTAACAGTGCGAAAGTACAATACTGATGAAATATTTATTTTGTTAAAATTTATTCTATAAAATCAGTTCTCTAAGAAATGTAATTTACAATTTTTTATAAAATATGAGTGAATTAGCTTAATTTTCCAAGTCTTCGAATCTGGAAATTTGAATTTCCCCCGCTCTATTTGTCAGTCTTTCACGAAAAATCAGAATGCAATATGCCAATGAGAACCCCCGATCCGACACACCAGTTTGAAATTCTGAGAATTCCATCTCATATTTCAGCTGTATGAAATGCAGTTTTAATCGTCAAATTTGTGCTTATATATTAGCTTTAAAAGAATTAATTTTTCCACATAATGCTCTATGAATAATCCTTGTAATAAGTGTTTTGCATTCCAGCATTACAAACATTTTCTGTTGCAAGAAATCGTTCGTAATCGGGCGTTTTACAACACAAATAATGAATTAGATGAACGAGTGATGGCGTCATCACACATTCAGCCAATCGCAGCGAGAGAATCAGGGGAGGTAGATGTAAACAGAACAGCCGACCACCGTTTTCTCTCACGCATGTCAAATACCCGAGAAATCACAGGAAAATTTTTTCGCAAAATTAGACTCAATTATCTTATAAATTTATAATGCTGCCGTACAAAAATCTAGTTGAATGTGGCGTTGCCGACGCTGTAAACTGCTTTAAAACTATACTCATGTGTTGAAAATTTCTTTCATACTTCATGTCTTTCATGCGTAGCTTGTATATTCTTAGAGTATCTGGCATTGGACTTATAAATGAATCGTAGTAGCTGTTAATGTTATACTCCCGTTCAAAAATTCCCAACACTCGATGGCCTTGTGTATTAACTCCAAACGGGATGTGAACTGGTAATATTGCAAATTCAAAATTGTAATCGCTGTAAATACTTATAGGTATGATGCGACAGCACAGCTATATTTTTTACGTTTTGTTTTCTAATATGAACATAAGTGATCACCTGTAAGCTGTTGTTCTGCGTTATTCTCTAATGCTAATATAAGATCATTCTCAATTAATTCGGAAAATTCTGTCGCAAAAACGTCTACAATGTATTTCGTATTCACTTCACGTTCATCAAATTTAATGCTCCAAGACGTTGCAAGTTCTACTTCACACTTCACTACAACTAAAATACTTCAGAATTTACAACACATTCTGCTGGGCGATTATCATTTAGTTTTTCGTCGTTTGTCGAAAATCAGTGTTCCCATCCTCATGGAAGAAAATTATGGTGTCGCGGACTGAAAATAACAACGGAGTAATGGGGTTTAATCAACGCCACCTGCATAGATCTATTTAGATGGTGTTACTTTAATTCCCGCCATGCTCACAAAGATCGTACATCCAAAACATGAAAAAACACTTTTTTGACAATTTATTTGAATTTAATGGTCGGATTGGAAAATAAATTTTCAGTTCCCCAACAGGGGACCGAGATGCGTTCAATGACACCTCATAAGTCTGGAATGATGCACGGGAAGTGGTCTAGCCGTGAGGCACGGAAATCTCCATACACGCACGGTATAGGGGTTTATTAAAGTACTATATAGGAATAGCGTGTGCAAGTCGTTTATAATGTCGCTTTATTGCAATCGTACGAATTTGAAAACTTGCTCCTGACATCGCTCGTTTTCAAAACATGTACTCATGCAATAAAACTTAACATTATAAACTAATTGCATAAATTACTATTACAACTGATGACAGATGTTTTAATGTAGACACAGGTCGCGGTATTTTATAATACAGTAAAACCTCGTTAGCACTAACTCGCATAACACGAATTTCGCCATAATACGAACAAGGTTTCGGTCCAGGCAAGGGATTACGGCAAATGGGACATTTATAGTACTCGGATAACTCGAATTTTTATGACAGGAACTCCGATTTTTTCGGTTCCTTGGAATTCGTGTTAACGAGTGTTTACTGTCTTACATAATCGTTATTAAATGCAAGAAAGTATGTGCTGTTATAGCACCCATAATTTGAAAAATATGCATATTAGGTATTTTTGTTCTAGGTGTCTCAATATGTTAATATTTACACTAAAGGTAATAATTATTATTCAATGGGTTTGTGATCCCCATTTCTTGAAAATATCTCTTATAAAGTTTCTCGGTTGGCTCCTCGGTTGGATCTCGGTGGCCGAGATCGGTGAGTCAGTAGTGCCGTAGTTACCTCGGACCGTGAGGTCCCCGGTTCGAGACCCGCCTCGCACATGGTTATAAGTGTTCGTCCTTTAACCCCCTATCATCACCATATCGTTTCATCCTCGTACCCTAACGTTAAACCCAATAGTGATCGCTAATGACCTAGCAGTTGACAAGACCTTAAAAAATAACAAAAAAAATAGTTTCTCGATTTAAAGTGTGTATATTCCACCCTCAGTCAACAGGTGACCCCCCCCCCGCGCACGTATCGATTTCAATTGTTTCAATTACGACTCAAAATGACAAATGTTTGTAACTCCGTCTAGCATCCTAAAATGTTGTATTAGAAGTACGGATATAAAGTAGTGCAAGCATTTGCACGTTCAATTGAGAGCAAGTGGTTGTTTTTGAGGTTACTGCGTGAAACTAAGCGCCAGGCTCACCGTGGATCATCCGCGCCAGTAATTGTTTTTAGTATTTCAATATTTAGTTTAATCCATCCGCACTTATCTAAACAGGGAAAC
This sequence comes from Acheta domesticus, assembly GCA_031308135.1. NCBI lineage: Eukaryota > Metazoa > Arthropoda > Insecta > Orthoptera > Gryllidae > Acheta > Acheta domesticus. Next base: position 70,733,487 of record JAHLJT010002406.1, on the reverse strand, counting down.
AATCCTTAAATAATCCTTGTTTGTTATTATTGAAACTGGATAAGTGTTCTTCAGATTTCTCTCTCCTCTTCTGCAGGAATACCCCAGGTGCTCTTCGTGTTTATTCCTTTCCTTTGTTGTCTTTTTAAATAATAGGCTTTTCCTTGCCTCAGGAAAAAGTGTAATATGTGCTAACCAATTTACACAAGGCAAACACTAGTATTACAGCTTTAACGTTTGGATTCATAGGATACGTGACACAGGATAAGAGCAAAGCATGGTAGGTCAAACCAGTCCTGTTTATTATAAGTATTGTTCATTACCTATTTGTATTGTTCATTGCCCATTTATCAATACCCACGTGCACAAAGCACACGCATTCTTGCCAATATTGCAGCACGAGTGAATAGAACTGAAGTGATTCCCTGGCCCTGGGCACGAGGAACGTGCGAAGGTTGTTGTACTTCATACAAGTGCGCGCGTGGTAGAGGGTATTTTTTGTATTTTATCTCTCACAAACCTTTCGGTGCACGGAGCTCGGATTTTGCGACTTAACACTTAGTGGGCCTTAGAGGCCCGGTCAGCATAAAACACTAATTTGGAGCCAGAATGAAAAAGTAATGTATGGAATGATATTTATTATTAAATGAACTTGTATTTTAAACTTTTAATACATAAGAGGGCATTTTACACATTTTATTGTTAACTATAGCACAGAATATTTTTAATATTCTGGTGAATCTTTGTTTTAACACATGAATCACTGTGATTTTCTTTTTTGTCTTTTTCGAAGAGGCATAAATAGCAACTGGAAAAAAGGGACAATCTGAATAGAAAGAATTTATAAGAATTTTACCACGATATTAACATTTGTAAATATTCCCCTGACCTCTAGTTTCTTTGGAAATGATCAAAAGAACTTCCAAACTTGTGTTCCTGTGAATCTCGCAGACGTGCAGACCATTTAAGGTTCTTTTGAGGATATTACGATTTCTGACTCATGTTTTCATATTAGCACGGGAAAATTCTTCTGCCAGCTGCATATACTCCTTTCCCAATGACCTAAGTCTTGAATCAATTTTGTAAAGATTACTTACGCATTTAAAGTACCAACTTCAAACTTGTTGTAAAATTCATTGGTCATTGATGAGTATGCCTTCATGAAGTGTAATTGCCGACTTTTTTATCCGTGAGGTCAACTGTAATCTCTTTGTTTTGAAATATGCAAGAATAATTATTGATTTTGTCATTACATGCTCTTGTTTCTATTGTATTGTGATAAGAAGATAAAGTTATAACCATCAGTGAATAATAACTGTACCACATTGTTTACCATTTCGATTCAAAATCGTTTGCAAAAGGTTCATCTTTCATTTTTTCACACGGTATATTTTGCCATTTTGCGTAAATCCCTTCCTAGAATCCCAACACAAAAACTCTTCATTACATATTTATGTGGTAATGAATTATATCTCTTATCTAGTAAATAATGAAGTCTGGAATGATAAGAAATAAATTCTAACAACATAAATGTGTTTCTTATGTGTTAAAAGATACGTTACGGGAAAATAGACTACCGGGCCTCGGAGGCCCACATAGTAGAAAGCACGACTACTTTCAGAAAAGTTGAAATAATGAGAAAATTTAATGGCTCACTGGACCATGCTTTGCCATAAGTAAAGACACATAATAACCGAGGGTAACATGAAAGGAGACCCCTGTAATGGTAATGGAAAAACTATTTACAGCATTAAGAAATACGGTCGGATCTCGGCTTTAATATTGTACCCAATTATTTACAGAGTGTTTATTATTTACAAAAAATTGAATATATTTGCTCAGACAAAAAAATTAAGCGAGAAATAAAAAAGCAGTGGAATTGTGTAAATTGGGCGCTTTTTTATTTCTCGCTTAATTTTTTCTTCCTGAACAAATACATTCATTTCTTTTGTAAATAATAAGCAACTTATATGTTTCTGTAGTGTTTCTATGCTTTTATAATGCAAATTTTTGCCTAGAAATCAATTTTTCAAGCCAACATTTGAGTGCTTATTTTCAAGCCAACATTTGAGTGCTCAACCATTCGGAATATCCACGTAGTTTATTAGACAAAATATGCTTAGAATTGTCTTAAGAGCTTATTGTCGAAGTTTTGACGTTTCCTCCCCGGACACCCTTTATATACTTGTATTTGGGTATAATATTAACTCAACACAATAATGCAATTGGATACAATATTAAATCAATACAAAATGGTGATTTTAGGAATATTGGGGTTTTCCTCATTTAAGGATTTTTAGTACAATGAGAAGTAGGTACTAACAATAAATAGAAATTCAAAATTCCAGATTTTTTCACTTGATTTGTCTCAATTGTCTGGACCTAAATACATATACCAGATTCTGCATAAACAGTGACGAGGAGGAACCAAAGATATCAAGGCCGAGCACCAAATTTATTTTTTTATCGATTGTTCAAATCACGTCCCGTACGAGAAGCGTGGGTGTCTCGGGAGAAATAACGAGTTCTTTTAACTATACACTTCGTAATTTAAGAGTGAAAATCAGGGAAAAATAAACACAAAACAGTGATGTTTTTAATTTTACAAAGAAATTTTTTAAAAAATATAAGAATTACCTTTGACATAAAACTTGAAATCTTGATGTGAACCCAGCTTAAAAATACTTTTGTTTTTTATGCAAGTTTTTAAAATCATTAAAAATTCTCTTATATCTGGTTACAAAATTTAAAAAAAATATTTCGATTTTAGAGCTCCTTTTTGGCGATATAAATGGTTATAAAAATCACTCTCTAAAGCAGTGGTGTTAAGGTCTTCAATTGGTGGCAGTGACACGCGTCGTAGCACTGTAGCATGTCACGAGCTTCTCTGTGCAACTAGCGTCAGGAAAGGAAACTATTAGTAACCCCACCGTTTTACAATAGGGATGGCGTTGTCTCTGGTGGCGTGGTAATGAACTGCGTGGAGGGGCGATTTCGTCGTGGCACTCGTGCCGTGGACTGCCGCTCGTGGCATCGACTTTGACAACACTGCTCTAAAGCTCTCATTTCCTTCAAAAACTTCAGAAACGAAACACCTTCGTATAGAGAACACCTGTTTGTAATACAGGCCCAGATTAATAACAACAAATGCTCCTATCCTGATGCAGCATGCTCAGCAAAAACTGTTGTTGGCGACAGGCTGACGACCTTGGAACTTCGGCACCTCTCCTTCACATCAAAATAAACAGCAAAAGAATCTGGTCTTATCTGAACACCTCGATATAAGTGCACCCAAAAGTCACTGATACTATGTAATAGCATTTACATAAAGATTTCCGACTAATCTAATCAGAGTTTGAAGGGGTTTTCATTTTCTCTTCTTCGCTAACGTTTCAGCTGGCGCGGCTTGAATGTTTCAAAACAAGGAAACTTGCAGCTTATTCAGCTACAAAAATGAAAAGGGGAAAACATCCAGAAAGGAAGAGCAACAGCTTTTTTTTTATTTAATTTTATTTTATGTCGCTTTTTAACTACTATGGTCATTAGCGACATCATTACAGATTTACATTAGAGAAATTTTTACATGTCTTTTATACATTCAATTAATCTTCAGTCATTAATACATTGAAATTTGGACTTAATATTTACATTTCACATTATCTATATTTTAAGTTACATATGGAAAATATTGTCTTTATGACATTCAATAAATTATCAGTTATCAGTAACGTTACATTTGTATTACATAGTTACATATCTCTCATAATTTAGTATAGTCTGTATTTATGCCTTCAATTAGTCACCAAACAATCGTTAACATACTTATATTTTACAATACATATATAAATTTGTATTTTGATTTCCATTGGAATATGATTTGTATCATTAATACTTTAGTTAGCAATCAGACAGTTTACATGCTTATATTAATTCTCTTTATATATACATTTTGTATTTACATTACATATTGCTTATTACATCAGAGAAATTTTTATGGGTCACATATACATTCAATTATCGGCAGACATTAATACATTGAAATTTGCACTAAATATTTACAATACTCATGAGCTATATTTTAAATTACATAATGGAAATATTTCCTGTATGTGTCTTGCTTACATTCCATAAAATACCAGTTATTAGTATCGTTACATTTATATTACATAACTTACATTTACAATACATATATAAATTGTATTTGGATTCCATTAGGGATATGATTTAAATCATTAATACTTTGGTTAGTAGTCAAACAGTTTCCATATTTACATTAACCAATTTACATATACAATTTGTATTCATATTATATTATTTATTCCATCTTATATGGAATTGTACTTATTTATTAACTTCAGGAAAACTATTGTCTGTCTACATCCAACTTTGGTATTTAAACAGTCTCTAATACTTTTGGGCAGTTCAGATTGGTCTCTTTCAGTTTTTAATTCTTGGCAGTATACAAGAAGGTGCTTGACTGTCCAAGCTTCACCACATTTTTCACATAAGTTTCTCTGTTTTTTTGTAATTAAATGGATATGTGTCAGATTTGTATGCCCTATTCTCAACCTGGCTATTGTCACTTGTTCCCTTCAAGATGTTGGCACTATAACAGACTTCTCAAAGGTTGATTGTATTATTTCCTGTAGTTTATTAGAGTCGATGTTTCTCCAGTGGGAATCCCAAAATTCTTTGATTTTAATCTTAAAATATCGTTTAACTTCTTCTTGTGGAGATCTTATTGTGTTGTTTAAAGGTTCGTTAATTGCATTTTTGGCTTCTTTGTCGGCTTCTTCATTACCTTGAATTCCCTGATGGCTTGGTATCCACACTAGTTCTATAGTATAATTGTTAGTAATTAGCCAAGTAATTAATTCTCTAATTTCCTTAATTAGTAGATTTGAGTTATTGGTGTTTGTTATGGCTAAAAGTGCTGATTTAGAATCTGAGAAAATTACATGTTTAGTTTCTATTCTATTGTTTCTTATTATTTGTAAGGATTGAAAAATAGCTATCGCTTCACAGGTATATATAGAGAGGGTGTCATGTAATCTGAATCTGTATGTTTTATTATTTGTTACTATTGCACATCCTCTTCTCCCATTCATTGCTGATCCATCTGTGTAATAGGATTTGTAATCATCGTACTTTGTTTTCATTTCTAAAAATAAACTTCTAAATATTCCTTTGGGGGTGGTACTCTTCTCATATACTGCTAGATCCATATTTACTTTTATTGTGATGTTATTCCAGGGTGGTAATGTAGGCTTCTTTTTAGGTAGTAGTGAGGGGATGGTCATATTCAGCTCTTTAGTATAAAGAGATGCTCTAATATATAATGGCTTTGGTAATCCTGGATGTGCTAGATATTCTGCTTCTGTGGTATTTCTTTTCCAAGGGTATTTATGAGTATTTTGATTATTTACCAACATCTTGTTTGCATATAGAATTATTTGTTCTTTTCTTCTTAGCTTAAGTGGTATCATGTTAGTCTCAACCAATATACTGATCGTTGGACTTGTCCTAAATGCACCAATACAGAGTCGTAGTGCAGTATTTTGTATAGTTTCTAATTTATTAATTAGGTCTCTTCCAGCTGAGTCATACAATATGCATCCATAATCTAATTTTGATCTTATTATGGCTTGGTATGTTTGTATAAGGCATTTTCTATCAGAGCCCCACTGTAATGCAGATAGGGCTTTTATGGTGTTAATTCGTCTAAAACATTCAGTTCTTAACTTTTGAATATGGATCTTCCATTTCATTTTGCTGTCAAAGGTCATTCCTAATATTTTAATAGCTGGAACACTTCTGATAATATTGTCATCCAACTTTAGAGTTACCCTTTTTTCTTCTTTTTTCCTAGAGAATATTATATATTCAGTCTTTGTTTTAGAAAATTTAAAACCAGTGTTGTCAGACCACTTTTGGAGGTTGTTGAGTGTGTTTTGAATAAGTCTGGCTGTGTGCTGAATATTTTTTCCAGTGCAGATTATGGTTAAATCATCTGCAAATAAAAATCCCTTAACCGGTTTGTGGATTGTTTGAAGCACTTCATTAATACTGATCAGAAACAGAATAACGCTTAACACAGAACCTTGAGGCAGACCATTTTCTATTTGCACTGGTTTAGAGAGGGTTTTATTGATTCTGACTCTAATACTTCTGTTGCTCAAAAAGTTCTTAATAAATGCTAAAATATTTCCTTTTAGATTAAGATTCTCTATTATTTTAAGTACTCTATGTTTCCAGACCATTTCATAAGCCTTCTCTATATCAATGGCAACTGCAATTACATGACTTTTGTTTAAAAAGGCTTCACATATCTCCGCTTCTACATTTATTAAATAATCCATTGTTGAATGTGATTCCCTAAAACCAAATTGGAGAGGTGCTAGAATATTATGTGCCTCCAGATACCATCTAATTCTTCTACTGATAATTTTCTCCATGATTTTACACATATTGCAGGTAAGTGATATAGGTCTGTAGTTGGAAGGTGAACTTGGCACTTTGTCAGGTTTTAGAATGGGGATTACAGTAGCTTCTCTCCACGTATCTGGAAATTCCTGTCTTTTCCATATAAAATTATATATTGCTAATAGGTATTTTAGGGCTTTGTCTGTAAGTTGTTTTATCATTACATTAGGTATATAGTCCGGACCGGGGCTTGAATTATTTAATTGGGAGAGTACTAAATCTAGTTCATATCTTTTAATTTCTGTATTTATGTTGTTTGTATTATCTTCTGTATCGTAATTGTTATTTTTTTCTTCCAATTCCTTATAAATTAAGAATTTTTTATTATAGTTGTTGGAATTTGAATTTTCTGCAAAGTTTGCTGCTAGGAGATCTGAATTGTGTGAGGGTTCCATATGGAATTTACCCTCAGCATCTTCCAATACAATTTTATCTGATTTGTACTGACCATTTTTTAAATTATTTATTTTCTTCCAAATTGTTGCAATAGGTGCTTGTGGTGTTAATGCTGATACAAAATTTTGCCAGGATGCCTTCTTACTCTCTTTATATATTCTTCTCGCTAGTGCTCTCTTGTAGTGGATGCAGCGCGGTGTGAGGTCCGTTCTGCGAAGCGACTACATACAGGGTCAGATCAGGTTTCAGGGGATTGTTTCGTAGGGGCAAATGAAAGGCAATGCACTTGTGAATAAATTAAATTTAATTCTTGAAATATTGATTAGTTTTACAAGTAAATAGTTAGGCAGTAAGCCGGAGGACCAATGAATGTTTGTAATTAAAGGTTTCTTCTTTCTTGAAGTTTACACTTACAGTTTGATGACAGTACAGCAAGCACCAACCCAGGTCAGACGGCTGAGTGTGTGCGTGCCGTCCGTAGAAATGGGCTGCGGATGTTACGGCTGGTAGGCTGGATGTCACCATGGGCGCGTACTCGCGTGCTGGAGCGGCCCGTACTGTTGATCGCGGCCTGCTGGCCGCGCCGATTGATTGCCGGAGCCTTGATAGGCAGAGCAAGGACAGCTGACTCGTTCGCAGGCTGTCCGACGAGTAGAGTAGTAGTTGTAGCAGCAGTAATAGTAGTTTGACGTATAGTGACTGCGTAGTAGTAACAGTGAGATTGACTGAAGAGTGACTGCGTAATAGTAGCAGTGAGATTGAAGAGTGACTGCGTAATAGTAGCAGTGAGATTGACTGAAGAGTGACTGCGTAATAGTAGAGTTTGACGTAGAAATATGACTGCGTAGTTTCACATAGTAGTGAACAGAACAGTAATTGTAGCAGCAGTGTAGTAGTTTGACTCAGAAGTGCCTGCGTAGTAGCAGCAGAGTAGAAATGACTTAGAAGTTTGACATAGCAGTTTCACATTGTAGAAATGACATTGAAGTGCCTGCGTAGTAGCAGCGAAATTGACTGATAGTTCGACATAACAGTGGCGCGTGGGAGCGAAGTTGCCGTATTTATTTGAACGTATGTTTCCGAGCGCAGAGGGGGAAGAGTCACGTGACAATTGCAGCTAGCCTATGAAGTACAGTGAGACGTAGAGTGCCACAAGAGATGCTCGCTATTCGTTGTGATGTTTTGAAGTGTGTCACGTGACTTGCGGGTGGCACTGGCTGTGCCCGCGATGGCTGCATCTCATTAGCGAGGTTTGGTATTTTTTCTCACGGGAACCGCGATGCTGGTTGAGAGTAAGGGGCGGTGAGGCGGGCGCGGTCGCGGTCGCGGGCGCGGACGCGGCTGCCTAGCAGATGCGTTCGTTGTCGGCGAATTCTAACGCCTGTATTGGGGCGGGAGGCACGTAGCGATATCTGGAATGTTTGTAAATATGTCTGGCCGCCGAAGTCTGAGAAAAGCAGGTAAAAGGCTAATGGCTTGAGGGCCGCGCGCCCGCCGGGGGAGGCCGAGCCTGCCGCCCCTTCCCCGGCTTACAGTAAGTACGCGGCGGTTCGGCGCTTGCGGCCAGAGGGCTCAACGAGAGTCGTTTTGTTGCCTGAACATCTGTGTTTCATTTCTTATGTTTTTGTATAAACGTGCTAGAGCCGTGACAAACTTTGAAGGTGGGGCAGCCGAAGAATGTTGGCCGCGCGGGGGGAAGACAATTTGAGGCTGCACCCTGCTGGCGAGTTTCCTTGTAATTGTTCGCGAGATTGAACACTCTTCTGTTTGTATTGAATTTTGTACACTAAATCTGGGTCATTATGTGCATTCTTTTTGTACCTTCGCTGTGCCCTCTTTGCTTCTAGTGTTGCTTGAGCACAATCTTTGTTCCACCATGGTACACATTTCTTTTTGGGGATATCAGATGATTTGGGGATTGCTCTATTTGCTGCTTTAATAATGAGATCAGAAAATGTTTTTATGAGACCATTTGCGGATATATTTGTGGTACTATCTGATAAGTCTGGCATCTCAAGAAGTGATTTATCTATTTCATCTTTAAATGATTTCCAATTTGCTTTGTCAAATATCCACCTTCCTGTTAATGGAATGTTGTTTTGTGATGAAGGTGCCTCAGCGATTTTAATTTTTATTGGGAAATGGTCACTGTCATATAAATATTTCAGAGCATTCCACTCTAATGATGGGGCTATTTCATTTGATGCTATAGAGAGGTCAATATTACTTGTGTGGCCATTGCTGCTATTGAAATGAGTAGGTTGGTATGAATTCAGGAGAATGAGGTTTTCTTCTTTTTCCAACCAACCTGCTATTATATTTCCTCTTAGGTCATTTTTTTTGGATCCCCAGTACATATGGTGGCTATTAAAGTCTCCTAGCACGACAAATGGTTTTGGAAGTTGATTCGTCAGATTGATTAATTCTTCCTCATTAAAACTGTAGCTATTTGGTAAATATACATTGCAAATTGTCAATTTATAAGGGACTTTTATCTTGATAGCTACTGCTTCTATATGTGTATTCAATGAAATTTCTTCAGGTAAGGTATATGCTAAGGCAAATATTGCTACTCCTCCACTAGCTATTCTTGAATGATTTCTGTTTTTGTGGAAGTTGCAATATCCTCTGATCTGAGCACAGTGATCATTGGAGAAATTTGTTTCCTGAATGCATAAACATATTGGATTAAATTTGTTTATTATTACTTTGATGTTTTCTAGTCTTCTATAGAATCCGTTTATGTTCCATTGTATTATTTCCATTAATTAGATTTTTTAATGGAGAGAAGAGCTGGCTGAAGGTTGACTCGTTGTCTCTTTGTTGTTTTTCCTTAATTGTTGTAATTTTTTTGAAAGGCGAGTACATTTGTTTTTCATTTGTGGGTTCATTTTGCCATGTAAATCTCTGCACATTCTGATTAAATCTTCAGTTTTATCTGTATACTCATCTACTATTTGTTTTATATTTTGGTTTCCTTTTGTTCTGTCCAAGAGGCTACTGAATTGGTCTAAATTTAGAGGATAAAGTTTCTCTTCATTGGTTGAGTTTATTTCTTTTCCAATTTCTTCCCACACTTGTTCTTCTGTCCTGTTGTCAGTGTTTCTTGTTCTTTTTTCCTTTCTTCCCTGTATTGTTTCCTTCACTTCATCACCTGATAAATTACTAAGTTGCATCTCTTCTATATTATGACTTTCATCATTCGAGTCATTAGCGTCATCAATTTCTTCACCATCAGATCTTTGATCATTGTTTTTTGCTCTTTTTTCTTTTTTGGTTTAATCTTCTCATCTGTCTCCACTTTTAAGGTAATTTCTTGTAAGTCAGTAGTTGGGTTTTGTAGTTCTATTTCTTCATCATCAGTTTCGTTGGGTGAGAACACTGTAATTGTAGATACCTGTGAATTGGTTGATGAGTGGACTCTTTTTGTTCCTTTAAAAATGTCTTTTGGTACTTTATTGTCTTTGTTCTCTGGTAGACAATTCATTTCTTGATCTTGACTGTAGGTTTCTTCAGAGACAGTTTCCATTTCATTATTTTGGGTTTTCTCTTGTATATTATCATTGTATAATGCACCATTTTTTGTTCCAGATTTAGATGTTACATCAGTTACTTGAATTCTGTTGATTACAGGGAAATTTCTATCATTATGTATTAATACATTTGCATTTGTTTTATTGTCAATTATTTCCTGTGATGCTTTTGGAATAGTTTCACTTATTGAATGATCAATTTGTTCTATCCCATCTGGTGAAATGTTTTTTTTAGGGCACTGATTAGCTAAATGACCTGCTTGACTACATATGAAGCAACACACATTGTCTGTTGAAAAATAAATTCTATATGTTGTATCTTCAAAGAATATAGGTGTTGATGTAGGCAATTTATCAATATCATTTGGATCTATAAACACCTGCCTTCGAAAGCTCATAATGTGGGAATATCCAGGGTCACTGGTCCCAGCTTTTATAAATGATATTTTAGAACTAGTTTTTATATTTAATTTGGAAAGTTCAGCTTCAATTACACTGTGTGGAACAACAGGGCATACATTGGAGATGATCACTCTTCGTTGTTTATTGATTAAGGGTCTCAGTCCTAGTTCAAAATTGTTTATTTTTATTGTACTATGGTTATCTGTGAGTTTCTTAGCTACGATTTTACTACTCAAAAATACACAGATTCTATTGTTTGCAATTCGTGATACGAATCTTATATCATTTGGTGAAATAATTGTTGCCAATTTTCCTACATAATCTTTGATTGTCAAACCATCTTGTTTTTCAATAACTATCGCCTGTTCTTTTGAAGGGAACATTTCTAGAGATGTTGCACTAGCATAGGTTTTTAACATTTTACCTTCCGGTTGTTGAACGGACATTGTATTGGGAGTCTTCCCTTCTTGAGGGAGGATAGATTCGGCTGGAAACGAACTCCTCTTGGGTAATATAAAATGTTCACCAAGATAGTAGCACGCCACCAGTCATTACAAAACAAAATCTCTCAAATCTCTTCACAATGAAAATTCACACGTGAAACTAGCACTGGTTTTTCACTAAACAGCAACCTAGCGCGGCGGCCTCGCAGATGGAGAACGCAGCGCTCACTTATGCCTTGAGCTTATCAGCGAGCGGTCGACACAACCTTTCACTACGGAGGCTCTGAGCGAACTGAGCAACAGCTTCTTTTCAGTCACGAGGATAAAAAATTATAACTTATTCTGCTAGGAGAGATCAGAATATTCGGTACGGTTGAGCTGAGTTCCTTTCTATCGCCTGCGGGTGGTTTTATGTAAGTTTCCCAATCGCGGATATTTTGCGTCTCAGTCGTCAGTCTTTACGTAATTAATTTGCTATTTTGCATCAATCACTTAAAATCAACCGTATTTTGATATTACGTTATTCATTTCTTTGTAATTTAAATAATCGTATTGTATCCCATTATTTAAGTGCTTATTTTAAGAGAAATTCTTTCATATTCAGCTCTTATTTCACAGCATGACACACATCCATACTTCTATTTAACATTTTAACATTAGTTTATGGTGTGCATGATAAATACAATCGTTTGTTTAACTTTCACATTCTATGAGAACGTTTTATTAAGTGACTTTTCTACATTTTCATTTATTAAGAAAAACAGTAAGTATTTTGTAAATCGAATCAAATTGTTGACATTAATTACCTACTTTAGGAAATATTTACAACCACATAAGATTAATTTTTGGAGGATTGGAAATTTCTGAAATGATACATGAATTTTCCAAAATCGAAGGCTTTGGACGAGTGTCTCCTTTAAGTTGTATTTATTTATTTATTTATTAAATACCTTCATCTGATTTCTGTCGTTCCCGTTGGGAGTTGCCGACCGCTGCCGTGCGCGTTCAAAAATACCTTGGGCTCGTCCCCCTGCGGGCACGGAATACTAACGATGGATTTACGTTCACAAATCATTTTTTCGAAAAAGAATTATATCGCATTGTTTGAAAACAAACATTACTTTTTTTATGTAAAAAATTTAAACAAATATAAATGGGTTCCAACGCACTGTCTGACCCATTACAACAATATATACAAAAATGTAAATGAAAACAATTAAAAAACTAATTCTACAGAATGAATATCATTTAAAGAAAAAGATATCTATCTTCTACAACGTATTTGTTTGAGAGGGTCCAAAAATATTTAAAATTGTTATTGTATGAGTGTTAACAGTGAATATTTTACATATTCCATATGTTTGTGTGTATTTTATTCTGTTCTTACAAGAAATTTAAAGAGAAAAATCGGAGCCATTTTTGAGAAAATGTTTAAAATGTTTCAGGGGCTTCATGTAAAGTACCCCCAAAAAGTAAAGAATGTTTCTCAAAATCGCAGAGCTTCAAATGGAATCAGATCGATGAGGGAAAAGTCATTTCGGAAAACATCCTACGAATAATTTAGGTAATAGTGTAGCCCACAGACGGACGAACGGACGGCCGGGCAGACAGACGTTCTGAGAAAAACACCTTTCGGTATCAAGAGATCTCAAAACGAAATTTGAAACTCTTTTTCACAGAAAATTTTCGAGTTTTCAAAAAACTTCATTTGAAGCACTTACATTCACAAATATAATAATGTTTACAAATTACTGGTAATGTGGATATTAGATTTGAGAAACCTTTCAAAAATTACACTTGTGTAATTTTTTAAGAAAACAGTACCAAAATGAACTCTCGTCATGTTAAAGACTCCATTCAGCACCATCCGTTCCAAAAGTTTGAAGAAAAAATTTGAAATATCGAAAACCATTTTCCGGACCATTATATAAATCTCTCTATACTTGGTATATTACTCCTTATACTTGTTAGTATACGTGAATGTAAAAAGCATTCACTATAAATAACTAAACTAAATGAGTGTCAACATAACATGTTATCACATTGCACAATTAGCAATTTTTGTGATGATTCATCGAACAAAATCTACGAGTTCATTTCGAATATTGACATTAGCAGTGCAAAGTCATAAGCAGGGCAGTCCCTTACCCTGTCATTTCTTTCTATGAAATGAATTTCCCGACCAGCGTGCAAAGAATGGCGGCGTACAATGGCGGCGGGTGTTGCCTTCCGACCTCCGTTATCGCCAGCGCCATCGCCGCGCTGTAGAAATCGCCAGACATTCAACGCTCTTCGCACAACGGCCACTTTTCTCTCCGACAAATTCCACTCCGTGACAAAATGGCCGTTTTCCGCAACTTTTGTGCCTCTGAGAGCTTTTAAATGTGCTCCCGAAACGTAAAAGCGACGCGAATCTGCAATGAAATATTTCGGGATGATTATTAAATGTAAATGTTGAGTTTTTCGTACAAAAATGACTGATGGGGAATCGTCAGATCAATTAGAAACATTGCACTGGAAGTACTGGTATACACCACTACATCTAAAACTCTAAAGAAATATTTACTTAAATTAGTGTCAATCTTCTGCAATTGGTACTTTTTCGAAACTTTGAAGTAATTAAAGTAACTGATTTTTTTTCACCATCTGGTGTGGTTAACAGCCAAAATATTATTAACAAAATTATATATTGATATTAGCCTTTCAATATTGAAACAATTGTCACTATAAACCAAATAATATATCTCTATGCACTTCTACACACATGAAAATATGCAAAATGGGGCAAAAATATGTATTTTAATTTTTACGCAAGGCACATTATTCATAACAATCTGAAAAAAATCTAGAAGATGACTAATTTTTAGGGCAACATTTTTAATATTTCTCATTAATCCGACGGAATGAAAACTTTATTTAAAACAATTCTAAAGTTTTCAAATTGATTTAAAAACTTGAATTTCGCGGCATATAAATTCTTTTAAATTATTTTTGAAAAATTTAGTGAATTCACATAAATAATAATTTTTTCCATGGAAATTCAAACCGCCATTTCAATGAAGAAACAACCAACAGATTTTTCGTTGTAACGAAGGATGTGAAGGAGGAAGAATCTAAAATGTCCATGAAAATGTTTTGTGGTCATAATCCTTTTAAGATTTACTTTTCAATTTCAAGTGGGGGTAATTTTTACCAAATTATCCGGCCAGAGCCTTTGAGACAATTTTTGAGAAAAATCCGAAAATGCTGCCGAGGCGTTATCTAAGTATCCCTCAAAATGAAAATATCTGTTTCAAACTTGTAGGGTCTCGAGAAATATTTATCCAGTTTTTCGTTACTAGAACCCTGCATTGCGAATCTTTCTGTTGAAAAAACGCTGGTTTGTGTAGCATCATTACAATACTTTCTCTTTACATGTAAGGAAATTTACGCGTAAAGAGCTCTTTACGCGTACTGGGAAATTATTAAATGAAAATACACTTAATTTGGAAACACCAAACTGAATTCCGTTTGAATGTGTAATTATTGAGAATAATAAGTGTCTTTTGAAGTAAGAAAACTGATACATTTACTACAACGTTATAAACGGCCTTGTGTGTTACAGGAATATTTACTCAATCGCCAAACCAATACCCATCGAATGACAAAAACACGAACCCAAGACGATAATAATTCAAAGTGGAAACACATTGTTATATTGAAATATTTTCATTCATGATTAATTATTTAAGTTGCAATATAATTCTTTGTAATATTAATTTTCCATTCATAAGAGTGCTCCTCAATTACACATTAAATAATATTAAACTTGAATCTCATTTCCGAATGACCCAGAAATTCACACAATGCCGTGACGTAATGGAGGAGCACAGAATTGATGGATGGGAACGACATCGCTAGCGCAGAACAAGCGCGCGCAGCAAAAAGTGGTCAATCATGCGGGGGAGCGCAGCGCTCGCTGCGCCCTGGCTCGTAGAAACAAGCGAGGCGCGCGGGGCGAGAGGGCGGCGCTGGCGGGAACGCCGGCGCTGCGCGCAACTCGCGAACAGATGAACTAGCGGATCAGGCCAGGAATTATTGGATTCCATCTCGTTGGAAAATTCCGCATCTCTTCAGCATCGAGAGACTCTCTGGCTGCCCCTCTGGATTGCCCCCGGTGGCCCGTGTGGGGGCGGGGAGGGGAGGGCGGGGGGGGGGGGCCGACCAGCCGGCACGGAGTGAACAAGCGAGCTGCAAGGTGCGATGCACATGAGAGCAGTGGAACGGAGTAGCGTTCAACTCAAGTACGCCTACAATGAAAATTATTAGTACTTCTACTACAGATTAACATTGTTGTACCTTTAAGTGAATGTTGTGTTATCTTGATATGCCATTGTTATTCTTCGCTTTTCGTCGAGTCAAGATTCAAAATTGATACATTTTAATATTCAACTTTTCAACGACTTATGCATTGTTGCAGGTCACGTGATCCACGAGAACTGAGAGTTTGTTTGAAGGTTAGTTTGCACCAACTGTCAGTTGCCAATTGATTTAATGGAAAATCGATTAGTGATATTATAAAAGCTGACGAAAGCCAATAACAAAATATTTTTATTAACTTCTCCAACTATTTGTTAGCGTGATAAATGTCCCCATTTCTAGTTATTATTTCGAAATTTAATTGTATTATAGATTGCTACAATTGACATAAAGTAAGCGTAAAGAATGATCATTTTCAACTCATTCTAATCACTCAGAGACACATGAACAAGCTTACACAAAGCAAGCAAGCAAAAGATTTGTGTGAATGTTAAACATGGAACCGGGGAAAATGCCAAGAGTGAAGCAGGGCGAGCGAACGCCAATGGGGAGCTGCATCCTCGCAGCTTTTGTTTCGAGGAGCGACGGGGGTGCGGAAGGGCGCGACGGGGGAGGGACGGAGAGCCTACGCTCGAGAGATTTTCGAACACGACTGCCGGCTGATTGGCGAACTGTTGAGCGTCGCTCTGCAACATGGTTGCAGTTCATTGTCAACACCGCGGGCGCCCTGTGCAAATGCAGCGGGCGAGCGCCGCCGCGCCCCGCCACTAGGGCGCGCTGGGGTCGCGCCACTCGCGCACAGTGCTCCCGACGAAGGCAAAATCAACGCGGGGGTGGCGCTTGTCTTCTCCAAATGCGTCAATATTTTGGCGGGAAGGAGTAAGTTAGTGCTTATTTTACGACATGATTAAATAGAACTTCTGAAGTTTCAACAACTCTGTGGTCACGGGGTAAAAGTTCTTAAGTCAAAAATTTTAGTTTGGAGAAAACAAGGGTTAGATTTTTGAGCCTCCGCTTGTTCCGACACTAAACGCTAGTTCTTAATGTTTTTTTTCTCGTTAAGTAGGCAACATTTGAATTCGGTCGTGTTACTATAATAAAATATAGATAGTAAATTTGTAGTTCCAGTACTTAACCCAATTTTGCCAAAAATTGACTTAAGAACTTTTACCCCGTGACCACAGAACTATGTGAAGTGATCGCAATGACTTGACTAAGCTGCTAGGCTTACTTTTTCTCCAGCGCAGTGCTCCCGTTGAAGACAAAATCAACGCGGGGGTGACGCTTGTCTTCCCGAAATGCGTCAATATTTTAGCAGGAAGGTGTAAGTTAGTGCTTATTTTACATTATTAAATAAAACTAATGAAGTTTTAACAACTATGTGAGGTGGTCGCGATGACTTGACTTTTTCTAAGCTGCTAGGCTTACGCTTTCTCCAGCGCAGTGCTCCCGTTGAAGACAAAACCAAAGCGTGGGGTGAAACTTCTCTTCTCAAAATGCGTCCATATTTGAGCACAAAAGAGTAAGTTAATAATTATTTTACGAATGCGTAAATATACCTTCTGAAGTTTCAACTACTAAGTGCGATGACCGCAATGACATGATTTTTCCTAAGCTGCTAGGCTTACCCTTTCTACAGTTCTATTCTTCCTCCAGCACAGTGCTCTCGCTGAAGGAAAAATAAAAGCGTGGGATGAAGCTTCTCTTCTCAAAATGCGTCCATATTCGAGCAGAGAGGTGTACGTTAATGCTTATTTTACGAAACGTTTAAACATATCTTCTGAAGTTTCTACAAATATGTGAGGTGACCGCAGTAACATGACTTTTTCTCAGCTGCTAGGCATATTCTTCTTCCAGTTCCATTCTTTTTCCCGAAATCAACGCGACGGGTGAAACTTCTCATTTCAATATTTTAGCGGAAAGGAGGTGCTTATTTTACGACATGCTTTAATGTGTCTTCCAAAATTTCCACAACTATGTTACGTGGCCACAGTGACATGACAATGACATTTTCTGAGCTGTTAGGCTTATTCTTTCTCAAGTTTTATACTTTCTCAAGTACAGTGCTCCCAATGAAATCAACTCGGCGGATGAAGCTTGTCTTCTCAAAATGAGTCAGTATTTTTACAGAAAGGAGTTCTTAAATATATCTTCTAAAATTTGCACAATTACTTGTGGTGACCGCAATTACATGACGTTTTCTAAGCTGCCAGGATTACTCTTTCTCCAGTTCCATTCTTTCAGTACAGTGCAATCCAGCACAGTGCTCCTGATGAAGGCAGAACTAATGTGCGGGGCCAATCTTGTCTTCCCAAACTGCGTCAATATTTTAACAGAGTAAGTTAATGCTAATTTCACGACAAGCATAAATATATCTTCCGAAATTTTAAACTATATGACTTGACCAATGTAATGACTCTGTGAGAGCGCTAGGCTTATTCTTTCTACAGTTCTATTAGTTGTCCAGCACAGTGCTCCCGATGAAAGCGAAATCAACTGTGTAAGTGAAGCTTGTCTTCTCAAAATGCGTCAATATTTTAGCGGAAAGGAGTTAGTTAATTCTTATTTTACGAGATTCTTAATCTTCCAAGTGTATCTTCTGAAATTTCACACAACTACGTAACGTTACCACTATTTGTGAGAGCTACGTTTATTCTTTCTCCAATTTTGCTTATAATTAAAATCCTATTCGAAAATGTAGAAAATAACATTAAGTTAAAAAAAGGATTTTAAATCATGTAATGTAAATTCTACGAAAAAAAGGTTAGCAAGGAGTATCAATTGACTGATTGATTGATTAGTTGGTTGATGTTTCCCGGTACGGCAACTGCTACTGTCATTAGTCCCGTTTGTATAGTGTACATTTTATCCCGGTAAGTGACGGTGATTTCCACTCTACTGGATTGTGATATCTGGGTTTAACATACTCGTCCCAGATGGGAGAAGCACTTGGTTCCTAACTGGTCTCTCGACATGTGTGGTAGTGTAGTGCTGGTATGTTTAAGTCTGTAAGTAAGAAGTGAGGATGGAACAAAGAAGTAGAAGGAAAGATCACGTGCTGTCCGTGGCCCGTTTGTTAGGGTACTGCTCCGGCATTGGGTTGGTGTTGATCGGAGAAACCACGGAAAACTACCGGTCAGAGCAGCCTTGCGTGAATGCCAGAGCGATACCCAAACAAACGGGCCAAGTACCGTGTGCGATCTTTCCTACCTCTGCCTTGTCCTATCCTCTCCATTTACACACACACACTAACATGCGCTACATACCATTACCGGGAGACGGATCGGGAGTTTAGAGCTTGTCGGGAGTTTAGAGCTGGGATGGTGCCCCGCTGGTGGGAGATACCTGGTTGAGGGAAAACCTGGCTATCGGACGTTAGGTCGGCGCCGGATTTCACCACGCATTGGGGGAGATAACCTATGACCTCCACCTCCCGAGCATGCATTGCACTTACGGGACTAATGTTCTTAGTAGTTGAAGCAGCTGTAGTTCCTTGTAGTAAGAATAACTAACAATCAGTCAATCCTAACTGGCAGCCCTTTCTAAGCCGAGGTGGCGGTTTCAGGTTCCCGCTCTTGCCAATGTGTGCATTCCAAATCATTCTGGTATTCAACTATATTTTCTTGCAATAATTTTTTGTATAATCAAGCCATTTTGTAGTAGTTATTACTTGTACTTTACTTGTGTTAAAGTTTTTCCTCATATTTTTAATAGTTTTCCATGCTATGTTATTTTATCCTATTGTACAATTTATATCCCGACATATTCTCTGCTAGTGTTCATTTTTCAAGTTTTACTTATTCTTTAACTATTTCTCTCTTTTCTCTATATTACTTTCATCTTTGGGCATTGCTATTTGAAATCCACGATAAATACATTTTTTTCTTTTCCTTAATCATGCTTTCTAAATTTTCACTGAATTTCTCCATGAATTTCCTTTTTTCTTGTTCCACTCCTTCCACGAGAATACTTACATGTTTCAAAAACATACTTTATGTTAAAGTACATTTCTTCGGGTCTTTGATACGAACTATCTTCGAAGTTTTCTAGCTAGAGCTTAATTTTGTTTTGGTAGAGCATTTCAACATAGTATTGTTTTAAAAGGTCTGTTTTAAAAATTGTGTCATTTTCTTTAATTAAAATATCAGTATCTTTTTCAATAGATCTTCGTTTACTTCTAAACAATACATGTTTGCTCACTACCATATGACGATCGATTGCACATTCTGATTTGTGGTATACTCTCACATCATTCAGTTTTACGTTTCTTCCTTTTTTACCACACTAAATCAATTACTGATTGAATATTTCTTATTGGATCTATTCTGGTATATTTGTGAATGTTTTTATGACGGAATATGTTATTCCCTACATATAGCGCCTGCTCCTTACTTAGGATTATTAATCTTTTCCTGTTGTCATTAAGAGCTTTTTTTCTACAAACTAACATACTACTCCACGTTCTCTGTTACCTACTCTGGTATTAAAATCTCCAATTAATAGAATTTTATTTTGATGCGGAATACTTGTTATAATTTCACTAAGATCTTGAAAAAATTCATTTTTTCATCTACAAGTACATTGTCATTTACAGCTTCAATCTCTAAAATAGTTATCTGACGACGAAAAACATTCATGTCTATTCTGAATATTCTTTCATTAATACGCTCCATTTGTGAATTGTGTCCATTTACGTTTAATGAGTAAAGAAACTCCACTTCTGGCTCTAAAATCTTTGGGCACACTATTCCAAACGTGAAGATAGTCATTCAAAACTTCTTTCCCTGTATTTTGCTTCGTTTCCGTAAGAATAAGTATGTCCAGGTTCACTTTTTCAATTTCTGAGACGACCTCCCTCTGTTTTGTTAATTATCCGTTTTCGTAGCTTTTGTCGTAAATTTGATTTTCGTCTGGCCAAAACCTATTGAAATCTCTTTGAACTGAAACATTTTTATGGAGCCGGGATGTTAGCCCTGCGTCCAGCTCCCATGCTCAATCCTGGAGGCAGATGATTTTTGTCAGGGTTATCCTCCATTAGGGAGGTTGGTTTCACACCTACAGAGACCCTTCTCCCCCCTTGGTTTGTCATAGTTTTCCTTCTCTTAGCTCCTAGTGCCCTTTTAAGGCGCCACTAACCGATTTTCATTATAAACACCCCTCACAAAAAATTAAAACCTTGAAATCGAACAAATACTAGCTCATAATTATTGGTTCAATAATTGTACTCACTAAACAGTAACAGATTTCTTGATATGTATAGAACTTCAAAGACCAAACTACTTAAATGCATTTGGAAATTCACTAACACTATAAATAAAACAAGACTACAATGATATATTACCAGATTATCACATTTAAAAAGAGTGCAATCTATTAAAGTCAATAACAAAAAAACAATAAATGAATACAATCTATAATAATCTAATTCAGACCCTTAATACAACCAACTGTACACTCTTGACAGTTTACTCAAAACATGTTGAAAAATAAGCCGTACATCCTACCCTTGAGTACTGAATCAGGAAAAATGTTCGCACCGATTGATAAAACAGAAGGAACAACCATTTTAAGCAAACTTTCGTTCCCTAAAGGTACCCCAACACACCCAGAACATAATTACGTCAGCTTCTCCCAACAATAATGTTCCACACAGAATTCAATTCATCTCTTCCAGTGAAGTTAAAAATATTTTTAAAAAACCTCTTAAGAAAAGACCCAGAAAAAAAGCAACATAGTACTAAAAAATCCAGCCACCCACAAAATCGCTTATCTAAAAACATCCACAATTCTTTATTCACAACAGGTTATTAAACAATAATATCGAAGAATTCCAATAAAATTTCTATAGCAAAGACAAACACAAAGCAACGTATCATTGAAAACTATAGAGCAATGAGCCTTCTCCCATCAATTTTAAAAATACTAAAAAATTAATACTCAAAAGATCAAATGCCTCTTTCCATAAAACCCAATTCATACTCATGTATCAATTTGGATTCACCAGCAAAGTATATACTTCGTATCAATCGCTCAGGTTTTCGAATAAACCATACACCTTTTTTCAAGAAAAACACAGCTACAGTCATTGAGGTATCCAAAACATTTGAGAGAGTATGATACCCACGCCTCATGTACAAACTGCAATCCATAGGCACACCCAACTACCTATGACAAGTAATAGAAAAATTCATTATAGAGCATTTACGGTGACAGCTGAAAAACACATTTCCAATCCAAAATAATAGCAGAAATTCCTCAAACATCACCCTTATCTCCTACCCTTTTCAATAATTTATACACCAGACACAGCCACTACATTAGACACGCCTGCAGCACAATTCACCGACGACACAGTAATCTATCAATCCACTTATTTAATTCATCTCCTAATGTGATAGCATTTAAATAAAATAGAAAAATTGTCCATTAAATAGAAAATAAAACTAAACCTGTTAAAATCAGTGTCTTTTTTTTACCTCCACCCACCTTCATAAAATAATACCACAACCCGTGTAACCCAGAAAACCAAACTGTATAATATTTTCGACTGAATTTTGATATCAGATTAAATTGGAAAACCTATTAAACTATAATCATGTTGATTAAACTAAAGCCCCAAATTAATAACAAAATCAAACTTTCATAAAACAAAGCAATAGCCTTATATAAAACAATCATTATATTGCTTATGATCTATGTCCACCCAATAAGGATAAATATCTCGCAAACAAATACTATAAATAAAATTCAAATTATGATAAACAAATTCCTCCGAACTGTAACACATGCTCCTCGTATGAAATAGACAACTCGATAAAGAATTAAAATCTACCACTTATCCCTCACATCACATAGCCCACTTCTGTAATAACTTCTTTTCAAACACAAATTTAATTGCCCAAGTCGTCCACTATAATATAGCGTGAATTAATTATTTTCCTATCCATATTAAAAACAGATTTACATTAGAAGAATTTTTAAACTTTTTTCTCAAAACATAGCTAAAATAGTGTTTTATGAGTCTCCAATGTCAGTACGTAGTTAGCAAAGTAGAATCTTAAGTCAGAATAAGTGTTGTTGTGTGTAAACTCAGTGCGTATGAAAAAGTTAATGAAACTGAACTATGTATACATCAGCAATAAATAAATTATAGAAAGTTCCGTGGTGGTGGCAGAGATATTATGGCAATCCTTACTGATTAAAAATCGAGGAGATATCAACGACAAATCATATTAAAATATAATTAAATAATAAGAATTAAGCCATACAAGTGTTTGGGAGTTTTATCCCATCTTCAGTGGCTCCACGTATCGTGGATTAATCCGCATGATCCTCGATCCTTAATAATTATAAAAAGTTATGAAGTTAACACTGAGCTCCGCGGTGCACAATTCCTTGGTATCGGTGGTGGCGGTTGTGGTGGTGCGGGTTATGTTGTTGTTAACCGATTGTACGACAAAGTACAATTAAAGGCGATCAAATTTATAAAAAAGTTTTTGGTAGGTATAAAAAATTAATGTAAATTTACATTTTAATTATTTTGGTATTAATTATAACACTATTTTAATAAGTTTGTTTTGTTCGCATATGCAATGGATTTTTTTGGACATTCAATATGCAATAACAAATTACGGTTACGAGTGTCAGATGCATCATAGGTCGTAGATCATATCATAGGTCATAAATAGATCATCATAGGTCATAAATCATAACATTAAAAATGTAGCTTCCCTTTTAATATCTTCAAATTATTTTTTTTCCTTTCTTCACTTACTCAGCCAAAATTACAAAAATAATAGAATGTAAGTCAAAGTATGATATCTAGAATGGAAGTCAAAGAATATAATATGTTATATCAAACGTGAGCTATCTTTCTCTGTATGAATGATTGCTTGAATGTAAAAACTAGTGATGTCACAACACAATTTTTGATATTATTCATAACCGCAACGAAACATAATTTTACAAAAAATGTTCCAACTGGCAAATATTTTTTTTCTCCGCGCTGAGACTCGCACTCAGAGTTAACACACCAAGCACGTTAGCGCTACCCGTGCAATCACTAGGAGGCGCATGCTTTTCACAACGCTTAAATACTAAGCTCTCTTCCACTACTTCTAACTTATGCAACTTTTGAAAATTCAGAGTTCAACGATAATCAGACCTGGGTTTTCATAAGTCTTACCACTTGTGGAAAAAATGTAAAGAAAAAATTGGGAACTGGTTTTTAGGTAAGTTTTAATCGCATTATCTTCAAGTATACGTTCTCGTTTTTCAGCAAATTATGTCGGCTTTTTCAAAATTCTGATTTTTTAAAACAGGTTTCATTTAAGGCAAAAATATTTATATTCTATATTTAACTTTTGCCATGTTATTTTTTTACAATTTCCAAAAATACTGACTGTTCGCTGAAAATGGTACCAGTGCCAACTTTCGTACCGTGTATTGATACATACAAGAAGAAAAGGTAAAGAAAACACTTTCAATCATTTTTGAAAAAATAATTGTTTACAATTGCTCATATTTTCTGCAAAATTACGCGAAAACCACTCACATTTTGAACCATTGTGCATCAACTAATTTTAAGATATTTCCTTGAACAACACGTAAAGAAAAAATCTTTAACTACCTTATCTTCAATATTGTATTTCTCGAAAATGTCGAAAAATGTTGAACTTTTGGAATACTCGAAAATTCAGGGATTGGAACAAAATATTGACGTGCAATATTCTTTGAGGCGTCCTTTACGCTATGTGACAAGATTTAAACCAAAAATTTGAAGCCATTTTTGAGAAAAAATTCAAAAATATTGTTGAATGTTCGTCTAATATGTGCCTCAAAATTAAAATGTCTGCTTCAAACTGCTGGGCCTTGTGATTGTTTAGATTACAAGGAGAATATTAATTTTAGAAAGAGTCGTTAAAACGGTGTAGAGCGCTATCTTTGACCACAGATCTTTAGACGGACAGACGGATAAAGAGTTTTGCCATTAATAAATGTTTCGTTTCCAGGAACATGGATTCTGACTACACAATGTATTAGAAGAATTAATTATTACGTACATAAACAAGATTTATTCACTTTTTCGTCACCAGTACCCGGTAGCAATATTTTTTCTGCCGAAAAATCGCCGATTACACTTCTTTCTCTTTACTCTCTAGGTAGTAATGCAAAAAAGTTAAAACGTTTCTTTGGACTTAGAGTTCCTCAAATAATGGATTGTGGCTATAGCATTTATTCTAAAAACTATAAATGACCCAATTGAAATCTTCTTTTCTGTGATCACAGTACCAGAAGACGTGTTGTTTTGTCAAAGTTTCGGCTATTTTTACAAGAGCTGTACAGGATTTTCTCTACAGCACGATAGCTGAGAAAGCACCGTGCTTGAAAGCGTGCGATCCTGTGTTCCCTTGCTTTCCCTAGGGCTCGTGCTGGAGGGTTGGCCCCGGTGGCCCACTGGGCGGCAGAGGCGCGTGATGTGTGGAAGGGGGTGGAGGGGGAGGGCGGTGGAGGGTGGAGGGGGGCACCGCGAGGGTTGCGCCCCACGCGTGCGCCGACCGTTCGTTAGTTGGCTAACTCCATTATCGATACCGCAGCAGGTGGATCGGCTGCGGGGACCGTATGAGGGCCGTGGATACGGCCGCCGTGTTAACACGGATCTCATTTCACCCACTTTAATTGTAAACTTTTTAAACCGTGAATAATCCTCTCCAGCGGAAACCGCTGCGCTCGGCGGCGCGCGCGAGGGGCGAGGGCGGAGAAATGGGATCACCGCGAGTGGACGAGGGGATGTGTGATCGACGATTCAGGGAGGTCCGGATGATGTACGGCGGGGAGTTGTAGTAAAGAACTGCAACATCCGCAGGGGAGGCGAAATACGGTACATCCACGTGTACTACTGCAGCATCTATTCGTTGGCGCAGTACGCCGCCATGTTACACAACCTCTTGCGCACGTTGCCGTATGTGACTAGTACAGTCGAGTGGGAGCGTCGATCGGTCCAAAACGTCACGAAAAATAACTCATAAAAATTGATCTGGAGCAAAGGAAAAGACATACAAACTAAACGCGGTCGGAGAAAACACGTTCAGACTTTGACCAGGCACCTACATGCTTTTGACGTGGAAAAACTCACGTAAAAGTGTGAAAAATGCATATAATGAGATGACAAGTAAGAAGAACGACTCCAGAAGATCCAGCCAATCCAGAAGAACTCCTTGCATTCAAATAGAGCAGCGAACCGTAGCAGAGAGCTGGAGTGGAAACGCAGGGCTCTGTCCAAAGGGTCTCGCATACTGAGGAAATAGATCGGACACAACGGAATAGAGAGTTCAGCGGAAGACGCAAAAGAACGTCGAAGGAAATAAACAAGAAAAAAGCAGCAGCTTAGTCGGAATGAAAAAAAATATCTAATTTAAATATTGCTCCCGCGGTATCATGTAAGGGAAATATGACCTCAAATTACTGAAACATTTTAATTTGAAAAAAACGAGGAATATTAAAACAAATTACACCACGATAATTATCGGTAGCAAATTTGCCCTATTTGTATTGATATTCAGGTCTAAATTCGATTGAATGGCTTGGGAACATTTCTAATCATGAAAGACTGGAGTCTGTTGTGAATTCTATGTATGATAAAAATTTAAAATGTTTTCACGAGTAAATTAAAGATTATTCATTACAATTCTCATTAGACGATTAAAACCTTCTACTTGTCTCTGAACAGATAACGAATCGAAGTACGGTCCAAGATAATATACACTGATCTCAGCAAGTAGTGCAAACAGCACGCTCGAGCTCTTCAAAATTAACATTTGATAGAATCGTTTGTCATCATTTCATTTTAATATTAAAACTTCAGCTTATCCTGTCCCATGAATCTGCTCATATTATTCTATTTCTCATAATAATACTCATCTACACAATTCTCAAAATTAATTATTTAACAATATTACAGTTTTTTTCTTAATTAAACCGCGAGTGCTACAATATCACACGCTTTCTTATACTATTTCTAACTCTTGCAATTTTCGATTACAAAGAGGAATCAATGAAAATGAGACCTGGGCCGTTTTTTGAGAGGGCTTTTGCTTCATCTATAGAAAAAAGTTAAAATTGGAGACGTTTTTGAGATTTTAAAAATAAACTGCCTGAAATTTATTCAGAAATTTAATTACTTCGAAAAGCTTTTAAAATGCTGCAATTTTTAAAAAATCAGGAATTTCAACAAAAATGAAACTGTACTATTAATTTGAGCGTTATAATAATATTCAAGGACGACTTTAATAAAATAATTTCAAGCTATGTTTGAAAACTGTAGAAATGTAGTTCGTTGAAGCTCAAATGAACATGGCTGCTCATGGTTGCGAGCAAGGGCACTTCACAATGTTTGGTAATACAAATGGCGGTAGTTCAATAGAATTACAACAACCAAATGTAGTTGAAGAAGAACTCAAATCATTAAACGTACCCCCGGCGATTTAAAAAAATTAATGAACTTTGAATATTCACAGTCAAGGTTCACTAAGTAAAGAACAGTTTATAAATCTCACACAGAAATATCTTGGAGTATAGATTGGCAATTCTAAAATATACCACGTACCTTATAAAATTTGCGAGTGGGACCATTTTTGCCTGTTTAGTATTATTTTTTATGAGTTAGGTATATTTATGTATTTTCACCTCCAAATCCGCATCTCAAAAGAAACAAACTAATATTAAAAAATAGTTTCATAGTTGAGACATAATTAGGTATGAATAATATTGGTTCCAAAACCATAATTTATACTACAATGAAACAAAAAAGAAGGAAATGCTTACTTATCTAATAACTTGTAATACGAGTGAGAAATAAGAGAAAGAGGAGCAGAAACTGACATAAAATTTTAAAGCAAAGCACGGATCGGTCATTTCATTTGCAAACCAATTCTCTTTCGGAGTGGGCGCTCCACAAGGTCCGGCGCGGCGCCCGCTCTCCGCATTCCAGAGCGCGCGCGCGGCGCGCGAACGAGCGCTTACAGGCACCCGCGCGCCGCATATTTCGAAATCACCTGGAAATCAACCCGCCCTCCCCCGAAATTCGACATATTTATCAAATACAATAACCCCTCGCAAAATAAATTACAGTAAATTACCGTTGGAACCCCCTCGCCAATTATGATTTCCCGCTAACGAATGCACCGTTGCTTAACCTACTCGTTCTATCATGGCAGTTTTCCTGTTTGTTTTTTTTTTTACGCATAACTCAGCGTTCTGTCCGTTCTCAGAGACTAAATACCTGCTATGGAACATGTTGAACAAACGAAATTGCCTGTTGCTAAGAACTAACCAACCAGTTCTGCAATCTATGGACATTTTTAATTATATAATTATTAATTATTTTCTAACATTACGTACACTATCTTTGTAATATTGTTTGTTTACTGAACGAGAGAGAGAAAGAAAGAGAAAGAGAGAGAGAAAGAGAGAGAGAGAAAGAGAGAGAGAGAGAAAGAGAGAGAGAAAGAGAGAGAGAGAGAGAGAGAGAATTATGACTTTCGGAACGATTTCTCGCATCATGTGCTTTCCGTTCAAAAGTGACCGAGTTATTTCATACAAGACACTATTCTTAAACTGTCATCGTTTCCGATGTGACTCTCACATTCTATCCAGATCTCTGTCGCTCTCCGATCGCTGAACGGTCGTCCCCTCCGTCGCCAGCCACTGCCAACCCCTGCCGCTCCTCCTAACGGATTCAAGTAGCCGGCTCGCGCCTGATTTCCCATGTGGACCGCAGGCTACTTGATCGCCGGTTTCCGGTAGCCGGCAGATATGCTGTATAAAACTAACCAGAAATTTATTTCGCCGCATCCGTGACTAGAGGGTGTGGGGAGGCAGGATGGCCCTACGTGCGCGCGCGTCCGGCATCCAAAGCGAGGTGTGAAGCCCGCCCGCCACGCCCATCGCTTCATTGGACCTCGCTTCCATCGCCGTGCCTTCACTGTCTTGTCTCCGCCCCTCGCCGCTTCTTCACTTCGCCGGCCGCCCTCGCCCCGCCCCCCTGCCCCCCACCCCCCACTCCTCGGCGGCCGACAGTCCGCGCTTCGCGAATGCGATCAATGTGAATATTTTATGCGCCGTTTACGTGCCTTCGCCCAGCGCGAATACTTCCTCTAAGCAGGCGGTCCGATGCAAAGTAGCCAAGCGAACGCCGCACGCAGCCGCTCGCAAAAAGGCCCGACGCGAGTGGCAGGTGGCTTTTTCACGCGATACATATTCCGACCAGTTGCTCGGGCAACTGGTCTCACTCACCCCTTTCTTCTACCTTCCCCCACTTTACATAACAAAAATGTCTTCAGACACACCATTACTTCCATTACAATGTACTTCCCTGGAATAAAAGGGACGAGAGCGATTTCACCTATATTTTTAAATTGATCATCAGATCTATTATTACAATTTTAGTAATACTGTAAATTTAATTTTGCCAACATGAACAGTATTATGCCTACAGTTAATCATTATTCCGATGACAAAAATCTTAGGGATAAAAAAATATATTGGCGCTACTGCAAAACAGCTTTATAAAGAAAGCTTTATTAAGAAAGTAATGTGCGATTTCGTAGAAAAATTCAAGTGTTGTTAGTTGTATTAGTGTTGTTTCAAAACTCAATTACTTTCATTATCAAGAACTCTTTCTTTGTAAAATTAATCAAATTTGTTGGATCTAAACATTAATTTTGAACTAATTATGAAGTAGAGTAAAAAGAGTTAATATCAACATAAAATAATGATTTAAATCAAATTAATTATTTCAACCAACAATTTTTTGCCATCAATATTTCTCAAATTCTGTCTTCTTAGTGATTGCTCTCATTTAAATGAATATAATGTATATAATTATTAATTTTCGTTATAATGTGTTGTTACATCGGCATAATGATATCAAAATTTCTTACGCGTACATAACTATCTGTAAGACTTCTCCTTTGCCTGCCAACCTTATTGCTTATTTGTACAGTTTCTACTATCATGCCTACTGCTTAGGCAGTATAGAGAAAATATTGTAATGTTGCGAAAAAACGATGTATTTTCAACAGAAAATAGTGAACATCGGACCTATGCCACCTTAATAAGTTTATTTTACTTTATCCTTACAAGAAATTGAAAGAAAAATTTGGATCCGTTTTGAGAAAATTTTGAAAATGTCCGGGGGGCATCATGTAAATACCCCCAAAAATTAATGAATGTTTTTAAAAATGGCAGAACTGCGACTCAGGTCAGATGGACAGGGGTTTCTTCAATTTGGAAAATATCCTACGCATGGCTTAGGCGCTAGTGTTGTTCACATACACCGGACGGACGGACGTTTTGGTGTGAATTTGTTTTTTCTGCACCAAGGACCCACAAAACGGATTCAGGCTACACCACGTGTTATGGTATTTTTTTCTTAATTTAGAAACGGGATTTATCCACTTTTTTGTTATCAGAACCCGGTAATGATTTTGTCCTGCCGAAAATTCGCTTTTTTTCGCGCAGCACATAACTTTCCTTATATTACGTATTTTACTCCGCATATATACATAACGGGAAAGTCAAAATTTATGGTTTATTTAGGAAGCCTCCCTAGCAATGCAAGGTAACATTGTAACTAATGTGTGTTATTCTTAATACAAAATGTTTAAATCTCCTCTTTAAGTGATGGACATGTTCATTTTTTTCCTAAAACTGTAATTTTATTTAGAACGTTACAACAGTTTTTATTTAAGTAAATTAAGATTGTCTCTGCATTTATTAAAATGCTGTTGCTGTATTTAGTGGGCAAAATCTCTGCATTCTACAATTTTTTCTAACTTTGCCCCTCAAGGTTCGTCTTCACGATGGAATATGTGACGGTATTTCGCGACGTTCTCAGTCGTGCTGCCAGGTATCGCATGATCGCGACCGTATCGAGCAGTTGCGATCATGCTACTTCCAGTGGTACGACGGAGAAAGACGCAAAATGACATGTGATATTGCATCGTGTCCACTAGGGTTTGAAGGGCAGAGTTAGAAAAATCGCACTATACAACTCGTGCATTGGAAATTGGCAGTCTCGACCTGTCGTCCAATCATATTTACATTATATTTACAAAAAAATTATTTAAGACATAGATTGGGTTAAAAGTAATGAGAATATTCCTGTAACTACACACCGATAAGCCGGCGTGGTGAAAGAACGTCAATTAGAGGAGTGTGTGCAGCAAGCGGAAGCAGTACTCTGTCAGTCTACTGCAATGTGTAAGTCGTTGAACTTCATAACAATAGTTCAATCGCTCTAACGTCTTATTTACAAAGGTAGAGCAACGTTCGTGGCTCAAAATTGAAGTGTCACGAGGTCGGAGTAAGCAAAAATGATTTCAGGGACTACGTGTAGCATATGGTGATGCAGAATTGCCATTCTTCACAGTCATACGGTGAGTTACAGAACGACCCCAGTTGGAGAAGTCTTGGGTCAATGACAATAGTATATTCTGGGAAAATGAAAGAACCACACAACCAAAAGAAGAGCCCGGTACAATACCAGAGAATAAATTATTCATGCTGTAGGGAGGTCAATATGGAACATCAACAGATATACTTGTAGACGCGCAGATGGTGTACAATGCTTTCCTAACATAAGGTCGTTAATAAGGGAGGCGATTGTATTGAAGGTCAGTAAATGTAAACACATCAATCAATAAAGTCATTTCTGAAAAGAAAAAAGTTCTCACAACATTTTATCCAACTTTGCAGTTCGAAAACCATACATCTTGTTTAATAACAAAACGCAATATCTCTCACGCTGGTATATTAACGTTAAATATAGAAATGTAAAGTTTAAAGGGGAATTATTAAATATCAATCTACAGAGAAAGAAGATTACGTCAAATCTCATTATTACCGCCTCACAGTTTCCTCATAAACCGTTAAAATTAAAAAAAAATTCAAGTCATTTGCTAAGCTCATCGTAACATATATCTCTTCTGGGAGACATGCATTAATCGTTTAATGCTGGAATACCCAGGATGCATCCATCGCCTTGTCTCTCCGCATCGTAATATAGGAGTGTGTTCCGGGAGGTTTAAATCTAAACCCCTTTTATTCTAACTAATTATGAAGACGCTTCTTTGAGGTGATCTCGACTTATTCATCCCTTTGTCTCTTCCTAATCTCCTTCCCCGTGGTGGCCGACACGCAGCGCTCACAATGGCACAATGCCTTTCCAGAGGTGGAGGCAGAGTGCGTTGCTGCGGACTCTGGTGTACTCGTAGACGGCACGGCGCGGCGCGGAGGAGATTCTCGCTCTGCGAGGGAGGGTATTAAGGAAGAAACCTGGATGCAGACGCTGGACAGACCTTTCTCTTACGCGCACTTCAGGGTTTCCTAATACTGAAACCTCTTCAACTGAACATGCAGTTGCTATCTGCATCTTTGTGCGACACCGTGTAAGAAGGCATCTTCATTTTCTTTTCT
Source organism: Acheta domesticus (assembly GCA_031308135.1). Taxonomy (NCBI): domain Eukaryota; kingdom Metazoa; phylum Arthropoda; class Insecta; order Orthoptera; family Gryllidae; genus Acheta; species Acheta domesticus. The sequence goes on along the minus strand of JAHLJT010002406.1, from coordinate 70,701,476 downwards.
CCTTCTTTCGTTTCACCCTCTTTGAGGTACGTAGAAACAATCTTTCCTTTGTGTGTTCTTTCCTTAGTGCCCAGTATTTCTTCATTCTTTCAGATCTTCTTTCCCTCTCTTCTTCCGAGATGATGAGTTTGGATTTTTGTGTATATTTGTCTTGGAACCTAATGTTTTCATCTTTAGTAATTAATTTAGCTTTTCGATCGATCTGACATCTTTAATTCTAGTAGGTCTTTATCAGATTTTTTAAACCAGTTGGGTTTTGTTTTGCGATTATGGAAAAAGTCAATGATTCGCTTGGTTAATCCGTTACAGTTCATTCTGAGAAGATGACCATAAAAATTTATTCTCCTTTTTCGCGTAGAATCCTGATTGTCTTTTCTTATATTTGGAAAGAATATTTTAGTTGTCCTAGTTAAATATATCCTTAGACTTTGATCTAAATGATTTTTCTTTCAAGACGTTCTCTTTCTTAAAACGCTGAATGAGATTGAGCTGGTTGTACCAGTATTAACCAAAGTTGACTGAATTAATGCACTAAATTAAAGCAGTAAAATAATAGAGACAACATTCTTCTAGTATACTCTAAATCAAAAATGTCTAGTCCTGAAGAAGACGTTAACGCAAGAGACCAAACAAATGAGTTAATACTGCCTTTGAATTGGTAAGAAGAAATTAAAATTAGAGTGGACCGTCTACCACTGAGACCAAATTACTGAAAAAACGTATTATCACTACAATAACGTTTAAAATTGAAGAGATTATTTCAGATTTTTTACATATAGAGTTACCTTTTTTATGTAACCACCCTGAAAGACCACCCTATTATACGACCACATATCTCAACGACCGCCTTGTCACAGACACTGAAATCCATTTATTGGGTGCAAATATACCTTCTTTAATAGACTGTCGCCCTCCTGGAACACCTACCAGCCCCTTATCACCAGTTTTTTTCATTAACCACTTTTAAGAGACACCTTATAGGAATATTGTCAGTTTACAGTACACTTAATTTTCAATAGTTACAATTAAATTGGCGCATGCATTCGCACTACATGTTCTGGGTCTCAGTTTCATTTCGAAGAAACCAGAGGACGAGAGTAATCTGGGAATCAAGAGATTGTGGTCCCTGATACGGTACCAAAGCTGCTCGCTCCATTTCAGTTTCATTTTTTCTAACGAGACGGTGGACATGAAAGAGAACTAACGTTTAATTCTTTGCATTAACGGACCATTGCTGGAAGAATCTTACCTTACTTCCTGGAAGAACATCTGGCGTGGAAGGATATCAATGTCGTAAATCAGGGTTATAGACTTGCCTCAACTTGGGAGTGCTTGATTTGTGTCTGGAACCTGAACCTAACGCTCGCCTGAGAACCGTTGCTTGATGTTTTTGTGCTAAGAAGTGGGAGAAAAGAAAGGTTTTGAGCTCTAAGATAAAGAATGGCATACCCAAGTGACATATTGAGACTAGACAAGAAAATGGAGGTTCTTTTCCGGGAGACAATGATGGTCTCTGTATGCTTATGGAAACAAGTGTAACTTCACTATCTGTGCACGTTTTCTAGTTCAGTGGGAAATATAGTTATTGAAATTATCGTTCTCTATGTTGTCGCGGCAGGAAGTATGTTTCTCCGCGCAGCCATGATGAGGGATAAAAAGCCGAATCTGTATCTGATTAGACCTTGAAAACAGATTTTATTATATCGAAGCGAAAATTTTCTGATTAATTCTTGACGAAACGCTTATTTCTTTCTGTATTCAGAATTCACCTTGTTTATGGCTTAGGAAGGGGATCCCAAAATTAAGAAAATGTGTACAGAATATGCTTCTCTCCATAGCACGTCACACACTGTTTTAACTTAATGTTAAATTAAAAATAAAATTAGTTGATTTCGAAGTATCAGCTGGCCTCGTGGCACCATATGAAAAGAGTTTACGCCGTCGCAGTCTCCAAGATTTTAATAATCCACTGATTTTTATGACTAGTGACAAACTCTTGACACGAGACGAGACGTCTTTTTCAGAACCACTTTTCACAACTAGCCTAGGTTCGTGTTTCAACGAAGCGTCTAGGAGACACTACAGTTTCCAAGAAATTTGAGGCGTCCACACAGTGCTTCGTGTCATGTCGCCTGCCAGATTGCTTGGTCAGTGCTGCACCGTAAAAGCGAAATATATTATAGTAGGTCTACTATTCAATCAATTTTAATGTATTTTGATTTCGTCGGTTTTTGCTTTGCACATCGCATTTAAGAGGCGAAATTGTGACGGACGCGCCTAACTAAAAAAAAAGAGCTTAGACCGCATTTGTCCCAAGTATAGACAATCCCAGGCTAAGCAGGAAACCCATTATGACCGCCCCACACGACACGGCGCCACTCGGCGCGGCTTGCGAGTCACCCATTACGGACGGCCCGGCTCGGAACGCAGCGGCACGGGGCGCCACTTGTTCCAGTAGCGAGAGCTTTATCCTTCCGGCAGAGGAATAGAAGATATTAGCAGCGGGGGGATAAGAGCGGGAGTAAGTTGGAAGTTGTACTCAGTGGAAACAAATACTGTAAACAATATTAATCAAGAACTATCAGGATCTCTTCCAAAACAAATGAACTCAACTTCAGGCCCTACAAATTTTAAATATTTTTTTAAATTTAAGAAGCACTTTATAGAACCTCGCACCACATTCTCAACAGTTTCGCAATGTTTCTCCCAGTGTTTTTAAAACTTTTCTTGTTCGAATATTTACAGGTCAGTTTACTGTTAAATATGGAAAGAGTCCTTTTTCTTGAAAACCGTGAATATTTTCGAAAACAGCAAACGTTTAACTCCGTCTACTATAAGAGAAAGGTAAAAGATTCATGAAACCATGTAGCCCCCTCCCCGCCCCTCAAAAAAACCACTTCGAATTATGTCGCATTTAACGCACGGCATCTGCTTATACATATCAACTATTATGTGCCTATATATTACAAATTTTCGCATCTGAATATTGAAAACAAAAAACCAACGCGTATTATAAAAATATTTTTCTCTATTTTTCCCTCGATATTCATCACGAGTCATTCAGTATTTGTGATTGCAATAGAAGAAGGAAAATGGTCAGAGATAACAAGCGCTCGCTAGTTCTATGCAGCCTTAACTTCCTGAAACATTTAGTTCCCGGGGAAGCATTCGTAGCGGACTGTTCCGCTGCCTGACCGAGCTGGGCAACGGATCCGGGCTTTTAATGAACATGAAACCTTCGCCATTGGAATTGTCCCAGGGGTTTTATGTAAAGAACCCTCCAAAATTAAAGTACCCGTTTCAAATTCAAGGGGTCGCAACATCAGTCAGATCGATTGAGGAAAAGGTAAAAATCATTTGAATGGTTGTTCATAGACGGACAGATGAATGGACAGACGGACTGATGGACGGACGGACGGACAGACTTTTGCCATTATTCGATTTTTCGGAATTAAGGACCCTCAAAACATGAATTGAAAACATGAAATATGATTATATCACATGTTGGAGGATTTTTTCTGTAAATTTAGCAACTGAATTTATCCATTTTTCCATTACCAGGGCCCTTTAATAAGCGTTTATCTGCCGAAAATACGCGGTTTTTTTCGCGCTGCATTACATAAATTTCTGTTTACCTCATAGCGAGAAAGTAACAACTGTTGCAGCTGCATGGTGTAGGGTCCTAGGGTTCGAGACCCACCAATAAACATTTTTGCCACAAGCTCTATAGCTAGGTCGAATTCAGCCGCTGTTTGAAGGGAAATTATAATGGTTGGAGGCTCTGATCGGTATTTTTCTGTATCTTCTTAGATCAATGGCAGAATAATGCCGAAGCAGTACTCTAACAAACGGACTACGGACCGCACACGATCTTTCGTTCCTGTGTCTTGTCCTATAATCTCCCCTTTCTCTCTCTCTCTCTCTCTCTCTCTCTCTCTCTCTCACACACACACACACACACACACACACACACAAACACACACACACACACACTTATGCTTATATGCACTACAGGCCTACTTCCTCACTTGCAAGAGCAATCGGGAACTTACAGTTCGCCGCTCCTGTTACGGTGCACTGCTGGTGGGTAACATCCGGAAGGGGAACTCTGCAAAACCTGTACGTTGGCGCCGGATCTCTGCCTCCAATGGTGGAGGAACACCACCAATCTCGATTATAATATTCACTATACTCACGGGATTAATATCCAAATTAGCCGACAATCCCGAAACCCGAAGTACTCGGTTTTTCTATCTCAGAGCAGGAAAATATTTGTAATGGTACTAATAGCATCCCTCTGCGACTGACTCCGTTTGCTTCTTCTTATTCGTCATTTACTTCATTCTCTCATTCTCCTGGGTAACGTTTTTTTTGTAAACTATGACCTGATGCATGCTTTAGATAATATTACATATTTTTATATAAAATAAAAACAATGAATTAAAATAAAAATGTAATGCCCCGTAATAATGTACGTAAAAATTATCCAAACGTTCAGAGGCGTTATTTGAAATTTGTGAGTTTAGGTAACGTCCAGCGTTGTAACATTCCCAACGGATGTTCGAATATAAGAAAATATACAAAGATTGAAAGAGGAGAGAGACAAGAGGGGAATTGTTAGGTAGAGCTAATGAAAGGAAAAGCGATATCTGCTCCTTGTTCTCCTCCCTCTGTCGCCCCCTTCCTTCCTTACTTCCGCGTGGACGGGGCGCTTCGCAGCCAACTCCATCTCCTCGCACTTCTCCTCCTGCTGGTCAGCGCGACGCAGCAGCGGCACAGTTAGCGCGCTAATCCCCTCACAGAAGAGCATTGTGGCGCCGGCGGCGGCGGCGGCGGCAACGGCGGCGGCGGCGCAGGCGGCGGCGGCGGCGGCGGCGGCGGCGTCGCCGCGCAGGCTTCCGCCATTGTACGCGCCCTCTCCATAATCATGTCGTCGGAGGCCTCTGGGGCGCGGGGCGGGGTGTGGCAGGGCTGGCCTGGGAGCGGGGCGTGGGGCGTGGCGGGGCGGCGCTGGACCGCCCGGGGCGGATGCGGTGGCGCGCGCGCGCGCGCGCCGGAACGCGCCGCCCGCCGCGGCTTCCGGCCGCCTCGACTTCCGCTCGGTTGCGCTGTCCATCGGAGGTTCCGTTTTTTTTCGCCTCCTTTTCCTTTTTTGAGGTTGTCGTTTCGGTCAGCCAGATGCCGCGCCGCGGACCAAATGTCGTCTCGCTTCCTAGTATACGTCCTCTCGACCATCGTCTTTTCGCTCTTCATGTGTTAATGTTCGAGCACGTCGTACAAACGCGATTTTTCTACGCGATTAAACCGTCATGTCAAATATTAGACGCAGCCACATCGCTGCTCGTCCGAAATGTGGAATATTATTTAATGTAAAATGGTGACATTGGAAAGTTTTCATTCAAGTAGATCTATAACTAACATCAGTAAATAAATCAACATAACCCTGTAAAAGCAGACGAACTGACCCTTTTGTCTTATTAGCGACGAATTAGCTTACGTTTTTTTTCTCATTTTCAGTCAAATCGGGCAAGAGTCAGGAAACAATTACATACACTCACTGAAGAATTCTTTGGGGCTTTCCGCCAAATCTAGGAATGCATTCCTTTATAACACTTTCTTAATGCACAATTAAAGTTTTAGCATCGTATTTTCTTTGCATAAGTACTAATTAATTGAAATGTTTTCAGTGTGAACGTAACAGCATTCAAATATTATTTTCAAAGGATTTTTAATGCAAAATAATATCATATGGAAGGTATGCGCTCTCGATCCAATGTGTTATGTGGAATCATATTCGTAAGAATCACAGCACGCGAAGCTGGCAATCAATTGCTCTTGATAAAGGTAGCCCTAGAAAACAGGTTTAACAAAATTTAAGTCATGTGCCAATCCTCCAAATGCACTTGACGCATTCTGCCATTGAGTGGAGAAGCAAACCTTAAACAAATACAAGCAAACCATGGTCATTATATCATGCTTTACAAATAAAGCTTCTTGGTTTTGTGTAGACACACTTTGAATGACCTCTCAAATGTGTAGGATTGTCTAAATCGGGCAACATTTTTCGTTTTATTTCATACACGAATGTATATTTTGAGGTGGACCGACGAAACAGTCTACATCTCGGTAAAAAAACACAACTGAGTTGCTTTGTTTTCCTTCATTAATGCACTAAAAAATTCCAATGAATTAATGAAACGATGCGGCCATGAATTAATTGTCTCGTATTTAAATAATAATGGGATTCAATTGTCGATAAAATCTCTGCTTAATAAATAATGTGCAAAATGGAAATTAATACACTTCCGATTGTACTTGTTATTATTAGAAGAGATAACTTAAAGCTTTAAATTCATGTCTCCATTTCATTTGATCTAATGTTTTAAAATTGTTCTCATTCCATATTTGATTTCAGGGCTGAACTTAACTACATCATTTTCATTTTATATAATATAACGTAATCTAATATTTAATACTAGCTGAATATGACGTCGCCGACGCTGTAAACTGTTTAAAAGCATTTTCATGTGTCGATGTCATGCATAGCTTGGTTGAAACAAATTCTTACAATTTCTGGCGTTGGACATACCAATGTATTGTAGTACCTAATAATGTTAAACTCCCGTACAAATATTCCCAATACCCAATGATTTTGCATGTTACCTACCTACGGGATATGAACTAGTAACATTGCTATTTCAGTTTTATAATCACCGTGAAGAAATACTTGCAGGTATGGATGATTCAATTAGTTAGAATTTATTTCAGCAAAATTTGTTACTCTATTTTTTTGAAAAGCACAAACATTCATATAAAATAGCACCTGTAAGCTATTCTTCGGCGTTATTCTTTAATCGTAACATAAGATCATTTTCAATTACTTCCGAAAATTTCTGTCGCAAAATTTTCTACAACCATATTTGATTCTTCTCCGAATTTGCTTAATACTTACATATTTATGCTCGCTAAATTTTGAAGTGTTTAAAACTCCACAATCTCAGTCTAATGTGTGATCACTCCTACTTGTGCAATTGCTCTATCGTTTTGTAGGAGATTGTATATAAACATTAAAAGATGACTGTTTGGTATTTTTTATGTCAATAGGTTTTTAGTTGTTTAATACGAATACGTTATTAGACCCATTCATTTGAAAATCGATATATTTTCGCTTAAGAATGTAAATATCAAAAGTCGAGTCATTCTCTAGCATTACTCACTGTTCTGGTTTTCTCAGTATTCACTTGAAGTTCTGCAAATTTCATAAGTTCCAACGCAATACCGGACGTAGTATTTAGCAAATGTATTATTAAAAATACTACAATATGGCAATACTTCAAAGTAGCGTCACTATTAACAGATCTGCTGCGTGATTCACTTGTTCTACAACAATAAGTGTTGCCATCCTCGTGAATGAAAGTTATGGCTTCGTGGAGCGAAAATTTCCCCCGAGAACTGGGGTTTAATCAACGCCACTGCCACGTACATAGGTCTATATAGGTGGCGTTAGTTTAATTAACCACTAATATTGCAGCTCTAAAACATGCAAAATCACGATATTGGAAATATCTTAGAATTTTCTTGTCGGGTCCGTAAACAAATTAACAGTTCGCTACCAGGAGACCGAGACGCGTCGAATGACATCTCGTACGTATGTCCGGGTTGGTTCATAGGAACGAACGAATTCTTCGAACGGTTTCGAAGTTTCTCAAATACTATATAGGAATAACGAAACTTAATATAAAATACAACCTAGTGCAGAAAAGAGTATTGGAAAGCAATCGACCACAATATTTTGCCGGCAATTCACATTTTGCGGTGGGACACTCCTAGCAAAAATTTGTTTCTTTTAAACAATGTTTATCAGTATTTGTCACTGAACATTAAAACACTTAAAATTATTTTATAAATTTAAATTTACACATCCTTCTAACTCAACAATGGTCTTTGGAATTTGACATCCATATCTTCAATTTAAAAGGAAAATTATGTACTACAACATATAAACATTAATTTTTAAAAAAGTGTTTTTAAAATTGTCTTTAAATTTTCCACTCAATTAAACAAAATGCGCTTATAAATTTAATAAAAGTTTGATTTTCATTAAAACCATTGATTTTTTACTTTCTCCTCTTACAAAATGATGTAATCTTGCTTCTAGAAACGGCGAATTTTCGACAGAAAAATTATTATTGTCAGGTTCTGGTAATTAAAAAGTGGATAAATCCTGTTGCTAAATTTAGAAAAAAATATTATCTAACACATGTTGTAGTCTGAATCCATATTTTATTTTATATTCCATTTTATATTTTAATATATTGGTCCATATCCATATATTGATCCATATCCATATATTGGTTCTTGATACTGAAAAATTGACACAGATGGCAAAATGTCCGTCAGTGGTCAACGCCAGTTCCTAAGCCGTTCAGTCGATTTTCTTCAAAATTCGGATGTACTTTCCGTATAAATATCCGTATTTTGAATGCTTAATAAAAATACAAAAATTCTGAAAATGTGGAACAGAAATTCTGAAAATGCAGATTTCAGGAAAAAAACAACAGTTTTTAGAATATTTGGAATATGTTTCTTATCTTCAAATACTAAGATCCCTTCCGTTCCCCGAGCGCATTTGCTGGTGGAGTTCTGGGTGACCTTTTATTTATTTATTTATTTATTTGTCAAAAAACAGTAAAAACTGTATATGACGTGTGGGGAAAGAAATTTATCTACGCACATTTTCTTGAGGGCCAGAATTAAAAACAAACAACGAAAAAATGAATTTAGAAAATAATTATTTTAGAAAAATCAAAATATTTGAAAAATGTTTTTTTCCCGAGTTATTGAAAATCAATTTCAACTGTAAATGAACTACAAGCAAAAGGAGTGCTCAACAAAACGTGCGCACAGTGAAGCTACATTTACGTCCAGAAGCAAAACAAGGGGCCATCTCAGCATTTGCTCTATGGATCAGGGAAACTGGACAAAAACCTGATCGAGATGGGGGTCATTGACCCGGAAGCTGAAGTACATTACTTGTTACAGGCGTATTAAATATTTTTTGAAAATGTGTACAATGCAAACGTAAACGTAAACTAATTCATTATATATCTTTGTTTTGTTACATTAAACATTATTTTTCTTTTTCATGATCAGTATAGTCTCTAATTGTATAGAAACAGTTTTGCAGCAGAAAAGATTTTACTTTAAACTTAAATTTGTGTCCCGACTTTAATTGTTTTATGTCATCTGGAAATGCGTTGTAAAGTAACGTACATGTATTGTATGTTGATTTCTTGTACTGAGCTGTTGATACTGACACTTGATGCACGTGATTTCTACGGCGTGTGTTGTAATTATAAATATCAATATCGCATGAAAATATGTTCCCTCCGTTATGTAGGTCATTTTTGACAAATATTACAGATTCGTAAATAAATAGACAAGGCAATGGTAAGATTCCCAGTTCAATGAAGAGAGGCTTGCAGGAATCACATTTTTTCATTATTCGAATAATTTTCTTTTGCAATCTGAAGGTCTGAATACTACAGGATGAGCTTCCCCAGAATATTATGCCATATCTCAGGCGGGAATGTACATTTGCAAAATAAACGGAACGAGCTGCATGAAGGCTGACAGAATTTGAAAGAATTCTGAATGCGTAGCATAATGAACTTAATTTAGTGTTTAATTCTGTTATATGTACATTCCATTTGAGGTTTGATTGAATTGAAAGACCTAAAAATTTTGTTGCCTCAACATCAGCTAATTGCATATTGTTCACTTTCAATGAAACATGCGATTTCCGATTTGAGATGCAAAAATGCATTGAAACAGTTTTTCTTTCGTTAACAATTAATTTGTTATTATTAAACCAATTTGAAACTTCTGAAATTGTACTATTTACTGCTTCTTTTTTGCAAAGAACATTCGTGTCATCAGAAAACAGGACCGTTCTTCCATTTTTAATAGACGAGGGCATATCGTTTACATGTAACAGAAAGAGAATAGGACCTAAGATCGAACCTTGCGGGACCCCATGCTCAATTGGCAAAGAATTGGAAATATAAGTATGTAATGTCCTTTCCTGCCAGTATGGTATTTCTACTCTAAGAGTCCGATGTTTAAGGTAAGAAGTTATCCAATCTAGGGCAATACCACGAATTCCATACGAAGGTAATTTTGAGAGCAAGATCTTCTGGTCAATAACGTCAAAAGCTTTCCAGAGATCTAAGAATATTCCAATGGGTACTTCATTTTGGTCTATTGATGAAGCAACATCTTTGAGAAAAGAAACATTGTGTAGCGGATTCTTACATTCAAAATATCCGTTAAGCACTAGGCGCAAAAAATCACATTTACAAAAAAAATGGCAATTTCACATATGGTAATATGTGTATTATTGGATTTGTCATTTTACGTTCGTCATAACTGATTAAAAAATATGTATAGATCCATTTGAAAAAACAGTTACCTCAAATATCTCGTAAAATACAATCGATAAAATTGAAATTTTATTATTTTAGATATCGTTTTGTATATGATTACGTTATATATATATATATATATATATATATATATATATATATATATATAAATTTTCACATCAAACTCCTAGTCAGGAACTCTGAAAATCCTTAAATTTATTTTCACGCGAATCCACTTAATTATTAACTATTAGATCCGCCATTTTGAATTTTTAAATATCCAATCAAATTCATAATCATCAATTTCTAAAATACAAAGATTCACAGGAATCTGCTTTATTTCTAAATATTATTGTATCCGTATTCTATCCACCATAGTGGATTTTCCAATTTTGACATCAAATTCGTTAGCGACTCCAAAAACCATAATATATATACTTTCGTAGAATTGTATAGATAACTTCTAATTATGATCAGGATTATAGTCAGTTGGAACTAGTGCGCGGCGGATAAAATTAATTACATCTAGAGATGCACTTCAAACAATTGTGATTCTAGTACACAGGAGACATAACCTCACTCACAGTAACAAGACGCAAAATCAATAAATTGATGATGATATCGAGAGACGAAGAGAAACAGTGTCTAAACGCGAACTTTCATTCTCTGTAATGAAGGGAAAACGTTTCTTTTCGACACAATAATGGTACAAAATTTGAATGATACAAGATTGCTAATGAAAGATTAGTTTTTGTGTTCCTGTTATAGTTACAATTTTCAATTTAATCATTGGTTAAGTTGGCTCAGGGCATCAACTAATGACACTGCAATGACTTTGACCACGAGATGACAGAGTTTGAGTCCTGGCGGTAACAGGACTTTTAACACTTACTAGAAAGCTAGATGAAATTGAGCTGTCTAGAAGAGAATTCTAGTGAACGGCTGCTGTACTCGGTAGTTTTCTGCGGTTTCTGCGATCAACACCTGGCGAATTACATTAACAAACGGACTAAAGACCGCAACGCGATCACTCCTTCCTGTTCCTGTCCTCACCCTTGCTTATACACACTTATACTCACCTGCACAACACTACCATAAACGTCGGGTGGCCATTTGGAAGCTTAGTTTGTCCCGGCTGCGACGGTGCCCTGCCGGTGGAGACACCTGGTTAGGGAAAATGTAGGAGGTCAAAGGGTAGGACGTTGCAGGATCTCGGCATCCAGCGGGAAAAGAACACCGCCAACTCCCGATTGTTAATAATAAATACGCGGAGAAATTCGGAGAACAGACACTAACTGCTAACAACTAACACATACACTAACAACGAAATGCTTTTGTTCACAATAGTTACGCCTAAGCCTCCTTATCACGCGTTTTAAAAGCATTAGTGCGATGTTCTTATTATCAGACCATTGTGGGGAATTTGATAATCTCCAACGATGGTATTTTCACGTAGTTTTAAATACCATAGTTAATCATATTTTAAAAAATCTTTGAAATATTTCTAAATACATGTAATTTTTTTTGTCGCGATTGAAATAAAAGAAACGAATTTTTATAGTGTAAATGCATTCTTTTCTTCACGGTCGTTTCTTTTGCTTCATGATTCCCCACGCGTTTTGCAGGCAACTTTCGCGCCCTTGGAATCCCCGTGCGAACGCTGGCGCCCTCGCCGCCCGCGCCGCCCTCCCGTCGACTCCTGGCGCCTTCGCACCTCTGCTCGCACCACCCCGCCCCCGCCTAGCTCCTGTCCCGATCTCCGACCCGTCACCGCCCAGCCTCACCCCCCAGCCACGTCCCCGCTCCGCAGCACCCCGCCCAGTCCGCGCCGCCCTCTCGACGGCTCCTCGCACCTTGGCACCTCCGCTTCCCTCCCGCCCCATCCACACCGTCCACACGTCTCCCCCGCCCCACTCCGCCACGGCCCACGGCTCCAGGCCCCTGGCACCCCACCCCCTACCGTCCCGACCGCGCCGCCTTCCCATCGGCTCCTGGCGTCTTGGCACCACCCTCGCCACAGTCCCGCCCCCGTCCCGCCCCACAACAAACCCAACCCGCCACAGCCCCACCCCCCTCCGGCCCCTCCCCGCCATAACCCCGTCCCACCCCGCCACATCCTCACATGGCGTATCTCTCCCACCCCGCCACCTCCGCAGCCGCCCCCGTCCCATCCCGCCCACGCCCCCACCCTGCCCATCGCCCCCAGGCCCAGTCCCCTGCCCATCCCTTCATTAGTCCTGCCTTGCCCCCGCCCCGCCCCGTCCCAATGCTGCTCCCGGCCCGCCATCCCGCTCCTTTCCCCGGCCACCCCCCCCGCCCTTGGCACACCCTCGCCTCGTCCCAGACTCGCTCTCGCTCCGCCCGCGCTGCCTGCGCGGCCCGCACCTCCCTCCCATCTGTGCCTTCGCACCTCCGCTCGCCCGCGCCCCGCCCTCCAGCTCCTCCTTTCTCCGCCCCGCCCCGCTCCACCCCGTCCCACTCACGCAGCGCCGGAAGGCTCGATTCAATAGCACGGAAAGCGGAGCCCCGGAGCGCGGGAGCTCCCTTCCTCCCTCCATCCCTCCCTCCCTCCATCCCTCCCTCCCTCCCACCCGCCGCTTCGCCGAATCTCAGCCCCATCTTGGACCGCGCCCGGCGACGACTTTGACTTTTCGCGTGCAGCGAGGAAAAAAAATATAAAAAAGGAATTCCGGAAATATTTATTTTTCCGTTTAGCTCGCGAGACGGTGTTTCTTGCAGCGGCGCCGGGAGGATGGGGGTGCAGGCCGGAAGACGCCGCCTCGCACCCTACTTCCGGTGTAATGGTGCGACTCTTATTGGATCGTGATAGCCTCGCCCCCGGACACCTCACCGATCTCGACACGGCGCGGCCGCGACTGGAACATATTCCAGAGACGCGCAAATTACAAACCGAAACACCGCCCCCTTCGTGCTTTAAGAGTGGAAGCGGTCCTTTAATGCGTTTCGGGCGCCTCTTATCAGCGCGGCGACGAGGAAGAATATTCTGTAACTTTCCGGGTGCACTTCAAGAAGAAGTCGGCGACTGTTCTCCGGAGAGCTTTGTTTAACGACGACTCGGCTGCAAAGTTCTTCGCAATTTTCTTCATTACCCCGAGCAGTACCTGAATTTTAAAGGCCACTCTGATGAAATTTAGTGACTGAATTGCTCCATAAGAGTCAAAATACAAAGGTTATCAACTGTCTTACAAATTGAAACGTTGTTCAGGTCTCATTAGTCTTTTGCTGTTCGTTGGATTAAGAAATCTAAAGTGAATGGACAAAAAACATGCGGAATTTTATTTGACAAAATCAAGTAGAATTCAATTTCTTAATATTGATCATTGTGTTCTGAATTGTTATGAAAGCAACTGAGAGATATTCAATATTTATGATTACGTTTTCTCGAATTTCCAAAAACGCTTCAAACTACAAAAAGCATATTTGTTTTCATTTATTTGTTCGCAGTTACATTCACATTACTTCCTTTTTGGTTTCTTCCTTCCATTCGCTGCGCATTCAGTCGCTGTCGGTCAGTCGTGGAGAGAGGACGCGTTCTTAGGAGCTCCGAGAGGATTACGATGACCTGCTGCCTAGTTGTACCGCGCGCGCGTTGGTACCTGGGCCGCGCGCCTTGGGATTTTCCGCAACGCAGCGATGCAGGCCAGGACAGGTGGTGTAGGCAACAGCAAGCATTCGCAGCTCTTATGCGCGAGCATACTGGCTATTCTGCTGCTGATTGCTGGAATAGAGCAGAATCCCGGGCCTGGAGCGGAAACTGCGGTGGACACTGCGATGAATACCTGTCGCAAGTGCGAAAGGAGCGAACGGAGGCTTCGGAGACTGGAGGCGCAACTGGAGGAGGCTCACAAGTCAATCGGTGAGTTAACTTTAAAGCTACAAATTCTGGAGCAGAAACACGATAGCCGGGAAGGACACGAAACTGCACAGCCAACCCTAGATGTTGCAAGACCAAACGAAGCGCAAACGACATCGCGAATGCCTACTGAACGGCCATTCGAGAGGAAAGTGAAGGTGTTTGGTGACTCTATGCTGCGTCATAGTGGAGGAGTGTGTCGTGCTAAGGGCGCTGATGTGGCATTCTACCCTGGTGCGGATGTGAATAATATGACCAAAGTCATTGAAAAAGTTTCAAATGATGATAGTGTAGAAGTGGTCCTCGTACACGTGGGAACCAACTCGTCGAAGCGGCAACCAGTGTTTCGAACTGTTAGACAGTGCATTAGACTCGGACAAACCGTGAAGAAAAAATTTAAAAATGCGCAAGTAATTTTTAGCGGAATTGTTTGCAGAAAAGATGTTCATAACCGCAAAATATGGGACTTAAATCGTCACATTTTCCGGGCATGTGAATCTTTTGACGGGCTATTTGTAGACCCTAACTTCTGGCTCCACCACGAGGATTTGGCGCGCGACGGACTGCATTTGAATCAGAAGGGAGCGTGGAAGCTAGGTCGCCTACATGACGATGTCATTCGGTCATCCTTGCGTCTACGCTGACAATTCTGGAAATTGAGTCGGGAGGTGGCGGCGTCAGCAGTGAGAGTCGGAGTGGTGACAGAGGCGGCAACGGCGGCGGTGACAGCGGCGACGACGGAGAAGACGGCGACGGGGACGGCGGCGACGGCGACGGCGGCGACGGCGGCGGCGGCGGCGACGGTGGCGGCGACGACGGTGGCGTCGGCGTCGGCGTTGGCGACGACGACGGCGGCGGCGACGGCGACGGCGACGGCGACGGCGACGGTGGCGGCGGCAACGGTGGCGTCGACGACTGTGGTGGAGGCGGCGGCGGCGGCGGCGGTGGCGGTGGATTCTACGGCGATGCCCGACGGAAGAGTGGACACCGTAAAGTTTCAGGTGAGGAAGGGATCCATAAGGCTGTTGCAGGTGAACTGTCGCAGTATAAAAAATAAAGAAATCGAATTTTGGAATTTAGTCGAGGCTTGTGATCCAGATGTAATAATAGGAACTGAATCTTGGCTAACGGAAGAGATAGCTAACTCTGAAATTTTTCGTCCTAATTACAGGTCATTTAGGAGGGATAGAAATACTAGAGGTGGGGGGATATTCTTTTGTGTAAAGGATGGAATAAATATAGGGAGAAATTGGGTTAATGAAGAATTTGAGATAATGGGAATAGAAATTAGTGATTCGGGAATATATTAGAAATTATTGCTTGCTATAGGCCACCAAATGAAAATTACGCAATTTTGGAAGCCATTTCTGAGAAAATAGAAAACACCCACAGACATCCTATAGTTATCGCCGGTGATTTAAATGTTCCAGAAGCAAATTGGAAAGGCGCTGTGAGCGAAGCGAAAGTACAACAGTTAGTGAATAGACTCGTCTGGGAGGGGGGCTTAGCGTAGGTAGTAGATAGGCCGACGCGGCAGGAAGCACTTTTAGATGTTTACCTAATTAGGCCGCAAGAGCTTTTCTTATCTTGCGACGTTATTGAGGGCATAAGCGACCACAAAGCGGTGTTAGTTGACTTAGACATAAATATTTCACTGAAAAGAATTCCTAACGGAACAAAAATATGGCAGTTCAAAAAGGCAAATACAGAGGGGCTTCACCACTACCTGAGAGAACAGTACGATCGTTTTCTGAGAATAGACGGAGGTATGGACGAAATTTGGAAAGCGTTTAAGAACATTCTAGATAATGCATTACAAACGTTTGTGCCGTGTAAATTCTTAAAAAGCAATTCAGATCCAGAATATTACAATGCGAAAATTCGACGTATGAAAAGAAAAACCAGAAAGGCTTTCAATAATAGACATCGTAGTGAAACTGACAGGATACATTTTCGTAATTGCTCAAAAGAATTAGAACGGGAAAAGAAAATTGCGCAGGAAATATTTTTAAAACATATTCTCGACGGGGAGGGAAATAATTGGTCGGGGTTTTACAAATATGTTCGCAGAAGAAGAGGAAATAAAGAAGAAATTCCTATCGTTAGAGATACAAAGAACACGTTGCTAACAGATGATCGGGAAAAAGCAAACGCGTTTAATACCTACTTCAGTTCCGTTTTTAAAACAAAATCTCAGCACACTCAGATTTCGAGGGAGGCTGTGCCAAACCAGTTTATTATAGACGTACATACATGGCGAAAACGAATTAAATCTATGAAAAACGGAAAGTCGAGGGGTCCAGATGCCATTTCAACTGATATAATTAAACTCGGAGGAGAGGCAATTTTACCGTATTTAACAAGATTATTTCATGTTTCAATCAACAATTCAAGAGTGCCCGACGATTGGAAGCTAGCTACCGTTGTTCCGATTTTTAAAAGTGGTGACAGAACTATATTAGCCAATTATAGACCGGTAAGTCTTACGTCAGTTGTATGTAAGCTAATGGAACATTTGATAACTAACTATATTAGACAAGAATGGGAACAAAAAGAATGGCTCTTTCAGGGACAGCATGGTTTCAGGAATGGTTTCTCTTGCGAGAGTCAGATAGCATCATTGTTTCAGGATATAGCAGATGAAGTTGATGATAGTGGGAGGGTGGACGCCGTAATAGTAGATTTTGCGAAGGCATTTGATGTTGTGCCTCACGACAAACTGGTTCATAAATTACTGCAGTCAGGTATTGACACCAGAGTTGTCGCGTGGATTGATGAGCTTCTTCGAGATAGAAAACAGAAAGTCCGAGTTGGACAACAATTTTCAAATCTAGCAAAGGTAACTTCAGGGATTCCCCAAGGAAGCGTTATTGGACCTCTCCTCTTTCTAGCTTTTGTGAATGACCTGCCAGACAATTTAATTTCAAAGGTACGACTATTTGCAGATGACTGTATATTATATCGAGTTATTCATTCAAAAGTAGATGAGGATATTTTGCAGGATGATCTACATAGATTACATCTCTGGGCGGAAAAAAATAGCATGACAATAAATAGTTCGAAAAGCAAAACCATCACGTTTGGTAGGGGCCGCAAGTATACTGAAACTCAATACCGTTTAGGCAACGAGAATATTCCAAGAGTCGTGTCTTGTAAGTATCTGGGAATAATTTTTGATAGCAAATTGAGTTGGGAAGATCAGGTAAACTTTGTCGTGGGGAAAGCGTGGAAATCTTTGCATTTTACTATGCGAATACTAAAAAAGAGTACTGCGAAAGCAAGAGAATTAGCTTATATATCTCTAGTTCGCCCATTAATGGAATACGGGACGGTTTGTTGGGACCCTTATAGAATATCACAAAAGGAATATTTGAATAGAGTACAGAGAAGAGCATGTAAATTTATTTTCCGAAGCAATAGGAAGAAAGTAGAGTGGGAATCATTAGAAATCAGGAGGGTTAAGGCAAGACTCTGTGCTTTGTACAAAGCGTATGTCGGTTATCCAGCTTGGAAAGATATCCACATCCGGCTCAGTAGACCCACGTATTTTAGTAGAGGGTATCACAAGCACAAAATACAGTTCAGGCCACAGAGAACAGATGTTGGAAAATTTTCCTTTACAAATAGATCTATAACGGACTGGAATAAGTTGCCTGCGACAGCCTTGGAACCCTTTCCTCTAGGTCTTCAGAGATTTAAAAGTAAATTAACTAATGATATTTGTAAATTTTATTAGTTAGTAAGTTATGTTCATTAGAATTATTTATTATTATTAGTAATTATTGTAACCATTATTAGTACTGTGATAATTATTAGATGCATTGGTTTATAGTATTCATATTGACGTGTGGTGACGTGTTGTGAAGTGTGGTGCTATATAGAAGTAGAAAGAGAAGTGAAGTGAAGTGAAGTGAAGTGGAGTGCAGTGTATAAAAAGTCGTATATGTTAGTATAAAGTATCTGTACAGGACCACCATAATTAATAGAATTAGTAGTAATAATGCGGGTATTGTTATTAATGCATTTTTTGTTAATATTGTTATCTTATTATTATCTTATTATTATTATTATTATTATTATTATTATTATGATTATTATTGTCTTAAAATAATTTTAAGTTACATTGTATTTAATTCATAATTATAATATGTAGATATAATATGTAAATTTTAGTGTTCCGCCACCAGGTTGTATAAACCTACCTGCGGAAATAATAAATATCTATCTATTCAATGTCACAAACCCGATACATTTCTCTTCACAAAAAAGATATTTCGATGTGGAGACGAGCTCCAAGTAGCATATTTTCAAACGCAATTTCTCAGATAGTTCGACGGGGAGATTGTCATAGGCCCACCTCATTCAGCGTGAGTATTGACTCTTGACTTCCGCAGGAAGCACCGCGAAACGGCTGCGCAGTCTGAATGATCATTGGCCTGTTAGACCAGAACAGAAGTGTGGGCTATGAGAAAGAGAATCGATCATTGAAGGCATCAATAAACAAATTTTATGTTGTCAAACTGCGTGATGAAAAACGATTTTTTTACGAAACTAGCTTAATTACCGGCAAATTCACGGGCATTTATTTATCATAATCATTCATTAGATTTGTCCTCTAGGATGGCTCAAGCGTGAGAGCCTCCCATAGTGTAATAACAGGTGTGATTCACAGTCAAGACAAAGGTACAGTCGTAGTACAGTAGTCCTCTAAAATCGTCTGTTTCTGTAACTGTGTGACGAAGAAAAGCGGCGGTAGGAGGAGCACGCTATTTACGGTGAATGGAATATGTTCGCCACATATCTCACTTACCCTTGAAGCATGGGAATTAAAGAACGCCCAGGAATGGGGGACACCGTTAGCTAGCTGATTAAGTCAGACAATGGACACAAAATGCCAATTAGATACGATACATTTTTAGATATTTGGCGTGCCTAGCATTGCGGAAAGATTCTTCACGCTAACACCGATAACGACTCTTTCTTTGCAAGCTTAAGTGAAAACACGTGAAGTATCATCAAATTTACAAGTTTTTTGAAGATATATTTTAATATGTTGGTATCAAACTGAAGTGCCTCATGTTGTTTGAATTATTTTTTCACAATCTCTTAGAACGGAATTCTATCTATTCCCGCTCTGTTGGCTCGCTTTTATCTCATCTGGTGCTTCCCACCCCATCGGGCTTTGCGCCATCTTGCCCTGTCTCTACTCCCAAGTCCGTGGACAACTTGCTCATTTTCTAACTGAATTAATTAAGAATAATACTAAAAAATAAATTACATTAACGGTCATCCGTGCTTTCCGTTTTATACATCCAACATAATAGAGCACACTTCCCAGCAAAAAATTCATTCTGTCACAGTCAGTGAAAACGTAAGTATTTGCATGTCCTTGATTGAGGACTTTTTTCCATTAATTTTATTTTTCTTGCACATTTAATACATTCACATCTAGAAGTAATGAAGGTCGATTTCCAGCGCCTCTTAACAAATGTAGTATATATGAATAAAAACCGTCAAAGATGAACTTTGTCACAAAGAAAGAGTCCTCATTATTCCACTGCACATAAAATAAAAGACGCACCAGGAGTAATACACATTTTCAATAGATGTTTAAATATATTTTGTATTCATATTCATCCTTAATAAATACTATTATCTTATTAGATCGCATTTTAGGCTGTTCACTTACGTGTTTGGATTTGGGGAAATGGTTCTTTATCACAGCCCTGTAATAAAGTACTCGTAGCAACCAGTAGTCATGATAAACAACTCCAAAACTGCTGCCGACGAACTGAACAATACGATTCACACAAGAGCATTATTTTATTGAATAATGAAGGAATATACACAGAAGCACACATATTCGTAATAATTGATTAATAATTAATGAAATAACACATGCCGGAGGTGACATGTAGCAGTGGACTGAGAATTGGTTAGGGTGTGACCCTCTGCATGTCAACCCCTCCGTCATTCCTCTGGGAATTTCTCTTACCTTGCAAGACCACAAATATATTTAATAGGGCGACCTATTGGTCTCACGTTTTCCTCAAAATGTATTATGCATGTTCTGTCTCCATCACTCAGAGATTAGCAAACAGATGTGAAATTTATACGTATAATTGAATCACCGAACAAGTTACAAGAAGTAATTTAGGATCGTAGCAGATCAATTATTGTAAACATTAATTTGAGGAGTGTGAAGTACTGTAATGATTGATGATCACTTAAATGTGCCATGATTCCACAGTTGAAAAATTGTTAAGAGTGAATCAGAAAGGAAAGAACAATATGAAGAAATTCAAATTGTTACGTTGACGTGATGTATATAACACCATAGGTGATACATTGGCAAGCGATGACACATGGACAGAATTCAGCCACTTGTTCACGATCGCTCCAGAGATGTTACTCACCACAGGTTGGCAGTGTTGCCACTCGTACGGAACTAAACAATGTGCACGTAACATAAGTGGAGTGATTGCATCTTATCATGGCATGTAGTTGGCGACACTTGTTTGCAGTTTACGAGTCACGAGGAAAGCTGTTCAGCATTACACACATGATATAATAAATGAACACAGTTATGAGAACTTAAAATGGCTGGCTGCTGAGTTTACATGCACTCGCGTAACACGAGATTGTACTTGGCAGTTGTTACGCAACAGTGCGTGTTGCAACTTGTTCATAGTTAAGCCACTGGGTACTGTCCAAGTCAGTAAAACACATTGAAAGAATGTCTGAATTGAAGTTAGTTCTGAACACATACACTTACATTGTAGTAAAATGTGACACAGAAGCGGCAAGCATTGCAATAAGTATCTGCCGTGATACCTGCGTGACGACGCAGTGTGCGAGTTCGTCACGTAACATGGTCATGCTGGACAAATAAACTTGCACTATTTTGACTGCAGTAACACTTTGCACAGAGCAACGTTAGAACAGAGAATATTGATGAGTCGAGTGGCAGTGCATGCGTGCCGTAGAAGACACATCTCCCCACTGACGCCGGCTGGTATAGCGCCGGTGGCGGTGCGGATCTGTTCGCACGCTCGTAGAGCGTAAGAAAATCAGAGTGCAGCTTCAATGTAGTATTTAGAATTAAAATTAAACAATTTATTTTTCAGTAATCAATGAATTATATAGTTGTGAAGTATTTCAAGGTATGGGATATATAGTATGCATTTCACAATTAAGTTTGTTAAGCAATCAGATATTCTGGAATGCTCTTAAATTACATCCGCTTGTGCGAGGCGGTAGGCGGCGCTTCGTAGAATTGCAGCGCGTTAGCTGCTGGCGCAGCTGCAATACAAGTTCGGAGAATTAGAGGCTCTTATGAACTATTTATTTATTTGTCAAAAAAACAGTAAAAACTGTATATGACGTGTGGGGAAAGAGATTTACCTGCGCACATTTTCTTGAGGGCCAGAATAAAAAAAACGAAAATAGAAAACGAAAAAATGAATTTAGAAAATAATTATTTTAGAAAAATAAAAATATTTGAAAAATGTTTGTTCCCGAGTTATAG